>CM052719.1:45850681-45873705 GCA_028551405.1 Uromys caudimaculatus
CCCTTGATCGCCTATTCACTCATGACGGAATTCGCTTGATCGAGCCTGGTTCTGTGCTTTGATACCACTACAGGGAGGTGTGGCCTATTTAACCCAGCTGACCCCACTCCCCTTCTTATTTGAAAGAATGGGGGGAGATGTAAGGAGCGGTTAGAATATTCGCCATCACTAGATGGCGCTGTCGTTCTGAGGAAACTTGTGGATAGCCCGCGAAAACCCCGAAATGCATTATGGGTGTACACGTCTAATCACCGCCCACTCCCGGGGCACACCAACCAATGGAGTGCACGCTGCCCCGGGACTATATAACACCGCCATCTTGGGCCCCGCGCGGTTCTCCTTCCTCCTTCTCTATCAACGGCGATAATAAAGCTGAACTGTAGACGGAGCCTGCCGTGTGTCCGCGTGTCTTCTTGCCGGCGAGAGGCGCGCGCGCCCCACATTGGAGAAAGGTCTGAAGGAGCTGAGGGAGTTTGCAGCCCCATGGAGGGAGCAACAGCGTCAACGGGCCTGAACCCCCCCCCCCGTTGTCTTGTAGTTTGGACCACCAACCCAAGAATACACATCTATGGACCCATGGTTCAGAACACATATGTGGCAGAGGAGGACCTCGTTGGCTACCAGTGAGGGAGGAGAGGCCATTGGGCCTGAGAGTGTCAGAGGCCCCAGTAAAGGGGAATGTCAAGGAGGGAATATGGGAATGGGTGGGCAGGTGGGTGGGAGGTGGAATTCCCTCATAGAGGCGGGGATGGGGAGGGGATAGGGGCTTTCCAAAGGGGATACCTAGAAAAGGGGAAACATCGGAAATGTAAATAAAGTATCAAAAATAATTTAAAAAAATGAGATTGATTATCAAATCCCTCTACTCATGCTTCAGGGTTATTTCCAGACTATGGTATCATATATACCTAAAGGAGATTCCAATAATGGAGCTGAGACACTTATCACCAGCATAGTTATCAGTGGTGCTAATTTTACTTTCAATTTTGCCTGAAAGGGGAAAAATCACTTTTTTGCCCATTTTACCAATTTTAAGGTTTGATCATCCAGCCTACATTCATTCAAGGAATTCTCGGTCTCTTCCTCATGATTACTATTCGTCTTTCTCTTCCTTAATTATTTTGATAACAGTCCAAAGTAATGCCCAAGTGACCCAAAATTAAACAGAAATCTTCCCCCCTTGTTTATATACCTTTTAAGTATTCTTTCAGATTCTGTCTCATACACTTCATCTAAAGTTCCCTTTTCTGGAAACCAGGAATTACAATCATATGCAACTTGGAAGCAATCTAGTAGTAATAATTCTAATATTTGTGCTTCTCCTTTCTTTAAAAA
Organism: Uromys caudimaculatus; assembly: GCA_028551405.1. Classification (NCBI taxonomy): domain Eukaryota; kingdom Metazoa; phylum Chordata; class Mammalia; order Rodentia; family Muridae; genus Uromys; species Uromys caudimaculatus. The sequence continues at coordinate 45,852,017 of CM052719.1, forward strand.
TGATGTACGAGCTGACCATAAGGCAAAGACTTTCCTGGTTTCTGCCCAGTTATTCTCTCTCACCCCCTTCTCTAAGAGTCCCTGCTCTCTTATTTCATAGCTGACTTCGGGTCCTTATTGGGCACCACTTGTTTACTGCTTTAGTTAGTGGTAGGACCTGGGGAAGTGGAGCTGATAAGAAGATAGGCTAAATTCTCATGCAATAGCCTACTTTATTCAAAGTATTAGAGAATATGTTCTCTGAGAGTTAAGAGAAATCATATGAGTAAAGTGTACAGTCACAAGCAAAGCCGCACATTCCATAGAGACATATAAACAACAACAATAGCTAGTTGTAATGAATAATCGGAAGTAAACTCACTCCTGTCCACTATGCTGGTCGGGGCACAGAAGTGTAATCCAAGAACAACTCTGTGGTTTTGAAGAATCTGAGGTCACAAGACTCTTGTATTGTTTTCTTGGAGATTTATCACAAACACTCAGAATTCTCCTCATACAATTCCTCTCTTGGACCATGTGCCAGCATTACATAATTTTTCAATGAGTTTCTTCACTTCCAAAATATTTTTCCCATCAAGTGGGTCATATATTATCATCTTATATTTACAAGATTTTCAGAAAGGTATAAGAGGAAGCCCACTCAGTGTCTCAGTATCTGCAGCTACTCAGTATCTGGTGACTGCAATGACCAGACTCTGTCCCTTTGCTTCCATGCATAGACAGGAATAGCTGGAAGAATAGGAACCTCATGAGGCAGAAGTGCTCTGCACTCATCTTCAAACACATTCACTACTGCACAACTGACCCCAGAGTTTCAAGAAAACAAAAACTTTAAAAGGCTGAAGAAAAAAAAGTAAAGACACTAGAAGATGGAAATATTTCCCATGCTTGTGAATCAGTAGAGTTAATATGTGAAAATGATTACACTGCTGAAAATAATGCACAAATTTAATAAAATCCCCATTAAAATTTTGGTGATGTTCTTATGGAACTTAGAGAAATAACAATTCACATAAAGCAGAAAAGATTACAAGTAGCCAAAGCAATCCCAGCACAGCACAAAACTAACCTCTGTCTATACTATAGAGCTATATTACAAATACATTGTGGTGAGACCTTGGGTGCGAACTCCACAACCAGCCCCACATCACCCAGAGAAAGCTCCACTCCCAGATGCTTTAACACACCCAGGATCATAGGATCAGAGGTGAGGAAGACACAACATATGTCCCAACTCCAGAAGTAACTGGGACCAGCAGAATCAAGGGACACAGGAACCCCACCCAACCAGTGGCATGAGTTCCTTCCTGTCTGAGCCAGTGCTCTAAGCAGACCTTGGGCACAAACTCCTCAGCCAGTCCCACAGCACCCAGAGGAAGCTCAACTCCCAGGCACTCTAACACACCCAGGACCACAGGATCACAGGAGCTTGGTTGTACCAGGATCTCAGGGTCCCAGAGGCAGCTTGACTCCCAGGAGCTCTGACACACCCAGGATCTCAAGATCACAGGATCCCAGAATCACAGGATCACAGAGACAACTGGACTCTGAGGAGTCTGACACAACCAGAATCACAGGAAGGACAGGCTCCAGTCAGATATAGCAAGGACAGATAGCAATAGAGATAATCAGATGGCAAGAGGCAAGCATAAGAACATGAGCAACAGAAACCAAGGTTACTTGGCATCATCAGAACCAATTCTCCCATAATAGCACGTCCTGGATACACAAGCACACCAGAAAAGCAAAATTTGGATCTAAAATCACTTCTCATGGTGATGATAGAGGACTTTAAGAAGGACATACATAACTCCCTTAAAGAAATACAGGAGAACACAGGTAAACAGGTAGAAGCCCTTAAAGAGGAAGCACAAAAATCCCTTTAAGAATTTCAGGAAAACACAATCAAACAGGCAAAGGAAATGAGCAAAACCATCCAGGATCTAAAAACAGAAATAGAAACAATAAAGAAATCATAAAGGGAGACAACACTGGAGTTAGTAAACCTAGGAAAGAGATCAGGCGTCATAGATGCAAACATCACCAACAGAATACAAGAGATAGAAGAGAGAATCTCAGGTGCAGAAGATACCAAAGAAAACATTGACACAACAGTCAAAGAAAATGCAAAATGTAAAAAGCTCCTAACAAAATATCCAGGAAATCCAGGGCACAATGAGAAGACAAAACCTAAGGATAATAGGTAGAGAAGAGAGTGAAGATTCCCAACTTAAAGAGCCAGTAAATATCTTCAACAAAATTATAGAAGAAAACTTTCCTAACCTAAGAAAGAGATGCCCATGAACATACAAGAAGCCTACAGAACTCCAAATAGATTGGACCAGAAAAGAAATTCCTCCTGTCACATAGTAATCAAAACACCAAATGCACTAAACAAAGAAAGCATATTAAAAGCAGTAAGGGGGAAAAGTCAAGTAACATACAAAGGCAGACCTACCAGAATTACACCAGACTTCTCACCAGAGACTATGAAAGTTAAAAGATCCTGGGCAGATGTCATACAGACCCTAAAGGAACACAAATGCAAGCCCAGGCTACTATACCCAGCAAAACTCTAATTGCTATAGACAGAGAAAGCAAGGTATTCCATGACAAAACAAAATTTACACAAGATCTTTCCACAAATCCAGCCCTACAAAGGATAATAGATGGAAAACTCCAGCACAAGGAGGGAAACTACACCCTAGAAAAAGCAAGAAGGTAATCTTTCAACAAAACCAAAAGGAGATAGCCACGCAAACATAATTCCACCTCTAACAACAAAAATAACAGGAAGTACCAATCAGTTTTCCTTAATATCTCTTAACATCAATAGACTCAATTCCTCAATAAAAAGCCATAGACTAACAGACTGGATATGTAAACAGGACCCAGCATTTTACTGCATACAGGAGACGTACCTCAGTAACAAAGACAGACACTGCCTCAGAGTAAAAGGTTGGAAAACAATTTTCCATGCAAATAGTCCCAAGAAACAAGCTGGAGTGGTCATTATGCTCTAAGATCAAGAATCGACAAATGGGACCTCATAAAATTGCAAAGCTTCTGTAAAGCAAAGGACACTGACAATAGGACAAAACAGCAACCAACAGATTGGGAAAAGATCTTTACCAATCCTACATCTGATAGAGGGCTAATATGCAACATATTCAAAGAACTCAAGAAGTTAGACTCTGGAGAACCAAATAACCCTATTAAAAATGGGATACAGAGCTAAACAAAGAATTTTCAACTGAGGAATATTGAATGGCCACGAAGAACCTAAAGAAATGTTCAACATCCTTAGTCATCAGGGAAATGCAAATCAAAACAACCCTGAGGTTCCACCTCACACCAGTCAGAATGGCTAAGATCAAAAACTCAGGTGACAGCAGATGCTGGTGAGGATGTGGAAAAAGCAAAACACTCCTCCATCATTGGTGGGATTGCAAACTGGTACAACCACTCTGGAAATCAGTCTGGTGGTTCCTCAGAAAATTGGACATAGTGCTACCTGAGACCCAGCTATACCACTCCTGCGCATATACCCAAAAGATTCTCCAACATATAACAAGGACACATGCTCCACTATGTTCATAGCAGCCATATTTATAATAGCCAGAAGGTGGAAACAACAGAAGTCCTTCAACAGAGGAATGGATACAGAAAATGTGGTACGTTCAAACAATGGAGTTCTACTCAGCTATTAAAAATGGTGAATTCATGAAATTCTTAGGCAAATGGATGGAACTAGAAAATATCGTCCTGAGTAAGGTAACTCAATCACAAAGAATGCACATGGTATGCACTCACTGATAAGTGGATATTAGCCCCAAAGCTCCAAATACCCAAGATACAATTCACAGACCACATGAAACTCAAGAAGAAGGAAGACCAAAGTGTAGATACTTCAGTCCTTCTTAGAAAGGGTAACAAAATATTCACAGGAGCAAATGTGGAGACAAAGTGTAGAGCAGAGACTGAAGGAAAGGCCATCCAGAGGCTGTCCCACTTGGGGATTCATCCCATATACAGTCACCAAACCCAGACACTATTGTGGATGCCAAGAAGTACTTGCTGAATGGAGCCTGATATAGCTGTCTCCTGAGAGGCCCTGCCAGAGCCTGACATATACAGAGGTAGATACTCACAGCCAACCATTGCATGGGCTCTAGGCAGATATCTTAGGTCATTCTAGATCCTGCCAAGTTGACCATCCACACTAAACATTACTCAAGACCATCCTACAGACCATCACACATGAATCTCTACTACGCCTAATCACAATATTCACAATCATTGGGTAGGAGTAGTAGAACAATATGGTTAAGTTATAACATTGTAGATAGACATTAGAAAGACAAAGAATGGCACATGTTTCTATTGGTGTACTTGGGGAAAAATGCTGTTCAAATGGAATTTAGTACTTTCCACAGCATATGAGATCTGAGAATAAAATTGATTTCCTAAAATCGGCTGTATTTATGCTTTTGAAACATTGAGGACATGCCTGAGCAACTGAATCTAATTCCAGGCTCTTCTTTCCCACATGCTCTACATTCACATACTTCACACAAGATAGAAGGTTTAGTATGATTTGAAATTCTTCAGGTTGATATCGGTTGTAAGGCCATTTTAGTTTAGTTCAGATTATGGCTATCTTCCCAAGTCAGAGCCCTGGGAAGTTCATTTTTAGTGAATTCTTATAACAATGAGGACCTATGATCTGCAGAATGTTCTTTGACTCCTAGAAAACCCCTTGTCATTTACTTGTAGGCCAAGGAAAACTGAATACTTTTTAAACCTCTCAGTGGTCAGGTTATGTTCTAAGTAGTGAAATATTTTCCTTAAAGACTGTGTGACCTTCATAGGCAACTTTCTAAAACACTGCTGAACATTGAATCCATCTCACAGCAGTCTTAAGTACAAGGGAATGATGCTAGATTGTCTGTGGATTGAATGAGAGTGGAATTGTAAAGAAACTTGAGGGTTGTTAAGTCCTGGCCAATGCCTCCAGTGAGCTATAGTGCAGGCACATTGTTGACATTTCCAAGTGTAAGCAAAGAACTATGATTCTTTGTCAACAGGAAAATTAATAAAGACTGAGCAAAGTCTATAACAATGTACCATCTGGTGTCTTGATTTTATGGTATTTTCTTTATTTGCTTACTGTTTCTGCTTTATTAATGGATGCTGTTTTATATCAATATATCTGGTACAGAGAAGCTTTCAATTCCTTTTCATTTGTTTGTTCTGAGATTACATTTCTCCCTTCCCTTTCTTCCCTCCAACCCTTCCCATATATCTCTCCCTGATCTCCTTCAAATTCAGACATTTTCATCAATTGTTAATATGCAAATATTTATTTGTATACACATATATATTCCAAATATACCCTTGTTGAGTCCATACAGTTTCCTGCATATATGTTTTCAGAGCTAACCTTTGGCACTAGAAAACCAATTGGTGTGCTCTCACCTGGGAAGAACCACCTCTTCCTCTCCAAGCATTATTCAGTTGCCTGTAGCTCTTTGTTTACAGTTGAGGCCTTGTGGGCTTTTCTTTGTCTAGTTTTGCATATCCATTGATGTCATTCTTGTTTAGCTCATATTTGGACAGTCCTGTTGATGAAACTTCATGGGTGTAGCTTCTGGTGTTTCGAGAAGTCACAATCTCAGCAAAATCCCTAATCCTCTTACAGTCTTTTTTTCCTCTTCTCCAATATTTCCTGAGCCTTAGAGGTATTCTGTACATATATCCACTGGGACTGGTTTGTACAACTCTGTGTATTGATTGGTTGTGGTTTGCTGTAGTGGTCTCTATCTGTGGCTGTCCATCAGCCTTGGATGAACTGGGTCTACCTGAAAGGGAGGCTGGAAATGAAAAAGGACGGGGTACAAGAAAAGAATGGAGCCAAGACAAAGTTTCTGATCAAGGCTCAAAGTTTAATAATCAGCACTATGTTTATATAAGGAAAGCCCACAGACCCCATCCTTTGTTTCAGCTGGATTGAGTTGTGGGCAGTCTACTCCTCCAAGCTCCCATAAGAAATTGCAAATGCAGTGAGGCTCTAGGACTCCAGCTAGGTTGTAAAACTATCATGGGTTTGTTTAGCCTACTGAAGGCTGGGGGAAGGGCACATCTATCTGTTGCAAAGAGAAGTTTCTTTGATGAAGGGTGAAGATTACATTTATCTGTGGGTATAAGGACACATGTTTAAAGAATGTTGGTAGGTATGATGCTGGTTTAGTAAATTGGTGATTGTAGATTCTCCTCTAATAACCATGACTTCATTAGCACAGATTATCTAGCTAAGTTTCCTGTACCAGGCCTAGTATTCCTCTTGTTGAATGGGCTTGGCCAATAGAAGCGAAGCTTACAACCAAAAATACAAGCCTTTACTTATTTTTACTTATTCTTAAATATTTTATTATTTCAAACGATTTTTAAACATCTTTTGATCATATTCTTTCCCCCCTCCAAGTCCTTCCAGAAACTCTTCCCCTCCCTACTCCTTAATACAACAACAGAACCCACACAAAAAGAAAAAATAATCAAACAACACACAAAAATAAAAACACATCAAACTGTAACTAAATAAAAGAACATTTAAAAGCAAAAACAAAAACTATAGAATCTTTGATATGTCGCAATAATGAATATAAAGCCTTCCCTGGAGTAGTTGATATACCCAATGTCATTCCATTGGAGAAAATTGATTTTCTCTTTCTTAGAAGCTAAAAATGACAGTTCAGTTGTTGATCTTTACCATAATGGCTAGGCTTTCATTCTTTCACTCATTTATTTAAAAAAAAAAAAAAAAGTCAAGACCTCGGCCTGGGCCACCATAGCCAAATAGCACTGGGAGAAAGCTAGCCTCCCAGGAGTGTGGAAAAGCCATGAGTGGGGTTAAGATGAGTACCACTGTTCAGCGGGACCTGCCCGGAATCCTTGGGACACAGGGACTGAGGAAAATCCGGGGACAGGAACCTTCTGGTTTCTATCTGTGGCAGGAGACCTCTGCCTGGTCCACCAGGAATCCAAAGCCAAATAGTGCCAGGAGAAAACTAGCCTCCCAGGCCCTCGGGACACAGAGACTGAGGAAAAGCCTGGGACAGGAGTCTTCCAGTTTCCATCTGTGGCTGAGGATCTCAGCCTATGCCACAGGGCTCCATAGACAAATAATGCTGGGAGAAAGTTAGACTCCCAGAAGTGTGGACAAGTCTGTCTGCTCAGAAGGACCCTCCTGGAATCCCAGTACACAGTGACTGAGGAGTGGTCTTCTGTTTTCTTACGGTGGCCAGGGAGCTGATCCTGTGACACAGGGCTTCATACTCAAATAGTGCCAGGAGAGAGCTGGTATCCCAAGAGTGCCAACACACCTTCAAGCACAGGCAAGATCACCACTTCTTTTCAAATTGACTAGATCAAGAGGGACCCTTGCAGAACCATCAGGACACAGGGATCAAGGGACAGATGAAGACAAGATCCTTCTGGTTTCTGTTTGCACCCCAGAGCTGACCCTGTGCCACAGCTCTCCAAACCCAAATTCGTCTCAGAAAGAGTCAATCTTGAAGGAGTATTGACACAGAGGCTTACAGAAGGGACAAGCCACAGCCAGAGAGAGTAAGACCGCTAACACCAGAGTTAACCAGATGGCGAAAGGCAAGTGAAAGAACATAAGGAACAGAAACCAAGGCTACTTGGCATCATCAGAACCCAGTTCTCCCACCACAGCAAGCCCTGGATACCCCAACACACCAGAAAAGCAAGAATCAGATTTAAAATCATTTCTCATGATGATGATAGAAGACTTTAAGACGGAAATAAATAACTCCCTTAAAGAAATACGAGAGAACACAGGTATACAACTAGAAGCCCTTACAGAAACACAAAAGCCCATTAAAGAATTACAGGAAAACACAATTAAACAGGCTGAATTACAGGAAAACACAACCAAACAGACGAAGGAAAGGAGCAAAACCATTCAGGAACTAAAAATAGAAATAGAAACAATAAAGAAATCAAAAAGGGAGACAACCCAGAAGATAGAAAACCTAGGAAAGAGATCAGGAGTCATAGATGCAACCATAACCAACAGAATACAAGAGATAGAAGAGAGAATCTCAGGTGCAGAAGATACCACAGAAAATATTTATACAACAGTCAAAGAAAATGCAAAATGCAAAAAGCTCCTAACCCAAAACATCCATGAAATCCAGGACACAATGAGAAGACAGAATCTAAGGATAATAGATATAGAAGAGAGTGAAGATTCCCAACTTAAAGGACCAGTAAATATCTTCAACAAAATTATAGAAGAAAACTTCCCTAACCTAAAGAAAGAGATGAACATAAATATACAAGAAGCCTACCGAACTCAAAATAGATTGGACCAGAAAAGAAATTCCTCCTGTCACATTGTAGTCAAAACACCAAATACACAAAACAAGGAAAGAATATTAAAAGCAGTAAGGGAAAAAGGTCAAATCACATATAAAGACAGACCTATCAGAATTACACCAGACTTCTCACCAGACTATGAAAGCTAAAAGATCCTGGACAGATGTCATACAGACCCTAAGAGAACACAAATGCAAGCCCAGTCTACTATACCCAGCAAAACTCTCAATTGCTATAGACAGAGAAAGCAAGGTATTCCATGACAAAACAAAATTTACACAATATTTTTCCACAAATCCAGCCCTACAAAGGATAATAGATGGAAAACTCCAGCACAAGAAGGGAAACTACTTTTTTTTAGCTCCTGGATGGTTTTGTTTATTTCCTTTGTCTGTTTGATTGTGTTTTCCTGTAATTCTTTAATGGATTTCTGTGTTTCCTCTTTAAGGGCTTCTAGTTCTTTACCTCTGTTCTCTAGTGTTTCTTTAAGGGTGTTAATTTCTTTCTTAAAGTCTTCTATCATCATCATGAGAAAGGATTTTAAGTCAGAGTCTTGCTTTTCTGGTGTATTGGGGACTCCAGGGCTTGCTGTGGTGGGAGAACTGGGTTCTGATGATGCCAAGTAGCCTTGGTTTCTGTTCCTTAGGTTCTTGCCCTTGCCTTTTGCCATCTTGTTAACTCTGATGTTAGCTGATCTTACTTACTGGCTATGGCTTTTCCCACCTGCAGGCCTCTGTATCAATACTCCTTGAAGACCAGCTCTCTCTGAGAGGTGTTTTTTCCATGCTCCTGGGTGAGTAACTTTCTCCTGGAGCTGCTTGACTATGTAACCCTGGTGGCCCAGACAGAAGTCTCCTGCCAAAGCCACCGCTGTTGGGATTCAGGGAATTTCTATGCCTGCCTACCTCAGTCCTTGTGTCTCGCAGGTTCGGGGCAGTTCCTGGAGAGCTGTGGAGTTTGTCTTGGGCCCACTCCTGGCTTTTCCAAGCTCCTGCATGTTATTGGTACAGCAACAGACAGGTAGATCAATGGAATAGAATTGAGGACCCAGAAATGAACCCACATACTTATGGTCACTTAATTTTCGACAAAGGAGCTAAAACCACCCAGTGGGAAAAAGACAGCATCTTCCACAAATGGTGCTGGTTCAACTGGCGGTCTACATGTAGAAGAATGCAAATTGATCCATTCCTATCTCCTTGTACAAAGCTCAAGTCCAAGTGGATCAAGGACCTCCACCTAAAACCAGTTACACTGAATCTAATAGAAGAGAAAGTGGGGAAAACTCTCGAACACCTGGGTACGGGGGGAAAGTTCCTGAACAGAACACCAGGGGCTTATGCTCTAAGATCAAGAATAGACAAATGGGACCTCATCAAACTGCAAAGCTTCTGTAAGGCAAAGGACACTGTCAATAGGACAAAATGGCAACCAACAGATTGGGAAAAGATCTTAACCAATTCTATGTCCAATAGAGGGCTAATATCCAATATATACAAAGAACTCAAGAAGTTAGACTCCAAAAAACCAAATAACCCCATCAAAAAATGGGGAACAGAACTAAACCGAGAATTCTCAACTGAGGAAATTCTCAGGGCTAAGAAGCACCTAAAGAAATGCTCAACATCCCTAGTCATCAGGGAAATGCAAATCAAAACAAGTCTGAGATTCCACCTCACACCAGTGAGAAGAGCTAAGATCAAAAACTCAGGTGACAGCAGATGCTGGCGAGGATGTGGAACACTCCTCCACTGTTGGTGGGACTGCAAGCTAGTACAACCACTCTAGAAATCAGTGTGGCAGACCCTCAGAAAAATGGACATAATACTACCTGAGGACCCAGCTATACCTCTCCTGGGCAAATACCCAGAAAGTGCTCCAACATATAATAAAGACACATGCTCCACTATGTTCATAGCAGCCATATTTATAATAGCCAAAAGCTGGAAACAACCCAGATGCCCCTCATCAGAGGAATGGATACAGAAAATGTGGTACATTTACACAATGGAGTACTACTCAGCTATTAAAAACAAGGACTTTATGAAATTTGCAGGCAAATGGATGGAACTTGAAAATATCATCCTGAGCGAGGTAACTCAGTCACAAAAGAACGAACAGGGTATGTACTCACTGATAAGCGGATATTAGCCCAAAAGGTCAGAATGCCCAAGTTTCATTTTACAGTAACTGCTGGACTGAGAGTGAGGTCCCAGATGGAGGAGTTGGAGAAAGGTCTGAAGGAGTTGAGGGAGTTCGCAGCCCCATGGAGGGAGCAACAGCGTCAATGGGCCTGACCACCCCCCAGTCGTCCTGAAGTTTGGACCACCAACCAAAGAATACACATCTATGGACCCATGGTTCGGACCACATATGAGGCAGAGGACGACCTCGATGACCATCAGGGAGAGAGGGGAGGCCCTTGGGCCTGAGGGTGTTAGAGGCCCCAGTAAAGAGGAATGTCAAGGTGGGAATATAGGGATGGGTGGGCGGGTGGGTGGGAGGTGGAATTCACTCATAGAGGCAGGGATGGGGAGGGAATAGGGGGCTTCCAAAGAGGAGACCCAGAAAAGGGAAACATTGGAAATGTAAATAAAGTATCAAAAATAAAAATAAAAAAAAAAGAAGGGAAACTACACCCAAGAAAAAGCAAGAAAGTAATCTTTCAACAAAACCAAAAGGAGATAGTCACACAAACATAATTCTACCTCTAACAACAAAAATAACAGGAAGTACCAATCAGTTTTCCTTAATATCTCTTAACATCAATGGACTCAATTCCCCAATAAAAAGACATAGACTGACAGATTGGATCCATAAAGAGGACCCAGCATTTTGCTACATTCAAGAAACACATCTCCGTGATAAAGACAAACACTACCTCAGAGTAAAGGGCTGGAAAACAATTTTCCAGGCAAATGGTCCCAAGAAACAGGCTGGAGTAGCCATTCTAATATCAGATAAAATCTACTTTCACACAAAAGTCATCAAAAAAGATAAAGAACGACACTTCATAGTCATCAAAGGAAAAAATCTACCAAGAAGAACTCTCAATTCTAAACATCTAAGCTCTAAATGCAAGGGCACCCACATTCATAAAAGAAACTTTAATAAAGCTCAAAGCACACATTGCACCTTACACATAATAGTAGGAGACTTCAACACCCCATTATCATCAATGGACAGATCTTGGAAGCACAAACTAAACAGAGACACAGTGAAACTAACAGATGTTATGATCCAAATGGATTTAATAGATTTCTATAGAACATTTCATCCTAAATCAAAAGAATATTCCTTCTTCTCAGCATCTCATGGTACCTTCTCTACAATTGACCATATAATTGGTCACAAAACAAACCTTCACAGATACAAGAAGATTGAAATAATCCCATGCCTCCTATCAGATCACTAGGGATTAAGGCTGGTCTTCAATGGCAACAACAACAGAAATCCCACATACACATGGAAGCTGAACAATGCTCTACTCAATGATAACTTGATCAAGGAAGAAATAAAGAAATTAAAGACTTCCTAGAATTTAATGAAAATGAATGTACAACATATCCAAACTTATGTGTCACAATGAAAGCAGTGTTAAGAGGAAAACTAATAGCTCTGAGTGCCTGCAAAAAGAAACTGGAGAGAGCATACACTAGCAGCTTAACAACACACCTGAAAGCCCTAGAACAAAAAGAAGCTAATGCACCCAAGAGGAGTAGAAGGCAGGAAATAATCAAACACAGGGCTGAAATCAACCAAGTAGAAACAAAAAGAATCAACAAAACCAGGAGCTGGTTCTTTGAGAAAATCAACAAGATAGATTAACCCTTAGCCAGACTAACCAGAGGGCACAGAAACAGTATCCAAATTTACAAAATTAGAAATGAAAAGGGAGACATAACAACATAGCAGCCATATTTATAATAGCCAGAAGCTGGAAACAACCCAGATGTCCTTCATCAGAGGAATGGATACAGAAAATGTGGTACATTTACACAATGGAATACTAGTCAGCTATTAAAAACAATGACTTAATGAAATTAGCAGGCAAATGGATGGAACTCGAAAATATCATCCTGAGCGAGGTAACTCAGTCACAAAAGAACCAACATGGTATGTACTCACTGATAAGCGGATATTAGCCCACAAGTTCAGAATACCCAAGTTTCACTTCACAATAACCATTGGACTGAGTGTAAGGTCCCAGATGGAGGAGTTGGAGAAGGGACTGAAGGAGCTGAGGGAGTTTGTAGCCCCATGGAGGGCACAACAGTGTCAACTGGCCTGACTCCCCGATGCTCCTGGAGACTGGACCACCACCCAAAGAATACACATGGAGGGACCCATGGTTCAAACCACGTATGTGGCAGAGGAGGGCCTTATTGGCCATCAGGGGGAGGAGAGGCCCTTGGGCTGAGGATGTTAGAGGTCCCAGTATAGGGGAATGCCAAGGTGGGAAGATGGGAGTGGGTGGGCAGATGAGTGTGGGGGGGAATACCCTCATAGAGGTGGGGGAGGGGGAGGGGATAGGGGGTTTCCAAAGTGGATACCTGGACAGGGGGAAACATTGGAAATGTAAATAAAGTATCAAAAATAAAAATTAAAAAAAAGTCAAACTAAAATATAATAAATTAAACAAAAATTGTCACAGTTAAAGTTGCACAAGACAAACCAACAAAAAGCAAAGAGCCCAGGAGAAGGTGCAAGAATTAGAGACACACTTGGTTGACACACTCAGGAATCCCATAGTAGCACTAAGCTGGAAATCATATATGTAGAGGACCTAGTACAGACCCATGCAGTCTCTGTGCACGCTACTTCAGGGTCAGTAGTTCGTATGAGCTTTACTCATGTTGGATTAGAGGGCCTTGTTTTCTTAGTGTCCTCCATCCTCTCTGACTCATAGACTCTTTCTACCTCCTCTTCCTCGGGGATCCCTGAACCCTCATGGGAGGGATTTGATGGAGACATACCATTTAGGATTCTGTATCCCAAGGTCTCTCACTCTCAGATGTAATTAATATCTAGCATGGGCTTCTTTATTTGTTCCCATCTGCTGCAGGAGGAAGCTTCTCTGATGGTGGCTAAATAAGGCTCTGACCAATGAGTATAGCAGAAAATCATTAGGAGCCATTTATTACTACTTTATTTTTTTCTTTTCTAGGCCAGTATTATCTGATTTTCCCCCATAGCCCTGGGTTATCTACTGTCAGGTTCCTAGTAACCCAAGCAATGATAGGTAAGTGTTCTATCTCATGGAGTAAGCCTTAAGTCAAGTTAGTTATTGGTTAGTTACTCCCAAAAGGCTTGTTCTACCATTGCCTGGCATATTTTGCAGGCAGTGCCATTGTAGAACAAAGGGCTTGTTTCTGTCTTGGTGTTTATGTTTCTCTTTTTCGTAGAAACAGAGCACCTTCTTTACCAGAGATGCTAGAACACAGAGTTAAAGGCTCAATGTAGGCGCTTAGCTTGACATCTCTGTGTTTAATTATTTGTATAGGTGTTATTTACAGCAATGGGGGCTTGCTTTCTATTTGTTGAGAACAACCTGTAGCGTTGTCAACAGCCTGTTTTGTTTGGGGAATTCAAAATAAAGCCTATTTGGCCTCAGTTGTAACCCAGTCCCAGTACTAGAAACTTTGTTACTGATAAGAGATCCAGTTGAGACTCTGTCTTCCCCATTATTTGTGGATTTAGTTTAAATCATCTTCATATGTGAATAAACCTTAAGAAGCTTCTACTGTATTAGGTTTCCTAACTACCCCTCAAATGGACCTTAATTTTAGCTGTCTTTCTATAGTCTCTCCCTTATCCCACGCTCTCCTGTGGGTATCCATTTATTGTCTGTATATAGGAGGGCTACTGATTTCTAAGTTATTTTTTATACATCTACTTTGATCAAAGTGTTTGCCAGCTGTAGGAGTTTCCTGGTGGACTTTGGATCACTTATGTGATACTATAATATCATATATATTATTTGTTTGATTATTGATTTCTTTTGGTCCATTTTGTATTCCTTAGATTTCTTTCAGTTGCCTTCTTGCTCTAGCCAGAACTTCAAGTACTGTATAAACTAGATAAGGAGAAAGTAAACAACTTTATCTTGTTCCTGCTTTTAGTAGAATTTAACTTTGAGCTTCTCAACATTTAAGAAGATGTTGGCTCTGGACTTGCTGTAAACTGCCTTTATTATGTTGATATATGTCCCTTGTATCTTTAATATCTCCAGAACTTTTATCATAAAGGGATGTCGAGCCTTTTCTGAATCTGAAATAATCTTGTGGGGTTTTTCTGTTTGTTTATATTGTGGATTACAGTTACCAATTTACATATGTTGAACCTTCTCTGCATCTCTGGGATGAAGCATACTTGATCTTGGCTGATGATCTTTTTGATGTGTTCTTGGATTTGGTTTGCCAGCTATTTATTGAGTATTCTTGTATCTGTGTTCATAGGGAAATTGATCTGTAATTTCCTGTCATTGGTGAATCTTTAACTGTTTTGGTAACTGTGCCCTCATAAAAAGAATTGGGCAAAATTCTTTCTGTTCCTATTTGTGAAATAATTTGAGGAGTATTGATATTAACTTTTCTTTGAAAGTCTGGTAGAATTCTGCAATAAATTTATCTATTCCAGCACTTTGCTTTTTGTTGTGGAGGCAGGGGAGGGAACTTTTAATGACTGCTTCTTCACTAGGGGTTTTAGTTAACTTGCTCTTCTGATCTTTATTTAACTTTGGTAAGTGGCATTTATTACGAAAAGTATCCATTTCTTTTAGATTTTCCATTTTGGTGGAGCTAAGTTATTAAAATATGTTCTTAACATTCTTTGGATTTCCTCAGTGGCTGTTGTCATGTCTCATGTTTTATTTCTAATTTTGTTAATTTGGATATTCTCTCTCTGCCTTTTAGTCATTTTGGATAAGGGTTTGTCAATATAATTGATTTTGTCAAATAGCCAATTCTTTGTTTCACGGATTCTTTGTATTGTTCTCTTTGTTTCTATTTTTTTTATTCCAGTCCTTAGTTTGATTATTTCATTCCATTTATTCCTCATGGGTGTGCTTGCTTCTTTTTGTTCTAGAGGTTTCAGATGTGCTGTTAAGTTGCTAGAATGAGATCTCTCCAATTTTTTGTGTAGACACGCTATGAACTTTCTTCTTAGCACTGTTTTCAGTGTGCCCCGTAAGTTTGGGTATTCTGTGTGTTCATTTTTGTTGAATTCTAGAAAGTCATTAATTTCTTTCTTTATTTCTATCTTTACCTATGTTTCATTCAGTAGAGTTATTATAGTAAATATTTAATCTCAATTCAGGGATTTCTACCATCATTCAGTTCCCAGATAAAATACACACAACTTTATGATAAGCCTTTATCAGCACTAAAGCTAGGCAGATATCTATCCTCTATGTTATTATGTCTACTTCCTATCAATAACCCTGAGTTATAACTTGTTATGTTCAATACTGGTTGTTCTTAACTCCATTTAGCCAGCCCTCATGGCTGCATTTTCATAACTCACCTACCCAATGGTGACTTCTCCTCTCTCCCTCCACATTCTTCTCTCTCTTCCTCATGGTCCTCCTCAGAAAGCCCAGAAACCAAAATGCTACCTATCTCTCTTCTTCCCAGAATAAGCGTAGGCATCTTTATTCACCAATCAGGGTGATTATGTAGTATCACTGTGTATATGCAGATTCCCTTGTTCCTGGGGGCAACCAGGCCTTGGGGGCCAGTATTTAGCATTACAATACTAGCAAAAGACCAAACCTCAATAGAGAGTTGTTCAGTTTCCATAAATTTGTAAGTTTTCTGTTATTTCTGTTGTTGTTGATAACCAGCTTGAATATGTGATCTGATAGAATGCAGAGAGTTATTTCAATTTATTTGTATCTGTTGAGACATGCTTTATCTCTGATTGTGTGATCACTTTTGGAGGACGTTCTATGAGGTGATGAGAAGAAAGAATGTTATTTTGTGTTTTGAATGAAATATTCTGAATGTTCTGTAAATATCTCTTAGGTCCATTTGGTTCATAACAACTGTAAGCTCAAGTGGTCTCTGTTTTGTTTTTGTATGGACGATATGTCTGTTTGTGAGAGTGGGATATTGAAGTCTTCTGCTATCGGTGTGTATCTTAGTCAGGGTTTCTATTTCTGCACAAACATCATGACTGAAACAAGTTGGGGAGGAAAGGGTTTATTCAGCTTATACATCCAATTGCTCTTCATTACCAAAGGAGGTCAGGGCAGGAACTCAAGCAGACCAGGAAGCAGGAGCTGATGCAGAGGCCATGGAGGGATGTTACTTACTGGCTTGTTTCTCCTGGCTTGCTCAGCTGGCTTTCTTATAGAGCCCAAGACCACCAGCCCACAGATGGTACCACCCACAGGGGGCCCTCCCCCTTGATCACTAATTGAGAAAATGCCTTACAGCTGGATCTCATGGAGGAGTTTTGTGTTTATTTGTTGTTTTGTTTTGTTTGGGTTTTTTTTTTTTTTTAGATATTAAAATGACTATACCAATTTCTTTCATAGACCCATTTGCTTGGAATATCTTTTTCCAGCCCTTTACCCTCAGGTGATGTCTATCCTTGATGCTGAGATGTGTTTCTTGGTAGTAGCAGAAGGATGGATCCTGTTTTTGCATCCATCTGTTAGTCTGTGTCTTTTTATTGAGGAATTGAAACAGTTGATTTTGAGAGATATCACTGACTAGTGATCATTGATTCCTGTTAGTTTGCTGCTGCTGCTGCTGCTGCTGCTGCTGGTATTGGTGGTAATGGAGTGTGTGTGTGTGTGTGTGTGTGTGTGTGTGTGTGTGTGTGTGTGTGTGTACGCATGCGCACACACGCATGCGCACGGGTGCATGCATGCATGCACATGAGAGAGAGAGAGAGAGAGAGAGAGAGAGAGAGAGAGAGAGAGAGAGAGAGAGAGATTCCCTTCTTTTGACTTTGCTGATCTAAGATTATTTTCTTTGACTGAGGTATCCATTTCTTCTATTGTATCTTCAATGTCTGAGATTCTGTCTTCCACCTCTTGTATTCTTTTGGTGAAACTTTCTCTCTATAATTCCTGCTCAAGTTCCTAAATTTTCCATTTCCAGATTTCCCTCTATTTCGGTTTTCTTCATTGATTCTATTTCTACTTTCCAGTCTTGAACTATTTTGCTCATTTCCTTCCACTGTTTGATTGCTTTCATTGGTTTCTTTAATGGATTTCTGTCTTTCCTCTGTAAGACCTCCTTAGTATTCATAAAGGCTGTTTTAGCATCTTTTTCTTGTGTTCCACTTATGTTAGACTACTCAAGACTTGGTGTGGTAGAGTTACTGGGTTCTAGTGGAGACGTTTTCTTGGCTGTTATTCATTGGCATCTAGGCACCTGGGATTGGGAAGATTATCATTCTAGGCACTGATACTCAGTTTTGTCTTTGTTGGGTGGGTGTTTTGCTCCTTTGTTTCTGTTTCCTCTCTGTTTCTTAGGAGAAGGTGGTAGCTGTGCATTTCCTGGTAGAAAAAAACATTTTATGTGGTTCTAAAATGTGTGGCTACTGGGGATTCCAGGTCAAATGTTTCTGTGCATTGCATCTGCTGAGACTTGAAGTAGGAGTGGTTTGGGGGACAGTAGAGTAGTTTCACAAGAGGGATAAAAGCAGGTGATTCCATCAGGATGTGTATAGTTACTCGCCTGGTAATGGAGGCAGTGAGGAGAAACCAAAGCAGAAAGTTGGCTGTAGAACTGGGCATGAGACTTGGAGGGATGGAGGAAGAGGTGGAGGCCAACAGTGAGCCTACATGCTTCCCTGGCCAGTGTCAAAGCCTTCACTTCTTAAGAGAGATAATAGAACGTCAAATTATATTACTATATAAGTTTCAATAACTGAATTCCACGTTATGATATAAATAGCATTATTTAGATAAAGCTAGTTTACAAAATTGATATTCCAGGACTGCAGAGATGGTTCAGCAGGTAAAGTACTTACCACTTATGTGTTAGTGCCCAGTTTATATTCCCAGAATCCATGTAAAATCCCTGTGGGCATGTCAGCTGGCCTGTAATCCCAGTGCACAGAGGATAAGTCACTGAATTCCCAGAGAAAGCTGGCAAGCTAGACTGGGAGAAGAGGGAATCCCTGGGTACAACAAAAAACCTTGCTAATATATTTAAAGTGGAAAGTGATCCAGGAATACATCTAACATCAACCTTGGGCTTCCACACAGAACCGTGTGCACATACATGCAAGCCTGCATACACACTTGTAGCTGATACACACACAAAGAAAAAATAATCAATTTAATTATATTAAATAGACATTTGAAGTACTTTGTCATGGTCTGACATCTCATTATGGCTTACGAAAACTCTGGTGACTGTCGCCCGACTTCTGTCGAAAGCCTGTGATTAATTAACATGCAACTTATATACCTTTTAGAGCCTATAAACCCATTCTTATTTTTGCTGCTACATCAATTACTTCATGACTCATATTTCATACGGAGCATTCGACAAGGACCTTAGAAGTTTCAGTTCTTGTGAACTAAACTTTTCTTTTGTTTGTTTGTTTATTTGTTTCTTTCTTTCTTTCTTTCTTTCTTTTCTGTTCTTTTTTTTTTTTCCCAGTCATGGACCTACTTCTGAACTTTCTTTAAAAAAAAAAAAAATCAAACAAACAAACCAACAAAAAACCCCAAATCTTTATTCTGACAAGGGTTATCATTCTCCTTTCAGATACAATGTAGCTCAGGCTACCCTAAGAGCTCCAGGAACAAAGGAAAACCTCTTGGCTTATCCCCAATGTTTTCCTGTTTTTGCTCTTTGAGTGCATCTGTCTGTGCATTTGCACATACAAGTGCATATGTGGTCAAATCATTACATGTCCTTATTTCATAGGTCTTCCTGGATGGTTGAGGGTAGAGAAAGAAGCAATGAAAGACAGTAGACAGGCTGCAGGATTTTGAGGTGGGCTGCTCTCCTGAGCTCTGGACTACCGCTCCTCCAGTTGCAGCCTAACAATTAATCCCTTCGGTTATTTACTGTGAACAAGGACGCACTATGAGTTAACTGACACAAGCTCACTCTTTGTGTGCCAAATGATCAGGCACCCGTGCCTTTCGGCCTCCTTTCTCCTGGAAAGCTTTTGTCCTGATACTGGCTGTCTTTGTGACCACTGTATAGGCTGTGGGTGTCATGAGGTAATTGTCTAACCTTTCTGCATGATTTGTTTCTTTCAGAAGCATTGTAGTTCTGGCTGTGTGTTCAGTTTTGAATCTGCGTGCCTGTCAGACAACAAGATATTAGGATTTGGAGCTACAGAAAACAGCCTTAGAAATCTCATCAATGGCTCTACTCTTGAACAAATCCACAGACTTATCTATTTGGCTCTCAGCTGGCATGAAGAGAGTGTGACAAGCCCTGGTACACAGCGTGATAATCTGTTTAATTATAATCCTCCACATTGAGAAAAGTCACTGAAGGCTTCAAGCTTCAGTGACTATTGGGGTCACTTAAACAAAATTTCAGAGCGACCTGTTTGAACTTTTATAATCCTAACACTTTTAACCCTTCTGATATAGGGAAGAGACCTACAAACAACCAAATTTCAGGACGATTGGGAGCATACAGGCACAGGTTTTGTTCTTACCAATTTCTGCCTACAGAGCACATAACAGTGCTGAGTTGGGAATATCAAGATTTTTTTAAATTTTTTTTTTTTAGCTTAGATAAGACAACTCACACTAGCAAGGTTCTGAAACAGTTTAGGGTAAGCTTTGCTGAAAATGGTTCCAAGGCCAACTGGGCAAAATAATGGGAACTTTGAGAATCAAATCTCTCAGCACAAAAACTCCCTGTTTACTCCGAAGGATGTCTTGGCTTATTAAAGCGGTGCTTACAAAAGGCAACCCTGCCAAGTTCTACACAAGAACCATTTGAAGTTCGCTGTTGCTCTTTTTTTTTTTTTTTTTTAATCTCTCTACAGAACATTTATTAAATATTTTAGAAAATTTAAGTCAAATATTTTTTGTTTTTTAAAAAAACAACTTGCATTTGGTGTTCAATGTACAGTACAATTGTCAATAATGAAAATTCTCTTTCATATATGTTACATTTAGATCTACAAATATAAACATTTCAGAATAATATAAATTGCTCAATACTAACAAATGTTATCCTTATGCATTAATTTATGTTGCTAATCTCTGTCAAAAACTGAGTAGATTTTCATGTGTAGGCATGCTGGAAGAAACATCATTGTGTCTCCTCTGAATATAGACAATATATGGAACAAGTATTTGAAACACTGAAAAGAAAATATCAGTATAGCATCAGGAAAGAACAAGAAAATTCACAGTACCTTGGAACCTTGCTGTAAGCATGCCACTTTATCTTCTGGTATTTCTACCATGTGACAACTTGACATGTCATGGCACAGCCCAAAAACTAAACTTCTGGATTATTTTCTGGCGTTGCCAAAAGGGGGCCCCAGGAAAATAAAGACTACCAGGAAAGGGGACACAAAAAGAAAGTTTGGAAAGTGATCCCATAGTGTTGATTTGAACTCCCAGGCTCCTGTCTGCACTATAAAAACTTAACTCTATTTCTAGATTTTGAGAAATAAACCAAAAGATAGAACACAATCCAGTTCCCAGACTGGGCACCTGATTGTGGGCCAGCACAGGGACGAGCTAAGTGGCTTTGAAAGCTGAACTGACATTGTAATCATAACCCACCAAGGACCTAGAAGATTTAAACAATCAAAATCGCATGGTATGAATACATTATCTTTAAGTGTATGGAGTATAATAAAAAGTGCTTGGCATATAAAGAACCACAGAAATACTTATTTACATGAAAAAACAAATAATGAGTTTATGTAAATAACATAAAAATAGATTATAATTCAGAAAAAGCAAAACTGTTATGACCAAGATCTGGTTCTTTGATATTTTTTTGATACTTCATTTATATTTCCAATGTTTCCCCCTTTCTAGATCTCCTCTTTGGAAACCACTTATCCCCCCCCCACACGAGGGAATTCCACCTCCCACCCACCCACCCACCCACCCACTCCCATATTCCCACCTTGACTTTCCCTTTACTGGGGCCTCTCTTCCTCCTGATGGCCAACAAGGCCCTCCTCTGCCACATATGTGGTCCGCACCATGGGTCCCTCCATGTGTATTCTTTGGTTGGTGGTCCAGCCTCCAGGAGGACTGGGGGGGGGGGGGTCAGGCCACTGTTGCTCCCTCCATAGAGCTGCAAACTCCCTCAGCTCCTTCAGTC
>CM052719.1:45874205-45904202 GCA_028551405.1 Uromys caudimaculatus
AAATCAAAACAAGTCTGAGATTCCACCTCACACCAGTCAGAATGGCTAAGATCAAAAACTCAGGTGACAGCAGATGCTGGCGAGGATGTGGAGAAAGAGGAACACTCCTCCACTGTTGGTGGGATTGCAAGCTGGTACAACCACTCTGGAAATCAGTTTGGCGGACCCTCAGAAAAATGGACATAATACTACCTGAGGAACCAGCTATATACCACTCTCCTGGGCATATACCCAGAAGATGCTCCAACATGTAATAAGGACACATGCTCCACTATGTTCATAGCAGCTATATTTATGATAGCCAGAAGCTGGAAACAACCCAGATGTCCCTCAACAGAGAAATGGATACAGAAAATGTGATACATTTATACAATGGAATACTACTCAGTTATTAAAAACAATGACTTCATGAAATTCCCAGGCAAATGGATGGAATTTGAAAATATCATCCTGAGTGAGGTACCTCAGTCACAAAAGACCGAACACAGTATGCGCTCACTAATAAGTGGACATTAGTCCAAAAGTTCAGAATTCCCAAGATTCAATTCACAACAACCATTGGACTGAGCGTGGGGTCCCAAATGGGGGAGTTGGAAAAGGGACTGAAGGAGCTGAGAGAGTTTGCAGTGCTATGGAGGGAGCAACAGTGTCAACTGGCCTGAGCCCCCATGCTCCCAGAGACTGGACCACCAACCAAAGAATACACATGGAGAGACCCATGGTGCTGGCCACATATGTGGCAGAGGAGGGCCTGGTCTCCCATCAGTGGGAGGAGAGGCCCTTGGGCCTGAAGATGTTAGATGCCCCAGTATAGGGGAATGCCCAGGAGGGAAGATGGTAGTGGGTGGGGGGTGGAATAACCTCAAAGAGGCAGGGGAGGGGGACGGGATAGGGAGTTTCCAAAGGGGAGACCTGGAATGGGGAAAACATTTGAAATGTAAATAAAGTATCAAATAAATTAATAAATAAATAAATAGGAACACAGAAAAAAAAGATATGCAGGGTTTGTTGTAGCAGGAGAACTGGGCTCTGGTGATACCATATTACCCTGGCTCTTGTTGACTGTGTTCTTATGCTGTCAATTAGGCATGTAGATATCCCTGGTGTTGGTTGGATGATCCTGATGGCAGCAGGACTTCTCTGGAAAGGGGGGGGGGGGGACCAGGGCCATACAATGGAGGTCAGGGTACCCAACTCTGTTGGCTGCGCCTCTACCCTACAGGCTGTATCCAGGCCAGACCCATTTGGGATGGCAGAAGGATCCAACTAGGATGGGGCCCAAGGTTCCAAGCTGGTTAGTTCTGGGGCCCCCAAAGGTTTCCACACGGAAGCTGGATGTTCTTGGGATCCTGCAAGGCTCTTCCAGACCAAAGAGCAAGCCCAGAGGTAGGCAATGAGAAATTTTCAAAAAGAAATTGTAGTACCAAGTAGGTGTTCATGAACCTTGAAGGACCAATCAGGAGCTCATCCGATGCAATCACACCAGGGTCTTTATTCATAAGCTCCAGCTTGGACTTAACTCACCTCCGACCCACCAGACGGTTCAGGTGGAGAAAAGCCCCGAAGACTCATCAGAACAGGTTTTATAGGAAATGACAAGTGAGGGGCCAGTGTTGCTAGCCTGGCAAGCATCTAATGGGGGGGGGGGGGGCTACTGTGGCCTTTAGCATGATTGGCGGGTGCTAAGAGACAAACCATAAACTTAACTTCTGCTTCCCTCCTGATTGGTAGTTGGAGGCGCATATTTGTCGGGGAATAACCTGGGAACTGGCGCTAGATGCTGGATTTGTTGGGGAAGAATAACCTGGAAACTGAAGCTAGGCTCAGGTTTTGTTGGGAGGTAACTTGAAAACTGAAGCCAGGTACCGGCCTGTTAATTTACTTGAGTTTAAACTGAGGTTAGGTTTTCTAAGATGGAATCTGAACCCCAAAAATGTGGTCTCTCAAAAGCACTTTTTAAAAAACAAACAGAAACGTTGATTACAGTTCGCTTAGCATAGAACAGAAGGAAAAGAATTGTTCACAGTTATTTTCAAAGCAAAAGGCCTGGTGATGTCCAGGAACGTGTGGACAAGCAGTAGCTCTGAGTCATAGATACCAACACCTTTTATTCTCTGTATCTTTTTACTGATTAACTGAACTGAACACACAGTCCTTTTATGACAAACACAAAGTCAAGGTTATTATAAGAATTCTTCCTAAATACTTCATCCCCTGCCTGCCCTGACCTGAGCTTGATTCTGGAGTTTCAAGGATGTAGGTCCCAGAAACAGGCAGAGCAGATTGGAATGCTGGGATGCCTCCCCTCCAAGGCAGTGTTCAGCCTTCTTTGTATCCCCCTGAGTACCGAATTGTGTGTGCCCTGTCTAATGCCTCCAAATCTAAACACCGATTCTGCTGAAGTTAAATGTCACCCTGACAACTTGGAAATCTTTGCCAATAACTGAAACAAGTATCTACAGGATGCTTTCCAAGAAGCAAGATTTGATCAACACTGCACTTAAAAAGATGAACGTTCTTCCTGAACGTCTAATGCAATTTACACAGCGGGCACTGTTTGTTCTGTGTAGCCAGGAGACCCAACCAGCTGCTGTAGTTGTTCAAATTTCTTAGGGATACAGGCAAATAAGAGAAACCTCGAGTCCTTGAAGCTGAGAAGAGCAAGAATAGAAAACAAAACAAAAGCCTGGAATATCCAGCCATAATATGATACAGTGCCTAAATGTTACCTCATTGGGGGAATTAGCATAGGAAATTATTTTCTTTCAAGATTGGGGCTCTTTTTCCTGATCGTGTATTCCAGCAACTCTCACAGAAGCTAAGTAGAGTTAAATCATGTCATTGAACTAATAGCCTTGCTTGCTCTTGCTCATGCAAAGGTCTTCATCAATAACCTCTCTTTCTAACAAATACATAGTTAGGCTTAATGAACAAAGACTAGGGAGCACACTAACAAACCTAAAGGAGCTTTAAACGTGCAGATGGCTCTGGGAGGCATCTCTCCAGGCCCCATCATGATCCTAGAGATGTAGAGGTTCAAGAAACTTCAAATTCTGTCTACCAGTGAAGGGACGCTTTCAAGTAAGGAACGGGAGTAATTACAAATAAAACATGGATTTATCACTGTAGATAAAAGGGAAGGTCATTGTCACATCTTGGTCAGTCTTCTAATGACTGGTGATAGAACTGTGTAGCAGTACCATATCTGGCCCTGAGATGCCAATAACAAAGTTAACAGTTTTCGTGAATTCTAATTTAAACCTCAAGACAACTAGAAATTGTTAGCCCTATTACAACAGAATTATTAGCCCTGTTAAAGACAAGGAAATAGGAGATTGCTGTAAAGCAGACTTGCAAGCTCACATGTAAACAGTCTCGGGAGTCACAACGAGAAACTGGGTCACTTCATAAAGATCTGAGGAAGTCCCCAGTGAGGGACAATCTCAGGGCTGCACTGCAAGCCAGGTGAGTTAAGACAGCTTCTCCTGGCAGTGCTGGTGGAGTACAAAGCTGCGCTCCCAGCATGTTAGAAAAATTGTGGTAAGAAAATAACTTCAAAGATACATACGGTCCAATGATACTTAGAGACCTCTCACCTACAGCCACGTATTTACCTCACAATCATTCAAAAGCAATG
Source organism: Uromys caudimaculatus (assembly GCA_028551405.1). Lineage (NCBI taxonomy): Eukaryota > Metazoa > Chordata > Mammalia > Rodentia > Muridae > Uromys > Uromys caudimaculatus. The sequence continues at coordinate 45,877,843 of CM052719.1, forward strand.
AGCCTGAGTCTCAATTGGCCTGTCTTTCGAAGACTCAGAAGTATGTTCGCATGGTTTGTTATTAACAGCCAACAGGAAAGAATATACAAGAAACCTTGTAGAAATGGTGGCTATGGGGACTTCTAAGTCTCAGTCATTTGTGGTAACCTAGGAAACCTCAAAGTCCTGGTGTGTGTTTCAAATTGTAACTCATCCCGTGTACATTGAGCAAAACATGCAATTGTTTTCAATGTAAAGTAACAAGCCTTTACCAGCAGGTGGCAGCCTTGCAGAAAAGATCAGTGGGAATTTGGGAAATGTGATACCAAAAAAAAAAAAAAAAAAAAAAAAATCCAAGTTTTAGAAAGAACTATGCATCCAGTATGATTGAATCATACTTTAAGCCTGAAATTTTATCAACAATGCCAACTAAACCCATCCATTCCATTAACTTCAAATATACAAGCTACTGTATACAGGCAGTAAGTGGTTCCATCAAGAGGGTGTCCTGCTGCGTACTAGATAAGGATATAAGGTTGAAACAATTCTAAGGAATGGGGAGAAACAAAATCAGTTTAAATATTGATTTTTACAATGAACCCACTTAATATAATCTGTCTTCTTATGTGAGACTGGCAGAATATTACACATTCTTGAAGTCTTGTTTTTATGTTTTTTTTAAGACTTTATTTTTTTACTCTAGAGGAATACAAACATATCTATATATACTTCTTAGGAAGGTCAACATACACTCACACTTTTTATACTACTTCAAAATACACTCAGCATATTATTCAAAGTTAAAATGGCAAATTCCACTTGGCAGTCATGGCAAATGAGTATTTACTCTCAAAATATTTGCTGAGTCTCTTATAGGGAACTAATTTTTTCAAGGGAACCACAGTTTCAGAAGGCGAACTGTGTCCCCCACGGTTCCTAAATAAATTCTTAATTCCCAATAGCTTGGGATCTGACGTTACTTGGAACCAGATTGCAACATGGGTTAGGATTACATCATACTCAGATGCGTGGTGCTGTTACAACAGCCCCCAGCCAGCTAACAGGATACGCTGCCTGTATCTCCATATCTTACATACATTCATAAATGCAGTGAAATCTGACATAAGTATTCACACATACATTAGAAAAGCAGCTTGAAGGGAAAAACTATTTTATGAGAAAGTTGTATAAATTCAAAGATTCTGGGCAAATCTTTTTTTGCCAATTTGAAATTAAATGTGACCAGTAGTGAAGATAAGTGAAAACATAGTCCATGAAGTCTGAGGAGGTTCCTGTCTGAATTCTTGGTCACTGGGGAGGTTCACAGGGCATTACTGCAGTAGCAGCCTCTGTAAATCATGGGCTTGTTGCTAGCTGCACCTTGGACTGTCTTGTTGGCTTTTCTTTTCTTTTTTTTTAAAATTGGTTATTTTGTTTATTTACATTTCAAATGTTATCCCCCTTCCTGATTTCCCCATCGCAAACCCACTATCCCATCCCCCCCCCCCGTTTCTATGAGGGTGCTCCCACTCCTACCCATCCACTCCCACCTCACCACCCTAGCATTCCCCTATGCTGGGGTATCGAGTCTCCACAGGACCAAGGGGCTCTCCTACCATTGATGCCCAACAAGGCCATCCTCTGCTACATATGCAGCTGGAGCCATGGGTCCCTCCATGTGTACTCCTTTGGTTGGTGGTTTAGTGGGAGCTCCAGGGGGATCTGGTTGGTTGATATTGTTGTTCTTCCTATGGGGTTGCAAACCTCTTCAGCTCCTTCAGTCCTTCCCCTAACTCCCCCGTTGGGGTCCCAGTGCTCAATTTGATAGTTGGCTGAGAGCATCTACATATGTATTATTGGTCAGGATCTGGCAGAGTCTCTCAGGAGACAGCTATATCAGGCTCTTGTCAGCAAACACTTGGCATCCACAATAGTGTCAGGTTTGGTGTCTGCAGATGGGATGGATCCCCAGGTGGGGCAGTCTCTGGATGGCCTTCCCTTCAGTCTCTGCTCCACTCTTCGTCCCTGCATTTCCTTTAGACAGGGGCCATTCTGGGTTAATATTTTTGAGATGGGTTGGTGCCCCATTTCTTTAGTCCCTTTTATCCTTCTTGGTCGAAGAGTGTATCGCCTGGCACTGTACCCTTTGTGTGACAGAACTGAGCTTTCAGTTCTGAACACCAACCCCAAAAGATGTTCCAGAATGGTCCTAATCTTGATCCTTGAACTTGAGACTTTCCTTCTTCAGTGTGAAGTCTGTGCTGATTCTAAAAATTAAATGAAACAACAACAACGTGTCACTATCTCCACACACATTTGCTTCACTTATTTAATTAGCATCTCCACTGTCATCAGATGATTAGGGCGCCAGGCAGAAAAATCCTTCCCACCACGTTCACTGTGAAATGTGTGCTCTGAAAGAATCAGATCATCTTTTAGAGCAGTATGAAATCTACTCAGATACTAAATGGCAACGTTTGCTTTACCCATGCTGTTAGCACGCTGGGTTTTCAAAACCAAACTATTGCCTGGCCAGCCATATTACCCTTCCCATGGAGCAAATAATCACAGAAAAATTGTCCAGCTCGATAATCCCGATTGTATGACAGAAGTACAAAGACCCATGATGCCCACAGAATCCAACCTGTTCATGGCTCAGTCTGCTTTCAGTACGGTAAGTTTAAGTGTCCATGTGACCTCCACAAAACCAATTTGAGATTCAAATCTCTGTAAAATGACCAGGAATACATCCTTTTGCTGAGGTAAGCCTTCATAGTCATTATTGGAAGCTAAACTCAGTTCTGCTTTGTTGGCATCTAAAGAATGAAGTTTTTTCACAATGAATTTCTCACAAGCCTTGGTGTCTGGGTTCTTTACAGCATTAACAAGGAGGTCCTGGTGTTTAAACTAGTAAAGATGTTATCAAAAGAAAGGCTTGGGAAACTACCATGCAGTTGTAACTAGAGCGTAAAAGCACTGTGCTTTTGTACAAAATTGTGTCTGTGTACCCATCTGTGCACGCATACAAGGTGCGCATGCATGTGTGTGCATACAGAAGCCAGAGGTGATGGCAGCTGTCCTTTTGAATGAGTTTTCATTGATTCATCTAAGCTAACTGACCACTTATCTCCACAAATACCCACGTTTTAGGTTTGTAGATAGCCTTTTCCAACCCAGTGCTAGACTTGTGTGCTGCTAGGCCCAGCCTTTACACAAGTACAGGAAGTCTGAATTCAGACCCTCCTACCTTCAGGTCAGGCACTTTATAGACTACGACATCTCCCCATTCCCAAAAACTCTGTTAATGATAAACCCCAAGACACATAATCAACTTTGTCTGCCCTTCAGGGTTCACATGGTTTTGCTTCTAATGATAATACAGTGTACTACTACTAGATTACCTTATGTAATCTCTCGTTTGAAAATCTTAGGATGGTTGAGCAGAGTCTTCCTGAGACCTGGCCTAAAGTGAAACTGGATTTTAAACATAAAAGATGTGTGAGCATTGCTGCCACTCTGTGGCACATCATGTGCACGTTAGGATCTGAGGAGAATAACCAACAGAGCAAGAGTGACAGAAGCAATGCTTTGGCGTTGTTTTCTTCCATGCTGAAAGGAACTCGGGGCCTTTGTGCATGACAGGCAAGTACTCTACCACTGAGTTACAGTTCCAGTCCGCCAAAATCTCGCTGAGCAAGAACGAAGATCTAGGACAATTCTGAAACAATTCAATTCAAAAAGATCTTTCCTTTCATATCACAGGGAACTGTCTAAGGGATAGTAGACTCCCTCACGTCAGACCGGAGCCTTCTCTACACAAGGTATGTCTTACCATGCTTACTCTCCCAAGAGAGACACCTTTCAAAGGATAAAGACTTGGTGGAGACACAAAGGAGGAACACTATGGTGTTGCTTCCCGGCTTCCATTCTCCTGGGAATTTGATAGACACCTTCAAGGCAGCCTGATTGGGGCTGGGGATGCAGCTCAGTTCATAGAATGCTGGCACAAAGGCTGAGTTCAATCCTCATTCCTATCCCCCCCACCCAATGGACAAGGTTGTTACATGCTTATGATTCCAGCACTCAGAAGGTAGAGGCAGGAGGATCAGAAGTTCAAGTTGACCTTTGGCTACTTAGTGAGTTGGAGGACAACTTGAGCTATATCCCTGTCTCAAAATCAGAAAAAATCAAAATCAAAATGCCAATTAAAGCCGATATGAGCACTACCCTGACTGGACAGTCCTTGCACTACTGCTATTCTGAGTCTTTTGTGCATAAGAATTAGAATATGAAGCAGGGTGTGGTGCCAGACACCTCTAACTTTCTTGGGAGCTGAGGAAAAAGAATAGCGTTCATGACCAGCCTGTGCTAGCAATACACTGTCTCAAAACTAAAACCAACAGACAAGAACTGCTATTTGGAAGATATGTATAATAGCATGTCACATTTTGTGGGATCTTCCACGTTCACTGTTACTATTTACTAACCATGGGACCTATTCCTGCCTGAGAAATCTCTCCCCAAACACTCTATCGCTAATAACCAAATAATCAGAGTCTCTTTTTTCCAAATGGGTAACTATTTAAAGTGAAGTCATTGGCTTTCTTTCATATGCTAAATTTCCTGATATAGACCATTTTATCAGAAAGCTACATAAATCAATATCAAATTAATATTCTCATTAACAGACACTTAGCAATCTACCTTAGATGCAGGATCCAACCTGGTTGCCAAGGCTGTTAAAACAGATGTTACCTCTGTTTCAAGGGGTTTTAACTCTAATTGTTAAAGATGAATAATACACACTAAATGTGGTTTATTCGGTAAAACAATTTCAATGTTGTATCAGAAAAAAATAAAATTACATAAGCTGATGTTTAACAAAATTCTGCAGACTGCTTAAAAATGTAAAATTCATTTTATTTTACGATTGCTGATATTTTTCCTTGTTGTAATCCAGTCATTGAAATTGCATTTATCATGCTCAATGTTTTTATTAATCTTCTAGCTCTCCTGCCATAATTAAATCATGGAATGAAAGTCACTCTCTAATTAGCTTTATGGCTTTCAAAAAAAGATACCCTGGTTCTTTTTTAAATGAACTGTCACTATAAATTATGCAGTGTACGTAAATCATTGGATACATATGACATATGTATTTTATAATAGATTAAAAGGTATGCATCAGACTTGATTTTTCTACTTACTCCCAGTAGCAGTTTTGCTTATCCAAGATACTACATCTGTTCCATTCTTAAGCTTCATGAATTTTATGGCAAATTTCATGTGATGGCATCAAGAAAAAGTCATACAGAAGCTTACCTATCATGGCTAATCCGGCAGCGACCCACGGCCATCCAAACGCCACTCTAATAATCAGTGTAACATGAGAAAAATATTCTCTCCACAATCATTGTATTTCTAAATGATAGAGATACTGCCATTTCAAGATGGTGCCATTTCAAGATGGTGCCATTTCAAGAGTTGTACTCCTTTCACAGGAGCATGGAGTGAAGGCAGACATTTCCTTCCCAAATTCATGTTTGCTGTTATTCCAGAGCCCCACCCCTGGGCCACTCTTAAATGTACTGCTTAACAGAATGGGCAGTTCCAGAAAGGGATGTAACTCAGAAGCTGGGTGGATTATGAAGGACACTTGGGAAATCCTCAGAGGCTGTACACTGAACAAGGTGGGATACGTATTACAGCACTTCAGCACAGAAAGGTAGCACATCATCAGAACAGGCTCAGGGAAGTGGGGCATTTAGAGGTATAGGAGAGTCCCTTCAGCCACAGCACAGCCTCTGAAGCCATCAGGAGGCTCTGGGAGGTCATAGAAATTTGGGGCATGGTCAAAGGACCACTACCCTTCAACCCTGATGACAAAGGATAGGGTCCAAGGAGCAGCTGGGGTGTTTAGCAAACTTGTACCCAGAAGCAATCTTGAGCATCTAGAAGTGTCCATGAGCCTGTGCTTTAAGCTCCAGTCCTCTTCCATCCTATGGACATGGCCTTCAGTCAGGGACAATAGATAGGCCTTTTCCCAGAGGAAATGAGTCCCTGCTGAAGCTAGGACCGGACACTGAAGGCGAACGTCGAAGCAGCATAAGGAGATAGTGACTTTGAAGCTGGCAATGTAGTCTCCTTAAAATGGTTTCCTCAAAGTTCATTGCATCCTATAAGCAGGGTTCACAGAAAGGAATGGAAGAGATGCATCACACCAGAGAAGATGGCTCCATCAGTAAGTGTTTGCCTGGAAAACATAAGTGTCTGAATTCAGATCCAGAGAACCCATGCAAAAAGCTGGGCTTATGCCTGCGATTTCAGTGCTGGGGTGGGAGTAGGGTTCTTTGGGGCTCCATGGATAACCAGATGGTTTTTTAAAAGATACACAGCACACGGAAACAAAGGAAGAAAGAAAGGAAGGAAGGAGGAAGGGAGGAAGGGGGAGGCAGGGATGAAAAGGGAAAGGAAGGGAACGGAAGAGAGGGAAGGGATCAGGAAGGTAGGACAGGAAGGAGGGAGGGAGGGAGAGAAGGGTCCAGGGACCCCTGAAGTCTACAATTTATATGTTCTTTCCTTACTCACCATAGTTTCAATCATAACTTAGACAACAACTGTTTAAAAGAATTTTTTACCTGAACTAGTATCTTAGCAAACATAACTAGGCACTTCACCATGTGGACTCTGAACACCAACCCAGAAATCCAGCCACAGGAAAGCTGTCGGGGGGCAGAGCTGATGCTGGTTTGGATCTGAGAATTATCTCCCGTTCTTCCCTGAATGAATGCAATTCCCCACTTCTCCATCCAGATTCTCCTCAGTCGTCCCATAACACTCTGAATGGAAAGCAAATGACACAGCCAAGGAAAATGAATAGCATAAAAAGAAATGAAGTGAAACCAACACAGACAATCAGCCAGAGGCTGTTAGGACCCATAACACCAAGAACCAAGGAGAGCACAGAAAAATGAAAACCACACTAAGCTGTCAGGCACATATAGAGCAAAGCAGAACACTGTGTTTTACTCTGTAGGTGGCTGTTTTGATGTTCTGTAACACACCTTGAGCTCTATCTTTGATTCTCTAGCTATTCTGGTGTTCCCTGGATGGAGGTCCAGCTCCTAATGAATTATGTGTGGGTAAGTGGCTAGGAGATGAGAGGCAGTTCGACTCAGAATGAACTCATTCCTGACTATGTCTTCCATGAGCAATGAGCAATAGTGGGCTTTTAATGTAATTAAATGTGATATTCGTGTAACAGTGAACGACTGTTGAAGATGGCTGGTCCATTTTCAGTGATTAGAGTTATAGGTCAAAGCATATGCACGGCACTATAAATCACCGACATCAATCACCACGTTGAGAGAGACCTGCAGAGGGCCTGGTTCTTTCTTCCCTGTTTTCTCTCTCATGGTGCCAGCCCATGTCATCCTGCTTATTGGTTAATTCTCAGTGACATCTTTTACCCTGCGTTCTATACATGTGAGACAGAAGCTGTAATTTCTATGCAGTTTGGAAAAAATTGCCTCATTTCATTCATTAAATACAATCAAAACGTTCCTCGAGTTTTAGAAGTGGTTAATTTTAAAATGTCTTTAAAATTAAAGCAATTTGGAAGGCTCATTAACATTAATAACAGAGGCTGTTGACATAGCTTAATGGTAGACCACTTGCCTAACATGCATAAGGTCCTGAGTTCAATCCCTGGCACTGCAATGCTAACAATAATAACAGAAATGCTAGCCTATTACAATAAGAAGCCTATAGATTATAGTATTGCAAGGGAAAGCTGCTAAATATTCCTTGAGTGGCTTAGCTATTATTCATGTATCTGCTTATACGCTCATCCCCAGCTTGAGAGTAGCCTAGGTTTTTATCTACTGACCCAGGCCAAAGAGAAACATACACATAACAGACCTGAAACATTCTCTACAAAGAGAAAGTCAGGATCAGTAACTCAACGGCAGTGAGACTGAAGTCTGAATGGCATTTCAGACCCACCAAGTAAGCAGAAGTTCTTTTCCTGTAAGATACCACCAAGATGTGGGCAACAGCACTAAAAATACAGCTCTCATCTCAAAGAGATGAGAGGGTAGTTTATTCTGGAAGCAAATAAGTGTGAGCATGGTCCAAGGACTCAAATTTAGTTTTCCTCCAAATACTATGCTCCAACAATTTAGCAGTCAAGCTGTTATGGTAACAGAACAAAGAGTGCCATAGATCAAGACACTTTTAAAATATGACGGTGGAGACGTCACATATAGGCATGCTATAGCAATGGAGGAAAAGTCCTAGTATAGGTCTCAGATGCTATCTGATGGCATTGGTATCCTTTGTGTTGGTGTTCATTCATACATTCCAAAAGGATTTACCTGAGAATCACAAGGAGGCCAAATCAGACACAGACGTAGGTAATAAATGGCCATCTAAGGGGCTAAGATAACTCAAGATAACGTGCCCCTAGAGCTGCAACATTTTTTAATTCCCACACTGGCCTTCTACAATCGAGCCAAACAGTCCTGTAACTACAAGTGGGAGAAAAATTGGGCCCCATCCTGAAGGTTTCCATTTGGATCCTGCCATTTACTGTGAGAAGGAACGGACTTTTCTATTTGTTGAGAAACTTCATTTCCAGGGTCAGATCAAGTTAGAATAGTGACATTATCTAAAGTAAATACAAGTGTCAAATCCTCTTTCCCATTCTGACAACTAATGCATTCCCTGGTCTTGGAGCTCCCTGTATAGAGGCTCTAAGGTCTAGGCTTGACCATCCGGCTTCCAGATCTGTTCATACTTTACCTAGTTGGTCCCCACCCAGATTTGAAGAACGGCTAATGTAGGCACAGCTTTTGCCCAGGAACGTCAGTCAACAAGCCTCAACAGAACTTACTGGAATCTACATTTCGCAAGAAATTGGAGATTAGATCCAGACATCCACTAAGCCACCCAGTGTTCTTAGTGCCACCTATGAGAATAGACCTCACGAGCTCTTTGCATGTCTCCCACCATCTCTGCAAGTCTCTGGGATTCCCAGAGGACCATATACCCCCTCAGGGCTTCTCATCTTTCTCCCCATGGGAGCTCTGTGCCCATACCAAGAATTTGGTGTCATGTCTATTCAAGGATAAAATGTAGAATTCTCTTCCCTTCCTCTTAGTTTTAATAAGCAACTACATCAACAAGTAAGGTTTGAAAATCTCCCAGAAAGTGAAGACTGGTGTGAATTGCTACATTTCCTTTTGGATTTCTTCTTAGGCAGGCAAAAGGTCACAGTTGCTACTACATAGGTCTCCACAAAGAGGCCAAACTTCTGGCCACGAGAGGCACTTCGTTCTGAGCAGTATTCTGAAATAAATAATGTGGCCTCCCGGTCAAGTCTGAAGACAAAGAAGTCAGCTAGTGGGCCATACTCCCGAAGAATGTCTTTGTCTGCTTTTGGACCTTTTTGTTTGATTATGCGGGTAACAAAACTCCAAACTATATACAAGACAAAACATTTCCAAAATTCAAGCCAAAATGCCTACAAAGTCAAAATTATTACCAAGGGGTCTCATTGAGAGTGCAGGCATCTCCCTAGCGGCTTCTAACCATCCCATGCAGACATCCACCCAGTTTTCAGGAAACCTGCCCATAGGAGGTAGAATCCTGAGTGCATTTTCCCCCCGGCCAATAATTTGATCCTAATAAATGAAGCCTTAGGAGAGAGAATTAAGGAGTGATCAGTTGTAATGGCTATTAGTGTCCTAGGCTGGTAAATTTTTCCAGGAGGGAAAGACTTTGGTGGAGCGTGGAGGGAGGCCCAGAAGGGTGTGGTTTCAGCTGGGCCCTCTGCCTCCCACTAATTTCAAGCATGCCATTTGAGATCTAGATTATTCCAGCTGGATAACTGGTTAGACCACACGCATGCTCAAACAACTCCCAAGGCTCACCCACCTCAGTGCACAGGCTCAACTCGTAAGAGGAAAAGAATATTTTCCTAATCCTGACTCACACCTTTCAAGTGCCTTTGCTATCCTCAGCTACCAAGCCTTCAGAGAGAAGCTCTTGTTTCCTTTTGCTCCTTCCACACGCGCCACTGTCCCAAGCATGCTGTTTTAAACTCCAAGACCAAAGAGAAGCGTAAAGTAGAATTCTACATTGTAGGCGGACTTTTGTCTACTTCATGGGTTCTTTTTTCTTCCACTCTTTCAAACCCCTAACACTAGAAAAAAGATAGAGGGGAAAGGGGGTGTTATTGTTAGACTACTTCCTGCTGATTAGGGGAGTTGCCCTCAGGATACCTAATTTCTTGTTGTTGTTTCTTCTTTGCACATGACTACTTAACAAACTGAGACCAACAGCAACAACCAACAAACCCTCAGGGTCTAGCATTTATATACCCTCTGAAAAGTCCCAGAATTCCAAATGTCACACAATCACAGAAGCTGTCTACAGCTGGCAAAACCACTCCCCCACTAGTAGTGCAAGGCAAATCATAGTTGCTGTGGACGATCTGAAGCAGCCCTACCTCCCACATCAGGGATTAAAGTGAAAACACATTCTTATACTATTCCTGTCTTTTAAAAGAAACCAAAATTCTCACTAAAATATACAGATGTAGAAATGTAGATAATATATTAATAATAATGCAGCCTCTTATTGCTCCCTTCTATGAAGAGTACAAAGTCAAAACATCTACGGCCCTAATCGTGTTCCAAGGAGGCAGAATTTAGGAAAGATGAAGAATAACATCTGTCCTTCATCAGTCACCAAGCAAAATCTCCGTACAGTTCAACCAGAACCAAAAAGTCTAGCTCTTTATGTAGGTTGCTCTTCTTCATTCTCAGACTCTCTGATATAGCTTAGGCTACTGAGTGAACACAAACATGCATAGCACTTTTATAAATTAACTGATTGTTCTCTTATCCATGTGAACCCACACACACAAAAAGGGCCACTTAAACTTTGACATTAATGGCTTTTTATTTTGTTTGTTTGGGTTTTTTTGCCTTTCTTTTATTTTTACCTTTTTATGTTTAAAGAAAACAAGTTTATTTACCATATTGCAGGGCAGGAAAAACACGGGCCTGTTACTTGCCCCCCTTTATCCACATGGGTGAGAACTGTTTCTCAAATACAGTGTGCAGAATCTCCTAGCGGAATTGTTAAAGGCTTCGAATGATCTCTCCAGGAGAATCACTGTTGCAAAACTAACTTAGGGGCAAGGGCTCTAGCAGGCTTGAGCATGACAAACATGGCGCCCACAGTTTTGACCTTTACCCTTCTTTCCCTTGCTAAACTATTAGATTACATTCCTAAAGATCGCCCCCAACGTCTATACCCTTATTTGGCTGCTGACTCATTCTGGATACTGGTCACCAAGGTCCACCTATCAAGACATCAAGGTCAGGCCATCAAAATCCATTATTTTGACTACCCTAATTAAAACACCCAATCAGAATATACCAACACACACTAGCTCACTCTAACACAGACCTCTCCCTTTTCCATCTTAAAATCAACACCTACAGAGCTATCTGCTTCTGGTTTTGTCCAATTCAGATTCAGTGATGTTGTCTCTTTGCCTTGTTCAATAAAGAATCTCTTTGAATTTGGTCTGTGCTTGGAAACTGGTGTTTGGGTGTGGTCTGTGCCTAATCCAGGGTCCAGATGGGACCACCATGCAGTATTCAGGTGCCTTCGAAGGGAGGAAAAGATTAGTTTGGCTTCTAGGCTACTGTACATCAGTGAGGGAGGCCAAAGCAAGAGGACCTCATGGCAGAGATATGAAGGCACTTACTGCAGCAGAGACCACAGAGGAACATTGTTTCCTGGCTTGCTTTCCATGGTTTGATTCTTTCTTATACAAAACAGGATCACCTTCAGAGGAGTAGCACAGCCTACAATGGGCTAGGCCCTCCCACATCAATCACTAATCAAGAAAATGCCCCACATACGCACCTACAGGCCAATCCAATGGAGGTAGTTCTTCATCTGAAGATGAAGGCAACCCCCTCTTCCCAGGTGACTCAAGTCTGTATCAAGTTGACAAAACCTAACCACCAGCACAGTTATCATCCGCCAGGTGATTCAGAAGCAGGTGACTGCCCCCACACCCAGGGTGTAGCTCTAGGTCTCTATCCATGGACACTGAAAATTGAAAGAAATATTAAACTCATATTAATTCTCAAATGGTTCGTTTGCCTTTCTGGGGCACCATGGTTTAAACAGGAAAAAATAAAAAGCTCTATTCTAGAGGGTAGAATGACGACCTTCAGAACATTAGGGGGTTGTAACTACACTGCCAGAAGAAAGCAGGATAATGAAAAACAATGGAATTTGTGGATTAATTAGTAATGCTGTGCTATTTCATGCCAATGAAAGAAGGGCACCAGATGGCTCACAAAGCATTCCTGACTTCTGAAGGTGAAGAAAAGTCCTGGGTGTAAGGAGGCCAAACCTGAGATGTCATTTAGGTTCCTCTGGCTGCACTGAGTGTGACTTTGTTCTGACATCATGCTATTTGCAGTCTATGCAAACACTGCAAGAAGAATTTTTTTAAAGGAACAAGCTTTCAATATTATATCAATACATGTGTCTACCATTCATCCATCAGGCAAACCTCTGCTGATACTGGAAACATAGATGGTTGAGATGCAGCCCTGGCTATCAACTTCCCCATAGTGCAGTGAAAACAAAGAAAAAAGCAATTCAAGGTCAGATGTCAAAATGGAGAAAAGAGCCAAGGCACAGATGAAATATCCAAGCGGAAGTCACTGCAGAAGGCCAGAGCATGCCCAGTTGAATGCTTAAGATTTGACAGTTGAATTAACGTGACAGAGGAACAAAAGTGACAAGCATGGGGCAGTGTCGGTTTGCACAACAGGTCATTTGGATTGGTTAGGATACTGCATGCTAGGCTGGCAACTCACCTCAGGGGTGAGACATGCATGTACTGTAATATAATTTGCTGAGAAAGAAAAAACCCAAGAAGGCACAGAGGAGGGTGTGTCGAAGGGTACAGAGGGGACTATGGTTAAGGACCTCTAGTGATGAGGAAGAGGGCTGAAGAGAGCGGAGTAGGTAAAGACACAAGGGACAGGAGCTGTGCAGGCACGTGGAGAGTGCCTGTGACAAGCAGGATAGCAGAAGACAGCCAGGTGACTAGATCTAGAAATTTCCAGATTTGTGATCTCTCGCTGAGTGGAGGTACCAGGAAGCTTGCAGGTAATACTGGCAAAAGCAATCACGACTCATTAACTCTATTGAGGACATGCTGGGTTTGAGTTTCCTGAGGCATACCACTTGGGCTGTTTTGTTAGATTACATATAAAATCTGAACTTAGAGATATATAGAGAAAAATATAGTTAGGGATAAAGGTGAAATAAAATAGTGACATATATGGACAGACATTAGATACTGACCAATCAAAGCAGGTGTTTGACCCACCTGAAAAGATTCTAGCAATTGGGTGGGCCATCTTCCGAAGGATGAGAGATCAAAGGGTACCAGGAGAGAAGAGAGAGATGCCAGAGAATAACACAGGATAATAGGTCAGGGTAAAGAAGAGAGCATGAAGAAGCAGGATATGGAGGAAAGGTGACAGGGATTAGAGAGCTAAGCACAGGTCACACAGGTAGACTGGGTAGCAGATAGCTTCAAACATAAATTCAAAGATAGCTGTTGAGGAGATATCTTACCCACCTGTTCCCAGGCTTTCCTATTTGTGATACTCATGTCTGTGGAGATCCGAGCAAGATTCAGTGCAGTGTTCTAAACCTAGGCAATATCAGATTCTAGAAAGCCAAGAGGTGAATTAAAAATGGCCCCAGATTCAAAGGGGAAGCACATAAGCATATTCCAGGGAGGTGAGGTTCCACTTGACACGGTGACCCCAACCACACTGAAGCTGAATTGGGGCTGGTTCGAGCTACTTTCCTTTGGACTGTTTCCTAGAATCTCAACAAGCCTCACTTGATCTACTTTTCTAACTCAGTAAGATGCCCTCTCTGTCTCCCTCCTCTCCCTCCTCTCCCTCCTCTCCCTCCTCTCATGTGTTCCTTTATACCCCTCCTTCCTTCTCGCTGAGTTTATTCATCTTAAATGTGTACTCCTGTTTCCTGTAGCCTTTCCCACTTCAGTCTGCTGTCACTGAGGTTTAAACAAACCCCCTCTCACACACTTGCATGCTGCAGCGAGTATTTCTAAGATAGAACGGGAGCATTCTGCAGGTTCTGCGACAGAAACAAAGGAACGGGAGGAAAGGAGATAGAACCAGAGCGAATACCAAAATACTTTACAAGAATACACATGACTGACTTGAACAAAGGGAGACAGATTCTGTGTGGTTCTCAGCTACAATTGTACAGAATGCTTAACGAATAGCTTGAAAAGATTAGGGTTTTTTTGAAAGAGGCAGAGAGGTTCTTTGAGCTACAATGCTATGGAAACTACTGCTCAAGTATGATTTCAATTTTTCAGGCTTTTAAGGAAGGATTGGGGTTTGATATGCTTAGAAACCAGAGCCCACCGACACTTAAGACCCTCAGCACCAGCATTCTTCCCACGTGCCCATGCTATCTACTGCTTGCTATATGCTCAGCTCCCTCCACTCTCCTGATGTCTTGATGCTCCTCAACCTTGGGCAGCCAGATGCCAAAGGCAACCACGTGCAGCTGTCTGGCACTGTTTGGAGCATGCTCAGTTGTCTGCAGCCACTTCTGTGGTCTGAGCACAGGGCTTGGGGTCACAGGCAATACTTTGCCTCTGGGTTTGTCAGTCACAGAGAAGGAGGTGGACTGCTATCGCGTTAACAGCTTCCTGTCTTCTTGACAACTGTCCCTGATTCGGAGTGGAATACGCCGGGTCTGACAACCGGAGCCACTTTATTAACGTTAATTTGCTCAATCCAACCCTCCGTGTTTTTCCAGCAGCCTGTGACCAACATAGGTGTGGGGGCGGGGCTACTGGAGTTAAAAAAAAAACCGGTGTGGGGCGTGGCCGGAGGTGGGCCAGGAGAGAAGAGCTCGAGAGGAGGAGCCTGGTCACTGTCCCAGAAACTGACAAGATCTCCCTAAAATATATAGATGATAGATAGATAGATAGATAGATAGATAGATAGATAGATAGATAGATAGATAGATAGATAGATAGATAGATAGATAGATGGATGGATGGATGGATGGATGGATGGATGGATGGATGGATGGACGGACAGGCGATACCTAGATAGATAAATGATACCTAGATAATATTTAAATGCATGTGGGAGGGCGGGGGAGAGATCCACTAATATTGCAGGACTGTTCACAGAAAACTTATGTAGGTGTTAAAAATATTTTTAGAATACTTATTTTTTTCCCATCAAAACAACTTAACTGCTCTTTAGAGAGAACGTCAAAACTGTAAATAATTTTTAGGGGCAGTTTTATAAATTCTCGCGGAACCCCACTACTCAGAATCCACCGCAAACATCCTGCCGTGTCTTATCCTTGTCACTTCCAGGCGTCCACTGGGCTTTTGCTGTGACAGCGCGCTGCCTAGGAGGCCCCAGATGCTCCTGCTCTCGAGGTGGTGTGACAAGACAGCCTTAGAGACTAAGTAGGTGAATGTGTGGGTGGGCTGGTTGCCGGTGGCATCCAGGATGGCGCCTTTGCCTGCGTGTCCTTGAACGCCACTGCGACGCGACGCTCCGGAAAGTTGCGGTGACAACGCCTGCAGCGCCCTGCCCCCGACAATTACCAGTCACGCCGCCCCAGCAGCGCAGAGTCTAATGGAAGAGTCACAGTGGCCTGCCGGAGCACCGCCCAGTGGCCGCCTGGTCCGGCCCAGAGGCGGAGCTCGCTGAGCCTGATGCTCCCCCGCAGAGTGCCCCGCCCACCCGGGGTGGGCGGAGCCCCCCGCCCGCAGAGGCCCGCCCCCGCCCGCGGTTGCCGCGAAAACCCGGTTCTGTAGAGCGCACCGGACCTCGTCGCCGCCGGGAGCCGCACTGGGCATGCTCGGATCTCGCCGGCTCTGGCGCCCGTAGGTGGGAAGCTCCGGCTCCCGGCGGCGGGGCTCGTAACCCGCATCGAGAAGAGGCGCGGGCGGCGGAGGAGGTTGGTAAGCGCTCGGTGCTGCAGAGCTCCCCGGGTGGCCATGGCGAGCGGTGCACGGCGACCACCCGAGTGGCGCAGTGGTGTCAGGTCAGTGAGGGCACTGGGCGGGCGAGCCTGGGCGTCGGGCTACGGTAAGAGGGAGCACCGCGCCGGGTTTGTGGTCAGCGGCTGCTGGAGCTGCAGAACTTTCGGACGACTGGGCTGGCGGAGGTTAAGCGCCTGAAGGTGCCTTGCGCTCCCAGCTCGTGGCTCATCGCAGGATGCTGGAAATACGTGCAGGGCGGGGACCGGCTGGTTGGGGACAGCCGCGTCCCAGGCTCGTGCCATAACCTCCTAAGGACCAGGAGTGCGCTGTCCACAGCGCGTTAGCACAGTGCCTCCCGGATCTCCCGGGAGAAGGAGGACGCCACGCAGACAGGGCTCTTCGCCCGGCTGCGCATCGTTCTTGAAACGGTGCCTCAGTTTCCCCAGACAGAGGAAAGGGTGTGCTGGCCTTTGCCCGGAAGGCGGCGTGGGGAGCTCTAAGGCGCCGCGTCCTGATGCTGCAGGAGTGTGGGAAGCAGCGGGTGCTAAGAGCTGCCTCCTAGTCATGGGAGCTCTTGGAGTTTGTCGCATTTCCCACCACAGCAAGTTGACACGAAATTGTCTCGTGGCCTGGAATGGAGAAAGTGCTTCTTTGGCTAAAAAAGTAAATGCGGAGTCAATCTTTTTAAAATCCGAGCATTGCTTGTCTCCCTCTTTAAAATAGCCTGGGAAATCTCAAATTCCAAGGTGTATAAAGCAAACTGGAAAAAAAAGAAAAGAAAATGTTTGCAGGTGCATTAGCTGCTCACCCTGTAGAAAATATTATGGCTCCGTTGTCATTGTTTTGAAAGACACTTGTTCAAAGTGTGGTTACTGTAGCAATCTTTATTTGCTCCAGCTTTATACTGAGAACTTGGAAACAGCACGGTAGACAGAGTGCTGTTGGAAGTTTTCTCACTTTTTTTTTTCTAGATGAAACACTTTTTTAAAAGTTGCTACTATACTCAACATAGTAAAATGTTCGGGATTGAATATGCAAGATGGAAAAAGAATTGTTTCAGGAGAGACTAAATTAGAGCACGGTAGTGTGCAGACACTGAGCTAATGCACAAAAATTCAGTCTGTACCTATTAGGGCAATTTTACTGTTTTCCCCTACAGCTACCCATATATACCTACTAAAATATTTACAAGTTTGAGGAACGCAGCCCATGACTGCTTATGTTTCCTGGTTCTGTGTGATGCACCACATTTAAAGTCTGCCATGATTGCTCCAGATAGCTATGCCTCATGCTGTTTAGAGAGAGACAAGTAGGATCTTTCCTTAGCTGTGTCTTTCTGATTCATAGCAGGGAGCTTAGCATATAGGTCTTAGGAGTGTGGCTGGGTTTATATTTCTGTGCCCCCTGGTTTTGCTAGGGACACTAGATGTACTTAACAGACCATTTATTTTAAAAATAAATCTCCCTACACTCGGTGTGACTTTATTCAAACCTCACTCCTCACCCTTTTTGGCTAACAATTGAAAATTTTAAGACTATTTAACTAACACAGCTATTGTTTAATTTGAACTTTCAATAATTTTTTTCAAGAACTTCCAAACACTTAAACACCAAGTGACTACTTGCAGTAACCAAATTGTTTTCAATCTCCGACTAATTCATTTAGCTTTGCTAGGCAAGTGTGTTTGTATGAATTAAGAAAGTATGTATAGAGTGATGTTTGCCTAACTTAGAATCCATCCTAGCACTTGGGGTACAAGTTGTCTTTTCTTGCAAAGCCCAGGGGAACACTTACAAGTCTGACAGTTTCCACGGCCAATCACATTATAGTTAAAATCAGCAATAAGGTGCAAATGATTGGTTTTAAATTTGCTGTGACACTTCTGTGGAATATTAAAATAATAGGGGTTTGTTGGTTATGTGATTATAACTAATTAAAGGCTGACAGAGACATTTAACACTTATGCTCCAAACAGAGGCTCTAGAAACTTATTGGTCTTGCCTCTGCCTCCACCTGAGGTCTCTTTGTGCATTAAAATATCACATTAAATTTTCTTCCCCACAAACTTTTGTGGCGAGGCTTCTGAAGCTTCACGGGTGAGTAAGACATCATGACTCACACCATCTAGCTGGAGTGATGTACCCAAAGACAAATCAATTAGAGTAATAAGTGTTGCCGTCCGTGTGTGTCTGTGAGCCTGAAAGAGGCAGAGAAAAATGGCCTCCTTGGGTTTGGAGGAGGAAGGCCCTCGTGGAAGTGGTGACTTTGTACAGACCTTGGGAATACTGAGGACCGGTTCAGAGTCTTAAGCAGAGAAGTGGGTCCTCTAGACAGAAAGAATCTATTATGCTGGGCAGGAAAATGACTTTGTGCATGGTCACGGTGAGACTTTCTGGATGTGCTGAAGAAAAGACCTTGAGATAGGAAGGTAATTGCGAAGCGTCCATGGGTGCCCTGTGCCATCCCAGGGCTCTTAAAGGCTAAGGAAGAATTCTGTGGGAGTGTCTTGAGGAAGACTCCATGGGCTGCTGCCAGCTTAGAGATGGAAGGGTCTCCAAGTCAGTGTGGACAGTTGCAAAAGCAAGAAAGAAGATTCTTTCTCCACCAGTGCCCTGAATTTAGCCCACTAAGATACATGTATGGCTAGATACATTAGTTTTTACTATTACCTTACATGTCCTAAGAGGGAACAGTGATTGAAGAATTGCCCAGACCAGATCGGCCTTGTGGGCATGTCTGTGGGGCACTGACCTTTAAAATAATTATGAATTTTGTTATTAAGACAATGTTGCAAATAAATAAAAGCATCACACACCCTAATTAACCATAAGTACATAAAATATATCCTATACTCAAAGTGTAAAATTGAATGGGAACAGCCTTTGTTCTAAATGCCAATTCTAATTGTATAGAAAAGACAGACTTCAGCTTTGGCTAATATGGGCATTTTCTTGATTACTAATTGATATAGGAGGGCCAAGTCCACTGTGGGAGGCACTATTCCTCAGCCAAGAGGGCCTGAGCTGTATAAAAAGGTAGCTGAGCATGAGTTAGAGAATAAGCCAGCAATCAAGCCTGAAACATGGTCCCCCATGGTTTCTGCTTTAAGCTTCTGATTGAGTTTCTGCCCCATGATGATAGACTGTGGCCTGGGAGTCAAAGCCAAATAAACCCTTTCCTCCCCATGTTGCTTCTGATCAGAATATTTTACAACAGAAAGGGAGCTAGAACATGTGGTAAATTTCCAAACAGCAGAACAATAAGATAATGAGTGTTGTATAAAGTCCCTAAAACTGTGGTAATCTCTTATGGATACCATAGAAAGCTCATGCAGCCTTATTCAAAGGGAGATTTGGTGTCATGAGAAAGCGGGCAGAGGTCGCATAAGGGACACAAAGTATTCCCTTCCCGGTGATGAATTAAACTACACACAAAGGAAGTTGGGCTCTACCCCATTATAAGTAAACAATGGGAAATGAGCTTAGGACTTTAAACAGCAATATGAAATAAAACAGTTTGTTGGCTGGTTTTAACTGCCAGCTCGACACAACCTGGAGTAACCCGGGAAGCGAGTCTTACTTAGGAACATCTAGATCGTGTTGGTTTCTGGGCATGACTGTGGGGAATTGTCTAATTTGTTAATTGATATAGGAAGACACAGCCCACTGTGGGTGGCACCACTCCCTAGTAGGGGGTACTGAACAGTATAAAAAAGGAGAAAGCTAGCTGAGCTTGAGACTGTAAGCGAAATAAACTCTTTCCTCCTCTCTTCTACTTTTTGTCTGTGTATCTGTCACAACAATAGCAATGACACTAAAACAGAAATGTTTCTACCAGGTTTATTTTCCTTTTTTTTTTTTTTTTTTTTTAAAAAAAGCAAGGTGTAGCTGTATTAGTTAACTCTCTTTCTTGTGTTTAAACACCATGGCCAAAAGTGACTTATAGAAGAAGGAGTTGATTTTTGGATTATAGTTCCAGAGTGAGAATCCATAATGACAGAGTAGGGATGGCAGCAGGCAGCTGGGGCATGAAGCTCGCTGGTTACATCTTTAGCTGCGCACAGGAAACAGTGAACTGCAAATGGGGCCAGGGCTACAAATTCTCAAGGCCTTCCAGTGATGTCCATCTTCCAGCGAGGCTCTACCTCTTAAAGGTTCTTCAACCTCCCCAAACAGCTAGAGATCAAGTGTTCAACTACCCGAGCTTATGGCTAAAACCACCAAAATGGCTAAACCCCAAATTTTACTAGTCAGTTTAATAAGGGAATCTACCCCAAGGTAGTCAGTGGCCAGTAGAGATCTATAAAATAACACCACTCACATGTATTTGTGCAATCAATAGTTTAAGAAAAACTTTATTCACAATTCTTCATAGGTTATAAAAATGAAAGCAAATAGACAAGTCACATGTTAATTATAGCTTAGAGATGTCCCCAGTGTTAATTACACTTCTTGTTGCTTGAAACCAAGTGGCTGACAGAAACAACCTAGTAGAAAAGTATTTCTTTTGGCTCCTGATTTGAGAAGGTGTAGTCCTTAAGGCCCAACAATAGGGTCATGAAGCTGCAAGCTCAAATCTCAGCAAAGTATAGGAAGCAGAGTAGATAGGCTCAGAAGTAGGACCTCACTCTGGTGCCTAGTGCCTGTCCTCCCTCCTCACAAGGGACCCACTTCCTCCAGCTAGACTTCTTAAAAGATCCACAACTGCCCAGAATAACATCAGCAGCTGCAAGCCAAATATTCAAACACAAACTTATGGGGGACGTTTCGCATCCAGAACACAACTCCTGGTTCAGGATGGTTTAACCTAGTGTATTCTGATTATAGTGACTGATTGGAACACAGCCTCATTTTTAAATAGAACCATCTTCTTTATTTATGCTTAGTGCCATCTTAGCAATTTCTGCTGTCTCCACACCATATACACTTGAGTGTTGAGGGAGTTGTGGAAACACAAATTTGGGACTGTTTGACTGAGAGTGATGAGATTTCACCTCCTCTGCCCAGTTGGTGGCTGCTTGCAGTGGCTACATGGATTACACTGGCTGTTCAGATCACAGTTATTACTGACAAGAGTGGCTCCAGTCTAAGATTCCACGGAGTTGCTAGGTTAATGTCCTTATAGAAGTATTTCCTATACAAGAACTTGTGGAGACTGCTATCGTCCACCAACCATGTTTGCCGTTGGCTTCCTTCATGTGGGGAGATCTGGGGCAACTGCTAATATGAGATCACAAAGCCTCATGCTTAAATATAAGAAACTCAGCTCCTCTTTTTCCAACATATCTAGTCTCTTTCCTGGACAAAGCCTCAATTCTTGCCCTATAAAAACCTACAGTCTCACTGAGTTGGTATCGCTTTGTGCCTTGAAAATCTAAACTGGAAAAAGCTATCTTATTGTTAAAAGAATGACTCAAAAAGTATTTTTTCAGACAGGGTAGCAGAGGATGCCCACGGCGATCAGTATCTGTTATTAAAAACAACAGCCGTGGGACTTTATTAAAATTTATCTTAATAAAAATAAGTGCCTGTCTGTCTGTTCTGTCTGTCTGTCTGTTGTATAGGTTCCATTTACATAATACCATACTGCTGTTTTGTTGTTCTTACCCAAATGTCCTTTCAGAATGATTCAGTAATTCTTCTTTTCCACTGTGATATTACTAGCTCAGAATAAACTTGTCAATCAAAAGGAAAAGCAATCAGGGAGAGATTCTACAAAGAAAAAAAAGTGGTATTTATTTGGGACCGACAGTGTTTCACTGGGAATATTAAACAATGAGCATATTCAAAGAGGTTGGGGTAAGAGGAGGTTTAAAACCCCAGATGGGAAGGATTACATCGGGGTTCAGAAACCATAATCCTTGCTCCTGGTTATTACTGACAGGAGGGGCTTCCATCTAAGATTCCACAGAGTTACTGGGTAAGCGTTCTTATTATATACTTTGAATACAATTTGAGAAGTTTGTGTGATGATAGCTCTCAGGTGACCATGTGTTAAGAACCCCGCCCTTTATGACTTTCTGGCTGTGTTCATTTTGTTAGGGTTGATCAAGCAACTCCGTTTTGATTCTGACGACCTTTGCATTTCTTTCCCTCCTTTTAGAACTTCTGCTGCACTAATTAATCTTTGGAATATTATGCCTTTAGTTATACCTTTCTTCTCTTAAGATTTATTCATTTTTATTCATGCGTAAGAATGGTTTGCTTTCATGCGTGTCTGTATCACATGCATGCTATGCCTAAGGAGACCAGAAGAGGGTTTCAGATCCTCTGGAGCTGGAGCTACAGATGGTTGTTAGCCACCATGTGGGTGCTGGGAACTCAACACAGGTTCTCTGTAGCCAGTGCTCTTAACCACTGAGCCATCTCTCCAGTCCTTGGACCTTTCTTTTATTTTTGTTCTTTCTCAGAGTGCTTGTCCTGTACTTTCTTGGTATTCCAGCCGCTGTGGTCTTCTGGTTTGTAAGCTACTGTGTTCTTTCTGAGTAATTGGGTTTCCCTGTGTCTGCACCAGTCAGTCACCGTACCCCAATGTTTCCAGGTCTGTATATCAAACCAATGACTCTAAAGTGTATCTTCTATCTGTGCATTAACTCATGGATTCATTCAATAAAAGTTGACAGCCTGAGATTTTTTTCATCCAATGGAGGGATGGGCGTACACAAAAGGCAATCACCAGAGATTATGGCCTTTGGGGTGAAGTTGGGGCCTTTGAACCAAGACTTCCTAGGTAGGTAAGGTCTTTCCAGATGGGCAAAGGAAGGAAGACAGCATTGGAAGCCACAGAGGTTTTATGAGAACAGCCAGTAAGGGACATATGGAAGAGCACAGAGGGAGAGAGGAAGCCAGGATGACAGTAAATTGGGGGCTCAGAATGAAGAACATCATGGAAAACTGTGTGTGTCCTGCTCAAGCGTTCAGAATCACTCAGAATGAAAGGATGTTTCATCTGTTTTGTTTGCAGTCCTAGAGATTTGAACCCAGGCAAACACTCTGTGAACCGAACTGTATCCCCAGCCTCTGGAGGATGTTTTCAGTCAGCTCTCAGAGAGTCAGCTGATTACAGCAACAAGGCATGCGCACAGAAGGCACGTGGGCACGTGGTCTTGTGGGTTGGAAGCAAATCAAAGAGGAAGGAGGCTCTTAGGGCGGTGCCTGTCGAGGTGATGATCACTGGGGCTGAAGAAGCAGGATGGTGGCCAAATGCCTAGGAGCGAGACTTGCTAGGACTTGGTGATCAATTTGTACATCTGAGCAGGAAATGAAGGGAGGCGGTTAAAACAACTCCCGGGCAATTAATTAGATTGTCAGGCGTTGCATATAAATGGAGGCACACCTGCTTGGTGCAACTCTCCCTGGCCCTATCCCAGGGCAGGACTGGAAACTCCAGAGAGATTCATTTCCATTGTATACACTTAAAGCAGGAAGAGGAGGTAATGCCCAAGCCCAAGCCCGTGTATATAAACCTTATTTACCATTGCAGGGCATTGACACTGTAAGAGAGATATAAATGAATCCATTCTCTAGCTCCTCACCACCTCTAGGTGGGAGTATGTGGAGCCTGTACTGAGAGGGCATCTTTAGAGGATGGGCTGCTACAGTGGACCTTGTGATCAGCAAAAAGAAGAATACTTCCTGTAACAGATACTTAAGTGTAATCCTAGCCCTTTCCTTCCACTGAGGACTGGAGGCTGCTGGTGGTCAGAGGGAAAGCGAAGGGGAAAGGTTTGTTACTTGAAGAAATAAATGGGTTGGAGCAACGGGCTCCAGAAGTGTGCATTGATGGGGCTTACCCAGTTCACACAGCGGCTACTTCAGATGGCCCTCCTGGGCTCATTAAAGGAGTATCCTATACTTGCAAGAATACATACATGCATGCATGTACGCGCACACACAACGACACCTGCTTGAACTAGCGTAGGCTTTACTTGTGGCCATGGGTACTGCAGAGTCTGACTGATGCCTCTTCCACAAAGTCCAGTTCCTCTACAAGGAAGGTAGACACAGAGCCACCCTGTGACAGGTGCTCACACATGCACCATGGGGACAAATGCTCACACATCCACCATGGGGATGGATGCTCACACATCCACCATGGGGACAGATGCTCGTAAAGCCACCGTGGGGACAAATGCACACACCCCTGGTGGGGACAGAAGTTCACACAGCACTATAGGGACAGATGCACACATAGCCACCGTAGGGACAGAAACAAAGCCAGTCATCTCTATCATTAGCAGAGGAAGCTACTTGACTCACTCCAGGCTTTACCTGTGGCATGCTTATGGCTGTTGTGACTCAGCTCAGGTTCTATATTTCTGTGTTATTCTAAATGCAGGCACTGGAATGACCCATCCTGTCTCCTGCCACTTCTGCTGGTAGTCCAATTTGGGGGAAAAAAGGCTCTGTTGTCCTTGTTTGCGCGCTCTCTCTCTCTCTCTCTCTCTCTCTCTCTCTCTCTCTCTCTCTCTCTCTCTCTCTCCCTCTGTCCCTCCCTCCCTCCCTTCCTCTCACCCCCTCTGCCTCTGTGTGTGTGTTAATTACTTTTTATTTTTTGTTTTTAACTTCATGCTTTTGGACAACCCTAGGTGACCTCATCTCTGAGTTGGACTCCAGTTAGATGTCTCAAAAGTAACCAATAGTTCTCGATTCCAGTATACTTTCCAGAAGCCTGAGAGTCATTTCCAGAAAGCATTGGCCTTATGCCCATCTTCTGCCTTCATGGGGGCTCCGCACTTCTCCATGGGTGTTTGTACACTGTGCTACTTTTGACTTTTAGCTCACTCTTGCCTTTGACAGGCATCTCATTCCAACTTCGAGGCTGTGGTCACTTACTTTCTTTCACAAAAGTGCTCAGTTTTGCTTCCTGAGTAACGGGCCATTTATCCGAAAGTGCTCTTCACATATCTCTGAAGATCCTAGGGTCTGGAAGCTCCAGCAGCCCATTTGTTAAACTGAGTTTTTGGAGTGTACCCCAACACCCCAGAGTTCTTGGGATGGCACTCACAGCAGAAGAGCCTTGTGAAAATGTATCACAACACAGACTTCTGTTCCTCGCCATGACAATTTACTTCTACACTTACGTTCCACAGTGAAGCCATTATTCCTGCTGAGAAAACTACGCTGTCTCTTGTATTCATCCTCCAGGTCTTGGCCAAGCCCAGGGAATAATCTATGACTTTTCCATTTTTCCTCACATAAATTTCTGTACCTTGCATTGCTAGGCACCTGGGAGGTAGAAACCCCGTCTTGAACTTTTTCTACTAGAGCAATTGGTATTAAACTGACACTAATGGCCTTAAAAATAATTTGTTCAGTAGTTAATAGAATCAGCTCTCCATTGCTTTTACTGATTAGCTAGGCCTGACTGCCCAGGTAATCACTGCTTGTTCTTGGCCTACAAGGCCTTTGTCCATCACAGCAGGGCGAAACTGTGCAGAAACCAGAGAATTCCTATTTTCTTTATTTTTTTTTATTTTTTGATACTTTATTTACATTTCAAATGTTTCCCCCTTTCTAGGTCTCCTCTTTGGAAACCCCCTATCCCCTCCCTCTCCCCCGCCTCTATGAGGGTATTCCACCTCCCACCTACCCGCCCACCCACTCCCGTATTCCCACCTTCACATTCCCCTTTACTGGGGCCTCTAACACCCTCAGGCCCAAGGGTCTCTTCTCCCCCTGATGACCAACAAGGCCCTCCTCTGCCACATATGTGATCCGAGTCACGGGTCCCTCCATGTGTATTCTTTGGTTGGTGGTCCAGCCTCCAGGAGGACCAGGGAGGGGGGTCAGGCCAGTTGACACTGTTGCTCCCTCCATGGGACTGTAAACTCCCTCAGCTCCTTCAGTCCCTTCTCCAACGCCTCCATCTGGGACCTCATTCTCAGTCCAGTGGTTACTGTAAAGTGAGACTTGGATATTCCGAACTTTTGGGCTAATAACCACTTATCAGTGAGTACATACCATGTTCGTTCTTTTGTGACTGAGTTACCTCGCTCAGGATGATATTTTCAAGTTCCATTCATTTGCCTGCAAATGTCATTAAATCATTGTTTTTAATAGCTGAGTAGTACTCTGTTGTGTAAATGTACCACATTTTCTGTATCCATTCCTCTGTTGAGGGACATCTGGGTTGTTTCCAGCTTCTGGCTATTATAAATATGGCTGCTATGAACATAGTGGAGCATGTGTCTTTATTA
Organism: Uromys caudimaculatus; assembly: GCA_028551405.1. Taxonomy (NCBI): domain Eukaryota; kingdom Metazoa; phylum Chordata; class Mammalia; order Rodentia; family Muridae; genus Uromys; species Uromys caudimaculatus. Next base: position 45,904,126 of record CM052719.1, read on the forward strand.
CATGTTGGAGCATCTTCTGGGTATATGCCCAGGAGAGGTATAGCTGGGTCCTCAGGTAGTATTATGTCCATTTTTCT
>CM052719.1:45904702-45944649 GCA_028551405.1 Uromys caudimaculatus
TCATGAAATTGCAAAGCTTCTGTAAGGCAAAGGACACTGTCAATAGGACAAAACGGCAACCAACAGATTGGGAAAAGATCTTAACCAATCCTATGTCTGATAGAGGGCTAATATCCAATATATACAAAGAACTCAAGAAGTTAGACTCCAGAAAACCAAATAACCCTATCAAAAAATGGGGAACAGAGCTAAACAGAGAATTCTCAACTGAGAAATTCCTATTTTCAACTGGTTGGTTTTTTTTTTTTTATCATTGAGTTTATTTTATGCACACTGAGATTTTGCCTATGTTTATCTTCGTGTCTACTAGTGTACCTGGTGCCTGCTAAGGCCAGAAGAGGATATCAGATCCTCTGCAGAGTTACAGATGGTTGAGAGCTGCCAGTCACATGGGTGCTGAGAATCAAACCTGTGCCCTTTGGAAGAGCAGCCAGTACTCTTACCACTGACCTATCTCAACTGCAAATTGATTTTGTTTCTAACAATTTGCTGTATTGTCATGTTGAAAGACATATAAGCTTGCTGGGAAAATCATCTTAATCTATATAATAAAGCCAGCTAGAAGACAATTCAGATCTAGCCCAACTTCTGAAAAGAGTCATTCTTTTGCCCCAAATCTTTGAAATAATGATTACTAAGAAATAGAAGCAAATGTATTAAATTTAAATTTAAATTTGTCTAGCATTTGGATAGCTTACTGAAGCAGAGGTGTATCTTCAGTGATCACTGTGTACCTGTTCAGGAACCCTGGACTGGAAATCTGAAGGATTGAGTCCAGCAAGAGGCTTCCTGGGCCAGGGCCAGCAGCTTCAAATTGCTTCTTCCAGGGTCACATGGGCAGAATCACACAGGCCTGCCCCTCCTCAGCCTCCCACCCCACCCCCCAGCACAGGGGGCTTCTGAGGGTTGAATGTTTTATAAGCCATAAATGTCGTCGATGATAAAGGAAGTCATTGTTACTCCCTTAATACGAATTAAGTCAGGTGGAGTTTGAATTACAGAATTCCTTCTGATCTGTGTTGCAGAGGTCCAGTTGTGTTAGTTTGAGTGCCTGAACCACTTCACATGTGGAATGTTGGTTACGCAACTCCACTTTGTGAAAATGGACTGTTGAACCAGGAAAGAGGAAAAGGTGTTTAACTCACTCCAGTTATTAAGTGCATTTTTGTCAAATGGATAAAATCTTATTCCGATGAAAAACAAAGCCTTAATTGGTCGATATCCTTGGCTGTGAATTTGAATGGCTTTAATCAAATATTCAACAGCACAGGGAGTGAAAGGTGCTTGGATATTTGGGAATACCGATTAAGAATATGTATTTCAGGCCTTGAACAGAGTTCCGTAGTCCATGGGGCTCAGTCCTGGCTCTTCTCTGTTTCAGAGGACAGATCGGAACCTGTGTTGTACCCAGAAGGATAGTCCCTGCCAGCCTTGTGGTTTGTCCCTGCTAGGATCAGGGTTGAGTCCCAAAAAGGGTGTGAGAGGACAATCCTCCTGCCTTGCTCGAGAATGCGAGTCCATACTTCCGGTGTACACAGGAAGTTCTGTTCCCTGCGGAGGAAAGTTATCACGTGCCTTATGGCGCACCAGCAGTCCCTGTGAGCTATCCTTCAAGTCTCTAGTGGTTTATGATCACAGTTTGACCTGTTGATTCTGGGATGAGATTTTTTTTTTTCCTTTTTAAGGAAGGAAGGGTTTCTTTGGGCTCACAGGTTGAGAGAACAGCCTGTCATGGCAGGAAAAACATTATTGCAGGAGCTTGGGGCCGCTTTTGCAGTCAGGCAGCAGAGAGATGGATGCTGAGGCTAGCTACCTTTCACCTTTTTATTCACTCCAAACCCCCAGCCCATGGGATGGCACAACCCACACTCAAAGCACGCCGTCCTTTCTCCATTAAACCTAGAACTCGAGAACTCTAGAAACACCATGTTAACATCTGGATATGTGTTTCTATGGTTATCCCAAACCAAATCAAGCTAACACTGAAGATTAACTCTCGGATAGGATTTTTCTTTTCTTTTATCTGTGTGCTAACAGTTCTCTTGTTCATCCTCTTGTCTCTCCGCCCTTATCATTTCTTTCCCTAGCCCGCCACAGCCTCGATTACTGTGCTTTGAGAATTGTGGGTTTGGGAGGAACTTAAGAGAAAGGTCAGAGGTACTGGATGACCCACTGGTGTTATGGAGAGAATTATACAAGTGTGGAAATGAGTCGCTGTCTTCATCCCAGGTTGTAGACCTTAATCCTAAAATTCCAAAGTCCTTTCCTCCTCACATCTCTCCCTAGGATTTCTGTCTTCCACCTTAACTTCAGATTCTCCTCCCAGAAACCCCATCAGTCCTCTGCCTTCCTAAACCTCAGCTCCGTGGCTGCAGGAAGACCCTCGTCGTCGTGTCCTTACTTCTAGCTGTAGCCTAGAATACGGTGCGCGCCCCTATTGGACGTTACCCAGTTATTCTCTGCTTTATTGAGAGCTACTAATATCCTGAGGCTCATAATGAGGTTGATAGTTTTATTACAGGCTGTGCCCTTGCAAAATAATCAGCCGCCTTCTAAAAGAGTGCATGGGAAAAACTGCTCTCTCAACTCCAGAGCAGCGAGTTAATTGCATTTGGACGGTTGAGAAGCTGTGTATGCACAAAGACTCATTCACTGTGCCAGCCATGAGACTTTATGGAGTTCCCAGAACTAGCAAGAAAATCTGAACTCAAAATTGGTTCTGGCCTGTTTTATAATTAAGAAAGTGTGTTGAGAATATTATTCCCTGAGCTGGCAAGATGGCTCACAGGTAAAAACACTTGATAGGCATACTAGATGACCTGAGAGAACCAGCTCCCAAATATTGTATTCAGAACTCTTACCTCCATGTGCATGCTATGGTTCTCCCATGCACATGCACAAAAAATAATAATAATAATTTTTTATAATAGGACTGGAGAGATGGCTCAGTGGTTAACAGTACTTGCCACTCTTGCAGAGGGATCAAGGTAGTCAGGTTTGTTTCCCAGAGCCCACATCAGGTAGGACACAACTGCCTGTAACTCCGGTTCCAAGAGATCCAAGGCCCCTTCTGCATTCCCTGGACAACAGCAGATAGATGGCACACTAACATGCATGCAAGTACATATACATAAAATAGAAATACATGCACATACATAAAATAAAAATAATTAAATCCTTTTGTAAAAGAGTATCATATCACTCCCTGGTTTAGTGACCTCAAAGTTAGCACAGGGACACAGGCACAGTGCCAGTCACTCAACTTGTAGACAGCTAGGAGTTAATAATCCAATAAATTTCCTCCGTGTTCTGTGGGATCCTCTGAGCATTTCTCACTAGGCTCTGGGAAGAGTTCTGACCCACTGATAGATCCTGCTGGCTTTACTCTGACTGAAGGTGGCTCTAAATCATAGACACCGATACATTGTTGAGAAATGGGCCTGAGATAGGTTACAAACAAGAATTCAAAATCGGCAGAAATCATAGTATAGATTATCAAGATAACATTAAAATTTTTCTGAGAGGAGCTAGGGAGCTAGTTCAGGCATGAGATGCTTATGGCAGAAATAGAAGACCAGACTTTTGAGCCACCAAACCATGTAGAAAGCTGGGTGTGCTGGTGTGCGCTTGTAATCCCAGCACTGGGAGACAGACAGGAAGATGTCAGCCACTCACTGAGAGACCCTGTTTCAAAAGTTAAGGCAGAGATACCCAGTGTCGACCTCTGGCCTCCACAGGAGCAAGATGGGTGTGTACATCCACACAGACATACGTACACATAGGTGTTCACTACACACATAGAAAAATATTGGGTCTAGAACATTTGAATTTTCCTCTATGTATACTACAAATGAATAGGAAAGATGTTTTGCTTTTATTAAGAGTAAAATGCTGGGGGAAATATATTTTAATGCTAGAAGCATGGGAGGCAGCTAGAAGTGCTTCTGGCCCAGCCTTAGGGTAAGCCTTAGCCTTACTCTGTTAAGGATGATGTAAGAGGTGAATAATAAATGCCAAATAAGCATCCTGACCACTGCACTCATCTGTCTTTCTCCTGTTTGCCTTTTGGACACAGTGTCTCACTGTGTAATCCAGGCTAGCCTCGAAGTAACAGCAATCTTCTGCCTAGCCTCCAGAGTGCTGGTATTATAAGTGTATGCTACCATACTTAACTATCTCCATGAAAAATCTTAAAATCTGCAGTATAATCTGTCTTAGACATTGGCTTGGCAGCCTAAAGGCATTGCAATAATACACCTTTCCCGTGTGTATTCTGTTCCTAGGTTTCTTCCCTGTTGGCATGCATCTAAGGAGGTTTCCTTGTGTTCAGTTAAAGGTTTACATTTATTGAGACCCAAATTATTTTGGGCCATTGCCTTAGCGTGTGAACTAGTAGACATTAAATATGTGCTACAAGATGGTCAGGTCCTCTGAAGGACAACTAGGGTTACAATCTTCGCTTTATGTCCCAACTACCAGAACAGCTTCAACACAGCCTTTTTAGTGACAAGAGATTCTAACTGGACCCATCTAGGCAGGAACAGCCGTAGGCTCCTTATATTGGTTCTACGCCACTAATCCTTGGTAATGGGCTGCCTTCTCTTAGATTCTCTTTCATATCTTGTATAAAGAAAACCTTTATGAACAATGTCTAAGGTTTTCCAGGGCTAATGTTCTAGTTCAGTGAGCAAATATATATATACATATACATATACATAGCCTGTTTTTAACTTGTCTAGCAAGTATATCTACAGAGGAAAACCTTTAATAATGTTTGTCTCCCTCTATACAGCCTTGTGATTTTTTTTCTCTTTAAAAGACTGTAGTAACAAATCTCTAGAATACACCCTCTCCAATGATCAAGCTTAATAAGCATTTGTATTTAATAAGTTGCCAACAGTATCTTACCTGTGCATCACATGGACTTTTAAAATGATTTCATAACCCTGGGCAAGGCAATTGAAACAGATTTTTAAGCCCCACTCTTTCTCTTGAGACAAAGTCTCATAGCCCAGGCTGGTCCTGAACTCACTGTGAGGCTGAGGGTGATCTCTAAACTTGTGATCCTCCTGCTATACCTAGAGTTCTGGTACCACAGCCACTGAGCTCAGGGCTCGGGCTCAACCCCAGGACAATGTTCGTGCTAAGCAAATACTCTGCCGACTGAGCTACACCTCCAGCCCCTATGACATAGTTGTTTGTAATCAGAACAACAGACTACGTAGGGAAGATGCGATAAAAATTCCTGGTTTCTTAGCATTTATATACAGTCAATATGTATAATATATACATGTGGCATATGGGGCCCAATAGTTATTTTAAGTTGCAAAAGCTATGATTTAAAACAGATCATATTTGGAAAATGTGTACCTTTTACGCCAGAAACTTAACAAAATGTACAGTTCTTTGGAGGGTTTCACATTGATGTGGGTGTAGTGATGGCTAGATATTTATATAATATGTCCTCTCAGTTGTGTCCAGTGGTTATATGCAGCAATCCAGTAAGTCAGATGTGTATTTTGTTCTGTCCAGTAAGTAGCTAGAAATAGTCCGAAGATACACTAAGATAAGGCCTAAGAAAAGAAATAGTCCAAGGTATACTCACAGGGTCTCCCTAGTCTTTCTCTTTGTAGGGGTCAATCACAGCTTCTACTCTTCTGAAGATGTGCTGCCATGTATCTTGGTTTATGTCACTGTTGCTTGTCCTTGAAACATCTGTCAGAGACAGGACCAGTGGAACTAGACGGAGAAATGAGAGGACAGGCCAGAATTACCATAGACTCTCCTGGCCCATGTCTTACAGACAATGGCTAGCACTGCCCAAAGATGTGTTAGTTGAAATCACACATGCGTGTTCTACCAGCAGTGCTGCACTGGTTTTTGGCAAAGGAGATATTTCTTAGATAATTCAATTGTAGACTCCACTGCTCAGGAGGTCTGATATCACTGTAACCAGCCAACAGTTAGTCTTTAAATCCTGCACATTCTAATCCTTATGCCCCTTTCTGATTTGCCCATTGCTTTTCTTCCCTTCTGCTTCTTGTTCAGACTCTTGGCTCTTCCTTCTCTCCTTGGATAGTGTGGCAGTCTCCTAGCAACCTCTGCATCAGCAGCCACTGCGTGGTGAGCGGGATGACCTTTGTAAACAGAGTGCCCCTGTCTTCAGCATTCCATTCCACCACCCACAGCATCTGGACAAGCCTGCCTTCCCAGTCCCCTCCTTTGTGCATGCATGGAAACTTGTCAGGAATGCGTCTTCAACGAAAAGGTGTTTCTTGGGATCACTGAATCTCCTATGCCCCAGAGAAAACAGTGTTGACTCAGATGTTGTGGCAAAACCTCATTGTGTGACTAAAAAGAGTATTTGTCCCCATTGATGGAAAGGTGCCAGCAATAATACAGCCAAGACAAAAAAAAAGAAACCCAATGATGTATATTTATTTAGTTTAAAACAGCCTTAACTGATGCCCCCCTTTCCCAAACTCCATAAATACATCATCTATAGTCCCTCAGGATCTAGGTGGAGAAGAAAGAAACAGGATTCAACAGAGCATCCTATTAAATACTTGTAGGTAAAATACAAGAGTTGGGAAATAGGGAAGGGTCAAATTAACAAAAGAACATGTGATGTTTGCCATTTTCTCTTTTGTCCTACTTATAGAAAACAAAGTATCCTATGAAAGTTTTCCCTGAGGCCCCAAGCAAACACACGGAGCTTGACAATTTGCCCATTGTAGCTTTTGTTAAGCCTTGCCTTTGAAACTCACGCTTTTTGTTCTTACATTTTGAAGGACTACATTTTAAGCGACTGGATTACAGTACTCACACGTTGCCGCCTCAACTGTCTTCACAAAGTTAGAGTGTTATTAACTAAACTTCTTATGATGCTGTCAAACCCCACGCTGATAGGTTCTTCTTTGGAAAATTCATTTGTAGATTATTTCCTCAACATCCAGCCACGTGATATCTTCCATGCTTTGCGCAGGGTGCTGGAATTTACCCGTGAACAATTACCACTGGATTCCACAGAAGTCTAGCTTCTTAAGGCATGTGTAAATGTGACTCCTAGTGCCTTTTACTAGGGAAACCCTATGGGTCTGGAGGTGACAATTCTTCACCATGAAAGAGAGAAGAACAAGATGGGGGGGAGGGTAGGAAGAGTATCAGAAGTTCCACATGAATAGCAGATGCCCTAAGGACACCGTGAGCCCTAGGACATGCCACAAGGCAAGGTGGAAGTTAGCTATGCTTGGAGGAGCATTCAACAAACATGACCTAGGTGTAGCTCTCAGCTGGCCCTATCACCTAGAGGCACCTGTCCGTCTCTCCAGCTAGGCTGAGCACACGTGACCTATGATTTATTTAGCTGATAGCGCTGTTCATCCCCCATGTGCCTGGCCATAGATCAACCACTTAACCAATGCTACTGCAATATAAGGGCGTGGCATACAATAGACTGACTTCCTAAAATCACCACTAATTAATGACTCTCCATGAACCTGGTGCTTTTGGTTTTGTTTTGGTTTTTTTTTTTTTTTCCAAACTAAATTTTCATGATTTTTCCTCCCTAAGTAAAACGAATCTTTCGCATGGTCTTTGAATTATATTACCTGCCCGTTAGTAACTTCACAATGACACAGGCTGGGAGTAAGAAGGGAGGTTTGACAGCTTGCTAACTACAACTCCCACATTAAAATGCAAGTGGCTGCCCATCTCCGAGACTCTGAGGAGCCAGGTACAGAAGCCACAATGCATCTATCCCAAGTATATTAAAACAGCCCCGGAGTAGTGTCCTCTTTATTCTTGATATCATAACTGATGCCTTTGAGAATGCAGTGCCAACAGACCAGCCTCTAGAAGGAAACAACTCCTGACCTTCACGTTATTTTTTAATGAATATCTGTTGTATTTTGTAAAGGGCTATGGTTTGTTGCTCCTACTATTTTTTAAAGTCCTTCTCCCTTTATCTTGCCTTTAGCCTAAGGACATTTGCTCTGCCCTCGAAGTTGGGGGGAAGGGGGTACAGAAATCCAGCGTGTTCACTTCAGTGTGATACCCAAAGAGGCAAACCTTTGAATTCTCAGACTAGAGTACCTACAAAGGACCCAAGGGCTGAAGAGGTGGCTCAGCGGGTAAGAGCACCAGATACTCTTCCAGCAGACCAGGGTTCAATTCCCAGTTCCTACATGACAGTTCACAACTGTCTGTAATTCGAATTCCAGGGGACCAACTCCCACACACAGACATATATGCAAGCAAAAACATCAATGTACATACAAAAGATCCAAAACTAAAAGCCATTGCATTGGCAATGGCTTCTGGTGCCAGGGTGACAATCAATATGGCATTAAGCCACTAAGCTACATTCTCTAAATAGCATAACTTTAAAAGGAGACTTAAGAAGCCCAGCTCCAGTGAAGATAGCTTTGTATCTGGAGCCAGTCATTCTTGTTTATCAAGGCAGGCAATATGCAGGGCTCAGTGTACTTAGACATATCTTGTGCTCAGTAAGTACTTGTCCAAAAATTATGCAGTCAATAAAAGTCTAACCTATGTGAAACCTGAAGTCCCACTCCTAGATGAAGCCCTGCTCCGAGCCACTCTTCTGCACTGAATGTGTCAACTTGCATCCATCCTGAGGAGAGGAAACCACAAGTTCAGCCAGAGTCACATTAGGGTCTAGCGTGCCTCATAGCTTATGCTATCTGCCTTGGCCATAAGGTTTGTATTGATGGGGGGGGGGGGGGTGTTGGCTATGCTGAGACAGGCAGGCACTAGAATCCCAAGGAAACTGTAGAGAAAACTCTTTTCTTTCTTCCAAAAAATAAAATAAAAAGTGGCTGCCTTGGAAACCAGAGGCATGATCCCTTCCCTTGGAGAGGTCTCTGTTCATTCAACAAACATATGCTGAGCATCCTATGTGTCAGAGGCATAGCAGACACCGCAGCTGAATGAGGGAGAAAGGATGGTTACTACAGTATTGGCATAAGGAGACAATCTCATTATCAGTGGAACAGAATAAGTTTAGAAGTAGACCCACCCACATATGATAGTATTTGACAGGAAGGCAAGGTAATCCCCTGGAGAAAGGAGAGTCTTCTACAGATGGTGCTAAAATAACTAGGTATCCATATGGGAAAGTGAGCCTTAACCCATCGGAGCTGTGCTCAATTATTGCTAGGCTGGATCATAGGATGCTAAAACTGGGAAGTGGGCAAAGCATGGAACTTTGAGTAAGAAAAGTGTCTTAATCATATTTATTGTCACAGTTGCATAGGCACATAAAGTGGATACCTCAAACAGGGAAGGCTTACTATATGAAAATGATTCTTCCGTGAATCTGAAAATGTTTTCAATCCCCTTGCATAATGTTCTTGGTGAGCATTAGCTAAGATGCAGACTCCTTATTCTGACCTACAAAGTCGGTGGCCAGGGCCTGACTTACTCTCAACCACCCTGCAGCACCCACTCTATAGTACTTCCTCATCCAGGATCTGCCTCTGCTGTTCCTTTTTACCCAGAGTTCTCTTCTCCCAGGTCTTGGCACTGAAGGCCCTGGCTCTGTGTCACTTTCTCAGTGAAGTCTTTCCTAACTAGCGAACTCAGCACCAGGTAATCACAGTGTGGTTTTCTAAACCTGCATCACGCATTGATACTCTTATTTTCACGTTTGTACCTCTTCTCTGCTTTTCCCAGGAGACTGTAAACCCCACTTACCATAAACCACCATTATTGTCTACTCTTGTATCTCCAAGACAGAGAGGAGAGTCTGCCTATGGTACTTGTTCAATAAATATTCTTTGAATGTGTGAAAGGGTTAGAGTTCAGATTTTGTGGGACGGGAAGAAGAGAGACAAAGGAACAGCACTAAATGGTTTGGGCTATGGGAGGCCCTGTAGAAGGCTATAGAAATCGGGTGGGGAGCTACAGAAAGAATGAACAGATGCTGCAAAAGACTGCCACACGACGTCTGATAAGATGATAGGAAGTCAGAATTGATCCTTACTGCCACACAGTTCTTCAGAAGAAGCAGTGACAAGGATGGAAAAAGATCCAACACCTTTGTTTTTTAATTAATTAATTTATTTATTTTTATTAGTTCTTTGAACTTTTCATATAATTTATTTTGAGCCTGTTCACCTCCCCCCAACTTCTTCCAGGCCACACAGCTTCATTCTCTGTTTTTTTTTTTTGTTTTGTTTTGTTTTGTTTTTTTCCTTAAAATCATCAAGTCCAATTTGTGCTGTTGCATATTCTTGGATATGCAACCTGCTTCAGCGTGGTCAATCCATCAGGGGTCACATCCATTTATTACATTTTAAATGTGTTCTTGGGAATATTATATACAAGTATACTGTGCTTATGTCATTTCCATCCCTCTCCCCACCCGACTTCTCCTCACAGTGAGTGGCTCCCAGGGTCATTGCCTCCTCCTCTAAACTTATTGTCACATACTTGTAGACAATCTACTGAGTCCATTTACTGTTGTTCATATGTCCTTGTGTTTAGGGCCAACCACTAGAGACTAGATAACCTATCAGGGGATTAGTCCATCTCTGCCTCCCTCAGCAGCTATGATTGCTATAGTTCATCTAGGGGTAGGGCCCCATGCAATTTTCTTCATCCTTATCTCCATGTCTACTTGTGGGGTTATCTTGAAGGCCTTGTTTAGGGTACCATGTTGTTAAGATTTCATGGGTGCAGCTTCCCTGGCATGTCTAGAAGACACTTTCTCACATCAGGCATTCTGGTTCTCTGGATCTTAAAATCTTTCCATCCCTTCTTCCACCATGTTGCCTGAGCCTCTGGTGTAAGAGTTGACGTGTAGATATACTAATAAGGGTTGAGTACCTCGCTGACACTTATTCCCTCTACATTTTGACCAATTACTGCATCTCTATAGTAGTCCCCGTCTGCCGCCAAAAGAAGGTTCTAGGACGAAGGGTAGGAGTTCCACTTATCTTTGAGTTTAAGAATAAGACTTTAGAATACAGTTGGAAGTAGTTGATTGTCCACTAGGGTTTGTTGACCTCTCCAGCCATGAGTAAGCCATAGGCATAGGCTCCATCAAAATGAGTAGGCCTTAATTCAAATTAGATAGCTGTTTGTTACTTCTCAGATGTAATGCCACTATTGTACTACTTGGGAATATCCTTCTGGGCTAGTCATTGTAGTTCCTAAAGTGAACTCAACAGTAAGTGTCTACTGAAGCTCAAGGAAATGAGACTACACATCCAGACCTTCCCAGAGATCATGGATCCAAGAAATAAAGCATATTTTAAGTATAAAAATGTGTTTGCCTTCTGTAATGTTAAATTTTGAGGTCTCTACAGAATATCCAGCCAAAGATGTCTAGTGGGAAGTTGACCATGCTGACCAGAAGAAACTCAGGAGAGGGGATTAAAGAAATGGCTTTAGACACAATAGGGTTTGTGTCTGAATGAAAGCATTAGACGAAGCCTTAGAAAAGACTATGCATTTTTAAAAGGGGGTGGAGCTAATGATGAACCCTAGGACTTAATAGAAGTTTAAGAAGCAAGAATGACAGCAGGTCTTAGGCATGGCTCGTGTCTCTCCTGGGGATGCAGAAGTAGGAGAATTGTGAGTTCAAAGCCAGTCTAGGTTATGAAGTGAGGCTCTACCTCATATAAAAAAATCATTCAGTAACAACTAAGAGGATGAATCCTGGAAAGAGAATTTTGAAAAAGAATAATTAATAATACCAGTTGCCATAATGGTTTGAGTAGAGGAAGACAACCACTTGGCAACAAGGAATGATGGTACGCTTAACACGGACTACTTAATGAAAGAACGGGTAAAATAGAGAACATGATAGTATTGGGGAGGAATGGTAGGTGAGCAGCTGAGCATGCGGTACAAGATGCTTGCCAAAGGGCAGAACAGTAAGTGCTGGGGATTTATGACCTGAAGCCCTGGTAGAAGAAAGATGGTCTCTGCTATTTTAAGATTAGAACACCACTGGCTTAAGACACTTGATTCTCAAGCTGATGGTGTCATAAGCATTATGGAAAGACAATCCTAACCCCAAGGAGTGCAGGTAGACTGCCAGATGTCCCCAATGCCTGGCAAGAGTCAGCACTCATTCCTTCATTATCATAGCAATTATGTGGTTGTGCAGTTCTTTCCAGCAGTGCTCTGCCTCCCGGGTGTAGAGGTGAGGAAGACAGTTGGCTTGATCAAGGTCACCTACGAGCTGAGTAAAGGTGTCATGAAGATAAGGAGAGAAGACATTGTAGACTGTGGTGTATGTGGTTGTGTCTAAATGAAGCATAAATAAAACATGGAAGTCATATATGGGGAGAAAGACAGAAAAACAAGGGTCAGAGAGCCCAGGGAGAAGAGAGAGATATCTGCAGAGATGGCAGACGGCTTAGAACCTGGGAATTACATGGAACTTTAGAATTTAGAATTTGGACACTGGGTGTGGCTAGAGGTGTAGTGGATGAAATGGGGGAATGAAGGGGTAAGGGAACAAATGGAAGTTAGACCTTAGGCATAGAAACAGCAGCCAACATGCTACTCTATATATCCTGATGATGTTATCCAGCCTTGGGGAGGTAGATGAAGATCAAAACCAGGGACTTCAGTGAGTGACTGTTGGTCAGTTGGTAACTAACACAGATGAGAGAGAAAGTGAGTCCGTGCAGTTCATAGGGATGGGGAAATGGGGTGAGGGATGGACGCTATCATGAGTTATGAGAACACCAGACTGATTTGAGGGAGTCCTTTCTAATGCTGGTAGAGTCTGAGCTGGGGCCAGTGAAATGTGTTGGAAGATGTGTGCTTTGAAAAGGAAAAAGAAACCCTTGGGTCAGCATGAAGACAGGGGGTTGGGTAGAAGGAACCTTGTAATACTCAGTGCAAAGTGGGAAAGTCAAGAAGGATTATAGAATTAAGAAGTAATGTAAATTAACAAGTAATATTCAGGCATGGTGCTCCATGTCTATAATCCCAGCACTTAGGAGTAGAGGCAGAAGAATTTGGAGTTCATAATTATCTTCAGCTACATAGCAAATTTGCAGCCAGATTGGACTATACATATATCATGCCTGAAGAATAACAACCAAAAAAGACAAAAGCAAAAGTAAGATAATATCAATTTAGCATAAGAAATATAATTGTTCTTATGGTTTTAATATACAGAAATGTAAATGTGTATTATCAAGATTGCTGTCATATAAAGTAATATTGGGGTACCAGAATATGTGTTTTAGTTAAGAAAGATAGAGGTTTATACCATTGCTAGATTGATATTATTTTACAAGTTTTATTTATGGTATCAATGTTAATATTTCTGTGTATATTTTTTAAACAGATTCTTGATCAAGTACCAACTCCATGGATCCAGGACAGGTTTGTCCCATGGCCTGCTCTGAACAGTGTGCAGTCTGATAGAAGATTCCATCGGCAAACCATCTCTGGCCTTACAGAACAAGCAAAGAAGATGGGTCTTCAGAAGAGCCATCTGACTGTGTGTTTACCACCTTCTGTGCCCTTTTTAATCCTAGTATGCACTCTAGCTACTGCTAAGAGTATGAACAACAGCACTTTAAATGGCACTGATGTGGTCTTGGGCTCTGTGCCCATAATCATTGCCAGAACTGACCATATCATAGTCAAAGAGGGGAACAGTGCCTTGATTAATTGTAGTGCTTATGGCATTCCTGACCTAGAGTTTAAGTGGTACAATTCTGTTGGCAAGCTGCTGAAAGAAATCGACGACGAGAAGGAGAGAGGAAGAGGTAGGCTTCACGTTCTATTGTCATAAATTAGAAATGGGGACTAAGAGTCCACACCCTTAATGTGAGTAGTCCTCATACAAGTCACTTAAAGATTCTTTTTTGTCTTTTTTATGCAAAGGTATAAGGGAGACTGTATACTCTTAAGGACTCAAAGGTGTAATTAATTCATTTTTACCATTCATTGACTTGGAAGACAAAGGGCAAATGTTGATGTCTTTAGAAAAAACCTCTTAGAATGTTATGCTGGGACGTACTCAGGACATTGCAGAGGTTAAAGATTTTCCTCAAGTATATGTTCCATTTATAAGACTTCTATTTCCTGTTGGAAAAATGGTTCAAACAAGCAGTAGAGCAGTGGTTTATCATTCAATGTCAGTTCAACTTAGTTACTATGGCTTTAATGACCAACTTCTTAAAGAATTGTCTGTGCAAGCCCTCAGCCACCTGCAGATCCATTCCATGCTCCTGGAGACCTGGCTGAGGTCAGGGGGTCTAAGGAGGAGCCTGCCTTGGCTACATATAAGACACTTGGCTTTTAATGAATGAGTTTCTTACCAAAAAGTATGAATCCTCTCTCCCTGAGCCCTGAGCTTCCTTCACCAGAGATTGTATCCAGAGACAGGCTTTCTCAGTATCCAGAATCTTCTCTTGTGACAAGTAATTGTGTGAAAATCCAAGCACACTGTGATTGATGTGAAAGAGTTAATCTGCTTGATTAGGGTTTTGACTAACAAAGTAGGGCACTGGGGGTAGGAGAATACAAAGACCTTTGTTCAGAAGCAACCCTCCCCCCTTCTTCTGATTTGCCTCCTCCCTCCTTAACCCTCTAACCAATGAACAATCCCCAACAGAGATTCTGCTCTAGAAAAAAAAGCTCCATATTTAATCTCTTCCCCTCATATTATCTTAATTGCTCTGCAAACGGAGAAAGCTAAATGCTTTGCATCTCCTTAGGAGGTTCTTATAATTGCACACTCCTGTGTCACGGTTATGCTCCCGGTGGAGAAGGCTGCTAGAAGTCTGTCTGGGATGTGTCCCTGGCTGTCATGCTACCACTGACATTGTTTTGTTTAGCCATTCCCAACTACCATATAGCCACTTCCCTTCAATCAAAATATCTTATAGCATATGTACCTTTAACCTAGATAAGGGACAGCCATTCTCCACCAACTCACATCATAGGAGCTCTAAGGGAGAGAGGACTTTACAGATATCATAGTCCTCTCCATTACTGAAATCTGCCTGAGGTGCTGCTGTCCATCAAATTGTTGCTAGAACCTTCACCACTGACAGTGGAGAGATGAGAAATACCACCCTTTCTCCCACAACCATAAGTCAAAAGGATGACGTCACACTAGAGAAGAGAGGCCAGTAGCCATGGTAACACACATGCAGGCCTCAGTAACCTTAGCAGGTCTATATGCTGGCCTGGGTCACTCCTGAGGACATTAGGATGACTGAACTGAGAGGAACAAGAACTCCAGGCCAGAATCCACCTTTCGCAACAACCGTGAAGCAAACGCTATCCCTTTGTATTTAAAGTGGAGCTTGTGCTCTGAACTACCAAGTCCTAGAGAGGAAGAAACCCATAATAACAACGTAATACTGGAGCCTAAATTCTAGTCGCATCATTTTGAATGTCGTTCCACAGTGGTACCTACTGCTTCAGAGAAATGCACAGTGTCTTCATTGCAAAGGTTCTAGAAACCATGGAGTCAGTCTCAGCAAGCAGACACCCTGGATTGCCTTCTTCATCATCCTGTAAAGGTGATGGAGCTATACTAGACAGTAGTTATATTTGTTTTAAATTTATTTTGCTTGTGGAAGCTCAAGTGGCCTATTAGAATATCCTGTCTGTAGACTAAGCAGCTTGAGAATTTGCAGCATCATTCAGCACTCACATCTTCTCTGAAGACTTGCTGATAAATCAGCTAGCTGTTTTAAATCTCATAAAAGAAGATGTATTTTCAGTTTCTCGCAAAGAACGCACAATACCAGTACTCGATGTCCCAGAAGAGCTTTTGTAATTACAATGCATAATAATAGTAATTTCAGAGCACGAGGCACATGGGGAAATGCAGCAAACATCACACCTAGAAAGTAGGCAGCACGTGGGAAGTGGCAAAGTTCCTCAGGAAGTGTTAGCCACGGAACTGGGGAAGCCTGTGAGAGCCCACAGCCTTCAATTTCTCATTATATAAGTGTCCCTTTTATAACACAGACATAGACTTCTGTTTTCCAGCCAGTATACTGGGGGTTTAAATTGGGCATCATTTCATTTGTAAGGGAGCAAAAGGGTGACTGAATACAGGATGTTGGTATCCCATTAGTAGGAGTGTATGTACCTTTCAGGGGACTGTTTCAGCTAGATAAATCAAATTTGGATCATCTTCATTAACAACTACTGCACATAAGCCCGGGTACCAAGTTATTTGTAAAACTTCTAGTCCTTCTGGTAAGCATGTAAGGGAGGTGCTGTCAGTCCTCAGGGATGCAGATGGAGGGTCAGAAGGCTGGAGAAGACCCTACACAACCAAAGCAAAGCCAGCTGTTTTCCCTGTCAGACCAGAGTCTGTTTAGCCTTCAGGTCTCAACGGATGAGAAATATTATGGAGCATCTAACACAGCTAGAATGAATGTGGACAGAATCCCCACAGGAAAGAGACCGTTTAACCACTATCATACTGGTTAGAGTTAGGATTTCTGTTGTAAGGTGCATGTGTCATGCACACACAAATGTGTTAAAAATTCACCGGTCAGGTTGCTCACAGGAGCGGACTACCATTGACTTTGTGATTAGCCTGGAAAGAAACAATTTCCTATCTTGTTTATGCAGAAAGAGTGATACAGCTACTCTGCATGGCGGTCCCATCTGTGCTAGAAAGAATGGGGCCATTTCCTGTCCTGACATGAGCAGCAGCAGCTGGTTCGTTTGGCTTTCCTGACTTTCCTCAGGTCATTTCCACGGGAACAGGAAAGCATAATGTGTGACCTCCATCTGAGAGAGATACAGCTCGGAAGTTCACTAAAAGAGTGTTTCGGGTGGTCCACCAACCGGGTTCCAGAATTCAACCATGCATGAGCACAACTGGCCAGAAATGTACTGCTTTCTGTTTTTCTTTTCCTGGAGATGAGTAGAAATGTCTAATTGACTGGAAAAGGTTAAGAAAAGGTTCCAATTATTTCAGACACTCTAATTCTCTAACGTATTTCATTGTGCTTTCTTACTGCAAGGTTAAATCGTTTAAATTCACATTAACACCTCCATCAGAGGTGTATATAATAAAAGTAGTAAGTATTTCAAGAAAGTCAACTCGTGCAAGACCCTGGAAATATGCCTGGTTGTTGGAGATGGCAAATTCTTCCTTTAAACTCCTTTCCTTAAAATCTACTTTTTGTGTGGATTTATTTTACAAAATACTCTGTTGTCCAAATCATTTAAGAATTTTCTTGACTAAACAGCATAGGAGAAAACTGATCAGAACTGCCTTTACATTTCTTCAATGTATCACAGACGCTTTTAATAGACCGGAAATGCCTTTTAACCAAGTCTGTAAGGCACAAATCACTCAGGTTTCAAGAGGGTCATTTCTCTTTTCTCTGCTTTATCAAGCATGCACACACACATCACACATACACACACACACACACACACACACACACACACACACGGTCACTCATATACACACACTCATGCATATGCACACATTACCCCCATGCACACACACAAACACACACATACACACATGTGCACACACACCTATACTATATGTAATGTACAGCGTACATAAGACATAGGGGATCAGTTCTCACAGAGTTAAATATAATTGCCCTTTGCCTGTAAAGTAGGAAATCAATCTATTAAAATACCACAAATTCTTCATTTAGTACCTAAAATACTTGAGAATTTAAAAATACTCACCCAAAGGTATTAAATCAAGTTTTTGAAGTTTAAGTGGGGGGGGGGTTCTAAGCCCAGGTTTTCTCTTCTGTAAAACAGAGAGAATCCTTTCTTTACTACCAAGCTGAATTGCAAGTATTGAATAAACACTTGTCTGTTAAATGCTTGGCACAGTACCTAGAATTTACACACACACACACACACACACACACACACACACACACACACACACACACACCCCTCTAATATACATAACGTTCAGTGTGCATAAGATATAGCTCATAGTAAATGACAGCTGCTATTATTGTTAATATTCTGCTCTGTCCTCACAATAATATACTTCAAGTGCTAAAAATCCCCATTTCCTAATGTAGAGTCTTCTGTAATACAAAGAATTTTTGGGATAATTTCTCATTTTTGTCTCAGTTCTGGAGAGATGGTTTAGCAGTTAAGAGTGTTGGCTGCTCTTACGGGAGACTATATTCAATTCCCAGCACCCACATAACAGCTGATAACTCTCTGTAAATCTGTTTCCAGAGGATCCAGTGCCTTTTTCTGGCTTCTATGTGTATCAGGCATTTAGGAAGTACACATACATACGACATAAAGGCAAAACACTCATACCCATAAATCAAAATAAGTGAACCTTTTTAAGTTTTATATTTTTGGGCTGGTAGCACAGCTTAATAGGTAAAAACACTTGCCCGACAAGCCTGGCAACTTGAGTTTGAGCCTCTGACACCCACCCGCCCACGGTGGAAGGAGGAAAACAGCTCCCAGATGCCCTCTCTGACCTCCACACATGTATTGTGACACACACTAATAATGGTCATAATATTTTTCAGTAAGTGCAAAAAAATTAGTATCCCTTTAAATGCTATTTGGAATTTCAAAATAACCATCCTGTCAGTTTAGTAGGTCAGTCATTTTTGTGTACAAACTATTTTTTTGATAGCTGTTACCCTTCTTCTCCTGAAGGCAAAGTATATGAAAAGTACGAAGTATATTCTGTGAAGGATAAACATTTGATTTTTTTGTGAATGGGTATTCAGCTGGAACCTGTCCCTACTACTACCAAGAATCCGTGTGGTCCATTCTGAGACAAGTGTGCTTCTCATAACGGGATCTACAGGCAGCTCCACTGTGCACTAATGATCAAGGGGCCAAGGGTGCTGCTAGAAGGCTACGATGGGCAGACTAGGCGCTTCAACAACAGCACCACAGGCAGAAGTACCTGATTGAGAAGCCCTGGCCTTCCACAAAGAGGACCCCCCCCACACACACACACACACTAAAGAAACCTCCTGAAGTAGATCTTTGAGTAAGGTCTTTAAATCTTTAATGTATATTCCCATAACAGGAGTCAATTAATATTTGGGTTCATCTTAAAGGTTAACCTGATAACCACCATTTGAGTGTTTCATTAATGAGTTGTGCTTAATTTGGAATGTAAGCCCAAACAGCTACAGTCCTTAGCTGTGAAAGGACCCTTTCAGATCCATGTCACAGAAGAATGACAACTGAGATTCCCCAAATGGAAGTCACTTTGCTGAAACAAGTGTACTGTGCTCCTGTTTTGGGAAGAACTACTCTCAAAAGAGCCTGTCGCTAGCATGCATAGAATGACATGCTTGGCTTTTTTATTATTATTATTATTATTATTATTATTATTATTATTATTATTGAGATTATCATAGCAAATTAGCAAAAGGATCAGATTTTGTTTGGTTGGTTTTGATTTGTTTTTTTCCCTTTACCAGGATATAAAGGCAGCAGGTTCCATCCAAATATCAATTCCTCTAAGCAGAACAGAACTGCAGATTTGAAAAGCAAATCCTTCCACCCTGACCTTCCTGCCCTGAAAGCTGAGCTAGTATCCCAAGGTACCTTTGCTCCATGTGACATAGGAAATGGCTTGATAGAACTACCCCAGCACTCTCTCTGAAGAGGACTCTTAGGAGGGTGGAGGGGTGGGGTTAAGAGCCCCAGCATGCTTGCAGCTTGTAGCGTTTGTAACCTGAGTCTTCAGTGACTTCAAGGAGCTGTCATCTGCTGCTGAAGCCCTTGGAACAGGTGCAGCCACACAATATTAAATTTATTTTCAATTATATTTTGAAGCCAGGCATGGGATCCTTTCTCCTCACCAGCCTGTGTTTAACAGTTGAAACTATGCATCACATTTATATAGACACAAACACACACATTCTATGCTGATTCTGTAATGTGATACTCATTCAAGAGACCATCAATTTATATTTGCATACGTGTATGTTGGAATGCTCACCACCTGATCATTTTTATGTATATTGGTTTTAAAAAAATAGTATACTAATTTTGTCAGATCTCCTCCTTTCAAGGCCGTAAAGCTTAAAAGTCTAAGTAACCAAAGGAGACAGTTTTAATCTGTTTACCCTACCACTCTAGAGATAGAGAGGATAACATATCAGCCGGCTTATGGGTCTATTCAGAGTGATACTGCTAAGGGAAAACCCCTTATTTAAAACTAATTCATCCGTGGACATTCTGAGAACAATAATGCTCCTCTCTAATGCTCAGCCTCAGGAAAGGCAGGGAGGATACAGGTTTTTGGAGAGACAAGCTGTGACCACCCAGGGGCTCATTATACATTGTATCCTCACTTTCCCTGACTCTTTAGCTCTTAAACTCGGTGATGGTGTTCATTTCCATGCAGCAGTAATTGGGTCAGAGGTTGTTGGCAAACATGTTGGATGGCTGTGATAGTACCATGTGCTGGGTTCAAGTTGATGCCCGTATTGGGGGAGTCTTTGTTGCGTCCAAGTTTAACTCCAACCACATAGCTCTGTTGATCCCTTTGCCAGAAGGCCTACTGTGTGACATCAGTGCACCAGCCAACATGCCAGGGTCATGATCCCAGGCTCATCCCCTACCTGCCTTGAAATTAAGTTGCAGACTCCTCAAGAGAGATCCGGCAGGGAAGGAAAGTTCTGGAACTATGCCCCAATCCCATAGTCAGGGGCGGGGGTATTCCAGGAGGACATGCCATCTAAGCAAGACACATTGTTTTGAAAATGACAGTTTTTTCATTGCCTTGATTTTTGCTGTATCCATTACTGTTGGCCGTTGGTCTGGAGTCTTGCCCGGTTTAATAAGTTTCAAGTGACCTAGAGGAAGGTCATAGACGCCTCCAATCATGCTTCCCAAAGTTTATCCAACTAGGTTAACCTAACGGAGTGTACGTAGTGTCCTTCCACACATTCTGAGCGATGCAATTTGCAGTCTTTGCCCTCTTCTTTATTTTGGCAACATGAAAAATGAAAGTTACTGTTTTAAAATAGGACTGGTCCTTTTAAGTTTAATTATGGTTTATTTAACTAATCAATTTAAGAAAACTCTGATACTATTTCTGATCCTTGGTTTGTTTGTTTGTTTGTTTGTTTGTTTTTATGAATGGCTTGTTCATATATTTTTCCTATTCTTCTTTTGGATTTTGTCTTAACTCATAAGGGGTGGTGGTGGTAGTGGTGGTGGTGGTGGTGGTGGTGGCGGTGGTGGTGGTGGTGGTGGTGGCGGTGGTGGTTTGGGGTTTTGTTGTATCGTTGTTGTTTTATGTTTCATAGTTGTTAAGCATTTGTCAGTCATATTCTAGAATTTTCTCCCCGTCTATATCTTCCTTCAACTTTTCTGTGATAAATATTTATGACTTAAAACCTGTTCATTTGTTGGAAAATGTGATCCATCCACCCTTTATAGCCTCTGAAATTCTTGAAAATGCTAGAGAAGACCTCCATCCCCCAAGTTAATCAAAGTTTTACGTCCTCTATTAATTTCAGAGTTTTAATTTCATATCCTAAGAGTGTGTGGCTGGGTTTTATTTATTACATAAAACAGATTTGCACATCTTTTTCACATAATGTCTGGCCGGTTAGCCCAGAGGTCTCTCTCCACTGATTTGAAATGCCTTCTTACTCACTTAAAACTCCTGCTGGTTCCTTCTAATCTGGAATTTCAGACTTTCTTGTCTGACTTAATAGGGGCCAGAGATGGCCGCTTAAAGCATGAGATTCAGGATATAAGGGTTGAGTCAGCCAGTGGACTCACTCGAGTGAGGAAGAGAGTGGTCTGGGCAGACAGGAACTAGGAGGAAGGTCATGTGGTCTTAATATAAGACATGTGTGTGTTGTATCTGAAAAAGTCATGAAACACAAAATGAAACACAAAAACTGAAGGGGCCAAAGTCCTCCTGCTCCATCCACTGTGTGTTTCAGGCACCCGACCTCTAGCCTGCATTCCTTTCAAGCCTGTCTTTATCCAAGCCCTGCTCTGGATTTATGCATGGTTTGTGAGTTCAGCACCCCCACACCGTGTTCTCTCTTGCTTCCTCCATCATCCCCCACTGGCCCCAAGAGTCTCTTCTCTGTTCTCCCTGTCCTGCTTCCACCCACTCCTGCCTCTGCCCTCCTTCCTCAGCATGGCATTCATTGCACTCAGTGCTAGAGCTGTCTGTTGGAGTCCTTTCCCCACAGGGACTGGATGATTTTGGTAGTCAGGATTTGTGTCTTCCTCATCATCTAGTGCCGAGCCTGGTACACACACAGTTTATTCAGTGGTATCCGTTGACTGAACGAGTGAGCAAGATAAACGAGATCACCACCCTTATGAAAATGTCAGCATCCTTGTGAAGGCCAGCACACGCCCTGCAGCCCAGCTCAAAACTCAAATCTGTTAGCTTCTCTCTTTGCAAAGGAGAGGTTGTCACAACACGTTCATTCATGTGTGAGAGATGTCCGTGTGCCTGGGAGTTCCAGGAGGAAGACAGTGAAAGATTGCTAGGTGACCACAAATCTACAATAATGAATGTGTCTGTATTTTAGCCTGAAGCCTCAGAGTTGCAGTCACTTTGCAAGGCAGCACTGGGAAGAAAGACGATGGAGGGAAAGAATTTAGAATTTGAGGGTGGGGGCTACAACCTGAGCAAGACACGGAAAGTGGGTAAGAGAAGGAACTCATAAGAGTAGTGGGGAAATGCTTGACGTTTGGTCTTCTGTTTTCTTTTCAGAAGGTAAGTAATCATTAACAGCCTAGCCTTTTATGGCCTCCCAAAGCATTGCCTGTGGAGCTGCCTTGGCTTCTGCTGCTGACACTTCAGGTTTCTATTTGCACTGAAGTGGCACAGCTTCATGAAAATTCAGTGCATAGCTCTGACATTCCCACCAGCTACAGTTTAAACCACCCAGCAGCAGCCTGGTGTGTGTGTCTGCTTCGTATTCATGGCACCGAAGATTTCCTCTGACAGTCTCTGTGGGTGTTCTTATGTCTTTCACGTTCTGGCAGCCAAAGTTGGGACCCTTCCAGAATAGGTCTCAAGGAGGGTATTCTCACAGACAGAGGTGGATGGAACATTATGGCACAGAGACAAGGCCCACCATGATTCCAGCTGGGGAACCACCCTGTGGAGATGTTTCTTGAGCCTGGTCCAACCTGAGGGAGGAAAACCACAAAGCATAATTCATGGCATCTTTCTGGTTTGCATGTCTTGATGTGTTAGTAGGTCATGAATAGATTATTTTTCACTAATCAGAGGGGAAGCTAAGGTTGTGTAGAATTTTGGAGCCTCACTGTCCAGAAAACAGTGAACTTACCAGCCAAGAGAAAGAAACAAATATGTACTGGGCCTTTAAGATCAGAGGATCAGAACTTTAGTTCATACTGTGTAAGCACTGGCAAGTGTGTGTGTGTGTTTTGTGTGTGTGTGTACATGTGTGTTCATATGAGAGTGTATATATATGCATTCATGTGTCCATAACTATGTGTATGTGTGTACATGAGTGTGTGTACGTATGTGAATGTGTGTGCATGAGCGTTTGTGTGTGCATGCATGCTTGTATATGTGTGTGTGTGTATAGGCTCCCAGTATTTTGACTTGCTTTGTGGCCTAGTGACAAAATGTGTTCATTTTACCATATTATACATGGGCAGTACCCTAAGTGGCATTGATATTACCTGACTTCATAAAACAAACATGCTGTTGGTTTCAAGAACTAAAACGATGTGTCAGTGTCCTCCTAGGTTGGAAAGGAAATAGCTGTTATTTAACTAAAGTAACAGTAAAAGACCAAACTCTTTGGGGATCACAGTATATGTGTTTATATTTGCTATGCCTTACAGTTAAATCATAATGCTCACTTCACAAATATGTGTTTGGGTTTCAAAGTTTAAAGGTAAACAAGGGTCAGGAGAGATGGCGTGGCAGTTCAGGGGACTTACTGCTCTTATAGAGAGGCCAGATTTTTTCCCCAGCACCCACATGATGGCTCATAACTATCTGTACCTCCAGCTCCATGGATCTGACTTGATTCCCTTCTCTGGCTTTCTTGCGTGCACACATGGTGCATATAAACTCATGTAAGTTCATATACCTACACATACATAAATAAATAAATAAATAAATAAATAAATAAATAAATAAATAAATAAATAATAGCTTTTAAAAAAGAGTAAATGAGACTTTTAAGTGTTGGACATATTATTTAAGAGGCATTAGTTTAAGGAATCATAGTTCTGAGCTACAAACCATAATATCTTTGTAAGCAATCATTCCCCATAATCAACTGCAAAGAGCAACTCATCAGGTTATGTTTGATAACAAACTACATTCCTTTTAGCAACACAAGAAAACACTTTCAAAGTGTCTGCATGTCTGAATTTAACGGCTTGGCCCAAGATTAGATAGATGGGAGTCGATAGAAAAATGTAAGTATGTCTGGAATAAGTATAAAGGTCAAACTCAGGACATTTAAAAATACTCAGTAGAGGAAAACATTCCTTGTAGCTACTGTGTATTTTTGTGTTTTCTCTTCCAGTGAAAGTGGATGAAATTCTACTAAGCCTATTCTAGTATGGGGAGAAAGCGATTGTTAGCGTCCATCAGACACCTCTGTCCCACGTTTACTAATCTGCTTTCTCCTATTGCAAGCCCAAGCTTTGTGCTTATAATAATTTCTCCAGGTAATGAGTGTAGAAAGGCTGTGGAGCGGAGACCACCAGATTGACCTACTCAGTTCTGACTCTCCTCGCCCATCCTATGTCCAACAGAAAGGAGGCAGATGATATAAGAACACTTCCCAAGGCTAGTCTCTGAAACCCAGCACCTTCCATGGTCATCGAGGAGGCTCCTGTGCCTGTGCCTGCTGTAATCTACACGAAACATACACGTTATAGGAAAATAAATAGATAAAGCTGCCTCCCTGGCCTCCAATCATTGTATATACAGCTAAATCTTCAGCAGAAAGATTACAATTCATGCTTGAGCAATGAAAGGTCGCCTTAGCTACATCAGAATGAAGACTATCTTGCCACCATGGACCACATGCTGGGTTTGTCTGTTTATGCGAATTCACAAGAAACTGAAATCACTAGACTTTCTAAGCCAGCTACTCTTACAGGAAGTACACTGGCTGGATTGTTAAACGGGGTTACTTGGGGACCCCAGGAACCACCCTTTGCACATGTCCTTTCAGAAGGCAAAGAAATTTGACGGGTCTAAGTGGGGGCTTCCTGCCAGTGTCAACACAGAGGCAATGGGGAGGGGCTGTGAGCAAAGGACCACATTAGTGAATCTAGCCTCTTTACACGTCCCTTGGCTTAGAAGACACCAGAAGAAACCCCCATACCGTAGTCCTTTGAGATGCCGGCAGTTTATGAGTTCTAGAAGTTAACAGTTCTGGGGCTTGAACTTGTGAAGGCAAGGCATGGGCTCTGCCATTAGAGTAGCTGAGCTAGTCCCAACCTCATCAGACTTTTAATCACAAGTCAAAGCTGCTACTGTGAGAAGCAATTCAGATATATGGCACTCATAGGTACTTAAAGCTGTGTTAAATTATCCCACCTCCTCTGGGTGGTTCAGAGTACAAGAGGCCTTTTGTAAAGAACTATCTGCTCATTCCTTAGAACTCCCAAGAGCCTTAGCTTGGAGCTCCCATGTTCTGTGGTAGACAATATGAGGTAGGTATTAGTATTTAATTACTAACTCTGACCCAATACCTGGAAGCCAAACCTAATGCCCTACTTCCCAGAAATCTTGGGAGCTGCAGGGACACCGACTCAGAATTCATGCCATCTCACTGGATCTAGAACCTCATTCCTAGGCTGGCATGAGGTCACATCTACCAAAACGCCTGCTTCTTACCAGGCTTATCATCACCCTCATGGGCTTCATTTATTCTCAAGGCTAAAGCTAATTGATATGAATTCATATTCGACCTCTGAACTTCATTGTCCACTTATAAACAGTATAGATAATTTGCTGTGAATTCTTAAAATGAATGACATAAATTATGTTTAATTAACTGAAGTCATAGAAGGATGATATCAATTTCAAATATAAGTTGCCTAAGTAAATGATTATGATTTAATTGATTCTCTCCAGGTTTTATGTTGAACCTAAATGCTTTCCATCCCAAGAGGCCTTAGCCTCCCCCGTGAAGTGTGTTCAGTGAAGATCCACTCACAGTCCAACTAGAAAGGCTGTGGTGCCTTAAGGAACTCTTTCTTAAAAACACTTTATTTTCTGCATTATTAATCCTATTTACTGCCAAGATTTGGAATTCTACACTATAGATTGTAGTTAGCAATTTAACATTGTCTTTTAAGGAAATCCCACTCCTTAGGGGACTTGGCCTCTGGTGGGCTGCCCAAACTCCAGAGAATGTCTCACACCCAAATACAGACAGCACTAATTGGAATGAGGGGGTTATTCAGGACAACAACAAAAGAAGAACATGAAGTTGGAAAGGAGGGATATGGGGCCATGGGGCACTGGAGACTAGGGATGTAGCCCACAAGTGTAGCATGTTTGAGGCCCCGGATTTGAACCTTGTCACCACAAAAAGGAAGGGAAAAGAATACAGCTTTTCAAGGATAAATCCACACTCCTGCTACATAGGTAATCTAGGTAAACTTGTTCAACTGGGTCTCACTTTTCTTGCCCATAATATGGGACCCATATTAGTGCTTCCTTAAAATGTCCCAGAGGACATGAATGGAAAGGTGTCACAAGTATATAGCAGGCACATCTGTCACATGTGAGATGTTGTCATCAGCCACCTTAGCTGTCCTTAGAAGGGCATAAGATTATGTGGCTATGGAAATCATATGCTCTTGGTTGAAATCTCTTCCCTCCCTTCTGACAGGAAAATGGCAAATGCTGGATGGTGGCCTCCTGAACATCACCAAGGTCTCGTTCTCAGACAGAGGTAAATACACATGTGTGGCGTCTAACATCTACGGCACTATAAACAACACGGTGACCCTGAGAGTCATCTTTACCTCTGGAGACATGGGTGTGTACTATATGGTTGTGTGCCTCGTGGCCTTCACCATTGTCATGATCCTCAATATCACCCGCCTGTGTATGATGAGCAGCCACCTGAAGAAGACCGAGAAAGCCATCAATGAGTTCTTTAGGACAGAAGGTGCAGAGAAGCTGCAGAAGGCTTTTGAGATTGCTAAACGCATCCCCATCATAACCTCAGCCAAAACTCTAGAGCTTGCCAAAGTGACTCAGTTCAAAACCATGGAATTTGCCAGGTACATTGAAGAGCTTGCCAGGAGCGTGCCCCTGCCTCCGCTCATCATGAACTGCAGGACGATCATGGAGGAGATCATGGAAGTGGTCGGGCTGGAGGAACAGGGGCAGAATTTTGTGAGGCACACCCCAGAAGGCCAGGAAGCCCCAGATAGGGACGAAGTATACACAATCCCCAACTCTCTGAAGCGAAGTGAGTCCCCCACCGCTGACTCCGACGCTTCGTCATTGCATGAACAGCCTCAGCAGATTGCCATTAAGGTTTCAGTTCACCCCCAGTCCAAAAAGGGTCATGTGGATGACCAGGAGGGAGGACACTTTGAGGTCAAAGATGAAGAGGAGACAGAACCATCGGAGGAACATTCCCCAGAAACTGCAGAGCCTTCTACAGACATAACGACCACGGAACTGACGTCTGAAGAGGCGTCACCTGTAGAGGCACCAGAACGAGGACTGCCACCAGCACACCTAGAAACAACAGAGCCAGCAGTGACATGTGACAGAAACACCTGCATTATTTATGAAAGCCATGTCTAATCTTAACTCCGAAAAGCTATGCATATCAAGAAAATCAGGGGCTGCTCCTTAATACAAATGTAGTATGCACTTGCCGCTAAGCCTTACCAGGAGACGCTCATCCCTTAGGTAAGAGTGATGCCCCCGCACGAGGGAAGACACCTGCACAGAGTTCACGTGACTGGAATCACCCCAGTAGAGAAGGATCTGAAGAGGGCTGGGGTATGGAACTGATAAGATGGGGCAGGGGTCTGTCCATGCGATCTGAATTGTAGAGGCCATTCTCTGCCAAATTCCTTAATTGGTGATGCCCTTTTGGCCAAGAGTACACTATTATTGTAAGATGTTCTGAGTTCAGGAGCCCTGTCTAATGCATACTGCATTGCTTTTCCTTTGAAAATTACAGGTCTGCTACAGTAGCAAATGCTCACACATGAGTTTGTTGCACTTTCTTCTCAGTTTTAATTCTCTTTGCCGTTCTTTTCCAATGGAGTAGTTGTTATCATAGTAATATTAATTGCTCTTTCTGCTGGAATCTTCTGTGTCACCTCTGTCCTTATTTTCCCTTAGTAGGTTGACTTCAGAGTCTTGTGTGTCAGTCACTGACATGACTGATATCTGTAAGTCCTGTGTAATGCTCCAAAATAGTGACTACACTCCTTTTTCTTTTCCCTAATTTTCTCTTTAAAAAATTAATAACCTCACATCTATTTTTCATATACTTTTTCTTTCCAGCGAAGCTGCTATTGTGAAACTGAGAAAAACTTTGCCCCCAGATAGCACTTTAAGAGTCAAATAAAAGCGTTTACCTGCCCAGTTCTGAGAGCATTCAGCTGTGGTAGACAGCAAGGTTGTAAATGCTTAGATATGCCAATATTACTCATGTAAATGGTTTACATGTAAGTGTAAGACCAAATGAAGACAGGTTCTTGGGAGATTTACTTGCAAAGACAGAGATGTCTGGTGATTTCCTGAAGGTACAGCACGTCACCTTCCCACAAGGCCTTGCAGGACCAATAGGGTATTGTCGGCTCCGCAGTAGATTTAAGGCAGCAACTAGTGGCTCCATGAATAGCATAACCAGGTCCCCTTTAGACTGCATACTTCACTGGTTGGTCATTGCAAGATGAGGAAAATAACATTGATGATTTTTATCCTGAAATGATTGAATTCTCTGTCCCACTAAAATTCAGTATGTGTAAGGCAGCTTGATATTAGAGAAAAAAGACAAATCAGCCATCCAGAGGTTTAATACTTGACTGTGCCAATAACCAGCTGCCAGGCTTTTGGCAAGGCTGGGCCTCAGTTTTCTTCTCTGTAAGACGGGGCAAACTGGAATGAACTCTGAGCAAACCCCCCCCCCCAATGGTGTCACATTCAGAGAAAGAACCCAATATTAAAAGAAAAAAAAAATTTTTGCCTCTTTTCATGATGGTTTTAAAGATTTTTGCTTTCTTCTCTGGCTTACCAAGCCAGTTTTAATGCTGTGTTACTTACTCAAATGAGAAGAAACACAGCATTTTCAACAAAATTGAGAATCGTTCCCCTCCAAAAATAAATTATGAGGCCCTCTTCTCTGATTTAGATTTAATCTCAGTAAGAATGATGAGTGCTGTTATTTTATTTTTAAATACAAACAAGGGAGACTGAAATAGGTATCAGAGGCCACATAGTGTTTCGTGGGCATGATGGACTTGTGACTTCCGAGGCTGCATGGGTTATCAAAACAGACCCAGGTGTTTAATGACCGTGTGGTCACCATCAGGTGGAAGTGACCATGGACAACTGCTTTCTTACTGAGATATTGATCGTTTTCATCTGAGTGGCAATAGACTATGCTGGTAACAGTCAGTAGAGTAGGTGACCCCTTGAAGCTCCCTAAGAATTTTGTGGAAAGTCTTCAAACTGTAATAATCCTTTCAAGTGAATGGGAACAAATGTGGGTGTATGAGGTGAGGTGCTTGTGTGATCCACACTCTGCAGCAGATGTATCTGTAAGTGAGGGTAGTAGGTTTGTCTGCAGAAGTGACCAGGACAAGGTTATAGACAATCATGTGGAAAGCAATGTGACAAGACTTGGAGTTTGATCGGATTTACCTTTATGAGAAATTCCTTCTTGGCTCCTAATGGAAATGTCTTATGGGTCATCTAAAGAAACTTATAGCCTGCAACCATAAGAAGCCATGACTTCTTTTTGGGCTCTCTGGATGGGGGTTTTATATAGTCACATTGAAAAAAAGTTTTATTCCCAGCTCTTAGAATATACAGAGTCATGATTTTCATGAAGATTGACAAATGCTGACTTTTAATATATATGCCCAGAGTACCAACAGGGACTAACTACTGAATGTTCTGTGATGATATGTGAACTCTATTCTATTCAGTTCTCCCTCCATCCAAACCCATGTGCAGAATTCCTCATGGAAACTGCAGGGCAAGGTAGCCATTCCATACAGATACTGATCCAGGATAAGCGGAAGGGGCTTATTTACTATGAGACAAGAGCTGAGATATATGACCAAAGAATGTTTCCAGACTGATTTGGATTTCTTAGCCTGCAGTGGGATAGAGAGGAAGGGGATGATTTTCAGACCTCCCTCTTTAAGGTATAAGATGTTCTTGTATAAGAATCTCCTACCTTAAAGGAAGCTTGGCTTCATATGGAATTTCTCTATCCAGATTCTGTGCTCTGGATATCCCTCCACAGAGCCTTCCAAAATGAGAAAAGCCTCTTATGAGACTATGAAATGTGGAAGACCTCAAAACAACTCAGCTGATAGATTCCCCAAAGGTGAACCATCCACATTCTTAGAATTATTCATGGAGTCCCACTGAACATACACACATGTATGCATGTGTGCAACAGACTCGTTTGGGCAGTTTTAAAAGTGCAACATTCAATCCCAGACCTTGGATCTGCTATAGTCATTCTTATAAAAATAGCAATTTCTGGTTTCTGACTCATCCTGGTTATACCTCTAGCAATTTTTTTCTTGAAATTCTGAAAATGATTCACTTACATATGCATATTTAATTCTCTTAGATAATCTATAAACTTGGATGGTATTTATTCTGAATGGGAAAAAAATACCCAAAATTTTATATGGGAAAAAATCTATGTAATTTATAATGGTTGTTTTATATATTTATATTTTCATATCTTTAGGGCACATCTGTTGTTCTCATCTTTTTGTACATCACAGTTGGCAAAAAGAAATACTAATACTTGACTAAAATCTCTAGGAACCAAATGTGATATATGTCATTCATAATGTATATAAATTGCTCTAGAAATACCTGAATGTTCTCACTCAAGCCAAGCATTGTTTTGTGGTGTCATTACAGCCAGAATGTCTAGGGTGCTTTGAACATTACCATTTCACAAGGAAGATAGAAAGGCCTGATATCCTACACAGGGGCCCTCGGACTCTCTTTCCCTTCGATATCTTGTTTGTCCCTTCTTTAAATGAGCGCATCCTTCTAAAGGGCAAGTGAGAGCCAGTGAGAAAGCAAGAGGAATGAATCTAGTTATGGCTTATGTAAATCCCATTAACAGATTGAGGGCATGCTTCAAATCCCGGGCTCGGGTTGCCATTCACTGGTGATGCCGCATCTGCTCAGTTCTATTGCATACCACGGGTAGGGCATGAAGAATGAATGAATGCTTGCATGTTTTGAACAGGCACGGTGGACATTTAGTGCAGCCACTGTTGGTGGCTATGGGGATACCCATGTGGCACTGGAAGAAATGTTCTAGAAAAATCAAATCAGTTACCTTTTCTTACACGCTTTGTAGTAGTATTTATTCCTGTGTTAGAACTTTTAAATGGCAGTCCCAATTACATGAAGTAGGGATTCCTTTCAATGTTTTCATTTGGTAAGATATGGAGCATCAAAGTCTCTTTAAAACACTGTTTACTCAGTACGTTCAGCTGCTTCCCTCCATATGTCATAGCACAGAAACCCCGTAAGTAATTTCTGTGTCTATTGTTGCTTCTTAAACACTGGTCGTCTTTAAATATCACTCAAACTCCATTATATATTTACACACACACAGTTTTGAACATCTATTAACTTTAAGATATTGATTTTACATTTCACCAATAAAGCCTTCAAATCAATAAGGAAGTTCATTTTCTCAATGACCTTTTTATGATTTCTTGAGAGATTAACAGGTTTTGATGAAACAAATCATTTGTGGGTAAAATAATCAAATAGTACATAATTATTTATCATATTTCCCAAAAGACTAAGTGGTTGATTATTATACAAGAAAATCTCATGGAAGAAGGATGTTCTTTAAATGACTTTTCTTTTCCCTGAAAATGGGCATGGAAAGGGGCTAGCCCTGAGAATACTACAATCACTAATGATAGCTAGAATAAACTTAGAAAGTAAATCATTCTACGAACATTATGGAAAAAAATTAATTTTATTATTTAACCAATTATAAAAGCCTCAAAAATGTATCTCTAATACTACAGAGCCATGAACAATGAGTTGGTTTCAGAGAGTACGTTTGCATCTATTTTTGATTTACTGTGCTTCACTCGTTCTGAACATTCTTTGTTAAACTGGAAATGAGAAATGAGAAGGAAGTTGTATCAGGAAGAAATAAATAATTTAAAGATATAAGCAAGTGACTGAAATAGAAGTTGCTATCACTGTAGTAAAAAGAAACCATGGCTTGTGATCCATTCTGTAGTCTGATTGTTGCTTTAATAAAGGGTTTACACAGGTGTGTGGCATGTGTGTCATATCTTACCTGAAGAGCACTTAATTGTGACCTGAATTACTCCTTGCAAATGATATGAAATCTGTTCCCATCTCATTTCCCCACCTTTTTTTTTTTTTTTTTTGGTACCTTCAGTGCTTCTTGGGAAAAGTGGAAAATGAATTGATTTGTGTCCTAGTTCAGAGCTCTGAGCTCTGCCCTGACAAACTTTATAGAGCAGTTTATCTCTGCCATATACATTTTAGCCATACCATCAAGTAGAGAATCCTTCTGGAATTCCTTTGAACCAGGAAACTCACACATCTCAAACATCACACAGAAAGAATGCATCTGTAGTAGAGATTCTTTGAGTCACCTGAACAACACCAGACCCAAGTTGAATCCAAAGACTCATTCAGTAGATGCTTCATGATCCAGTAAACTGCAGAAGCTCCAGTCCTTTTAGATGGCATGTAGAGTGAGTAAGAAATATGTGGAAAAGAACTAGAACACTCTGCTGTAGGTAGACCAACTACTACTGTGAGTAGACCAGACACAATAGCTGATTGTGTTACCCAAGACACATTGCATATAGCATCTGTCTGTGCTTTTGCTTAAACAACAAAGAGTTAAGAGATTTATGCTGGCATTAGTGAGTACATTGTCAGCTGCAGCATGATAGGAGAGAAATGAGAAAGGTTGCCCTGGTAAACTTGAACTGATTTGTATCATAAAGACTCGAAACAGTACTGACAATATTTTTTTCAGATTGTGGAATGCTGTGTTCGTGAGTGAATAAGATTGAGTCCAGTGTTTGTGACTTTCAAAGAAGCATAGAGTTGTAGAGTTGAAAAGCAAGCAACAGGTTAGCTGATGTAGTCTTCCCTGGGACATCACTGACAAGTAGTTCATCTCCGCTTGAAATTACAAGGGAAAACCTTTTACCCCAGAAGTAAAATATTCTACCATTTTAGCTGCTGAGTCAAAACTCTTAAATGTTTGTCTCCAGTGGTCCTTTGAGTGTGAAGCATGACTTGATCCTTCCATAATAAAACTGTCTTCTTTACTGTCAATACACCCAAATTTAACGCACATGACATAGAGGATGGTAACAAAAGAGTGAGCACTTCTGACACTATAACGTTAGCTGTGCCATGTGACAAACATGAGTTCCAGAATGGCTTTTTTCAAGAGACATTATTTTTCTCATGCTATAAGAATGCAGGATCACTACAAAGAAGAGATTTAATTAGCTCACAAATTTGGCTGCTGGAAAGAGCAGAACAATCTGTGCAGAAGCCACCAAGGCTGTGGCCTCTCTGCATGGGTAACAATGTCAGGACTGTAGATGGAAAGGTCATATCTCAGAACAGGAAGACAAGGAGGACCTTCCCTTCTGAGAATACACTTCCCAGCGACCCAAGGGCCTCCCACTATGCTGCATCTCTTTGAAGTCCCACTACCACCACACTGAGGATGAAGCCTCTAACATGAAATGTTGGGGGACACAGCTACATTCAAACATTGTCCTGGTGGCAATAAAAACCCATTAAAACAACTGGTCAAGAGAATAGAATCTCTGACCACAGTGAAGCCATAACGTTCCAGTTAGGGCCAGTCAATCACCCGGTCATGAGACCACCCCTAAGAAAGGGGACCCACCTTAAGATGTGCTAGAGATAGAATAATTTTCCTTCGAATGAGATGCTATACTTTTCCTTCCTAGGAATTCTACCATCCTCCATCCCCACTCCCACCCCAGAGAAGCCACCATGAACTTCATCTGGGTCTGCCTGCCTTTTGGGGCTGAGTCAGAATGGCACAACTTTTTCTCTTTTTCCATTTCTTTTGGATGTTGACCAGCGTTACCCTGGCCCTTGGCCACTCGGGGGTGGGGGGTAAGAAGGCCAGAATCAACAACACAGACTCCAGGAATTGGGTGAGAAGTGGAAGCAGACTCATTTATTGCAGAATTGGGGAGTGACTTTATACCCTCCACCCATGCCCCATTGGTCCCTGACATCTGGCCCCTTGTTGCTGGCACCATCTGATTGGCTGGCCAGGTCACGCACTGTATCATCCTTTGTCTCCATGTGCCAGGCAGATCTTAAGGTTATAAAATGCAGATGCAATGGTTGTATATCCATGGGCCATTATTGCCAATCCGGGTATGCTAACTCATGTCTCCTATAGTCCAGAGCCTAAGTATGCTTTGTCTGATACTTTGGGCTTCCTTATCTTCCTCTACAGCCCTCACCAATGCTAGCTTGTGGCTGCTTGTCTGCCATATATATGTCTGACCTCCATGGTTGCTTAAATGATGTGAGAGATTTTACCTTTTCTCCAGTGTTCTTTCCTGGTCAGCTGCTGATATTTACAACCTGCCTGACATGAGGTTTGTTTGTTATTTGTTTGTTTGTTTGTTTGTTTGTTGGGGTTGTTTGCTCATTTGTTTTTCTCTAATAAAATTATCTTTAGACTTCTGTATCAACCTATTCTTAAATTCTGTTTAACAGCTGGGAAGAGATAAATCTACAGATTTATTACCTCAGTAGATCACTATGTTTTCAAGGATTTAGTAGACTTAACTTGAAAAAATGGTTTATATGTTGTATCCAGACATTTCTTAAATAGCCAGCACTAATTGCCTTTATAATGTTAGGTGAAAGTCACCAAACTTAAAATAATTTTCCTAAGATAATGACTAATATTAAATACAGTTAAATTTAAAATAAGATTTAATTTGGTAATATGACTTTCCTAAGTCAGTAAATCTTACTCAATTGGTCATTATACATGTGTTTTCTACTTCTTGCCCAATATTTATCACAAAGGTAAATTGTTTTGATGAGTACTTGTAACTGGTTGAAAGGAAACCTCAGACAAGGGGCTAACCTAGGTGCCTATTAACTCAACAAACACCCCCAGCATCTCAAGTACCTGTTACAAAGTCCTGGCTCCTCTCAGCACTTCTCACCTTTGACCCTTACCCTAAACCTCTCCAGGCCTTCTGTGTCCTTCCCTCCCGGCTTCTCTTTCCTATATAACTCACCCATTTCCGCCACATGCTTTCTTGGTTTTCAGCTCCTCTCTTCATCCATTTGCCCTCTCTCTTCCTTCCCCTCTTTCTTCTCTTCCTTTCTTATTCCCTCCTTCCCTCCTCCATGACTCACTCTTTTCTGCTGGCCATCTTCAGCCTGGACTTTCCTGGATGCTTGCTGCTCTTCTCCCTCATATCTACAATAAAACCTCCTCAACCATACCTAGGAGTGGTCACGCCCTCATCTCCATTCACTAAGTAGAATGCTTTTCCTATATTTGACTCTGGTTTTAAAATTCACAATAGACTAGGAAACCTAGTAAACCAAACAAATCACCTGAGCATAGACCGCTAGCAAAATTAGTAGCCTTTTTCTTGTTCTTTGTAAACACTACAAAGCATGTTATGGTGCCGAAAACCAAGATCTAACCCTGAGATACTGCAATGTAAAAAATATTTTATTTATGGCCCGGAGAAGTAATCAGCCCAGACCAAAAGCATGGAAACGTCTTTATAGCAAGTGAGCAAGGAATTACAAAAGTGGAATTTTGCAGTTATTTTTATGATCATGGGAATGGTACATAAACCCATTCCCATTATGGGTTTATGGTCAGACACTTCCTGTAACATACCAAAAAACAATGGAAACAATTTATGACATTTGGATCACAAGATTATAAAGAAGGAACAAGGTTTTTTTTAAAAAAAAAAAAAAAACAGAAACAAAATAAGTTGACCTTTGGCTGAGGACATTAATGTAGAAGAGAAAGACCCCATAAAGAACAATATAGAAATAAATAAAATTTTAACATTACATTTAACTAGGAAAAGGGAAAATGGAGTCAGCTGTCCCTAAACAAGCATGCTCTTGGAATTGTTCATTGTTCGTACAGCGTTCTTCCGCACTGGAGACACTAAGTCTCTATATTTATGGCTGGCTGGACTGCCTGTTGGTGCTGCTGACTTGTAACTTGGACACGTGAATAAACAAAGTCTTGAAGCTTCAAGAGGCTTCCGGGTTCTAACAACCACGGTTCTCACACAAAACAGAAAAAGAAAGTCTGTCTGAAGAAGCAGCTCCACACATTGCCCTTAGTGGAAGGAATGGTGGCAGTGCGTGATGCACAAACCTGAAAGCTTTGAGGTGTTGGATAATGGAATAATGTAATTCCATGTTCTACATTATTATGTATGGGGAAAAGGGGCGACTCTTGGGACCACTGAACTTTTTACAATGTGCAAGGTATATCTTTCCATGTCACCAGCTCATCCCGATTCATGTCTTCACATGAGTCGAGGTACTTTGTGTGTGTGAACACTGCCAGATCCTGGAAAAAATGCCAATGTAAAATTGTGTGTGTTTTTGGAATCTGTTGAGAATTTTGTGATCCTTTCTCTCATTCCCTATTGAATTTGAAGGCATTAAGTATGTTTTACTTTTATGAATCCTCTGAAATTGCTAATTGCTGTGTTTCAGAAGCACACAGGCTCTCTATAGCCATCCGACGTTAATCAAACTTTCCACACCCAGACATGCTGAATCAATGAGGGATTTCCAGGATGACTACAACAACAGAGCAGCTGCAGCTGTTAGGGAAGCCATCCTCAGGCAACACACCGACAGCAGCTCCTCACAAAGGAGCTACCGTGGCAAACGCAGACCGTGACATTTCCCAGACCCTCCACGTCCTTAGGTATGGATTTATACTTCTCCTAAAATCTTTTAAATACTCAAAAGATGAGGAGTCAAGCAGATCGCAGCAGACAGAGACACAGGGGAAAGAGGTCCTAGGTAGATTAACATTTAACACAACCAACTTGAAATTGCTTCTCTCTCTCCAAGTCAAAGACTTAGTGCCCCTTCCCCCTTGGACTTTCAAATTTCCTGCCAGGGGAGCTCCTGTGCCAGGAGCCAGCCAACTTCCTTTTCCTTGTCAGGATTATCTAATCCCCACAATAACCCAAGAGAAAGAGAGCTCATCCTATACACAAGCATAAATATTTGAGCTTTGCCAGACAAGCTAGGACATTCCTTCCCATTCTGGGGAATCCATCTCTTTGCTACTAGAGAAATTGAAGGTGGAATCTGCTGCCCAGAAGACTTTCTCTACTGTGCCGGCAGAAGCTAGAGCATCTTGGAAGAATCTCATCTGTGGGATTGACTCCATCCGATTGCTGTGGACAAGGCTGTGGGGCCTCTTTGTTAATGATCAATGTGGGAGGTGCCACTCATGGCAGGTAGCCCTCAGCTGTAGAAGGCAGCAACTGAGCGACCCCTGAAGAGTGAGTGTAAGCAGTGTTCCTTCCCAGTCTCTGCTGAAGTTCCTGCCTCCGGGTCCTTGCCTTCCTTCAGTTCCTACCTTGGCTTCCCTCAGCAATAGCCTGTGATTGGGACATAGAAGCCAAATAAACCCTTCCTCCCCCAATTGCTTTGGGTCATGGTCTTTATCTCAGTAATAGAAAATGAACAGGATACCCTCTCTAAAAAAAGCAATAGGAGTGAGAGTCCAGGATGCCACTGAAAGCAGGTCCTGAAACAGGTGACACAGACCTCACTCCTATTTAGATTCAGCCATCTCCTAAGGTCCAGTTTTTGACCAACCTATGACGATTCTAACTTAACACCAGTTGAGAGGACCTGAGTGGTGGGGAGATTCATGAGAAGGGAAGGCTGTAGACACTTGGTGACTGTTGTTATTAAACATGACCCACTTGCCATTGTTCTCTAGTTACCAGTTGGCTCTGTGATCATAACTACTTTGGGAATCCTGTGATTTATATGGCTGCTACTCAAAGACCCAATCAGTAACACATAATGAGCTCTCACTAATTTCTAAGTGCAGAAGAGAGTATTAAACCTATAAAATCGCTAGTTAGCAGTGTTACAAGAGCAGAATCATTCAAACCCAAACCTATCCTGAATTATATACTTCGATATTACTGAACACTTCAACATAGCTGCATTTCACATCCTTATGCAAGCTAGATGTTGTTGCTTCTCACCTCTAATCCCAACACTTTCGAGGGATACTATTCTTGATTTTGACCTGAGCTGGTTAATAGACAACAGTGCCACTCATAAGGTAGAAAGGGATTTCTATTAGAGGGTCTAGGAGGTAATGAAATGATATTGTTTACCAAGACACTATGGTATATATCTACATAGTTGAAAATAGGGACCAGAGCTCTTCACAGTGACCTAGGCCAGAACTGGCATCTAATATGGAAGATGTAAATGAGGCTGCCCAGGGGGTGTGCAGCACAAGTAACAAGAACACTGGTGACAAGAACTACATGTCATTTATTTAATACTGGGATGAACTGTTAACAAAGGTAGAGACATCAGGACAAAGACACCAATGGTCAAGGACACGGAAGCAAAATAAAGGCTTTCAAAAGGCCCCATCGGCATTGTTACTTGAGAGCATTAGGATCTTTGTCTTAGCCAGGGTTTCTCTTCCTGCACAAAACATCATGACCAAGATGCAAGTTGGGGAGGAAAGGGTTTATTTGGCTTACTCTTCCATGCTGCTATTCATCATGAAAGGAAGTCAGGACTGGAACTCAAGCAGGTCAGGAAGCAGGAGCTGATGCAGAGACCATGGAGGGATGTTTCTTACTGGCTTGCTTGCTTCCTTCTCCTGGCTTGCTCAGCAGGCTTTCTTTTTTTTTTTTTTTTAATTATTTATTTTTTGATACTTTATTTACATTTCCAATGTTTCCCCCTTTCCAAGTCTCCTCTTTGGAAACCCCCTAACCCCTCCCCTCCCCCGCCTCTATGAGGGTATTCCACCTCCCACCCACCTGCCCACCCATTCCTGTATTCCCATCTTGACATTCCCCTTTACTGGGGCCTCTAACACCCTCAGGCCCAAGGCCTCTCCTACCCCTGATGGCCAACAAGGCCCTCCTCTGCCACATATGTGATCCAAGCCATGGGTCCCTCGATATGTATTCTTTGGTTGGTGGTCCAGCCTCCAGGAGGACGGGGGTGGGGGGTCGGGCCAATTGGCACTGTTGCTACCTCCATGGGACTGCAAACTCCCTCAGCTCCTTCAGTCCCTTCTCCCACTCCTCCATCTGGGACCTCACTCTCACTCCAGCGGTTACTGTAAAGTGAGACTTGGGTATTCCGAACTTTTGGGCTAATAACCACTTATCAGTGAGTACATACCATGTTGGTTCTTTTGTGACTGAGTTACCTCACTCAGGATGATATTTTCAAGTTCCATCCATTTGCCTGCAAATGTCATTAAATCATTGTTTTTAATAGCTGAGTAGTACTCCATTGTGTAAATGTACCACATTTTCTGTATCCATTCCTCTGATGAGGGACATCTGGGTTGTTTCCAGCTTCTGGCTATTATAAATATGGCTGCTATGAACATAGTGGAGCATGTGTCTTTATTACATGTTGGAGCATCTTCTGGGTATATGCCCAGGAGAGG
>CM052719.1:45944749-45959340 GCA_028551405.1 Uromys caudimaculatus
AGCTGGCTTTCATATAGACCCCAAGACTCCCAGCCCACAGATGGTACCATCCACAAGGGGCCCTCCCCCCTTGATCACTGAGAAAATAAATGCCTTGCCGCTGGATCTCATGGAGGCATTTTCTCATCTGAAGCTCCTTTCTCTGTGATGACTCCAGCTTGTGTCAAGTTGACACAAAACCAGCCAGTACAATCTTCAATAGAAAAGTTGTTCTTGCCTGTACTTACTTTCAATCTTTAAGAGAGAAATGATTGAACAACATCTTGTAACTCTAATCTTAGGAAGAACCGTGACTACCAACTGCCTTCCAGAATCAAACCTCTCAACAAGTCAGAGCTGGCCAGAGGATAAACATTTCTATCCTTTCCTGTTGACTGAAGGACTCTTATGGCACTAGTGGAGCAGTTTTTCCATCTTAAAAAAGATCAAGGAGATAGGTATGCATTATGACACCTGCTTTAGAGTTAGTCTGTTGCCCAAATGTGAATTTAGCAGCCCATTGTCATCTTTGTCATCTGCATCTTGACTACCGTTGTGAGTCAAGCAAGCATGGGTGTTTGCTTATGTGTTATGGAGATGAACTCTATCTGAATACTTCAAATCTGGGACACATATTTCATCAAGACTTCTTATTTTGGTATAACTATAGATTCACATTGACTCAAGAAAGAGGTGTCCAGTGCATCCTTTACTCAATCTCTCTAATGGCAATATCTTGTTCTACTGCATCACTGCATGCTCCTGAGTACAGTTCCCGGGCTGGAAGTTACTTTCACATTACTATGACCAAAGCTCTGACACAAGCCAACCTAGGCGGGAAGGGTTGACTTGACTCATGGATTAGGAGCACAGTCCACTGTGGCAGGCAGGGCATGGCCATGCCTGTGGCAGCAGGAGCACAGAATGGTTATGTCTTTTTGGCAGTTGAGAATAAAAGGCTTGGGGCAGAAGCATAGTTGGCCTATAACACCCTTTAGCCCTGCCTCTGTGGCAGCCCACTAGGCCCCAAGTCTGAAAGGCCTTAAGACACCCCACAGTAGCATCTAGAGACCAAGTGTTAAAACACATGAGGTGGTGAGAGATAGTTCACATTCCAACCATGACACAAGTCTTAATCAGTCTTCCCTTTTTTTTCAGGCACTCCTTTGTGTTGGGGGAGGGGGTGGTTTTATTAGACTATCTAACCCACTGAGGTGTGAGCATCTCTGGTGGTAAAAATGTTGAAGGAGATTAACAACAACATTGACTCTCCAAGGAGACTTCAAGAGAGTTGGTGGTGCTGGTGCTACTCAGTGCCGGGGAGCATCCTGAATCCAGCATCTTGGAAACTGAAGCCAGGATCTGCCTAAGAAGACTGAGAATATTAAAAAGCAGCTCCTTCAGTCAACCATGGATAGCCATGCCTAGATACCAATTTGTAACATGTGGCGTGTCACATCTGTATTAGCATATATAAATTGATCAGTAAAATCATAAAAATTATATTCACTACCTAATTTCCAGTTAAGAAATTTCTTCAGTTTTAGCCATTGCTGTTTCCTCAACAGACAGAACCTCTGTGCTTAAAGCATTTGGTTATAAACTAATTGATGTATTGTTTTTAAAAACTCAAATTGTCAGCTCCTTTTCAAGAAATTATCCGCACCAATAGTGGAAGGCAGACTTTCCGTCAAGTAGCAATATTAAGGCGTATTTAAATGCTCATTTACTCAGCGCATAATAAATCACTTGGAATGCTTTGGTTCATCAGCCTCAAAAAACATTCCTCGTCATTGGCTCATCAGTAATACTGCCATTCAAAACTCGAGGTTAAGAATAAAAACCTGTACACCATACTCCAACCATGAAGTTCAGATTTATTCTAAGTTGTACTCCATTTCTTCTTTCTGCACATGATATATTTTACAGTTTTCAATTTTTATTTTTACTCATTTATCAATAGCAAGAGTTGACAATTCCTGTCATTTTCTTGATCTCAGAATATTTCCCTACAGCTAGGTAAACCTGTAAGTCTTTTCTTTAGTTTGCCTCCATGATAATATTCATCCTCCTTACTCCATGTCTTGTAGGCAGCAAAAAATAAATGACTAGAGTTGGGGAGATAGCTCAACCCATACAGTTCCTGCAGAGGAACTAAGTTAACGCCCCAGCACTGATGTAAAAGGCCAGGCATGGTGGCGCATGGGAGGCAGACATCCTGAGAAATAAGAGCCAAGCTTGACCTCTGGCCCCCATACACACATGTATATTCTCATAGAGAAACATGCACATACACACCCATGGTAGCAACTGGCATATGGAGTCTGTGAAGACCAGAACCATATCAACATCTGCACAGCTCTTTCCTTCCCTGCCCCCAATCCTAGAGGACCTGGCTTTACTAAATGTGGATTAAATGAAATGAGTATCTCTTCCAATTAATCAGGATTTGTTGGAATTGTATTAAATAAGAAACACCAATTATGGGCAGTGCTAGGGATCAAACCCAGGGCCTCATGCATTAGCCCTCCACAACTAAGGTGCTCCCCTAAGCCCCAAAGCATATTTTGAAGAATTTCTTTAAATTTTAAACTTTACTTGTACAGGCCTTCTACCCTAGATGCACCTCTACACAGTCTACATGTTTCTGTATACCTAAAGTTTGTAAGGAGATGGGGCCTTCATGAGGTACTTAGTTCATGAAAGTGAAGTCTGCAAGAATAGGACCAAGGTCTTACAAGAAGGGACCCAAGGGTGATCATTTGCCCGGTCTACCAAGAGGAGTCCCAGGGAGAAGGTGCCACCTATGAGAAAACTGACCCTTACTGAATACCTCCTTTGCTATCACCTTATGCCAGGCTTCCTAGTCTCCAGAACCGTGAGAGATAACTGTGTTGTTTATATATTAGCTAGCCTATGATATTGCTGTTACAGCAGACAAATAGACTACGGTAATGCTTTTTTCTCTGTATATCTCTTCTTGGCGAGAATAATAGCCAGACTGGGTAACTCATACTTGTGACTCAAGC
This sequence comes from Uromys caudimaculatus, assembly GCA_028551405.1. NCBI lineage: Eukaryota > Metazoa > Chordata > Mammalia > Rodentia > Muridae > Uromys > Uromys caudimaculatus. The sequence goes on from CM052719.1 coordinate 45,947,758, forward strand.
ACTGAAGAGGCATGATGGGATGACTTCTATGAGTTAAGGCCAGCCAGGACTACATAGTGAGTTCCATCTCAGCCTGGGTTAGAGTGTGAAAACCTCTGTATCAGATCTCAAGCCAGCAAACATGATAACTTTTAATTTTCCCTATTCTTTTTTTTTTAACTTTAGCCTGTTTTTTTTTTTTTTTTGAGTATGCAATTTCTGCCTTTATTGTAGTGTTTTGAGAAGTCTATCCTTTTTTTAAAAAAATTAAGTATGTTATTTATTTACATTCCAAATGTTGTCTCCCTTCTCGGTCTCCCCTCTGAAAGTCCCCCACCCTATCCTCCCTCCCCTTTGCCTCTAAGAGAGTGTTCTCCTGCCCACCCACTCACACCTCACCCCTCTAGCATCCCTCTTCTGGAGCAACAAGCCTCCACAGGACTAAGCGTCTCCCCTTCCATTGATGCCAGATAAAGAAGTCCTCTGCTACAGATATAGCAGGAGCCATGGACCGGTCTTTGGTTGGTGGTTTGTCCCTGGTAGCTCTGAGAGGTCCAGTTAGTTAATATTGTTGTTCTCCCTATGGGCATTATGTTAAGGCAAAACACAACTTTTTTTTTTTTTAATTTAAACTTATTACAATGTACTCCAACAAGATGAAAGCTTTGAACATCCCATTTACTTCAGCATTTTATTCAGAAGGAGAACAGTGAGGACAGTCACATTGTTCCAGGCAGAACAACAGCAGGGAGAAAACAAAACAAAATGTGAACACAGAATTCTCACGCAGCCTAGCACTTAAGATGCTGAACCAGAACTATGTGGAGTTACTGGGCAATTCCCTAAAGCGTTCTCATAAACTTCTTATAACAGATCCCCTAACAGTATTATTCAAACTTGAGAGGCCGTAACTGACCTGTGGCTGTGTTCCTGGGGAAGTGTATCTGACAAGACACAGCAACAGTCTGTGCAGCTCAGGAACGGAGAGTGTGGAGAGCTGGCTGTTTGTTGCATCGTACCCCTGCCCATAAAGGTAATGCACTCATGGAATAAATGAAACAAATGTATTTGATTGAGAAATAAACCTTTTGAAAGGTCTTGATTTGTTTTGTTTATTGAATTGTCAAATATTGTCTATTCTCGCTGGGGAGGGAGTAACAATCGTGGAGTCACTAGTAGAGACAACCTTGACGTGAGCATCTATTAGCCATTCAGCCATTCTTGGAACATTCAAGTGCTCCTCATGGTGGACTCTCCAAACAGTGTAGAGATATGGGAGCTAATGTGACTGTTCGCTCTCTATCCGAAGCTTCCAACCCAGAGGAAATGACAAAACCAAGATCAAGGATTGCTACTCAGTGTTATCCGCAGCACACTATCAGGAAGATGGAAGAAAACTGGCAGCTTTGAGGTAGCCTGGTTTTTAAAAAGATTTCTGTCCACTCATTTCTGCCAGAATAAGGTAATGTTTTACAATTAGAAATATCTGCTAAAGTCAAGACAGGTAAATTGTGATATTGAACTTATTTCTTTTATGCCATTGTATGTCATATCCTGTGTCAGCACTTTATAATCACTTGAGGATGAGGCAAAACAGAACAATCTCTTTTCCACAGACCAGATATTTTCAGAGGCAGTACGGGCACATAGCTATGCAGGTACCCAGCTATATGGGCACCCAGTCATATAGGCACCCAGCCATATGGGCACCCAACTATATGGGCACACAGCTATATGGACACCCAGCCATATAGACACCCAGCCATATGGACACTCAGATATATGGACACCCAGCTATAGGTTAAAACATTTAACTGTCCGGAAAGACATGGCTTAATCCCGGGTTTCTTTTCTAGGAAAGGAAACAGGAGACTGAGGACCTGGAAGGTCCCTGGAGAGTCTGGCACAAGTCTGAGTTCAAAGGCTGAAGAATCTAAAGTGTGATATCTGTGGCTGATGACAGTCAAAACAAGAGAAGAGAGAAAGGGGCATCCACTGGAGAAAATGGAGTGCACGCACCCAGAAGCTCCCCACTGCCTTCACTCTTTGCTCTCTTCAGATCTGTTGGCAGCAAACTGATCAGTGATGCCTACATTCAGGGTGGGTGGTCTATACTCAGTAACTGCTCTAGAAGTATACCCACAGACACGCCTAGGAGTGTGCTTTGCAAGTGTTTTAAGGCATCTCTCAATCAAGTCAAGTTGACATCTCCAATTTGACATGACCTTCATAAATATCTCTAGTCCACCCACGACATCCTTAGTCACCATGCGTACTCACTAACATTCATAAAATGTCCAAATATTATGTTTAAAATCGATCTTCTTCCCCCTTATACTACAAAAGTCTTTGCAAGTCAAGGCTGGAGCTTCCATTGGCTAGAAAAATGACTCAATGGATAAAGTATTGGTCATGCAAACAGGAGGACCAGAGTTTGGGTTCCCAGAACTCAAGGCAAGCAGGTTTGATGGCCATCAGTGTCCCCAGCACTACAGAGGCTGAGAAGGAAACCCTAGGGCAGGCTGACCAGCTAGACTAGCTAGAATTGGTGAGCTCCAGGTTTAAAGAGAGACCCCCAACTTAATGACTTAGTGAGAGGGATTGAAGAATACACCTGTCATCAACTTCAGGCTTCCGCATGCATGTGCACACACTTGTGCATACACATAAGAACATGCATATACACAAAGACCAAACATATATGCACAGGCAATCTTTTTAAAGCTGGATATCTCCTTAATTCCTCCACACTTTTTAAGTGTAAAAGTGGTGGGACCTGGTTTACCTCTATTACCCTCCTTACTGTCAGATTCCCAAGATCTCATGAGTTCATCTCCTCCCCCCAAATTCTGAGACTTCTCTCTATGGACGTGCATCCCACCACTGTCACCAAGATCAATACATTCTAGAAGCCTCAAGCTATTTGACCCTGAACTGTTTCCCCATGTGGAAAACTGCTTACACGTCTACACAGCATAGATGGTGATCTATGCTGCCTACACACAAACATTACACACAGCTCAGCACCCCACTGAAAAGAGAGAAGAAACACATCTTGGTAGGGTTGCAACCCATTCTGATAATTCTCAAAAATAAGAACTATGGAAAATCAAGAGTGATGAGATTGTATAGGCAGAATCATACCAACATATGGCACATAGAGATCTTGTGGTGCCAAGAATGAAGTCTACTCCTTCCTCATGCATTATCCAGGACAACTGTACAAACACTGTGCATCCAAAGCAGCTCATTCTTTGTCTGACTCTACCACTGCCACAGAAGGTTCAACCCATTCTGTAGGCAGCAATGAGGATAGAATTTAGAGACAGCTTCTAACCTTTTTGCTTAAGAATATGGCCCCTCGCTGTTCTAAATGGCTGAATTTTACAAGAACCATGTCCTTAACTTAAGAAAGGTCTGAGTCTCAGAGTTGTCCATGACCTGGTATTTGAGGGTGAGGCCCAGCAGCTGCCTTCCCTGAAAACTGCTTTTCCAGTGTTTCAGAATCATGAGGAGCTGGGTTCTTGGTATTGTTTAATAAATGATAGAAATCCTTTTCAGCTCTTTGTCAACCCATATCCCCTGACTTACTAGCCATATCTTAGAGCACCCAGTGGGCTTCTGTTATCAGCACCTGATAAAGGAGCTGTTAAATAAAGATGTGGGCAGAAGGTGAGTCCGTTGAGTTCTCACTTTTATGAGAATATTAAATAAATAAAATCTGACTTGTTCTTGTAAACACTTAGGAACTTAATTTTGCCAATTATAAAGGCACTTCTCTTATGATCTGTCCTCACACTAATTGAATCAGAACAAATCCTCCTATACTACCAAGTTGATCTTATTCTGTAAGGAAAAATGTTCCTGAAAATGAATAGAGTGTATTTCCTAGTTAGGTTTTCTGATCTAATAGCCTGTGGGTCAGTTTCTCTTTTGCACTCTGAATTAAATTTAGCATAAACAGCTCAAAAACATAAAGAAAAAATGTCAAAGTCTATTTTAGGTATTTCCCAGAATCCCTGCACAGGCTTTTAGTTGATTTGAGATTAAACAGGATTCCCCTTGATCTGACTGGTAATGCTATAATTAGATATCCACACCAGAACAACTACAACGCAAGCCATGCACTAACCTTGATAAGTAATGTCTGCTAGAGGGGAAACAAGGATTCATCCTTATAAATACCCTTCATCTACATGCTGATGAGCTTTTGACTCATCAGGAAGTGGCGCTCTGTATGCATTTATTGGTAAAGCTCAAGAAATAATGCTCTGATGGAGGGTTAGAAAATACATATAAATTAAATTTAGAGAATATTCCTGAAGCATTTGCGTGATTTTCAAACTCTTTTTCATGTTAAGAAGGTCCCTAGAGGGCTAGAAAGATGACTTAGCAGTTAAGAGCACTGACTGTTCTTCCAGAGGTCATGAGTTCAATTCCCAGCAACCATATGGTGGCTCACAACCATCTGAAATGGGATCCCATAACCCTTTCCTGGTGTGTCTAAAGACAGCTACGGTGTAATCATATAAATAAAATAAATAAATAATTCCTTTTTAAAAATGTCCCTAGAACAGAAAACTGAATCATGGATATACAGTTGAAATTGTCGTGATTCTGAGTCTATCACCTCCTAAATAGATAAATGATTTTCCTTTTAAGAAATATTTGAGCCAGACGTAGTGTTCGGGGGTAGAGGCTGGTATATCTTTGTAAATCAAGGCCAGCTTGGTTTACAAAATGTGTTTCAGGACAACCAGGGCTACACAAAGACACCTCTTTAAAATTTTTAAAAGAAGAAAAGAAATATTTGAATACATTTAACTGCAATTAGATGATGATAAGATGATATGTGGAAGATTTGACAGAAAGCCTGCTTCTCTTCAATAATTCCGATTTATTTGCAGGGTGTCTGCAATAGCCATGGACACAACAAACACCGGAAGAGAACAGAAAAAAACAACAATAATTGGTGTTCTCAGAGATTCTCCCTTCAGCAGAATTTATAAGAAAGGTAGCCAGTGGTCTTGGCAATCAGGCACATCCATGGACAGCTAGAAGAGACTTCATGACAATCAGGCATCTTTACAGCCAGCTCGCAGGGATCCGGCGACAAGATACATCATCTCTAGCAGCCCAAAAGTCAACAGCATCACTCCTGTGTCTGCCCATTTGTATATGTGCCATGACCCCTGACACATGTCCCTTCATACATGCGTCATGGATCAATAAAAGCCTCATTCTCTCTGCCCCCTTTCTCTTCTCTCCTCCATCTCCCGGAGGCTGCGTCTGTTTCTCCCTCCCAATAAACCTCCTACCTGAGACCTGCTGCATGATGTGATTTGTTTGGGACCCTCTGTATTTCTAACAGATGGTGCTAATACAAACAACCATCAATAATAATAAATGCCTTCATTGGTAAAGAAATAAAACTTTCGTGAAATTCCAGGGGGACATTGCACTTTAATTAGGACAAACTTGGAAAACTTTGAGAAGAAAAGGATAAGTTAAAGGTAGAAGGATGAAAAGATCTAAAGAAAGTGAGATTAGGAGACCAGGCACGTCCAAGGGAAGGCTAGATGGAACATAGAGTTAGCCGTCAGGCCGGAAGCCCAAGGTCTATTCGGGCCAGCTCAGGAGACCTGGAATTCAGTGAAGAACCTTTATCGCTGGGCAACATGACTGCCCTTACAGGAGAGCAACCATGGCAGGGACCTGCTACAGAAAGATAAATGAATAGAAGGTAGAGACCTAGAGAGAAGTTTGGGGGCAGGGTTTTTCAGTGACCAGAAGAGTACAAGAGTGACAGTTTATTGTTAGGGTCCTGAACTAAGTCAGTGACCTTGAGAGTAGATCATAAGGAAAGGACGTAGGAAATATTTGTCAAAAGGTGTCATCAGAGGCCTGACAACCGAGGTATCTGCAGTAAAGTGGAGAAGCATCAAAATAAAATTGGAGATTTTAAGCCTCTATGACTAACAGAATATTTGTTAGCAAAATTAGCACAAAGATGTTTGGCATAAATTTAAGTTCGTAATGAGTCCTGAGAAAACCATTCTCACTCCTTACACCTGCTGTTTATGTGCATATGATCATGTACTTTGACAGAACTTCATTTTTTCTCCTGATACATTGGAAATTATGAAGCGCTTTTCCACAGGATGTCCTCATGTGGTAGGACATTAAAAGCCCACTGAGAGATGAAAACATTCAATAACATTTTGTATATTAAAATTAAAATACAAAAACACAATTAACAATGGGTCTTCTGTTACAAACACTTACTGTCTTTTATCATGATGTAACAATTACCAGAAAGTCTGACTGTTCAGAAGTCCCTAGTCATTAAAGAGCATGGTATTATGGAGTCAAGCAAATGAGTAGGAAAGAAATGGCTTATTAAGAAACTTTGGGGTCAATTGGAGAAAATATGACTCAATAGAGCTTAAATGTTTCTAAGCTCATGTAAGAATTTTGGAGATGTTAGGGTTTCCAGACTGGTTAAATTGACAGTCTAAGTGCAAGATTTTTACAGGCTTCGGGGGTTTCTTTTAGCATCCTGGTTCAAAAAGGCTCCTCATGACCTCCAGATGGCAGAAACAACTGTAAACATCATCTCTTCACACTGCCATTTGGAATCACAAAAGAGCCATTTCTACCTATTCTTGTCGGATGGTGTGTCCTTCTTTGTCTTAAAAGGGAATCTTTCTCATAAGTACATCTAGAAGACTTTCCTCATAGCTCATATCTAAAATAAATGAGAAACCCAACTCCAGAAGAGACATTGCCCTCCTGTAATCGTTAGGCTGACTGTCTCCAATTTGCTCAAAACTTTCCATCTCAGATTCGTGAAATCTTTAACCATTGATAGGTCTCAGGCAATGCATATGTTCAGAAATGAGTCTTGGCTTGATTCAAGATGGAGTATTAGAAGAATTTCTGGCAGTAAGATAAAAACCAGAATTCCTCAGGAACGTGTAGACCGGTTCCCATCCACCAAAGAGTCATTGCCCCTACCTCTAGCAGAAGAGACATACGGCTCTCCACCATCATATACCGGTGGTTGCATATCAAAGCCCAGGTTGTCCCCCAGGTTCTCTCAGTCCCTATTCACAAGTATCTGTTATATGTTTCAAGTCCCCATAGGTGGCTCCTGGCCCTTCTGCCTTCCCCTACTCCCCTTGCACTAGGATACCCCAAGCTGTACCAAACTCTCCCTACCTACCCCATCTCCGCTACTTTCTCCCACTCTTCTCCTGTCTCTCACTGGCCATGTCCAGCCCCTCTCTTCTTCTCCTACTCTGGACTCTTCCAGGTGTCTCTGGATTTTTTTTCTCTTACCCATAACAAAAATCTCCCCATGAACCATGAAGCAATCATTTCAGTGGTTTCATTACTGTGTCCCTTGCACGTACAGCTGAGCTCTTGGCATCTTCAAGTCAAGGCATGTGCTAAGTGTTGCAGCTCTGAGGAGAAAGCTTCTCCTACAGATGTTCTGCTCCAGCTGCAGGGAAAGTTTCCCCAATTCCTCTGCTCAGGCCAAGGGAGGTTTCCCCTATGAAAGTAGTACAGCTCTGCTCAGAAAGGTATCCTGATAGTTGGGAACCAAGGATACCACAAAGTCACACCACACAACAAACCCCACACAAGAGATTTGTTGGGAGGGAAAACCCAGGAGAACGACTGCCACTGCTCCAGAGACAAACAGCAGAGAATTAGGTAGAATGCAGAGTTTATTTAGGATTTCTTGAAGGGGGGGGGATTTCCAGGGCAGCCTAGGATTGGACAAATTATGTGACCTGATCTTTGGGGCAAGCTCAGGGATTGGTAGGATTTTTTTTTTCTTGTGTGGCCAGGCCTGGCCGCTCTCCAGTCATTAGAAAAGTTCTGTTGGTGAAGTCTGGGGGTGGGGTCTAGCCAGAGGAGCTCCCCAAGGGGCCTGACCACTTGTGTGTCTTGAGGGTTCGCAAAGGGAGTCTACAGCTGCCTCTTGAGTTGGTGTGAATAGCCAACAGGTTAAGTGATATGGAAAAAATAAGGCAGTGTATCCGTGTGGTAAGGATAGCAGTGACAATCTATCATACATGTGTATTCCTTCTCCCTACACACACGCACACACGCACACACACACACATACACACACACACACACACACACACACATGCATGCACACACGCACACACACATGCACACACATAAATACGATGCATGTAAACTTGTACAGAATGTTTTACTAAAAGCCCTGCATTGATGAGAATGCATTCATACCAGAATCCCCTCTGGATCAGGTGCAAGCCCCGCTCAAGGCGCACAAGTCCCACCCCTGAGGAGCTCAAACTGCCACTGTCTACCCACAGAACACTAACTGCTCTACCAGCCAGAACCAGTCCCTGCCGGAAAGAGTATAAAGCCCAAGCTCAGGACTGGAAATCTCACCAGTCTCCACCCTAGAAAACTCCGCCCACTTCTCCCAAGAAACACTATATAAACGCTGTCTTCTGCTCAGGTCCCTGCTGCTTCTCCCTCAAGCAGACACAGTCACCCTCCCTCCCCCCCCTAACCACCCCCCACCCGGTTCTTGCCTTCTAATAAATCTCTTGTGTGAGGATTGTTGTGTGGTGTGACTTTGTGGGATTCCTTGGCTCTGGACTGCCAGGATACCTTTCCTCTCAGAGCTGTAACACTTCAGGGAGTTTGTTTAACAATGGTAACAAGTTGCCTCCAAAACAATGGAATCAAATCTAACAAGTCTTCAATGCATCCAACAAGTGTTTACTGAATGCCTGCTGTTTCCCGAACAGGCTTGGTTCCGGGCACTAGAGATAAAGTGTCCTACAAAACAAAATTCCTTCCCTCTAGTAGATAGTATTCTAGTGGGACAGACAGACAATAGACAAAAAGATAAATATTTCCATTGGATGTGGTAAGTGCTAAGGCAGATAATGATGTTGAGTAAAGAGAGAAAGAAGGGAGGTGGGGCCAGTTTCTATTTCATTTGTGGCATCTGTAGTAGAAATACATACAAACGCTCTGGAAAGGAGGATGAATGGGGTTTTGTGGAAACACCAGGGGTCCAGCATGAGCCAGCTGAAAAGAGAATATGTGGCAATAAGACAGAAGGTGGGTGTGGCGAAGATACCGTAGGGACTTGATGGCGATGATAAGAACTATTACATTGATTTGAGATGGGACACGGTTGGTCGGGGGTTGGTCATCTGTGAGGCATGCACTAGGAAATTTGTAAGTGGAGAAGTCTCTTAAGTACAAGGATGAAAATAAAATGATGTTAGATAAGGATTCAGGCCTTCCTTCCGCTGGCCCTAGTGTATCACCTTTGAAGCCCATGTCTCCGCCTTTAGCTATATTGTATGCAGAGTCTTGGTGGGGTCAACCACTTTGTGCATGTTTATACTGGCTTTGGTGATACACCATGAGGTGCACATCTGTTCTTCTTGTAGGCAGCTCAGAAGAAGTGTGATGTAGACCTGTCATCTGAGCCATTCAGGAGGCTGAGGCAAGAACATGACAAGATCAAGTGCTACCTGAGCAACTTAACAAGAGCCGATCTCAAAAGGGAGCTAGACCAGGAGAAGAGAGAACTCTTGCCTAGCTGTGTGAGGCCCTAAGTTCAATTCCTTCCATCACACAAATATAACAAATGAAGCCTCTTTCCTATGTTTCACAAATCCCCTGACCCATACATAATCCAGAACCCACCCATGACTCTAGAAGCTGAGAATGGCTATGGGTTTTCCATCCTTCTCAGGACTGGAGTGACAGCAATTGGAGAGTAGTGATAGGGGGTCTGTTCCACATTAGCATGTTATATGTAGCGGTAGTGGTGTATGTTCTGGGGCTTATAACCAGCCTCCAATGTTCTGACTTCATATTCTCTCTCTCTCTCTCTCTCTCTCTCTCTCTCTCTCTCTCTCTATATATATATAAAGAAGATAAAGTCTCATATATCCCAGATTGACTTTGAACTTGCTGTATAACAGAGGATGACCTTGAACTTCTGATCCTCCTGTCTCTATCTCCCATGATGGGCTTACAGGCAATGCTGCTCTGTGCCTGGTTTATGTAGTATTGGAAGTCCAGCTTGGGACTTAATGCTCGTTATCAACTCTCTCCTGACTGGACATCTCCACCTGATTTTCTATTTCGGTTACGTTATCATACTCACAGATTCAATGAGTAAGAGAAGTGTGCATTTATTCTATAATATCTAGCCTTTGGGGTGGGATTTGGGTCAGTGGAGGGTGTTCTGAGAGTTAGAATAGTCTGGGAGTTTCTTTCACATCTAGAACTATGAAGTTGAAGATAGTGGAACATTTTTAGTCTGAAGTTGTAGTTTTCTCCTTTAAATGACTCTGTATAGCTAGGGAGAAGCTAGACCTTAGTCATGGTGATCCAGGTCTTTTAAGGGCATGAGTCTTCAGCTAGGAAGTCATGGAGTATCACCTCTGTCATATTCGGCTATTCAGGGTAATCACAAGCTCACAGAATTCAAGAGGTGATGACACCAACTCCATCTCTTGAAGGGAAGCACATCAAAGAATTTGCAGCCAAGTTTTAAAATCACAGAGGGTGCCTTTATTAAATCACAGGCTGCAGGTCACCCAGTGCCTCTAATAAAGTCTTTGTACAATTAAATCACCCAGAGTTTTTTCCTACACTCTACCCCTTCTGACTGGCACTAACATTGGTCTCTTCTAAAGAGTTATTTCTCTGTGGAACCTCTGCCTGGACCACCAGAAGTCCATAGCCAACGAGCGCCAGGAGAAAGATACCCCCCCACCCCCAGGAGCTTGGAAAAGCTGTGAGTGGGGTTAAGGGGAGCTACACCGTTCACGAAGACCTGCCCAGAACCAGCAGGATACAGGGCCTGAGGAGAACTCAGGGACAAGAAACCTCTGAACCTTCCAGTTTCCATCTGTGGGTGGAGACCTCTACCTGGGCCAGCAGGAGTCCATAGCCAACAGGCGCCAGGAGAAAGCTACCCTCCCAGGAGCATGGAAAAGCCATGAGTGGGGTTAAGGGGAGCAACACTGCTCACCGAGACCTGCCCAGAACCAGCAGGATACAGGGGCTGAGGAGAACTCGGGGAAAAGAAACCTCTGAACCTTCCGGTTCCATCTGTGAGGGAAGACCTCAGCCTGGGCCAAAGGGCTCCAGGAGAGAGCAGGTATCCCAGGAGTGCTGACACACCTTTGAGCACAGGCAAAACCACCACTTCTGTTCAAACTCACTGGATCAAGAGGGAACCTTGCAGAGCCATCAGGACATAGGAACCAAGGGACAGCTGGGGACAAGATCCTTCTGATTTCTGTCTGCACCCCAGAGCTGACCCTGTGCCACAGCTCTCCAAACCCAAACACCTCTCAGAGAGAGCTGGTCTTCAGTGAGTATTGACACAGAGACCTGCAGGAGGGGCAAACCACAACCAGACAGAGTAAGATCAGCTAACATCAGAGTTAACAAGATGGCAAAAGGCAATGGTAAGAACATAAGGAACAGAAACTAAGGGTACTTGGCATCATCAGAACCAGCTCTCCCACCACAGCAAGCCCTGGATACCCCAACAAACCAGAAAAGCAAAACTCA
>CM052719.1:45959840-46008926 GCA_028551405.1 Uromys caudimaculatus
TCAAAAACTCAGGTGACAGCAGTTGCTGGCGAGGATATGGAGAAAGAGGAACACTCCTCCACTGTTGGTGGGACTGCAAGCTGGTACAACCACTCTGGAAATCAGTTTTTCGGACCCTCAGAAAAATGGACATAATACTACCTGAGGACCCAGCTATACCTCTCCTGGGCATATACCCAGAAGATGCTCCAACATGTAATAAAAACACATGCTCCACTATGTTCATAGCAGCCATATTTATATAGCCAGAAGCTGGAAACAACCCAGATGTCCCTCATCAGAGGAATGGATACAGAAAATGTGATACATTCACACAATGGAGTATTACTCAGCTATTAAAAACAATTATTTAATGACATTTGCAGGCAAATGGATGGAACTTGAAAATATCATCCTGAGCGAGGTAACTCAGTCACAAAAGAACGAACATGGTATATACTCACTGATAAGTGGATATTAGCCCAAAAGTTCGGAATACCCCAGTCTCACTTTACAGTAACCGCTGGACTGAGAGTGAGGTCCCAGATGGAGGAGTGGAGAAGGGACTGAAGGAGCTGAGGGAGTTTGCAGTCCCATAGAGGGAGCAACAGTGTCAACTGGCCTGACCCCTCTCCCCCTAGTCCTCCTGGAGGCTGGACCACCAACCAAAGAATACACATGGAGGGACCCATGGTTCGGACCGCGTATGTGGCAGAGGAGGGCCTTGTTGGCCATCAGGGGGAGGAGAGGCCCCAGTAAAGGGGAATGTCAAGGTGGGAATATGGGAGTCGATGGGTGGGTGGGTGGGAGGTGGAATTCCCTCATAGAGGTGGGGGAGGGGGAGGGGATAGGTGGTTTCCAAAGAGGAGACCTAGAAAGGGGGAAACATTGGAAATGTAAATAAAGTATCAAAAAATTTAAAAAAAAAAAAAAGAGTTATTTCCCAGGCTTACCCACTCACTTCTCCTACCCCCTTCTTCCTTTCATATCTGTTCTCCAACTTGCTCACAGAAAGATCTATGCGTTCAGCTAACCTAAGAAGATCACTCTCTTTTTGAAACAATTCTGAGGTGTCCCTGTGATGTCACCTCTTTGTCCTTACCTCACATTCACCGGAGGCTTCTCTCTCTTTCTCTTCAGCCTAGTGCTTGTGATTCTTTATCTATAGGTTACCATTCAAAAACAACACATAGCCTAAATGCGCTCCTCTGAGCCTTGGCTTGAGAGAGTCCCTGTATAGAAATCTTTCTACTCCCTCTTTACCTTCCACATCTCCTGTTATTCTGCTTCACCTCTCGAATCCTTCCCTTCTTCTCTGGTCTGACTTGATCTCCTTCTCACTGTAGTAACTCTTGAAACTCAGCTAGTATATTGTAATCGTGCATAAGCCTTCAGCACTGGAACTCTATGTAAAGGACATAGCTGGATCTGAGGTCATGATCCATCTTCAGGTTAGAGTTCATATCTACTCAAAGCAAATGAATTTTAGCTAAGTATGTAAAACAAGCAGGCAATATATTCTGTGTCTGATTGAATTTATGCTCAGGCTCCTTTGTGACTAGACGAGACCTACTGAAATAGGCAAAGTCCAGTGGCCTTAGTTTTGTTTTGTTTTTAAATTTGGGGGGAGATAGAGCTTAATAAATAATGCAAGAAACAGATTTAGTAAATAATGGTACCTTCCTTATATAGGAACCCGTCTGCAGCATGCATGAGGTATTCAGAACATCTCAAGATTTTTACTATATTCCTGGAACAATCTGAAGGGCCAAAGAGATGCCTCCATTGATAAGATGCTCGTGTTGGAAGCACAAAGGCCCAAGTTTAGATTTCCAGCTCCATGTTAAAGCTGGGCTCCATGATGGTATCTATAGCACCGTGTCTGGAGGAAGATAGAGTCGGACAGATCCCGAAGCTCACTGGCCGGCCTGGCCAGCCAGCTAGTGACCTCCATGCTCAATCCTGTCCCACATAATAACAATAACAACTGTGTGAAGAAATGGGGGAAGGCACCTAACTTTTACATTTGGCATCTATACACAAACAGATGTATACAGAGAGAGAGGGAGGGAGGGAGGGAGAAAGAGGGAGAGAGAAAGAGAGAGAGAGAGAGAGAGAGAGAGAGAGAGAGAGAGAGAGAGAGGTCCTTTCAACCCAAATTCTTTCTATTCTCACCATCTCTGAGATCAGTTCTTGGTACTGTGGCCCAGGGCTTTGTGTCTATTACAAATCGATGTATACTTTCCCTCTTCCCTCAGCTAGCATTTTCTTTGCCTCCATTGCTTCAAGAGAGGAAAGAATTTCTTAGAGTACCCTCCAGATCTGAAACCTTCATCTCTCTTCAATAGGTCAGGTTATATCAGCAGGGCACTTCACTAGAACTGTCAAAGGACACTGCTTTTTCAGATTAGTAGGTCAAAGGGTGCAGACACCATCAATGGATTGAAATAGCTAAAGAAGCCGATGGAACTCACAGCTGGTGCCACTATATTACTTAACTATTCATGAAGTTTGCAACTTGAGGGTTATCCAACTAAAAAGAAACATTTTACAAGGAAGCTCGTGTCTTTCGAACTCACATACCCACAGATTTATTATTGATGAAGAGTTCTCCACTTAAACGGCCTGTGCTTTGACTAGTAATTGCATCCTGCCATTACACTGGACATCTTAAGAACTGCCGGCTTAAGGATAGTGAGCAAATACAACTATTAAAACATCCTAAGATCTCCAGAATCTCAGAGGTATAAAACATTTCATTATGATTGTGGCCATTAATGTAAAATTCTTAGATATATGCTTTAGATTTTATTTCTTTTCATGTTTATTTTCTATTGATCTAGAAGCATCACTGGGTATAGTTCATATATTACTTATCATCGGAGGAAGAATTTATTTTGGCTTGTACTTTGAAGTGGCACAATGCATCATGGGTAAGGGTGGGCAGCTCCACAACAGGAACGTGTGGCTACTTGTTACTTACCACTGACCAAGAGACAGTGAGAGATCTCCATCTGGGACCAGGTTATAACCCATAGGGCCTGATTCCCAGCGACTCACTTCCTCCAGCTAGGGACCACTTTCTTAAGATTTCACAGCCAGGGTATGATGGCACCCACCTGTAAGTCCAGCATTCTGAGAGTAAGGAATTACAGAACAGCCTAGGATACATAGCAAAAGTCTATCTCAAAACAAAACGTTGGAGGAAAATACATGAAGCACAAACATTGGCTCCATTGAAATAGAGGGATTCACCAGGTGGAACCCTCTTAAAAGCTGAAATACATTTCCAGTGTTTTCCTATGTAACTATTTCATGCCATAGTGTATGTTATAGCCTGGACATGTGCCTAATCACACAACCTGATTGCTTCAACACTCAAATACACATGGGCAAAACCAGTAATTCTGCACCATGTTATTATTAACTTTTCCTACTGGGATCATGTAAAAATCTGTTTGTTTTTCCAAATGATATTTGCATAATCAAATTATATTTAGTTTAAATATTCCCTTCCAGTTTGTGTGGTTCCACATTGGAAAATCTCTCACAAATGAAATTTAATTCTGAGCCTTGACAGTTTACACATTAAGCAGCCTGATACACTGTTATGGTGACATGCTTTCTATTACAAAAGATTGATTGTATTGGCCATAATCACTGCACCACGTTATGCCTTACCCAGCTGGATGAAGGACTCTGAAATGGCAAAAATTACATATTATACAAAGTACTAGAGTCAGAACACTGAGGTCCACAAAAATATCAGGAAGATGTCATCTCTCCAAAAAGGAGTAGGAGCTATAGGAATTATTAGTTAAATGTGAACTCTGTGTGTGCATGTGTTTGTTCACATGTGTGCGTAGGTGTGTGTGTCTGTGTGTGTGTGTGTGTGTGTGCGCGTGTGTGTGAAAATGAAACAATTGAATCAAATCTCAAGGATGTCATGAGTATTATTAAGGATCTATCCTTTGGTTACATGAAGAAAACAAGAATCTTGTTACCTTAGTTTCTACTTCCTACTTTACCTAATCATGTTTTTGCAAGCAGAAGACTGTCTTGATTTTCTCCCTCCCCTTGAAGAGAGTCTCCACAGCCTAAGGACTTTACCAAGGCCTATAGGTCATGGTGAAGAATAGAAGAAGTCAAATATGCTCTTCAGCTTTGTCTCTTTTCCATCTTTCCTGTCATTTCCCCTTTGGTCGTGATCCCATTGTTTGTACCAACTTTCTGTCTTGTGTCCCACTTCTCCTGAGACTCAATCATCCAGCTAGTTGGCAAAGCCAATCGTCAAGGAAGCTGGATTCTGATGTCTTAGTAAGTAATGGTACTACCTTTGGCAACAGAATTCCAAGTAGGTAATGACAGGTGCTTGAACCCTGAGAAATGTTGAAAGCAATTTCAGGAAAGAAATTAGCATTCCTAACTCTGCCTATGCTTGGGTTCATCTACAGATAAAAGGTCAAAGATTTCAAAAACATTCCCCCGTTCCTCTTTTGCCCATCACAAATTCTGCCATACCAACCACAAATACAATGCTCCAAAAATAGATAAGCATGAGACATTGGCTCCTCAATCTATCATGCCCTGTCAATAGAACATTTTTAATAGCTATAAATAACTTAGAGCACAGTTTCCAAAAAAATGGAAGATGGTGAATCAAAGAGCTCATTTTACAGTGACAAAAATAACATTTTAAATCAGATCAGATTGAAGTACTGACAATATTTAATACAATGTTTCTAAGCAACAGGGTAGAAGAATCAAAGAGTTTCAACAGAGCTGACATTAACAGAATATAAAAATGAATCCCAAAATAGCCTCTTTTTACCCCTTATAGGAAACTCATTCTGCAAGGAAAAACAAACTCCTTCCCAAAATGTACTTTATTAGACTTCTTTTCAAACTTTCCATGTATGGTCTTAGCATGGAAGGGCCACACCAGCAACCCTGGTTTAATAAAAGCCAGCCTGAAGCACTACAAAGCAATGATGATTTGAAACCCCAGTCCATAGCACACACCCTTCTGCACCCCTCGGTTATCCATGTAACTTACAAATCAGTAGGAAGTTCTCAGTATTCCATTGTATATTCTTTGAGCCCATGTGGGTAGGGGGGTTCGTTTTCCACTTCTACTAATACCCTACCTTTGCAAATCAGAAAAGTGTTTTTTTTTTACCTAGAGAGAAATGACTGTCAATAATAAGCTACAACGAGTGCTTAATAAAGTCAGGCCCAGAAGGGAATGTTATCTTTTCACATCATCTTAATGCCATGGACCAAAAACGCTTTAATACTTACAGATCAATTTTCCCCACCATTGTGTCTTTGAAATGACAGCTTGAGAATCAGTGAATAGTCTCATTACTGAAAATGAGTACAGCCTGTGTAGATATCTCTTTCAGAGTTGCTACAGTCTAGAATGCGGGTGGCATACAAATGGAAATTCTTGGCTTTCTTTTATACTGCAAACATATATGCAAATGCACACTGGACTCGAGGAGGAAAAGGAGATCCTGGTGCTGGCCCTTGGTTCATTCACAATTCAGTGCTGAATATCCTCCTTCTCTGTCCCTGCTGGGAGTGGGCATAGAGGGAGCAAGCAGGTCATTTCACCAAAGAAAAAGAAATTGTGTGGAATACAGACATGTATCCAAATAGACATACATACGAGAAGCATCATTTTAAAATTTCTTTTTATTCTATGTTAGATAGATAGATAGATAGATAGATAGATAGATAGATAGATAGATAGATAGATATCATCTGTATAAAAATAGCTAGCATGAAGTCCTTGCAACTTAAATACCTGAAATTAAGCTGCCAACAATTCCTTCCATTTTCGGATATAGTTGTTATAATACGCCCTGAAGGAGTGGAGGAAGCCATGAGTTAATGTGTAAGGAAAGAACGGATCCTGAGTAAATCTATGTTGTTTCTATAAGCACATCCATGTCAAGGACCTCAGCACCTCAGTCTCATAGAAATGGCAAAGTCTTCCCCTGGTCCATGGGCAAATATTGACAGTGTGTACAGAAAGCATCCAATCTAATGATTACGGACTAAGACTGTTCCCCTACATGGACATTCTACTTACACTAGCTAGCCCCTTCTTCTGATATTGCACCAATAAATAACCCTTTAAAAACTTTTTTCACAATTTTATAACAATATTTCATTTATAAAACAACTGATTGGTCCAATTGTACAGAATATTTTATTTCTATATGCGAATATTCTCTAAGCTTTTTTCTATTAAAAATTTTCAGTTTGACTGTTTAAACATTTTGATAAAAACTAAGACACCAACATATATATTATCCTCAGCCTACCAGGGGCAGGTTTATGCATGCGTACTTTGTTTCTCAGAAGAAGAGCTTTAGGGGACTGTCACCCCCTTGCAGCTGTCAAGCCCTATGACAGAAAGTTCCTCTTCTGAACAGCTCTTGAAGGAGCTGCCTAAGGCTGTTTTACAGTTTACTTTAGAAGTCTGAGTGGAAAGAAGATACTATAAAATACCAACTAAAAGTGCAAGGCTTGAAACGTAATCTCCAGAACTTCAAACAACAAACAGTGTCACCCAGACAGCACAACACCAACCAGACACCCTCGCCACTTATTATCAACATGTTATGGATATTAACACAACACACTATGCCTAATCACATTTGCTATACTTTTAGTGGGACAGTAGGTTTGCTTGTGTTGCTTCAAACACATTGTAGTAAGGCACAAAAACTGCGATATCACGAGCGATGGGAACCTTTGAACCACATTGCATTCTTAAGGGAGTCCATCACACATGTGGACCATCACGGACATAAATATTATGCAGCAATGCTTACATACAGTTTAGAACTAGTGCACAGTCTAAGTGTTAGCTGTTCAAGTGTATTTATGTATTCTCTAAGCAAGTGTGAGCCCGCCATGTGTCCTTCCCTATGAAAAATTTCAGCCCCATCTTCTGGCAAACATGTGCCCCCTTTCCCAGATGCAGCCTCTGTATCCTGTGCTCTTTCAAGTGCTAGATAGATGGAGGACCATATTTTTTCATGGCAGTGTTTTGAATGTCTGCAGATTATTTTGGCATTCCCCACATTGAGAGGTTGGGGTGCATCTGAGGCTGCTTAATCCAGTCGGGGACAGCAGAAGTCATACTTGGTGACCAGTACAACTACATTAACAGGCTGGTGTGACATTAACATACTTGCGTGAAGCCTGAATCAGCCCCACTGAGAGGTAGCTTGGCTGTTCACAGAGACCACGTGTTCACACTTCCCTTGGCAGTCCTAACACGTCTCCCTTGTGGCATCCCAGGCCTTGCAGAACAGTCAAGCTGGCTCCTCTCTGTTTCTTTTGTGCCCTCTCCAAATCCCTAACCCACAAATCTGTGAGAATAACAAAATGATTGCTTTATGCCAATGTGACCGGGACTAATCTATTACATAGTAAAAGCAACCAGAACAAATTTCTGTGATCATAACTATTCTGTGACTACCAACATTACAGGCTTAATTCATACTACAGAACAGTAACTTCTACTGGCCACACCTACTGGTTGAGCTCCCCAAGGAACTATCAGCTCTTCATCTTTATATGCGGAGTGACATATAGCCTCAAATATGCTGTATACATGATATGTCTGTGGAACAAAGTATTTATGGCATTGCATCAAATAACTGAATTACATCAAAAAATGTTGTATTAAGTTTTAATAAGATAATTATAAACAGCAGAAAATTTTTATTTTACTCTTAATTATGGAAGAAGGAGTGAGTGCCTGTGAGCACACAGAAGCCAGAGGTATTGGAACCTCTAGATCTGGAATTACAAGTGATTGTGAACCACTAGATATGGGTGCTTGGAACTGAACTTGGGTCCTCTGCAACATCTGTACATGCTCTTAACCACTGAGCCATTTCTCCAGACCAACCACTAGAAATTTTTGTTTAGTGACTCAAATTCTAAGACTGCTCAACACTAAAGGTAATAGATGAAAACCTTTGCATATGTGCATGCAAGCACCCATCAGGGTCCACACACCCCAGGGCAGCCCGGCCCTGATACTTGCCTGACCTCACCAAGACCTGCAGATCATCCCACCAGGTCATCTCAGTTTAAATCAACACAGAGAAAGCTTTCCTTCCTGCCACATAACCAGTGCTGGAGCATCAGAGTTCCTTGAAACCATTCTTGTTGAGCCAAGACAAAGACAAAGAGCTGATCTCTGGCCTCCGAAGGCAGCAGGCAGGCAGTAAGACGCTGAATAGATTCTTTCATGGGCTGTGCATGCACCTGTTAACTGGCAGTGGCTTGCAAACCTTTCCTGTGATTGCCAAGTGCTGGTTTTATGCAGTTGGAGTAAGCCAAGAACAGAGAGCTTTGTTGCCAGCTTTCACTCACTATACATAGATCTGGGTTGCGTGCTCACATGGGTAAGTAACATAGATGTATGCTCACACCAAGTTTTCTCCACTGTGTTAGCTGACTGATTTGTCTCTACTCAGAACTCTTGGTGATACTTCAGGGAATTTTGTTCATTTGTTCTGCCATGTGCATGCTGAGTAGAGTCTGAGGCAGCTCTGCTAAATGCCAAGCAGAAGCTTCATGTTTTTCTGGGAATAATGAGCTCAGGGCATGGAAGTAAAAGTTTATACTAGACGAGAATTTCTACTAGATGTTCTAATAAAGACACACTGTGGACAAAAACACTACAGATTAATTAAGAAAAAGAGCTATGAGTGGGAGAGAGTGTATGTGTGGATATTGTATATTTGAGAAGGACTGGGGTCCTTTAATAACAATTGTTTATATGGTATCTCATAAGACACTAGGTCAGACTCAAGAGTCAGGATCTGATTGCAGCTGAGTGGCAGAATTGTTTGGGGCTGTTTGTTTTCTCTAGGCTTCGTTCTAGCTGCCTATATTTTTCTCAGTTGGAGGTTAGCCTTTGACTTGGTGATCACATGTAAACCAATTATAATACTGCTTTTATGTCTAATTCTCAAAACAACATTTAAGAGGCCCTATACCCAACCAGTTATGTGGTGAGGATGAGATTAAAGTCTACATGAAATTCACCTAACACTATAGCCTCTGAGATCAGAATTTTCTATGATTAGATTTTTATCACCCATGTCCTATCTTTGCATTGACAGCCATCAAGTATGATTCATGTGAATGACCATGGTTAATTAAGAAGAGAATGTGGGATGATTTTTGTTGCTTTTACTCGAGAAATACCAGCCTCTCCCCAAGAACAGAATGGTCAGAGTGGTAACCCTGAAGATGGGAAGGGCCCGCATCCCACCCCACCCTGCTGGACTCCAAGCAACCCTTTGGAACTGTTTCGTTAACCCCAGTGACTTCAACACAAGTCCTGGTTGGCAACTGCTGAGTTCCCAGGTTAGTATTCAATGTTCTCAAGATATGGTTTCTCTATATCATCATTTAAAAATTCTACCTCCTAATACCATCTCTATAAAATACCTTTTTATAGAAGAGAATAGAAAACAGATCAAGTACCCATCAGCCATGGTTATGAAATTAGTAGAGCAACAACCCAACCCAATGTGGTTCTCCAGCTCTCACCCAAGTCAGGATCACGTGGATGGTCTGTGGCATGGGCTACTGTGCCCTCTAATCTTAGTCCGGATGTGAGAATTCACATTGCTCACACACCTTCCCAGGTATAGCAGATGCTGAATCTCTGAGGATCTCACCCTGAGAACTACAGGCCCTCACTCAGCTCTGGGTTCCATCTAGATCCCCTCCGCTTCTCCCACTATGGTACCAGTTTAATGAGACATGATCTCAGGTAGTGAAGGTCAGCAGTGCCCAGGTACATTACATCTAGAATAGAAAAAACAGACAGAGATGACAAAGATCAGTAGAAGAAAAAAAAATCACAAGTTCCATGATTGTTTCTGTAAGTGATGGACCACATTAATGACAATGGCCCCACCAATTATAATGTAATCACACCTGACTCTCTTTTGAATCTGTTAATTTTGGGAATTTTGCATTCAAGATTCATTAATTCATTCAATAAATATTTACTGGGTAACTGTTATAACCCAGATAGTGTGAAAAAACATTGCAAGTACAATAGCTCATGAAATCAAATAGTGTTAGAGACACATGACAAACAGAATTCTTTAGACTTTAAGTCTAAGCTTCTCAAACTAAGTTGAACCTAGCAGAAAGAAGATTTCCCCAAACTTGTAACTGTGAGCTCGGTCTTAAAAGGTGAGTTGAAACATGCTGGGATACACAATTTGAAGCTAAAGAGTATTACTCTGGGACCAGATCATCAACGTCCTGAAACAGCATGCTTTCCTAAGAGATTGGTGATTTAGCACTGTGCAGGGTGAATAGATCCCTTTAAAAATAAGTTACCAATAAGTCTTATTTATCCTATGAGTGACAAAAATTCATTGATGTCTATAAGGTAGGGTTGGGGGTAGGGGACTGGTCTTGACCTCACAAGAGCTGCGGTTAACAAACTTCCTTTGGCCACAAGGGGGAAGGAAATGAGGCAAGGCCCAGTTTTAGAAGCAGAGGAGCAGTGTGTGGCCTGATGGAGTGATCAGGCAAAATGACAGTGGCAGTTAGAACAGAGCGACAGCAAAAACAGGAGAGAGGTGGGTGTGGTGGGTGTATGGTGAAGGAAAAGAAAGGGCAATGAAGCAAGACATCGAGCCTCCTACTTGAGCAAGTCAGGAAGCAGCAGTGCATTGTGGGATAGAGAACACTGGCTGGGGAAGAGTGGGGTCCCCGAAACAAAGAAATGATGCTTTCTTCTTTTTTTTTTTTTTAAATAATGGCTGGTGGTCACACAAACAGCTGTGCATAGGTTTAAACTAATGAGAAAAGCTGGACTAGAAAACACAACGTGAGGAGACCACAGCATTTCGAGAGTAATGAAATCCACGGAACTGACCTGAGTGGAACTCTGATGATCACCTTCAGCCAGTGGAGCTGGCGGATGGACAAGAGTTATTAGAAAAGGGGAAGGCTTCATACATGTAGAGGAAACCAGTGCCCGTGTTGTGAAAGCAAAGGAGGAGGCAAATCTAATTTTCAAGTTTTGCTAGAAATTCAAATAAAACTTTAGAAGTTTAATTCTCCTTACCAATTCCTCGGTCTCACTGAAACTGTCTTCCCCACAGCAACCTATCCTTGAAGAACCTCTAAGTCTTAAAACTTTATACTCTTGACCTTATATTGCCTCTTTAGATGACTTCAACACCTTAACCATCCAGTTCTCCATTACATCCAGCATCGCTGGCCAAATGTTCAAGAGAAATTCACAATCTAAAAGATGTAACACCTAAGATGACTCTGTCTGCCTCTCACTGTTATCTCCCTATTCTTCCAATTAGCATCTACTACATACGAGATCCCATAGTCCATGTCTTAGCCATCTTCCATTTTCCTCCACCTACAAATCCTGCTTCTGCTCTCAAATTCACCAAAGCACTTGTCTCGTACTTTACCAGGAAGGTGGAGGCTGGTTGATGATCCTTGCATGGAGACTTTCTTCCTACAGGCTATAGGATTTCTCTCATTTATTCACTTTCTCTATATATTAAAATAAAAAACAAAAACTCTTTTTCAAATGCAACTCACTCACACATGACTTTAACTCTTGTCTATCAACTGTCACTAACCAATTGCCTCTTAAGATGGATTTTCTTTCTAGTGAGGCCATTGCTTTACAGGTCATGGTCAAATTTACAACTTGAATCACACGGATTCAAATATGGACCCTACAAACTATTTCCTACTACTTAAACTTGTGTGTGTCCCTTCTCTTGAATATAAGTAGGACCTGTGAGTTGCTTTTATTAACTAGGAAAAAACAAAGGTGACGAGGTATATATGATTATATGCACATGATTATGATACATATGATACACAAGACACATATGCTTGTCTTATGGAGCACTCTTCCCCTCTAATAGCTTGGAGAAAGCAAGTAGTCATATAGAGAAGGCCCATGGAACATGGTCATACAGGAAGACATACGAAAACGTCTCTTGCCTCCAGCCATCCAAACTGTGGTCCATAGGCAGACATCTTAGGAAACTGTCACATGTGTGCCTTCTACACTTAGACCGTCTCATTGGAATCACCATGCTGTGAGCCAAACTTCATACATAAACTATGTGGGGATAACCAATGTCCCTTCCCCAGTGCACTTCTCAGTTGGCAACCAGGAATGACTTCTGTCACATGTCATACACATATTAGAATTTCTGCCCCGTCAAACCTACAGGTGAAACCTTCCTATGCCCAGCTCACAGCACTGGGAGTTTAAAAATTACCTCTGTGAATTCAGTAAGCATCCACAAGTGTGAGAAGAAAGTAAATGATGCTATTATTTCATGAGTGTAATTGTTCACACATATGTGCATATGTGTGCAGGAGCATGGGAGTGAGTGTATGAGTACACGTAGAAGTCAGAGGTCAACCTGGAGTGTCATTTCTCAGAAACACTCTGTTTTTGAGACAGGGTCTCTTACTAGCCTGAGGCACGCTAACTAGAGTACATGGGTAGCCAGCAAGTTCCAGAGATCTTCCTGACTGTGCCGCCCCAATATTTGAATCAAAGCGTGTGCCACTATTCCCAGTTCTTTTATATGTGTTCTGGGGAGGGGGGAGTAGAACTTGGGTCCTCATTTTATAGCAAATACTTTACCCTCTGAGCTGTCTCCCCTGACCAAAAATGCTATTGCTGTAAGGCACTAAGTGTGGCATTATTTGCTAAGCAAGAACTGCTATCTAGAACATTCCACAATAATTTTCTTCTTTACTTCTTTCATACTAAATAGAATTTTAGGAAGTCACTGTTTTTTGACTGAGCTTCTACTATCTGCCCCAAAACCATACCAAACCAAAGTGGAGTTACTCATGCTAATTAAATTTTCACATCAACCAAAACTAAGTTGTTCATCTGACCTACTGGAAAATCAGGAAGGTAAGAGATAACAGCCAAATCCTCAAATAAATCAGTTTTAGTGGCGTCCTTAGGAAACACCCCTTTCTTTAACCTGTAAAAAGAAAAATAACCTTGAAATGACCTGTCCCCTTTCTGCATCTGTTCTCCTGAGCCCCTTTCCATCTGTAGCTCCAGATGCATCTGTTCAACTCGTGGAGCACATGGTTATTCTGTCTAATAGTGAGATGTTGCCAAATTCCAGAGCCACAAGGAAAAGCCAGTGAAGATCTTCAAACTAAACTGGTTTTAATTTTGTCTTTTGACACTGGAGATGCTTTCTCATTGACTTTCTCTAAAAGTTCTGTAGCCTCTGGTGATTTCTCTTTGCATTTTTCTTTCCTGACAGCTCCAAGGCACAGGACACCAGTGTAACCCTTTCTTGCTTCTTGCTTCTTTCATTTCTATGGCAGGCTCTAGAAATCAGTTCCTTCAATATTTGTCTCCAGACTCTCTTCCTAAGCAATCTCTTTCAGGGTCATGGTTTTAAAATCTCACTCCTATATAGATAACGGAAAAATCCTTTAAAAGCTAGATATTGTGATTATAAGTTCAAGAACTGGACAGAGGCCAGACAAGGCTTTTAATCCTGGATCTGTCTGTTTCCAGCCATGTGCCACTGAGAAAGTGGGTTGACCTCTCTAAGCCTCAATCTCCACCCCCTATAAATCTGGATAACAATACAATCTTTTTCATAGATGTGTCACCTTAATCTATCACCGAATAAGTGCTTGGTTTCAGCAATTTTGCTTTTTGAGAAACTGCATACATATGAAATTTAATAATAATGCTTGCACAGCTTCTGAAATAAGTCATTTCAGCCAAGAAATGAGTCCTGAGTGCTCTGGTCACTCCAGCTTCTGCCAAGTCACCACCAAACTCAATATTCAAGTCTATTATTCCTTACTGGTATGCCTTTGGGAAACTTTACACACACACACACACACACACACACACACACACACACACACACACACGAGAGAGAGACAGAGAGAGAGAGAGAGAGAGAGAGAGAGAGAGAGAGAGAGAGAGAGAGAGATATCTAATCTTCTCTCCAGAAGTTCCGGAGCTCCTGGCCACATTACATTACTTTGCTGAGCATGTCCCGTCACCTCCATCTCCAAGCTATATGATGGTTCTCAAAGTGAGGCCACTGTTTTAGCAACAGCAGCAGCATCTCAGAATTCGTTAGAGATAGAACCCTTCAGTCCCGATGCAGACCTACTAACTCAGCAACTCTGGGTCCTTAGCCCAGCAAAGGGAATCTTAATAAAGCCTGCAGCCTGATATGTGAGAAACAGTTCCCTTCGCTGGGTGATGTGAACTCTGCCAACCGCTCTTCCCTCTTTGCTTCCGGGTTTGATAAATCCATTACACCCACACACACACACTGCCCATTCCTTCTTAACTCTGCCTTCCTACCTGTCTTCCAGGTCTGACCAAAGGCCAATCCTTTGCCTCTAACAGTAGTAATCTCTTATTCTCTCATTCTCCTTCTTGGCTCTGCTCCAATCACAATTCCCCTGAGAAGGAGCTGGCCAATTCCTCTTAAACAAATTCACTTAAAAGCCAATTTGCCTAAGACCAGTCCCCCCCCCCACTACATCTAATTAGAATAAAACAAATTCATTTAAAGATTAATTTCATTGACTCAAATATGCCCATGACTTTGATGGTGACTTCTACTACTCCTTGGGTTTGTCCACGCAGATATTTGCTGGACTGCTTTTTTAGGGCTCTTATTTTGTTGTTTAATTTTATTTTTCACTTAACGCTTGAATTGTCTGGGATTTGCTTTGGCTTTGGGTGCAAAGTGAAGGTCAACTTGCCTGCCTGCTTACTGGGCAAAGAGAAAAGCTTCTCATTTACAATTCTAAATTCAGAGCTCTTTGGCCAAGTTATTCCTCTTCAAGCCAAGCAGAAAGATCAAAGACAATAACCAGGAAGCATGAAGAACTGCCTTGTTTCTCCACAAGAGGGTAATTGTCCCACTTTCTATATATAGCTGACTTTCTCCAGAAGATTTAATTTCTTCTTGAATAACTTAAAGGATGCTTATTTGCTAGATTTGAACCAGAAGTGTCCTCAGAGTCCAGTGGTTCTCTCCCTAATGCTGCGACCCTTTAATACAGTTCCTCATGTTGTGGCGACCTCAACCATAAAACTATCTTGTTGCTACTTTATAACTGTAATTTTGCTACTGTTAAAAATCCTAATGTAAATTTCTGATATGCAGAAAGTCTGATAAGCAATAAGCAATTCCTGTGAAAGAGTCATTTGATCCTGAAATTGGTCAAGAACCCCAGTTTGAGAACTATTGCCTTAGCAAATTAATTTGAATATTCTAAAATACTATTAATAATATTAGTGTAGCTGGTTTTTAATATCTTCAGGTTCTGAATTTCTTGATTAAACAAAAATCATATGGAAATGTATCTTAGTTACTTTTTCGTTGCTGTGATAAAATACCATCAACAAAAATCAGCCTATAGAAGAAACAGTTCATTTTAGTTTGTGGTTCCAGACAGAGAGCGACTCCATAATAGCAAAGAAGGCACAGGAACAAGAACAGGAAACAGAAACCGTATCCCAACCCACATAAGGAGCAGAGATAGCAGACAAGAAGTGAGATGAGGCTATAAAACCTCAAAGCTCACTGCTAGCATCAGGCCCATCCATGGACAGCCAGAAACTGTTTACAGCCAGCTCCTGAACCCAGAGAGGACAGCATCTCTAGGTGACAGCGCTGCTCCTGCCATGGCCCCTGTTGCACACACACCCCCATGTGTTACCTGTGTCCCAGCCCAGATAAAAGATGAATACCCCAACCATGGCTCTCTTCTTCTTCACTTCTTTCCCCTCACCTCTGCCCCCTCATGCTCTGTAATAAAGCCTCTCCCATGAGACTTGCGCTAGCTTCTTGTGATTTGTCCATGAGTATGTCATTTCATCTAACACTCACCCCAGTCAGGTACAACCCTGCAAGACTCCTCACCCTGAAAGTTCTATAACTTCTCCATATAGTAGCATCAACTGGGGACCAAAGTGTTCAGGCACATGAGACCATGGGGTTCGTATCATTCAAAGCATTTGCACCTCTTAGGGTTTTAGTGCCTGGGGAGTGCAGAGGTTCTTGATGTTCCCCAGACCTGAGGGATGATGGTACAAAAAGACTAAGTCTGCATCTTCCCTTAGTTTCTCTCTTTGCTTCATGACTGCCATGATAGTCCTAGAAGGGGAAGGAGGAAAAAGGACATAGAGTAGGAAAAGTAGTTACCAGGTGAATGAAAGCACCAGGCCCACACCTTCTACCAACACACAGTGCATTTCAAAAGGCAGGGACTGGACAGTAAGGGAAATATACTTTATTCAACGTTCACTAGTTTGTTGCTAGATTTCTTTAATGGAAGCCAAATTAACAAGAGGAAAGCATACAAATGTGTTTCATACCTTCATACCAGTTTTACGTAAATCAAGGCCTTTAAGAAATTAAGATCCAAAGAAGCTTGGAAATCTGTGAATGGGCAGTAATCCAGGAATGTGATTGGATAATTGGAGAATGCTTCTTAGTGGTAATAAATAAGCAAGATGCTCACCTGTTCATTCAGATTCTCCTTGGTCTTCGTGTGATGGCCCTTCCTGCTGGGGATGGGATTGCACACTTAATCCATAAATGTCCAGAGAAGAAAGGTCAGGGATGACTTTCCCAAGTTCTATGGGCTGTTTCATCGAAGAAGGTCCCGGGGAAGCTCAGTTGCCTCTCTGTTTCTGCTGGGTTTTCCATTTCTATATGTGCCGCCCTTAGTGGTAATGCTCTCCACACTCATCATGAGACAGGACCAGATACATTTAGAATGACTATTGCTATCCAGACTTATATCCTGAAGACAGTTCATATCACATGAAAAGACAAAAGAGGGAAAGGAGAAGGGGGGATTATGATGGGGAGGACTCCCTACAGGCTGGCTCCAGATGAGGTGGACACTGTGGCTGAGTGAAAGGGGAAAGGCTGCATAGTTAGACAGACAGAGCCTGGATTATCTGGTCCAGATACCTTCAGCTCCCATGAAGACAGAGAAGGATCTTTCGTATCTTGGGATGTGGAAGACCAATGGAATAGAGAGGGATGCATTTGACCTAGGAGCTGTCATTAAGAGGGAAAATAACCTGCTACAGAGTATCCAGAGTTTGGTGGAGATGCCACTGAAATAAAGACCAATCTCTGAGATTTTTGGCATAATATCACATAGAACCATCTTAGTTACTGTTTTATTGCCATGAAGAGACATCATGACTAAGGCAACTTATAAAAGAAAGCATTTACTGTGAGCATGCTTAGAGTTTCAGAGTCTTATAACCATCGTGGCAGAAAGCATGGCAGCAGGCAAGCAGGCCTGGGGCTTGAGCACTAGCTGAGAGTCTGCATGTTGAAACAACACCCACCAGGCAGAGAGAGAGAGAGAACAACTAGGTCTGGCAGGGGCTGTTGAAACATCAGTGCCCAACTACAATGACACACCTCCTCTAACAAGGTCACAACTCCTAGCTCTTCCTAAATGGTCCACCAACAAGGAGCCAAACATTCGAACATATGAGCCTGGGAGAGACATTCTTATTCAAACCACTATAGGAAGCAAATGAAAACTATTGCATCAGCCAAAAGTCCCGGGGTCAGACTAAGAGTTCCTATTAGTATGATTCCTGAACTGTAGTGAATGTCCCAATCTATGTGTTGGCTGCTTTGCATTATAAAAATAAATATATCTTCAAAGAGAGGATTCTTTTCCTTTTCTTTTTTTCTTCTTCTTTTGTTGGGAGGAGTGAGTTGTTTGTTTGTTTGAGGTTTCTCTGTGTAGCCTTGGGTAGACCAGGCTGGCCTCAAACTCACAGAGCTCTGCCTGCCTCTATCTCCTGAGTGCTAGGATTAAAGAATGCACCACCACTGCCCGGTCACCATGGAGGTTTTAGAAGAATGTTCCAGTATAAAACTGATCCATACAACAAAGAGATATTTCGATCTCTATCTCGTCACAAAAATAAGCACCTTTGAATTCCTAACATGCAAGAGAGGTAGCTGAGTATAAGTTGAGACACCCCTAATTCTCTATGATAATTCTTCCTATCAGAACCAGACCAATGGTCATTTAGTAATTGCCCATAAGTAGCAATGCCCTGGAGAAGGCTTCGGATGCTTCTATGTAAAAGGCACTCATGAAAGCTGTTCAATATCTAGTCTGAAGCTCTTCAGGTTGAAAGCAAAGAACTCTTCTCGGCACGTGGCCTCCAACATTCTTCTAATCACTTTTCCCAGGGGTCATCCTAAGGGCTGCCATAGTCAGGAGAGCCGTGTTTATTATCCATATTCATCATCCATACGTGAAACCCAGTTGCCCTCCCTCCTAAAAAATGGCCAGATCCTTAAATAGGAAGGAATATTGTCACAGATCTCCTTTAGTTCCTCGTATTTCTGTTGTTCATCTCTGAAGCTTCTGGACTCTAACTGTGTGAGAATTCTAAGTATGGACAGCATGAGCAGAATCTAATCCAGTCACTTAGGGGCTCTCTTAAGGGCAAAGTATTCAAAACAAATACTTGTGTCAGCTCTCTTCCTCAGTTCATGCCGTTCTCTGCACAGGAAGCTCTTCCTGGTCTTTGCAGTCTCTGATACCACGTGTCCTAGGCGATCAGACCTCGTCCATGGAACTTAGCTCAGAGCTTGATTGCATTGCATGCTGGTCATTTCCTTCATTAAAATTGTATTGCATTTATTCATTGCCAGGCATCTCCCCTTTTGTTAACTTGTGGGTATAACTCCTTGCTCCCACCAGGTAAAACATTCTGAGAACTCAGTGATTTATTTAATTCTTCTAACAGCACCCAAAACATGCCTTATGATACACATCAAAGCCCCAAGACTTGTATGTTAACTGCTTTGTCTAAAGCAAGTGTTCATTCATATACGCATCTCTATCCACTTTCCATCTCATTATTCCCTCCAGACCAGAGAGGACTAGTTAATTTGTCCTATTTCAGGGCACCTAATGTATTATATTTACTTTTAAGAAGTTAAACAGTACCAATTTAATCTGGGTAGTTTGGGAGGCTGAGACAAGAGAAAAAAATTGAAGTCAGTCTGGGCTAACTAAAAAATTAATAATAATAATAATAATAATAATAATAATAATAATAATAATAAATAATTTTTTAAAATCTCATTTCAGAAAAGAAAACAAAAACAATAAAACCCAAACCCAGAGCTGGAGGGCTGACCCTGGTGTCAGGGATCTGGAGAGCTGCAGCGCTGACCCTGCCTCTACTGATGGTAGCATTGGGCGGAGCAGTGTTGGAGAACTTACCCTGGTGGCGGGGATGGAAGAGCTGGAGCTCTGACCAGCTCAGCTACTACCTAGGCCCAGATTCAGGCCTCTGAGTTGGACCACTCCAAAATCTACATCATTCGTGAACTGTTGGAGTGCATGAAAGTGTAGGCCCTGCTAATCCAAAACTGGAGGATCTCCATGACACGGGGCAACAAAAGGATAACCAGGAGTCCCAGTGAGGATCCAATATTGATGGTGTCACAGAAACCAGAGACCTCAAACCAGACCAATGACTCATTGCGATGAACATTTGCAAGCAAAAATGTGTGGACAAATTCTGTGGGACACACTGTGACACAGTACAGATTATACGACGAGATGTTTGCTATGTTTTGCTTTGTTTTGTTTATTTTTTGTTTGTTTATGTGTTTTTATTTTCTTGGGGGAGGGGGTTACAAGGGTGGAGGGTGAGCATCAGGGGATGGGGAGATGAGTGGAACAGGGGTACATGTGAAAATCACAAAAATTAATAAAAACCCCAAACCATTCCTCTTCCCATTGCTGTTAACTGGGAAACTACTGGAGAAAGCTAGCACTGTCATGTATCGGGTCATAGGGATACAGCCATGAATAGACTTGGAACCTCCTTTCAGAAGGAGCTGAGAAGTGTATCTGCAAACAACTGAGATCATTCCAGTCAGTCTTGGAAACCAGGGTCGGTCTCATTTTCCCTCATGGCTGGGTAAGCTGGCAGATCATCATTTCTCAACTTGCTTTACCATATAGCTATCTGGAGGAAAGACTGCAGAATTTAAATTCTCAAGGTCAATGACAAAATAAAAGTCCCACACTCTGCCTTAAATGACATCAGCTCCATCCTATACCATAACTAATAATGAAATGTTGATTGTAGTAGAGCAAAAAGAATATGATGCTAAGGCCCAAGTTTTTTATTATGTAAATTTCATTTTTATTCTGCTTGTGTCGCAGGCACACATGTATATGTGTGGACCCAGAGGCTTGGAGAGGATGCCTGGTGGCCTGCCCTATCACTCTGCCTTAATTCCATCACACAGGGTCTCTTACTGAACCCAGAGCTAAGCTAACATCTCTGTCCCCCACAGCTGGAGTTACACCAGGGATGTCTGGCTACACTCAGCTTTTGACATGCATGCTGAGGATTTGAACTTAGGTCCTCATACAAAGCTCTCAGCACTCCTACTTGTGAGCCATCGTCCTAGCGGGAGGCCACATTTTTATATATCTATCTTAGCCATTATGATTTCTTTCTATTTTTGTACATTACATACTGTAAGAAGAAGCTGAGATGCTGCTTGCCAACCAGCTGTCTCTTGAGGATTATTTCAGTATTTACCACTCCTTAAGCACGTGGTCTTGGGAGCTTCCAGTAATGAACTTTTTTTTTTAAGTTAGAACCTCCAAGGTGATCTTAATCCATTGTCCTGTTCTACTAAAAATCTTTTCATGGAGTGATATCATTCATGGTGGAAGGAAGAAGGGCACAGACATCATGCTTAAACCAGAGCCAAAAAGGTTGGCTTGGGGAATATAGCAGAAGAAAGAGCAGGAAAAAATATGGAAGAGCCAGACAGTGTACTACGATGTCTTCTAGACAAGACAAGGTGGTTGCATTCACAAGCTCACTTGCCCAAGACCTGCCTGGGTTTGGGCCTGTCAACATTTCATCTTGGAAGGGGGCGGGGCTTATGAGGCCCATCCTCCTTGGGGGACTGACAGGTAAAGGTGATGGGGAGGCGGAGCTACATTCTTCAGCAGTCCATGCTCTTTTAAATAACCTCCCATTCATGCTCATGCCAACGACCTTAATTCAACCCATTGAGTCACACACATAGCAACATGAAAGTAGAAAGGAGAGCAGTTGGAAAGAAGGCTCTCAGTGGGAAGGAGAGGGTGAAATGGGTGGAAACAGCTAACCTTCATTATACACAGTTAAGAGAGAAACTGTCAAACATACAGGGTTTTTCAAAGTTCTTTATTGAATGTCTCCCTTTGTATAAACACCTACCTTGAGAACCTCATTGGTTCTTTTAATATTACCTAAAATTATCTAAAAACTAAGAATACTTAGTCCCTAGTTTCATTTTATAATAAAGATATTACTTTCATATAAAATTGCAATATTTTCATTTTTATATATTGAAGGGAACAGCCTCCAGAAAATCAAAGAAGGGGGCCAGAGAGATTACTCAGCAGTTAAGAGTGTCTACTGCTCTTCCAGAGAATCCAGGACTCCCAGGACACGCATCAGCAGCCCACAGTCATCTGTAATTAATTCCTGCTTCAGGTGTATAAATGCTCAGGCAGATACATATACACACACATGAATAATTAAACAATAAATCCTTTTCTTAAAGAAAACAAAAGAGTCCCTAAAATGTGTCTATAATAGAAGGATTTGTAAAATAACTTTAAGATCATTTCGTGCATTTTAAATCCCCTAAGAGCTAATTCCAGTTTAAAAAAAAAAAGATTAACAACAACAAAAACATCATAGCTGTCATTTTTAGATCTATTGAATCCTTTGTAAACACAACCGTTCACTCATTAACACATTTAGTATATCATACGAAGAAACGAGCTGTCAAACCACATACCCACAATAAGATTTTTGTAATTGAAGGTTGTTAGGAGTTGGTAGGCATTGGACCCCTTACAAGGATTCTAAAACTCACT
This sequence comes from Uromys caudimaculatus, assembly GCA_028551405.1. Lineage (NCBI taxonomy): Eukaryota > Metazoa > Chordata > Mammalia > Rodentia > Muridae > Uromys > Uromys caudimaculatus. The sequence goes on from CM052719.1 coordinate 45,981,855, forward strand.
TACAAGCCTGCACTCCTTTTTTCCCCAACACTTTTAATAGTTACCCTAAGCAAAATAATATCATTTAAAATAAATTAAAATTAGCTCTTGATATATTAGCAAAGATTTAGAAGCTAAGGCTGAATTTAATAAGCATAGTTATCTACAAAATGGGGGAGGGTAGGCTAGACTCTTCAGTCCATGGGAAACAAGATGGAGTTTAAATTGTCCCCAGATATTCAATGACCTCCCTTAGTGATAGAGCGTTTCCTGTTGATTTGTTGTTGTTGCCTCCAACCAGTATGGGCTGCAGCTGAAGGAACCAAGGAATTCCTGTTAGAAGTTCTGAACAAAATAAATCAGGCATGAATCCTAGAGTTGCAGGACACTGTCTTTCTGCATGGCCCAGCTTATCCACTTGACCTGGGCAGAGCAGGGCTCTCTTTATGGCTGGAAAAGTGATGCTCCAACTTGACACCAAAGGTTCAGAGTGAAGATTTAAGGGCATTGCAGGACTGTTAAAGCCTAGGTAAAGTACTAAGGCCTAGATGGACTATTGAGGCCTAGGTAACTATTACCTCGCTAGCCTAGCATTTTGTATTGTTAATCACATTAAAAGGAAACCTTCTCATATGTTGCTTCTGCTGTTACTAGGAAACTTACTCATGACCAAGCTGATTAAATATTCTGTTATGTTCTGTGCCCTTGGAAACCAACCGTGAAAGAAGTCAGTCAACGGCTTTGAATAGTTATCCACAATAAGCTTGGACCCAAAACAACTACCCAGCAGTACTTCCTGCACCTGTGTATAAGCTTTTATGGTATTTACTGGCCCTGGGATGGACCCCAACATAAGAGAGACACCTGCACCAATATAAGAAACTCTTTGGAATAAGACTTCCATTTTGAGTAAGGGTCAAATAACGTTTAAGTTCCTAAGGCCTCCCTGGGAACTGACATCCTACTTGGCAGAAAAGAGACATGTACATGGGTAACTGACATTCTGGTTGGCAAGTTAAGACATGAGTGTTGTTAACAAGGCAAGTCCTCTGCCCCAGTTGCATACCAACCATGGGAGCAAGATACCTGAACAACAAAGACAAGTTCCTACGGAAATCTCCTATCCCTAAGGCCTAATTGGTGCAAATGTTTGTAGATCTCAGGCTTGAAAAGCCCTATAGGATCTTGACTCAGTGTCAGGATTCAGCTCCCAAGTCTGAACCATGGTCCTGATTGATCAGTCCTGGGGTATATGTTCAATAACTATCCCTGTCTGACTGAGGTCGGTGTTCATGTGGTTTGTGAGGTAACTCTGGACCCCAATAGACATGATATCAATCCAGACTAAATTTGAATGAGCTTTCCCAATGGGTCTGAGGTTTCTCCTTTCTCAGTCACTGATTTATATGTTTGATATCATATCCTGTATTGCTCTTAAGCACAACATTTTCCCTCCAGTATTCAAACTGGATGAACTCACTCAGTAGTGCCCAAGTTTTTGGTGTTGATCCAAGAAGATCGCCCTTTGCACCAAGCCTTCTGTCGGAAGAGCTTCTCTTCATAGCCAAGTAAATTTTTCAGAGACCATATCTGAGGTCCTGTGTAACTTTCAAATTAAAACCTAATTCAACAAAGGAAGGGAAAAAAAGAGACTAAGACTTTTCCATGTTTAAGTTCTTTTAAGTTTACAACCCAACTGCTCAGCAACAAGGAATCATCCTATTGGTTCTTTTCTTGTGTAACAGAATACCTGACAGAAATAGCTGAAGGAAGGGAGCACTTATTTTGGCTCACAGCCCATCATGAAAGGCAAAGTCTGAAGAGAGAGGGGCTCTTGCTGTGGCAAAAGTGTTGGGGTACATTGTGTGAAGGTGTGTCTCTGCATATTCAATCATTAATTCTGTATGGGCAGAGAGGTAAATGCTGGTAACATCTCGGTATTGTTAGTTCTATGGCCCATCAGCTCTCTCATAGTTTTGTAAATAACCATGCTTCCTCACTAGCCTAGAAGCAATCTAGAATTGTACCTGATTGGCTGTAATAAAGACCTGACAGCCAATAGCTGGACAAGAAGTGGAGAGCAAAATTCCAGAGAGAGAAAGGGTGAGAGATATATGCATATGTATGTGTATGTGTAAGTATATGTATATGTATATGTGATGTATGTATGTATGTATGTATGTATGTATGTATGTATGTATGTATGTATGTATGTGTGTATGTATGCTGGAGAAAGAAATGAGACTCAGGAGATTCACCAACAGATACAAAGGTGAATGGTGGAACCAGAGTGGAGCAGAGAGAAAGAGCTAGTCACATGGGGTAGGATGTAGCACCAGGATTAGTTGGTTTGAGCTAGATAGCTAGCTGGCTGGGAGACTGCCCTAGCTAAAGATCTAAGCTTTAAAATATTAAAACAGCCTTTGAGTCATCATTTCTATCAATAGCAGGTCTGATAAAGTCCCACTATACAGTAGAAGCCGGAAGTAGTTGCTCACATTGCACCCATAGTCAAAAAGTCAAAAGAAACGAATTCTGTTGCTCAACCCACTTCCACCTTTGTGTTCAGTCTGAGAGTCTAGCCCATGGAATAATGTTGTCAACATCCAGGGTGTGGGTTTTCAAATGGCCTAAATACCCACAGGCATGTCTCCACATGATTCTGAGTCTTCTCAAGATAAATATCACAAGCATAGAACAAAAATCAAAGAAATGCTCACCTTATCTGTTGTTCTTGGGTTATTTATTTGAGACAGTGTTACAGTGTAGTCAAGAGTCTTACAATGAAGCCAGGACTTAGATCAAACTCACTGTGCAGGCCAGGCTGGCCACAAATTGGTGATCCTTTTATCTTAGCCTCATAAATAATAGGGTTATAAGCATGCTTTGGGGGGTGCTGCAGAGATGGATCAGTGGTTAAGAGCACTGGCCTCTCTTCCAGAGGACCCAAGTCCAATTTCTAGCACCTACATGGCAGCTTACAACTCTCTGTATCTTCAGCTCTAGAGGATCTGGCACCCTCACACAGCCATGCAGGCAGAACATCAATGTGTACATATATATATATATATCGTGTGTGTGTGAGTGTGTGTGTGTGTGTGTGTGTGTGTGTGTGTGTGTGTGTGTTGCAGTTCCCCAATAGGCATCTTCTGTTACCATCCTTTTCACCCTCTTTTCTATCAGGTGCTCCAGAGTATTGCTTTCTTTTCGGTTTTTTTTTGTTTTGTTTTTTGTTTTGTTTTAATTTTTGATACCTTATTTACATTTCAAATGCTTTCCCCTTTCCAGGTCTCCCCTTTGGAAACCCCCTACCTCAATCCCCCTCCCCCTGCCTCTATGAGGTTATTCCCCCACCCACCCACCCATTCCTGTCTTCCCTCCCTGGCATTCCCCTATACTGGGGCATCTAACACTCTCAGACCCAAGGGCCTCTCCTCCCACTGATGGCCAACAAGGCCCTCCTCTGCCACATAAGTGGCCAGTACCATGAATCCCTCCATGTGCATTCTTTGGTTGGTGGTTCAGTCTCTGGGAGCACTGGGCGGGGCCGGACCAGTTGACACTGCTGCTCCTTCCCCATGGGGCTGCAAACTCCCTCCGCTCCTTCAGTCCCTTCTCCAACTCCTCCATCTGGGACCCCACGCTCAGTCCAACAGTTGCTGTGAATTGAATCTTGGGTGTTCTGAACTTTGATACTTTATCTTGACTGAGTTACCTCAAGAGTGTTGTTTTCAATGCAACGTATGTTGAAGGGTCATTATGCAGAGGCACCCACTCAGCCTCACAGCCATTCATCACAGCTGAGTACTTGCTGGTGATAATGGGCCACTGGGGAAAAGCATATGGCATTTCCAGGTCAGTACGGAAGAAAGATGCAGAAAAGTTTGTTCCTGGCTTTGATGGACCGTAGGGCTAAGCATCATCATTCAAGAAATGCAGCCACAATTTTTTAGTTACCCCGGAGGAATAGCAACCAAACACAAAAGACTAACTCTTTAAAAAATCTTTAGTGCTTACTCTATAAATATTAACTACATGCCCTACTTGTAAAAATGCTCTACTGTTACAAAGAGACTTTTTTTCATTCGTTCCCCTCTGGCTTGAGGCAGGAAAAGAAGCCATCATTATTTATCTTCTGCATGGTACAAGCAAGGTTGAAAGATCAAGGTCGTTTAAAGCTGGCTGATGAGTGGCAAGAGTGTGAATCTACTTCTGGAGTCTTCTCACTGTGTTAAAAACACACTCTCCTTCAAATGTAACGCCTAGGTCTTTGTGCTGCTGTTTCCAGAAACCATGATGAGCCATAAACAGCCCAATCATCTCAGATCCTGTGACGCACATTGCTCAGAAGGCCAGTCCCAGTTGGTGGTTCGATCTATAAATGTGAACTAGACTTCCTATTTAATTGACTTATGTCGAGATCAAAGCCATGATCTTGGTGGCATTAGCACCACATTCCACCAGAATATTTTGTCCAGATTGGTAAAATAGTTTTATAGGCATTTATCTGTGTTCTGGCTTTGAAAAAAAATTTCATTTGTTTCTATGGGTGGGACAGCTGGGTGGGATTTGGGGTAGAACCTGTGGCCTTATACATGCTAGACATGTGCTCTACAAACATTTGAGAAAAACAAAGCTGTAATCTCTGACTGGAATGAGAAAGATGGCATTTCAATTATGACAGCAATGACTAAACGTTTGTTGTATTCTCTTGATACCAGGCTCTAAGTGATATTGCTCCCTCCCTTTGCCGGCATCCATATCAACCAAAGAAGTATTTTGCAACCTTTCTATCCATTTTGATAATCTGTAAGAGCAGGACCCACTGACTTCGAGTGTTCTCAAGAGGATGTGGTATTTAATGGAAAAGAGATGAGCAATCATGACCCCAACTGAGAGCAAAGATTTACATCCCTAGAAAACCCATTCTAGTTGCCGGAGTTGAGTATCACCTATTGTTTTTGTATCTGTGAGTTATATCTAATATGTAATACATATAACATGTATTTCTAGAGCTGTGTACGTGTGTTTGTGTATGAGCACATACATATGCACATCTGCAGGTGGGGGTGAGAGGACCATTGATTGAGTTTTTTTAAAACAGAGTCTCTCATTGAATCTGGAGCTCACGGAGCCTGGGCGTCAAGGATCAGCCCCCCCCCCTTTACTCCACCCAGCGCTGGGGTCACAGATGGGTGCTGCCATTCATGCTTTTTGTGGGTAGTGAAGATCTGAGCTCAGGTCCTCATGCTTATGTGAAAGACACTTTACAGTCTGAGCCATCTCTCTAAGCCCCGTACGTCAGTTTAGCTTAAAATACTGATCTTTGTTTATCTCCTGTGGGATGTATTCGATCCGCCTATTCTTCTCTCATACTAAAGAAGACTATGAAGGAGAAGATCCATAGATCCAAATGATATGCCCTTAATAATAGAATTCCTCAGATTCATCGTGTTCATTCTGTAAGGAGGTAGTTTACTGAGTTCAGCCATCTCGGGAACGTGTTCCACTTTGCTGGCAGAATCAAAACAGAGTCCACATTCCCAGGGCCCAGAACCCAACTGCTTGCTCTCCTGCTTCTTCCATTCCCACGGTTCCTGTTTCTCTGTTAACCCTTTACTGGATGTAAAGAGGAAAGATGCTGTTGTCTGTTATCTAACCTAAGGCACACAAGTCATAAACATGCATAAACCTGACTGCAAAAGCTGACTCAAGGACCCTGAAACCAGGTGACCCAGATAAGGCCCAGTGACCAGCGTTAACTACCTCAATTTACCCCTTGTACCAAAATACGATTGGTCCATGCAACTGCCCACCCCACGCCCCTTGCTTTGAGTTCCCATCCTACAAAACTGATGTACGATCTTCCTTCAGGCACGTGGTTCAGATCCCGAAGTGGCCGCCTCCCTCTGCGTGCAGAAAATAAAGCTTTTATTTTTCAGACTTCTGGTGAGTTTTCTTGGCTTCCACCCTGAACCCAACAATTGCAAAGCTTGTGGCTGCAGATCATGTGGTACCTAGAGAGGCAGAAGGAAGATCAGTTACTGGAATCAACCTCTGGCTTCATCCTTCGGCTGGCCCCTCCCAAGTGTTATGAAAATAACTCGGTTTTTATAGTGTAAGGATGGGAGGAACGGCGCCACTGGTTATCATAGAGTGGAAGTCTCTGGTTTCAAAAAGCATTGTCAAAATGTGCCTCTTTATAGGCATGCAGTGTATAGTGTTGCTCCCAGGATGCTGGGAAATATCGGAAGGCTAGGCATTCTCTTAACGATGTCCCAAGCCTTGAACTTGAATCCTACAAACCATACAGCAACAAAGCAGAGACATCGAGTGTAGAAACTTAATTCTATCTCTCTACTGGCCTAGAAGGAGAGAGGACAAGGAATTATACAAGAAAGAAAAAGCTGGGGAAAACGCTAAAATATCCAATAGCATCACAATGCTCATCAAAGCCAAGGCCAATATCTCCTATTCCTGAAGCTGTGGGTCCTTGATGGAATCAAAACATGATTTACTTCTGTCTACACTGATATTCAGAATTAGAGTTAGCATGCTCTGGGAAGTGATTAATGCCTCACAGAAATGAATTATTTCATTTAATCTATACATAATCTACTAGGTACCAGCATACTCATGGTGCTTAAACAGTGTCCGAGCCACTTCTGCACCAAGTCTGGCAACTCAGCTTTGCATCTCCTCTCAGGGACAATGTGTTTCCATTAAGTTCTGAGAGGCTGTGGTGCTTTAGCATGCTTTCTAAAGGACTCACTATTTGTGCGATTTTCTCACTTCCTTGTGAACCTGGAAGGTTTCTCTCCTGTAGCCTGTGTGTGACGTGGGAGGTGACCAGGGATTGAATCCAGAGTCTTGTGCATGCCCGACAAGCTCTGTTTCACACAGCTTTGTTGTTGATTGAAACAAATAGATGAAGCAAATAACTCACCTGAACGACCTTGCAAAATAAGAGCTGTGGCAGTTCCCCAAGAAGCAACTGCTTCATCCCTGGGGGTACCTAGAATCTCGAATGTTATAGAGAAGAACACCTGAGTCCATTAGTTCCTAGTCCATTTTCTTTAAATGTTGACAAATCAGTCAGCCATAAACTGAAAGGAAGCACAAGAACCTCTAGGCAAGGAAAAACAGAAATAAACATATAAAATAATATTTTATATTATATACTATATAATATATAAGTATATAAAGTATATATGTTATACTTTATATTATATACTATATATAAGTATATAAACTACAAGTATTTATTTATATATTTATTTTATATTTTCTATATTTACTATATATTTATATACTTATTATATTACTATATATATAGAATACATATACTATTAAATATTTATATATACTTATATTTTTCTATTTTACTATATATTATAAACATATGTATTTTATATATATCAAAATTTAAATTTTTTTCACAACACTTCTCTCAGATTCCATTCTCTCTTGCCAATATTTGAGACTATCCTACTCACTTTTCTCTTCTCTTCCTCTCCCCCATTTCCCCTTCTCCCTCTCTCCCTCTCTTATTCCCCCCTCCTTCCCTCTTTCTCCTTTACTCCTTTCCTCTCCTCTATCTTCTCTTTCAATCTTAAAAGAGACCGTGTATTCAGGCAATCTCCCCGCCTCAAGCTCTCTTGACTATCATAGACTGTGGAGACCATGGGACAGGAAGCAGGAGAACAAGAGGAATGTAAAGGAGGGAATGCCTACAGCTCTACTACACTTTCACAGTGGTTATTAGCATTGATGCCCATTTCCTTTTAATATAAAACATAGCCTCTTGTTTTTATTTTATTGTATAGGTAACCTCACAATAGATGTGCAACTATGCATTGTTTTTCTTTAAAAATCACATTCTTTTATCAGGACATGGTGCACGCCTTTTATCCCAGCACTAGGGAGGCAGAGGCAGGCAGATCTCTGAGTTTGAGGCCAGCCTGGTCTACAGAGTGAGTTCCAGGACAGAAGAGGCTACACAGAGAAACTATGCCTTGAAGAAAAAAGCATCACATGTTTCCATTTGCCAACACAGAACTAGCAATTTGAACAGAGCACCATTTTCTCCTCACACTGCTCTGTAAACCTGCCCTGTCGGTTATGGCACCAAAAACACACCGTTTCCCTTTAAAAGTTGGATGGAGGATGAGATCTTGTTTTAAAGAACAGAGAGCCTAGTTCTAGTACAAATGCTGGTTAGAAAGAGCTTAAGCACCCCAAGTTCCAAAGGGAGCAGTTCTTCACATTTAAATGCCAGCTTAAGTAAGGCCTGGCCAATAGAATGACCATCACTTCCTGCCAGCCACAGTGCTCAGAGTTGTGTCTACAAGTACAAACCTTCCCCCAAACTCTGCAGGACCATTTGTTCCCTGAGACCCAACATTACAATAAGGTGGTATTCTAATCTCTACAGTTTACAATCACTGTTATTGGAACACATGATACTGAGGTAGTCAGTTTTCTGCTGCTGTGACAAAAGACCAAAAAGTCATCAGCTGATAAAGAGCAAAGGCTTATTTGGGATCATGGTTTCAGAAGTTTTAGTCCATGACTGGTAGGCTCTATTGCTTTGGAGACTGTGGTAAGGGAGAGTATTAAAACTGAAGCATGTATACGGGATGGATCCCCAGGTAGGGCAGTCTCTGGGTGGCCTTTCCTTCAGTCTCTGCTCCACACTTTGTCTCCATAGCTCCTCCTGTGAGTATTTTATCCACCCTTCTAAGAAACACTGAAGCATCCACATTTTGATCTTCCTTCTTCTTAGACTTCATGTTATTGTGGATACTGGGAAGTGCTTGCTGATTGAAGCATGATAAGCTGTCTCCTGAGAGGCTCAGGCAGAGCCTGACAAATACAGAGGCGGATGCTCACAGCCAACCGTTGGACTGAGTGTGGGGTCCCAAATGGAGGAGTTGGAGAAGGGCCTGAAGGAGCTGAGGGTGTTTGCAGCCCCATGGAGGGAGCAACAGTGTCAACTGGCCAGACCCCCCGGAGTTCCCAGAGACTGGACCACCAACCAAAGACTACACATGGAAGGACCCATGGTGCTGGCCACATATGTGGCAGAGGAGGGCCTTGTTGGACATCAGTGGGGGGAGAGGCTCTTGAACCTGAGGGTGTTCGATGCCCCAGTGTAGGGGAAGGCTAGGGAGGGAAGACAGGAGTGGGTGAGTGGGTGAGGGAGCACCCTCCTAGAGGCAGGGGGAAGAGGGATGGAATAGGGAGTTTCCGAAGGGGAGACCAAAGGGGAAAACATTTGAAATGTAAATAAAGTAAATATCCAAAACAAAAAACCCAAAAAACAAAAAACTGAAGCATGACCTCATGGCCACCTGCATGCAAAGAGGGGGGAGAGTTAGGGGTCTATCCCCATTCAAGGGCATGCTCCCAATAACCCCACTTCCTTATACTAAGTCCTACCCCATAAAGGTCTGACCACCTGTCAGTATCACCATAAGCTATAGACTTTAACACAAAACATGACCCTTGGGAAGAGGCTCTAAATCTTACTATGGCAGCTATGTAATACCCACTTAATTTTTCAAATTAATCTCATATATATGCTATGATTCAGAAAGAGTTTTTCCAGTTCACAATAGCACTATATAAACATCTAGCTTCTCTGTAAAAATAAATAATTCAAGTAACTATTAAAGATGAGGATCATATCAGCAAAAGTCACCGTTACTGCTAGACAAAAGGAATTGTGGAAACAGATAGGCCAGGTGAACGTGATTTTCTTTGTAGTGCCTGGCTACGGCCGTTAGCAAGTTATAACTGGACTCTCAGCACTCTTCGTATTAACTGTACTTGGTGATACATAAGTTACGTCATGTGAGAGCTATGATCTAATTAATAACCTCTCAAGTATGTGTATTTATATAAGTAATTTAACCTTAATTAAAATTGTCACCTTAATCAATTTAATAAAGGTGATCCCTATACACTCAGTAAGATAATAAATAGTGACTCATGCTCAAAAATCTCAGGAATTTTGTGGTCTGTCCTTTTCCTGATCAGATTTAACATTGGAAGTAATCATTACCACTTATGAACATTTTCTTTCCTTCCTTCCTGCTTCCTTTCTTCATTTCTCTCTTTTTTTCTTTTTGTACCCCTTTTATATGTTACGCGTAGGAAGTACTCAATATTTTATTTATTTATTTATTTATTTATTTATTTATTTGCCTCACTGGAGCAAAATAAAATTGTTGAGCAAAGTCATTGCAGTGTCTCGAATCTGGCTCATTCTATCTTCCCTCCTTGCCTGGCCCCGCCTTGGGGGTTACTCAATCTGGATTGCTCTGCTCCGAGTCACGCCCTCCTCTGCTCCGAGCCACACCCTTCTCTTCAGTCCTCCTTGTTGCTTCCTTTCCAGCTCCTTCTCTGTCCCACAAAAAAAGAATTTTCTTTCAATGAGTAACAAGACCGTGGTTTCTCTGGTTCCACCTGTGTGGAACACTGACTCCAGTAATTTATCGCTACACCTAATAACTTAACACAAGGAATAAACAAACCTCTAACAAACCAAGACTGATCACATCATCCATAACCGAAAAAAGGGGGGGAAAGTTAAGCTTCTAGTGAATGAGAAGGTTGAAACTGGTCCAGAATAAAATATTTAATAGCAGTTTCTTCTGCTCTGTTGCTGAATTTATTGTTTCCCACAGGGTGAGTACAGTTCTAAACTTTTTTTATTTTACTAAAGTTGAATTTTTTTTTCCACTAGCAGATTCCTTAAAGGTTAAGTTTGAATTTTGCTTAAATGTCCCAATTGCTGAACCATAAAGCTTGTACCATTCTGAAGCTGCATTTCAGAAAAACAACCGTGCAGAGCAGTGTTTTGTTGCCACTGTCTGGAGCCTGTCTGGCAGAACAAAGAGTCTGAGGCAGAGATGGGAGCTTTGCCAGCCAAAATACCGGCACCCAGGGCAGACTATTGTACAGCACTACATGTCCTCTGGGGACATCCCAATTACATTTCGGAAACAACTCAGACTCCAAGAGCAGTGGGACCATCTCACTTTTTATTATCTAACTCACAGCTTTTCCATTTTCTTTTGTGCTTTAGAAGAGAAATTATAGCCCTATGTCATCATGGTGATAACCTGGCCAAAACAAAGTTATATTGAGGACAGTGGAAGCTGTACCTGCTGATTCCCGACAGTAATGATTTCAATCCCATTGGACCTTTCCTTCCCTACCCAGCTTTCCGCATTGCTTTTGGTCTCAGTAGCTGTAGAGACATACATAAATTAGATAACATATAGATGCTTAATAGCTAGGTAGATGATAGATTATGATGATGATGATGAAGGTAGATAGAAACATACATACATATATACATACATAGGTAAATATATGCATACATACATACATTGATAGGTACATAATTAGATAGATGATAGACAGTAGATAGATGAATAAGTCACAGATAGATATAGATAAGTAGATACATAACAGATTGTATATAGACACATAAGCAGATAGATGACTGATAGATGATAAATAAATAATAGATAAATGATATACAGATGTTAGATAGATAGTAGATAATTTTCATTCCTCTTTTCCTAATATAATTCACATTAAGACCACAGGTTTCTTTGTACTTCCAGGATCTCGGTGAATATCTAGAAGATTTAGACACACCACTCAGAGTTAGGCAGATATCATTGTGAACAGCAGTGGCACCATCCCCAAGGAAAAGAAAAGAAATTCAGGAGCATGCATAAGGCAAATCAATAAATTTCATGGTTTTGCTTGTTTCCCCTGGCAAGTAAATAAAACCTTCAAATCATGTAGTTAAGTGATTGATATTTGGGAACTAAATTTTCCTGCAGTTCCAACAGAAATTAAGGCATTAGGTCAACGATAAAGCAGTGTACATCATTAGGGTATATTATAATAAATAATAAAGATGGTAACAAACGTACCCAGTACATGGCATTCTGCAGTGTATCTGCTGTTTCTCCTTCTACACTGAGTATAAACATATTCACTCCATCCTAGAGTGGAGGTATTGGGTATGGGGGGGGGGGGGGCAAGGGAAGGAATAAAATGGGAAGAATAAAACACCATGCAGGAGGAGAGGAGAAAGAGCTGTGCACATACATAGAAATAAGCTGGATTTCAGAGGGAAGATACTTAGCTGTGGTCTCTCTGATATCCAGTGTCCAGACATACAAGTACCTGCCAAGGACTCTGCACTGTGTCATTTCAGGTGGTCCTGAAATTTATTCTTCTTCAAGAATGGCAGGGGGTGGAACCCCACCAAAGATAGAGCAATCTCAACAACTGCTTTCAAAAAAGCATGAAAGAATGCATTTCTGTCTTGCTCCTCCTAATACACTCTGTCTAAGCTGTGGATAAGGAGGAGTCAAGGTATCAACAGTCAGGGAAACAAGTGCATTTAAGGTCATCCTGGGGGGAGGGGAGGGCATCCAGTACAAGGATTACATCAGTCAGTCATGTCGCTAACAGACTCTAGGATTGTGCTTGCATTCACTTGAATGTGAGTTTCAAGAGATACGCCCATTTTTAAAATGAATGCCATGTTTTTAACTAAGGACAGTGAGCAGTAAGTGACCAGAGAATAACACAATAAAGGTAATGAAAGAGGGATTTCTCCTTCAGCAGTGTATTTCTATTTCATCTGGGAACAGCCTATACAAATTAATTCTACAGCCCTCTTTTTTGCCATTCACAGCATGTGTCACTAAATTTAGTAAGCATAATTCCCAGCATGGAAGATGCACTCTCGTGTTTATAATGAACATTATTTCCCCCACCATATTACTATCTTAAATGTAACCAGAGGCATCGTCGTAGGCGTCCTGGATCACTGTCATTGGCACAGTGATTCAAAGGACAATGGCATAATACATACATGTGTATGACATTTAGATGGTCTAGATATACTTCATGCCTCGTCATTACCTTTATTGTGATGTGTGTGTGTGTATTATGTGAATGCAGAAATGTAGAAAACAAGGGATCTTTGCTAGTATCTTGTAGAAATTATCATCAATATTGAAAATCAGCTAATTTATTGAAAGGAAGATTTTATATCAGACATTGCTAAATCAGTGGTCACTGAAGAGTAGAAAACTTGGAAGGCAGAGTGAGAAAATGTTCTTAAAACATTAATGCCTGAAATTCCCCAGTCAGAAGTAATCTATATTTGAAATGTAAGTCCATGACTTTAAGTGACACTTGCTATGGAGACCATTAAAGTCTTGAATGTTTTCACCCCCATCTGAGCTTGGAGAGAGGATGTTGAGGGGCCAAGATGGAAACTTTTTTTTCATGATTTTTGGAAATATTCACTAAACTCATCTGTCTTTGGTGGAGTTTTCCTCCTTTCTAGATGAATAGGACCAAATGTTTGAAGCACTTGAAATGACAACACCAAGTAAAGTCACCAAAAGTTAAAATACAATATCTTTTTATAAGTGTGTACTTTGACCCCTGAAAGGCAGCAACTATGTCTGTGTGTGTCCAACTTATCCTGTAAAAAAAAGACATTAAAATGAAATCTATTCTCAGTCCTTTCCTGTTCCTCTTTTCTTTCCTACAGAGAGCACCTCGCCCCTCAATCAGTGGCATGTGTTGGCTTTGGGGAGAATTATAATTGTTTGAGAAAAGTAAAGAGAAAGAAAGATTTGGTTTCTAGAGTAGGAATTTTGGATCCCACAGAAACAGAATAGTCTTGAAACCCCAGTGTTTGAGAAAGAACACCGAGAGTGTTTCAGATACTCACTTTATATCTGTAAATCAATACAAACTTCACAGCAGGAGGCATGGGTTCACAGAGGTCTAGATCAGTGTTCTAAGAAAGGCAGGAATAGTGAGAACTTACACGTTGAGAAACGATGTAACCAGTAGAAGGTAAAAGAATGTACTTCTTAGTAGATATGTGTGTAACACTCTTGTCTCCTTATAGCTGGTGTGCTTCTCAGTCTCTGAGGGCACTGTGATTATCTGCCCATGCCACTACCTGCAGTCAGGTGGTAGAGGGAGCAAATGTCTCCTTTCCAGGCAGCGTGTGGCACATACTGGTTGTGCTTCTTTGATTCCACATTAGACTGCTCCTTCGGTGTTGCCTTCCTTGTGACTTCCATTTAGTCCACACATAGCAGCAGAGGAATCAGCAGGGCTGCTCCTAAGCCACTAATTCACTCTAAGCCACTAATGGGAAGAATTTGGGCTGTGCTATAAGTTTCCAACCAGAAAAAGAAAAGTCTGTGTTTAAGACACTGTTGCACAATTATAAGATTAGATCGGGAGAGTTCCTGTGAAATAACATGCCTGATTAGATAACATGCCTGACACAGTTAACACACTTGCAGCCTGGGAGACCTCTCTATTGTGTGCAGTGGGCATTATCACGCTGACCACACTACCAAGGGACAATTACCCACGTGTCTACTCCCCTACTCCCCTCACGCCAGATCACAGATAAACAAGTACGCCTTTGCTTTGCTTTACTGGTTTGGTTTTATTTCAGAGAAATATAATAATGGCACAGCTCCTTGATACCTATATCATCTTTGACTCAAAGTAAGAGAAAAAAAGGTCAAAGTCCATTTTTACAGATAAATTTATTAGTCCATTTCTTTGCATGCCCAGAAACAATGTTTGCTCTTATTTCTGTGAGGATTTGCACAATGTCTATTCAATAATATGGATTAATCACTAACTTTCCCATTTACACGAACACATAGACACATGTATGCATATATGTATGTGTATGTGATAATTATGTGGCCCACATAAAACAAATGGCCTGTCTTGAGTATGATACAAGTTGGAAATTTTTGATGTGTTCAATATTTTTAAAAAACACATGTCTTAGAAAAAAGGTACTTGGAGATGCCCCCCCTCCCCTCCATCCAAGGAAATCGGTTCTAAACAGCTGTGGTAAATGAAAGAACGCTTTGGAAAGAAAATAGAGTCACTGGCTTAAATTAATCATTTGTGGTTACAGTTGTAGAGCACAGCTGTAGAGTTCACAGGTGATGCTGTCTCTAAGCAAGCTGCACTGGAGAGGGGTCTGCATGGGCAGATTATGACTACGGTTTCTTGGTCTTTGGGGAGAGAGACTCTTTACCATATAGTATACCTGTATTATCCTTGCAAATGTAATATGTACAAAAAGGCATGTAATACTCTTCACTTAGAGCTGTGAGTTCTTCTGAATTTCTTTTACTGAATTTCATATTTTCACAGGCTTTGGGGTATTTGATCATTAAGAAATAAGATTTTGTGATATTTTAGAGCTGCTTTGTTAAGGTTTATTTTGAATTATGAGTTCTTTTGGGGGAAAAAAAGAGAAATTATATGATCTAAAATATGCATTTTTTTGAGCTAGCTAAGGAACCAAACAGCAGTAACTCCAACAGACTGTCTATGCTCATACAGCTGGCAGGGTAGGTACTGGATTCCAATGCTCATGTTGTCTCTAGGGTCATCGCTGGGAAACAGCATCACTTACTCATTGCCAGAATCTCCTCATGGACCAGTCTATGGCAGGCGTGGACATTGCCAGCATCCCCTCATGGACCAGTCTATGGCAGGCGTGGACATTGCCAGCATCCCCTCATGGACCAGTCTATGGCAGGATACGTAAGACAATGGGAATCTAAAATTAATCAGCTGAGTTTTACGATGGGCTTACGCAGTGAGCTTCTTCACCTGCCTGCCTACCTGCCTTTCTTCACTCTTTCCTTCTTTCATTACTCTCCTCCTTCCTTCTTCCCTTCTTTCCTTCCTCTGTCCCTTACTTCCTTTTTTCTCCTTTCCTTCCAACTAACATATGGAGGACTTCATCTTTTGCTAGTACTCTGAGCTTTGATTGGAGGACTCCATCTTTTGCTAATACTCTAAGCTTTGATTGGAGGACTTCATCTTTTGCTAATACTCTAAGCTTTGATGGAAGGACTCCATCCTTTTTAAGTACTCTGAGTTATGACTGGAGAACTCCATCTTTTGCTAGTACTCTGAGCTGTAGTTGGAGGACTCCATCTTTTGCTAATACTCTAAGCTTTGATTGGAGGACTCCATCTGTTGCAAGTACTCTGAGCTATGAAGGCCATCATCCTGGATGATGCAGATACCCCCATGCCTGAAAACAGGCTAGGTAACATCTGAAAGTGCCTTCAGGTCTCCTATCTTGCAATTCTACTAACCGCTTTACATTTCCCTGTAATTTACTCTCTGAAAATGCCCAATGACTACATTTTTCATGCCATATAAAGTTATGACATTAACCTAATGCCACATACCCACTTTGCCTGTTCCAACAGCATTGATTCTGAGACTTTGATAACTGATCCAAAGACCTCTTCTTACATTTTTGTCAACTGAATAAAAACCTTAAACCAATGCCCTGTCAGATGATCTGAACTTTAAATCTACATACAGTTCCAGGCACCTCCTCCCCAAGCTTTACATTCCTCTGTTCCCCTTCATTGTTTCATCCACATTACATCCTTTTTGTCGTTATGGACTAATAAACTGCTAACCCTAGGAACTACATTAAGGATCCAGCTGTTACTACACTTGAAGATGCTTTAAACGTAACTTCCCCAAACTCATTGCAAGCCTCTGTCTATCTTATATCACTTCTCTGCCGTATAAAAGGGAAATTAGAATTGCCTAAAAGAAACTTAAATAGCTGACATGTCCCTAGAGAAAACAAGAATCTACATGGATTCTTGAAGTTTTGAGCCAAAGATAACCCTCTGGTGGGACTTACGCATTGTTCAACTTTGCCTCGGAGAACTTGCCTTCATTATACTGTATAAGTCCATGAACGAGGTCCTGTGAAAATAATCGTTGTTACTAGTGAGTGCCTCTTTTATACTAACCCTCTAACGATGCACCAGAGTCTATCTGAATATTAGTATGGGAGCCACAAAGGTTGTAGGTGCACTTATAACACAAAGCTTACCACCATAGCGTTAGTAGCCTAAATCTCATTTATAGATGCAGAAAAGGATTCTGTAAGTGACTAGACTGTCAGGGTGACAGGAGTAGTAAAGAACAGAGCTCGGTTGGGAACCAGAGGGTCCACTATAGGCAGGAACTCTGCTCCCTGTGTGGGATAAATAGAAGCAAGAGGCCTGCCATTTAAATACCCAGAAAAGCAATCAGAGAAAACAAGACAGATTCATGTAAAATTAAACAGCAATGAAATATTGAGATAATGGCTCAAGTCAAAAGAGAAAAATGGTTGCATGGCAGAACATGATTAATTGCTAAATGGATATCAGACAATAACTGATACAGCCATTAGGGGAAAGGGGGGTCTATAAATATTTACAAGTTTTGGTAAACACAATCCATATATTTGAAATTTCTTTCTTAAAGTCCCCAAAACTTGATGCTGCACAAAGATTGGTGTTTAAAGGGTGATGTGACCTTTTCTCCTTCGAGGTGCCCTGGAGAAGAGAAATGAGCTGACACTTATGGGGAAAGAGGGAGAGAGTCTAAGGCAAAGCTGTCGGAACTCTATCTGATGACTTCGTGTGCTTTGTTTTCCTATAGAAAGTTTGGGTTTCAGAAGCAGCTTAAAGTCTTGGAGCGCAGAACTTTAGAGGCACAAATGAAACTCTTTGAAATGGAAATACAAAGCATGCTTTGGGTATTGCTCTGCAGCTTAATATAAAATTAGCATAAAGAACTATGAGATTTTAATAAGAATTTGAGGGTTATTTCTGCATTGCATTGCAGCTGTGTACTTTTGACGAAGACCAAATGATCTAGGTCTCACAAGAAGCTGAAATGTAGCAGGTCAAATTTATGTCTAGGTTTAGATTCCTTCTTATGTGAAATAGTGATGTTAGCTTTTAAAAAATCAAGTCACTTGTCTGGTAGAGTAGGCCACAATAATAATCAAAATTATGAAAACCGAAAATGTATGCCCTACCTGGCTACATAGGACTACTAGATAAAAGCCCATACAGACCTTAATGTGTATGTTCTCTTGGAAAGAGCCCCTGGTGTAAATATTAGTAGCTCAGATTAGATGAGAAATTGGACCCATTTTCTGAATATGCTATGCAGATATACTGAAATGCAGGTACACTGATTTTTAATTCAAAAAGCTCTCATCAGAATCTTGAAGTTGACTTTCCTAATAAAAAGTGTGTGTGTCTGTGTGTGTGTGTGTGTCTGTGTGTGTGTGTGTGTGTGTGTGTGTGTGTGTCTGTGTGTGTGTGTGTGTGAATAGTTCATTGTGTAAATTCCTTGGCACGTAAGCATGGGGCCTGAGAAGCTGAGTGTGGCAGAATGTGTTGGCAATCCCAGACGAGAGGACCCCTGGGGCTTGCTGATCAACCAGTCTATAGACAAATCAGTAAGCTCCAGATATTAGGAGAGAACCTCTCTCAAAAAGTAAGGTGGAGAGTAAGTGAATAAAATATTCAATGTTCACCTTTGACCTTCACACACATGAACATACATGTACACACACCCACACACACACAACTTCTTTGTTTCAGTTTACATCTATGGAAAACTGAAGTTACATGTCTATGCCATACCAAAATTCAAATTGTGACTAGATCTATACATAAACACAGAGTGGGGGCAGGATTTAGAGATAAGCCATTAGGATAAAAACCCTGGCGTTGGAGCCAGACCAGCATCTCACTAACAATATGACCTTCAGGGAGTTTCGTGGCCTCTCCAGGCCTCAGTTACTTCATTTATAAGATAGGGTAACAAGGCACAGCTCATATGATCCTTGTGGTCATTACAAATGCTATCTAGCTGGACACTGGCAAATTCCTACAGTCTCAGCTGCCCCAGAGGCTGAGGTGGGAAGAGCACATGTCCAGGCTGAGAAACACAGTGGGATTCTGTCTGTAAAAACAAATAGATATTATATATCAGGAGCTTAGTTGTTGCCTGCAATTGACATATACTCAACAAACGGAAGTCAGTTGCCATTATTTATAAAAACGTATACTAGGTATATATTAGGTGATGGAGAGATACAAGGAAATATAATATGGTGCTTCTCCCCATCAATACTATATTTCAATCCACATCCCTTCACATATTTTTATCACAGTGCTCACTCAATTTTAAAAACTGGAGGTAGAATTGACTCACTGGATAAAAGGGCTCACTGCACGATCATGAGGAATGGAGTGTGAAGCTCAGCACCACACAACAAGCCAAGTATGGCCACACATACTTGTAATGTCAGCACCACAGGGTGTGAAGACAGCAGGGGCCTGGGGCTTGTTGGCAGCAGCCTGACCCCATGCTCAGTGAAGACCCTACCTCAAGGAAATATTGTAGAGAGTAGTAAAGCAAGACGCCATCCCCCTCTGACGAGGTGCATGCACATGCATGTGCACATGCTTGCGTTTGTACGCACACACGTGCACGCACACACGTGCACGCACACACGTGCATGCACACACACCAGAAACGTCTTTCATTTGTAACCCACACACCTGCAGTTAGATTTGAATGTACAGTGTCCCTCGTAGACTCACGTGTCTAGACATTTGGTCTCCAGCTGGTGGTGATATTTGGGGACACAATGGCATCTTTACTAATGGGCTATATATAGGAAGTAAATCACGGTGGTGTGGGCCTTATGGGTCATAGCCATGTCCTGGTTCCTACCCATCCTCTGATTCCTGGTCCCCTGAAATGTAAGCAAACAACCTACCACTGTCAACACCATATATATACTATGCTTTAGAAACCCCTATTTTAGACAGGAATCGACAATTTTTTTTTGTAAGAGAGCTAAATAGTAAATATTTCAAATTTTTTCAGATTATATAAAAACTCAGCAGCATATTCTTTGCTTTCTTTTTACTGCAATCAGTTCTTCAATAATGTATCCTGATATTTACTCCTGGAGCCACACAAAAACAGAAAAGCAGCTATAGTATATTCCTTGTTTTAGACTATAGGCTACTCTAGAATAAATTATCCCAGGCGATAAATGAGCAAACACATAAATATCTAATGAATCCTGAATTAAATCAACTACCAAATGTAATGACTTGTGAGAGGAGGAGGCCAGCTTCAGCAAAGTCAGATGCTCCATGGGGTCTCCCGGAAGCTGATACCTAAGAGTGAGCATGAGCCAGTCACAGAAGAGCAAAAGAGAAGCCCTCTTAGGGGGAAAGCATACAAGCCGCAAGCCCAAATGTGGAGAAGAACTTGCTTGTTAAAACTTCACAGTCTTGTCTCCTGGAGGAGTTCTGTGAGAGGACAAAGGAGCAAAACGCAAGATGAGATTTGGAAGAAAGATAAGAGACAGCAAGAGCTCTGGAGACGATTTCCAGGAGCACGTGAAGCAGAAATGCAGTTAAGGAAGATAAAAACCATCAGACCGTGTGTGTGGGAATGTGGTCAAAGTGAAATTGGCAGCAGAACGTGGCAGGTCAGAGAGAAGTGGGCAGCTTTGATGAGAGCCTTGGGCTACTTGGGATGACGGTTAAACTGCTAAACCCTTCATTGGCATTCCGCCGTGGGACAAAGTCATCACTAGGGCACATGCTGATCTGACTCGGACTTTTACTAACCAAACCAAGCACGTTTAGAACAAAGTTTATACTCCCCTTTGCTCCAGTTATTTTTATGTTATTCAAACCCAAATGGCATTAAAATATCGTCCTTGGAAGATCATCTAAGGCATAAGCCACACTATTTGCCTCCAGAGAGGGAAACTGGGTATCAGTGGCACAGAGAAGGAAGGAAGTCAATATACCAAGCATTATTATATGAAACTAATTATATTGTGTGAAATTAGTTTAAAATTAAACATTAAAATTTTCCAACCTCTAGGTGGGCTGGGGTGTGTGAAATATATCTCTAAAGATATTTGAATAGTATAAACAAATAGTTATTTCCATCCCAATATTTTCGAAATATGGCTAAAGTGTAGTGTGTATGTACATGAAACAGAAAATAATGCTAGTAATGTGTAAATTAATAAAAAATGACTATATCTAAGAGTTCATGGAAGCAGTGGAAGCAACATTTTTTTCATCAAATGAGGAGCTAGGGAGTGGCCCCATGGATAAAGTGTTTGCCTTGCAAATATGAGGGCCAGAGTTCGGATCTTTAGAGCCCATGTTAAAGTCAGGCAGTCATGGCCGCCACCTAACCCCAGCTCTCAAGAGACAGAGGCGGTCACCCCCTGATCAAGCTAACTGGTTACGTTAGCCAGAGTTGGTAAGCCCCAGATTCGGCAAGACACCTTTCTTCAATATATAATGTAGAGGCCATGGCAGAAGAGGCCCAATGTGAACTTTAGCCCTTCTCATGCACTGCACACACATAGATGCTTATCTACACACGTGCAGTCACACCATACACACACACATACACACACATGCACACCACACACACATACCTCCCACACAAACGAGTTTAAAAACAAATGATAAACATAAAAATCAGATTATACAGTTCACCTGGCTCTAAAAATAGAGTTCGCCTATTGGCTTCTACATATATTCCCAAGGAAAACGAAAATACATGTCTACACCAACACTTACACACAACTCTCAACAGCATCATTACTTATAAAAAAAATTATAAACTGTTTTCTGAAACGTACAGAGCTCTGTTCAGTCTGCTCCCCGTCCTGATTCACTGCTGATCACTCCTGCTTAGGAACAAGTCAGTCAGGAAGCTGTGCCTCAGTCATGCACGGCATTTAAAGATGCTGGGAAGGACGCCGGAGGAGCCTGAAGTAGGCACTCACTGGATTCGGATCATGCTCACAGTGGCAGCATGAAGTCCCTGGAGAAGGTTTGGGAGGGCTTGATCAGAGGCACAAAGGAGAAGAGTCTGAAAATGAAAGGGCCGGTGTGCATGCCTATCGAGACACTGAGCATCACTACCAGGAAAACACCTTGTGGTGAAGGCTCCAAGATACAGGATTAGTTCCAAATGAGAATCCTCAAGAGGCACATTGGTTTACACACTCCTTCCAAGGTTGTTAAAAAGATTACTTCCATCAGTATTGGGCCAGGAGTGGAGGCTGAAGTCACCATGGCAGATGAGTAACTCGACCGTTTTAATAAATTGACTTAATTGTGTGTGTGTGTGTGTATAATTATATTGTATATATAATTGTGTAGATATATATAATTATATATATATATAATTCAGTTATCCTTATTCATGTAATAGAAATAATAAAGTGCTTATAATACTACAATATGGATGAGCCATGAAATATTACATTAAGTGAAAGAGATTAATGGCAAAAGAGCACATATTGTATAATTTTGTTTGTATAAAATATCCAGAATAGGATATAGCATTCCCAGAACCAAACATTAAAATTGCTGATGCAGTAGGGCTCCTTGGGGCCCGTAAGATAGAAAGTGACAGTAAACAGATACTGGATTTTGTTTAGAGAATAAAAGTGTTCTAAAATTAGATGGCGATAGTAACAGAGCCCTGTAAGACACCATGCCTCACCAGGTTTAAACAGGTGGATTGCAGGACATGTGAACTGCATTTCAAGAATCAGACAGGTTTTCAAGTCAACTGACAAAAATGCTGCTAACACACCCTGTAATTTACAATTCAGGCAAACTGCTACTAGAAATAACAATATCCATCAGTCAGTACAGGAACCCTTGGATTTATCAATATAAAGAGCAATGGGATTGTTGTTGTTGTTGTAAAATGCTCACTTGTTTTGTTAGTGGGCAGAAAATGTGATGTCCATGAGGTTAGCTGTTCTTAAGCACTTCCGATTGCCTGCAGCAGTGTTCTTTCTTGATGTCCCTTGAATGTACATGGCAGCAGGCTAAAGAGCATTAAATATCACAGAGCTGTAACCGCCCTGAAAACACGGAAGGGGACTTCTGGAAACACCGATCCCACAGACGTCCAGCCTGTTGGCCCTTCCCTAGGAGAGAACACGATGGTGAAACCAGAGACCATTTGTGAACAGGTGGTTGATTGTGAAGAATGGCATTGGTGCTCAGAGAGTGCTTGGCTGAGTCCTGTCAACTGCCCCATCCCCATTAGAGTCCATTACAGACAGCGGGGTAAGAGCAATGGCTTCCGCTTCCTCATAACAAGTCTTACTTTAAACAATGTCATTTTGCCAATGTAAAAAAAAAAAAAGAAAAAAAAACCTCTAAAAAATTAGCATCAGATTGACATAGCAATTGATAACAGTATATACTGCTCACAGTAAATACTATTCTTGTCATCTAAAATTATTTCAATAGTTTATCATCCATGATCACATTAAAATTCCCTACATGTTATATTTCCAAAATCTAAATTTTTAGAAAAGTGTCTTTATTCTTAGAATTTTATAAATGCATAAAAAGAAAACACAACCATATCTACATCCCATTTACCCAAAATATCCTCCTCATGATGTCATGCCTTTTGAATTTTTTTTCATGTAATTTACTAAGTCCGCTTGGTACTGATCATGTGTGTGAGAGTGTGGGGCCATCCACTGGAATGTGGCGGTCCTTCTAGTGGCCACATCTTCAACAGAATAATTCTTCCTTCCCTGGCGACCATCCACTGCCTATAGCTCCGCAGTAAGACGTAGAGCCCCAACGTGGTCTACTCTGTCTTGGAATTTTGTCTAGCATGATCTTATTCACAAGATCAGAGCTTGTGTGATTAATGAGTAGGACATGCGTGTTCTGTCAGAAGACAGTATTTCATAGCTCTCTTCCGCTATCGGCCAATTCTCCTGTTCTCTCCAGCTCCTCCTCTGAGATGCCTCTTGTGCCTTAGGCAGAAGGGGGTGCGCTAAGGCACTGGTTCTCAACCTGTGGGTCGAGACCTCTTTGGCTAACACATTCCAAAAAAATATTTACATTATGATTCATAACAGTCGCAAAATTACAGTTATAAAGTAGCAACAAAAATAATTGTATGGATGGGGTCACCACAGCGCGGGGAACTGTATTCAAGGGTCGCAGCATATTAGGAAGGCTGAGACCACTGCTCCTCATTTCTTCATTTTCTAGAACTGTGTGTTTTCAACGATGAAATGTAGGAAGCATTTTAAAATTCTTCCTGAAGCTGATTTACAAGCTAAGACAAATGTACTTACTCAGTTTGCAAGCTTAAAAGGTCTATCATAGACGTGACAGTGTTACAAATATTAGATTTACAAAATTATATGTTTACCAGCATTGTCATCCATAAAGGGCAAGTGGTGGCCCACAATAGCTCTAAAAAATAATATAGTTAAAATTCATGTCCCCCGTCTGAACTTATTTCTGCACTTCAGACCTATTTATCCATCTGCCTGTGTGACATCTCCATTTGGATGTCTAAGGGGCATCTGGCCATCAGTGTGAAAGCCATGACTGCTGATCTCTACCCTTTAGGCAGGCTCCACCTGAAGTGTTCCTTGCCTCACTTAAGGACTACTCCATTCTCCAAGTGGATTCTACCAAAGCCTTTTACCTGAATATCTATAACAGATTCCTAACAGGCTCATTAACTATCTGCTAGTCATCCCAGCTATGAATTTTTAAAAGTCTCCATGAAAATTAGAAAAAGACATACTGCCCCCCCCAAAAATGCTATAAAGATAGGTACACACAACTATGATATTTTAAATGCCAAGCCTTCATTTAAATTGTGGCACCTTTGGTGCTGTGTGCAACTTACACAATTATGTAAACCCACCTTGCTTCTTAGCATACTATATTTTTTTCTGATTTATATTACTTATTGTCTGCTTTCTCTTCTTCTTTGAGTGCAAGAATTTTAATGTCTTATTCAGTGGTATCTCCAGTATCTTAGCCACCCCTAGTATGTACTCACTCAAAGGAGGTTGAATGAAAATATCCAAAAACCAAAAGGGCCATATTGCTAAAACCCCCTGGCATGACCTGCTAACATATAAGCTGTACAGTCTTCTGAATCATTCACTTAGGTGTCCATCTCCGTACATTATTTCCAAGAAGAGACTATTCAAAATCTCGTATTTGGGATTATCTTCCCCAAAATGGTTGGCAGGAGATACAGTTAACCTCTACAAATAAAAACCCATCATCTACTCCCAAAATATAAACAGATAGATGAAGTAAGACAGACACAAGTGTCTACAGGATTCTTTCCACTATTAGAGTTATTCAGCCATGAGTAACACTACAGTAGCCATCAACACCTAGCTCCCTACACTGTACTTTCTTAGGGCTGCTGCAAAGTGACTTGAAGGGATGAAGGCAACGTGTTTCCCCAATGTTTCTCAAACCTCTAACTCCTAGTCCCTCTTTACGCTTAGGATGAGAGTCCATCTGACATGACATCCAGATGAAGAGATGAGAAAGATGGCCATTGTTTCCAACAGTGCTAAGACTTGGGTCTCCTCAGCAAGTCTCCAAGCAAATGTCATTTGATGCTTCAAATTCATAATACCTGTAATTTCTATAATGACAAGAACTCAAGAATAAAACTTAGTATTTAACACAGAAAATCACTAGACTTCCATCAAATTGCCTTCCTTTCCAGAATTTCTCAGGAGCTAGGCAGGGAGCTGGGAGTATATAAACAGGATGAATCAGTCACAGCAGGGCAAGGGCCTTAGAAAACCAAAGTCCTTGTCAGATAGAACAATTATGCTGGGTTTGTGACATCCTTTTCCATTTCTGAGGGCTCAGGGCAGTAGTTGACAACTGCCCTTTTATTGCAGAACAGAATCCAATTTGCAATTCTTTCTTTTAACCTTTCTCTGAAATATATGTAAAACAAGAATTATGTTTTCAGTAACGTTCTGCATTGGCATCGACTCTTTTATAACTGCACAAATGCCCTGTAATGTATAATTTCATCAGCAATAATCTCATTCCTGCAAAACTAATAATAGGAGCCTAGAAAAGAAGAGTGGCTTATCCAAAGCAAAATAGTTCATCAGCATCCAAAGATGCCCACATGGCCAACATCATACTTAGTGTGCTTGCTAGATGCTTACTGAAAAACCGAATTTCAGTGCAGGACTCTGTCTAGACATTGTTCTCATAAGCAAAGAATAAGCAATTAGTCAAGACACCAGGAGGAGGAAATCTGTTAAAATTAAATCATCTGAGAAAATTAAAATGAGTAAATATTCTAATCATTGAGGTCAGAAAGTCATTGGTCACTCACGGAAATATTTCAAATAACAGTTCGCTGACTTGTAAAATAAAATCTCATGTATAGTGTTTCTCAAAACTTGAAAGTGTTATAGCTCAGCTATTTGTGTAGTAATGTTTTCTGAAGCAAGCCTTCTCCCACTTCATTTTGTCTTTGTGTTCCCCATAGCTCTCTCTCCAAAGATTACATTTTCACATATCATGCTTCAAACATGGGTAACTCAAGACTGGTGAGGTTCAGGTGTCTCACATAACACAGTACAAACTGTGGGGCACTAAATGCTGTAGGTTTTCTTTTAGGAAGAAAGTCTCCCTGGCTCCTGGCTCATGGTGAACTGAGGGCTACTTGCTTTATTTAACCATTAAGTTTTTCTTCATTAGGCTCTTGAAATAGATAAATGATGGTTTCTATTCAAATAGGTCCTCACAATTGCAATTTCAGGCATTGTTTGTCTTTCCAGAAAACATGCCGTGATTAGTATTCATTTCATACTTTCTAGCCTTAGATGTTTTTCTCTTACAGTCCCCACTGACCTTCAGTGCAATCAATAATAACACAGGAGAGGAGGGAAATGTATATTTCAGGGCAATTACCCAGACAGGGCCTTGTTCCTGGAAGGCTGAGGTGTGTCAAAGACCAAAATCTCCAGAATCTGATCAGAGATGGACAAGATAGATCTATAAATACACTCTCATGTCCTTCTCTTAACTGGACCAGACCAAACAAAGTCAAAGCATCAGACACAGGGACCAAGGTAGGCGGGCCTAGAAACCCCCCTGGATCCCAAAAGCGGGCGGCTGTGGCAGGAAACTTCTGCCTGGGACACTAGGATTCCATAGACAAGCAGCTCCGGGAGGAATGCAGAAAAGCCCATAGCAGGGGCAAAGCGTCCCCAGAGCTCACTGACTCTGCCCGCTTTCTGCGGGCCACAGAGACTGACGGCCAGCAGCT
>CM052719.1:46009426-46055899 GCA_028551405.1 Uromys caudimaculatus
CTCTGTGAGGGAATTCCTCCTCCCACCTACCCGCCCACCCATTCCCATATTCCCACCTTGACATTCCCCTTTACTGGGGCCTCTAGCACCCTCAGGCCCAAAGTCCTCTCCTTTCTCCCTGATGGCCATCGAGGTGATTCTTCTGCCTCATATGTAGTCCAAACCATGGGTCAATAGATGTGTATTCTTTGGTTAGCGGGTCTGAACTCCAGGACGACCAGGGGGAGGGTCAGGCCCATTGACGCTCTTGCTCCCTCCATGGGGTTGCCAATTCCCTCCGCTCCTTCAGACCTTTCTCCAACCCCTCCATCTGGTACCTCACTCTCAGTCATTGCCCTGATTTACAAGGCCTGTTTTACAAGTCATTTTCTGGAACTGAAAATGTAGCCCTGCAGTTCAGCACTTAGGCCCAAGGCCCTGTATTTGATTTCCAGTAAAACACACACACACACACACACACACACACACACACACACACACACACACACACACACACACACTGAGAGAGAGAGAGAGAGAGAGAGAGAGACTTCTTTAATTATTTCTGTCATAGGTACTCAATACAAGTAGGTCCTAGTAAGAGAAGTGGGAACTTGCATTCTGACAGAGGAAAAGACAGTAAACAAATATAAGTGTGTATGTCTGTGTGTCTTACGCTACATAGGGATGGACTACATATATGATGATATTTGGGTTGGTAGCATAGCTACTAAGGCTTGTGAAAGCCGATTGTGATGCTCACATGATGACACATTTTCTTAATAAATGGATCCTCAGACTTCATCCCTGTCATTAAGTAATGCATGACTGTACACGTGTATGTATGTATGTATAGATATAGACATAGGTGTACAGTCAGGAGGTGAGATTCGTCACAAAGAACAATACAATTAATATTTAGAAAAGTGACAGAAAAGAAGAGTGATTTTGAATGGGGTACCCTGGGAAGACCTCCCCTAAAAGATGACATTTAAGCAATACCAGAAACAAGTAAGTCCAAAGCCATTCAGGTGCCAGGAGAAGCAGTATGCAGAGGCACAGAAGCACAGTAATGACTTGACACGTTAGAGCCACAGCACAGAGCCTGGCTTGAGGCAGAGCAGATGCAACAGGTAGGGGATGAATAGAAGAAGAACTTCAGGTCCTTATCTAAGGGGGTGAGAAGCAGGTGAGCAGGGGAAGGTGCTCTGGGCAGCAGGAGTGATGGTGTGTCCGTCAGGCCACTGTCCCTGATTCATTCCATCCATGGGGTAGACAAACCTCTCCCTAGCTTGCCTGGTGCCAACTTCATTGAAACTTGTTGTAGAGACCAGGCTGCCCTCACTTTGTTTCCCTAACCTCAGTCTGCAGATACGGCTATTCGAGGGGCCTGTGTACGTTCTGTTCACTGACATGCAAAACATTTGGCAAAGGTAATGGTAATTGGAATTGCTCGCAGCCTAGATAGAAAACAAAAATAAACAATGCATTAAAATATAAATATATATGATATTTAATATATAATTAAAATATCATATAAATTTAAATATGGAATCTTCACAACAGTAACACAGAGAAGTCAAAAACTGTCTGGTGAAAAGCTTTATGGAAGACAGAGGCTTAAGTTTAACTTGGAATGTTTGTGTGTAGGTATGTATCAGGAAGTTTCCAAAGAGGCAAGAAACAAGCTTAAGCAAGATGGGTGGGAAGCTACAGAATAGAGATGTAAGTGTGTGTGTGTGTGTGTGTGTGTGTGTGTGTGTGTGTGTGTGTGTGTTTCTGATCTTTATTCTCTTCTCTAAGTAGATGGATGGAAACACACAATGGGGGACGGTTGGCATCTTGAAGAGGAGCTCAGATAATTTAAGAGAGAGAGATCCCTACCCAGCAATATCACTCTCCCCGAGCAAAGCACAGAAACCCATCAGTAGGAAAGATAAACAGAGCTGGAAGCACATTTAGCTGATTTATAACCCCACTGGCTCATTACCTCATTTGGGGCTGTGTTTGTAGATGTCACTCTTCCACCAAACAAACAGAGGAAATTCCAAAGATGCTCATATTTCCTTCTTCTCCCCTCTCCCACCTTCACTGGGGACAAAAAATATTTGATTTCTCTGGGCACCTGTTCCTGCATTCTGTTTTTGTATGCCACCTGTTCCTACAGCATCCCAGTAGACACGCATAATCCCTGACTCATAAGACTAAAATGAGAGCTATGCCAAGCACCAGACTGTAGACAGAGTCACCCCCAGGATGTGTAGGCTGAGCTGCAGGCAAGGCCCAGGTTTCTTTTGTGATCCTAACACCTGCCTTCTCTCGGCCTGAAATGGGCTATTGTGCTTTTCTGGGCTCCATGACTCATCAGTATTTACACATGACAGACAGAAGGAGTTTGCACATTTGTTAGGGATTTTTAGGTGTTGGAAGTCTGGAAAGCTCAGACCATGGGGAAATTCTAAACCTGTACAATTGCCTAAAGAGAAGAGCTAGGGCCTCAGAGACATTTTTCCCAAGGCTTAGCTATTGACAACTCCATGTGGATTTTAGCCGCCCCCTTCTCCTAGGAAATAATGACTAGACCAGCTACAGCTTTAGAGCCCTCAGTGTAATCAGTTCTGGGGGAGGAATTATGCTTGACAGGTAATTAAGAAAGCTGACAGGAAATAGCATTTGGCCTTTTTGAAAGCAAACCACAGTTTGTAAAAGATAATCTAATTTACCAAAACCCCCAGATGGCAAAGCTGTGCATATCGTCGCGAAGGCCAGGAGTCTTGTATTACATTAATCCCTCTTTGCCTTATACTGTTCTGTAAACTTCAACTTTTATATGAAAATATTAGACTCTGAATTAGGAACACAACATTTTCTAGGTCACTGTTAAATATAAGATGTAAAACACTGATTGATTGGGGATGCAGACTTTCCTGGCTAGAGTGGAGATGAGACTGACCAACACATCAGCTCTGAAACGCCACTCCCTTGTTTAAATGGGCAAGGCTGAGTGTTAGGAGGTAGTTTCCTGAGTTCAGCCATCTCAGGAACGAGTTCCACCTTGGTGGCAGGATCAAAACTGAGTTTACATTCCCAGCGCCCAGAACCCAGCTGCTCTCCTGCTTCTTCCGATGTTTCCTGTTTGTCTGTTAACCAGTAAAGGATGTAAAGACGGAAGATGCTGTTATCTGATATCTAACCTAAGGCACACAAGCCTTGAATGTGCTGCTGTCATGACTTACTTGACTGCGTGCAGTTTGCCCACTCCTTTGTTCTCTTATCATTCTAAAATTCTGGACCAGAGTACAGAAGGAGACCTGACTGCAAAAGCTGACTCAAGGACCCTGAAAGCAGGTGACCCAGATAAGGCCCAGTCACCAACATTAACTTCCCTTGTGTCAAAATATGAGTGGTCAATACAACATCCCACCTCATCCCCCTTGCTTGTGTTCCCATCCTATAAAAATGTTGTCCAATCTTTCTTCAGGGACACAGCTCCTCCCTGCACAAGCAGAAAACAAACCTTTCATTTTTGAGCTTCTGGTGAGTTTTCTCATCTTCAATCCTGAACCCAGCACGAGAAAGGAGGATTTACGCCATTATTTCCTATTACGCCATTATTCCTATTACGCCATTATTCCTATTAAGCCATTATTCCTATTATGCCATTATCCCTAAGATTTTAAGGATATCCATTACGCTAGAGAATGAAGAAAGAAAGTAACATGTACTAAGATTTTAAAATAAGGCATAGAGAGCTAAGGAGACAACCCAGTGGTTAAAAGCTCTGTGTAACCATGATGATCTGAGCCAAGCACTCACCTCGCAAGCTAGGCATTGTCTCCCACACCTGTGGCCTCAGCATTGGGAGGGACCTGGGGACAGGAACAAAAGGTTTGTTGACTGCCAACTTAGTTTAAAAATGTGAACCCCAGACTCAGGTTCCGGGAGAAACCCTGTCTCAAAGCAATAAAGATAAAGGACGATGCTACATGTCTTCTGATGGCCTACACATGTGAGTGCACACATGCACAGGAATTCAACCAGATTTAGGAATTTACGTTCAATGTTCAGTAAGGGGGGGAAAGAAATAAACAGTTGATGTGCAATGTCCTTTGGTAATTGTTGTGTACGATTTAATACTGTTATAGAAGAAGAAAAGAATTTTGCTCTCTTATTTATTTGCTATGGTTTGGATATAGTTAAAATGTCCTCCAAGGTCCCCTGTGGCAGAATTCCTTGACATAGTGAAGGTACACAGAACAACTCACTTACTTTCTGTTCGTTCCAAGAATTTCATGCCAAACTCGGTAAGCAATCATAGTGAGCCTAAACTAGGGCAAATTAGCCATTGTAACTAAGAGAAAGATTACACATTTACAAAGGACTAAAAAATCAACTCATCTTCCTTTGGACTTCTTTGTGGGAAAGACAGTTGACAGATGTCATCAGAATTATGGAAGCTGGCTTCCAAGTACTTATTTCTGTATTACATTTCAGGACCAGAAATGACATTGCCATCTTTATGTCCTGATGATAGAAGACATCTGTCTATCACTTTCTGTGTCATTTCTTAAGAAAGGAAGGAAGGAAGGAAGGAAGGAAGGAAGGAAGGAAGGAAGGAAGGAAGGAAGGAAGGAAGGAAGGAAGGAAGGAAGGAAGAAAAGAGGAGTGTGGAGTGAACGCCAGGCCTGTCAGCACAGTCATGTGCAGAACCTGAAGAGTCTGTTCTCAGCAACCCCACAGCACCCCACAGACAAGTAGCTAGAACTACAGGGAAAATCTAAGATGTAAAACCAGAAGCGCTCCCTGTCTACCTTCCCTGCCTCGTGAAAGGTTCTGGGTGCGCTCTATGCCTGCACCTCTGGGGGCTAAGACCTGACTCTTCTTATAAGTGGTTTGATGTGAGATTTCCTTGTCCTAGAAAGTGATACCAAAAGTACATTTGATTGAGCCATTAAAGCTCACTTCTTTGAATACAAAACTGCCTCCTCATTTCAGATTGCAAGGAAAGACGATATTTTAAGCCACTGCCAGCAACTACCCTGCATATCAGCTAACATATGCATCAGCAGGTAAGGAAATCTGCTGAAAACCATGAACTGTGACAAAGAGCAAAGTGCAGAGGATTAAAAGAAATATCTTGCAGGAGAGCAGAGGAGGGTGGCAAGCCATAACACAAAGCCCAGGGACTTAGTCCACGCAGCCTGGGTGAGAGCAGAGCTGGGCAGCTGTCAAATGTTGTCAGTGTTATCAGCACCAGTTCACAAAATTTGAAGAAGTGGTGGGATATTATGCATGTTAAGGGCTCTGAACTGTAATATTCTAGAACTCAGTTTTGGTGTCATGTTTAATCCTGAGACCAGCCTTTATTTCACTGTTCAGATTTATATTTTTTAACTATAATTACATTTTTGAAATTATAAGATAATTACACCATTTTCCTTCCCTTTTCTCCCTTCAAACTCTGCCAAACTATCCTTTCTCTCTTTCAAACGCTTTTTTCATCAACCATTATTGTATGGACATATATGTTCTTAAATATATAAATACTCCCTGCTCAGTCTGTATATTACTACTTGTATGTGTGTTTTCAGGGCTGACCATTTGGTAATGGGTAACTAATGGGTGTGTTCTTCCTGCAGGAAGATTACTTCCCCCACTCTCCGAGTTGCTCAGTTGCCCTGTAGTTCTTTGTGTAGGAGTGACGCCTCCCGGGCTTTCTTCCAGCTACAATGGCGTGTCTATCGGTGTTGCCTTTGTTCAGGTTTAGGCAGTCATGCTGGCAAGAGTTTATGTGTGTACCTTCTGACAGTCCTAGAGACACAGTCTTATAGCAACCCTGATCCTCTGTCTCTGAAGATCTTTCTGCCTCCCCCTCCCCAATATTCCGTCAGCCTTTGGTAGAGGAGTGTTGTGTAGATGCTTGCACTGAGACTGACCTCCACAACTCACATTTCCATTGCTTGTGGCTTTCTGTAATGATCTATTGCAAAGAGACGTTTCCATAATGAGGGATAAGGAATACATTTATTTGTGGGAATATGGACAAATATTTAAAGTCTAATTAAGGATTAACAAAGGGGTAGCTGTAGGCTCTCCTCTGATAGCCATGACTTTACTAGCCTTGGGTTTCTGGTGCATGATTTAGGTTATGAGGCATAGTTTGTCTCTGTTTGAGCAGCTGTTAAGTACAATTAGAGAGCTCTTGGTTACCACCAAAGTATTCATGCCACCACTGCATGCTGAATGTTGTTGTGTCGTACTGGTTGTTGTGGTGGTCCATGTGTGTTATAGCTGGGGATTGTTTGCTGCCCTCCTTTGGAACCTTGTGTGGCATGAAAGCTAATCCACAAGTGGAAGGCTTTCCTGGTCAGGACCTCTGGGCCTGGCTTCTAAAGTCCATGATATCTTTATTAGTAGGGGGTTATTATCTACCTCTAAGAGGCAACCAAGAACACTAGAAATAGTTTCTACTGCCTGGGAAGTCTCTTAGAAAACTCTGACCAACAACTCAAAAGAGGACTCCTATGCCTGATGTTTTTGTTAGCTGGTCTTCTGCTCTTGGAGAAACCTTGTCAGCCCAGATTAGATAATTTCCATTGGACTGAGCGTGAGGTCCCAGATGGAGGAGTTGGAGAAGGGACTGAAGGAGCTGAAGGAGTTTGCAGCCCCATGGAGGGAGCAACAGTGTCAACTGGCCTGACCCCCCAGTGTTCCTGGAGACTGGACCATCAACCAAAGAATACACATGGAGGGACCCATGGTTCGGACCACATATGTGGCAGAGGAGGGCCTGGTTGGCCATCAGGAGGAGGAGAGGCCCTTGGGCCTGAGGGTGTTAGAGGCCCCAGTAGAGGGGAATGCCAAGGTGGGAAGACGGGAGTGGGTGGGCAGGTGGGTGGGTGAAGGAATAACCTCACAGAGGTGGGGGAGGGGGAGGGGATAGGAGGTTCCAAAGTGGAGACCTGGAAAGGAGGAAACATTTGAAATGTAAATAAAGTATCAAAAAATAAAAATTAAAGAAAAAAAGATAATTTCATTTCAACTGTATACACGTATTTATACACAGACTTGCACATATTATGTGGTGCTTTTAAAAGGATATTAATATACCATTTCTTAGAGTTTTTCAGACCTCACAGTTCTTTCCCCTCCTCACCTTGTCCCGTTTTGATTTCCCTCTTCCTTCCCTAATAAACGCCCCCAAGGTTTTCCTAGTTTCTCAGTCAGATCACGTGTACCCTGATATTCCTTTCTCCATTGCTTCCTGACTTCCGACAATGCCTCCTTTTTACTTTCATGGTCTCTGAAGTTACTCCAGAACATGTACTCACACCTGAAGATTTGGAGCTAGGAGCCTCCGAGGAAATAGAGCAAACAACGTTTGACTTTACAGGCCTGAGTTATCTCATTTAATATGATGTTTTCTAGTCCTAGCCATTTATCTACACAATTCATGACCTCATTTTTCTTTACAGCTGAATAAATTTTAAAATATTTATACCCCCATATTTTCAAAATAAATCTACCACATGACCAAGATTTGTCTCACCCATTGATTGGCCTGTCTTTGGAGAAAATGTGATATGTAAATATATGTACTTACAATTTGTATATTTTACATATATCATCTCAATACACCATCCTTTAGAGAGACATTTAGTCTAGTCATTATTAGTTTAGGATAAGTGATGGTAAACATCAAACTAGCTCCAGTTCCTGTCTAATCATTATTTTTTCCTCAATAGGTGGCTGTAAAAATAGCTGCTCATTAAATTCAGGATATGCTCACCAACTATTAACAAGGTGTCTGGACCATCCTACTCTACTGGACAGCCAACTTTCATCCTGTGTAATCTTTCATCTGTGCTATATGGGATTTTAACCAAAGGATTTGTATGACAAGAAACTGACCTATGTTGTCCCCATAGTCTACCCTGTCCTCTGATTATTTTGTATGCTTTTCCCCAGAAGTGTAATGAATTCAAACATTTCTGCTCCGCTGACATTTCTTCCACCAAGTTGTTCCTTTACCAAACTCACTTTCCCACACCTATTGCTCTTATGATTGAAAGAACATGGGCTTTAGACTCATAGAAAACTGGGTTAGAATTCCCGCCTGTCTAAGAGTTGAATCTGTTGCTTAAGGCTCAGCAGATTGATCCTTTGTGCTCTCAACTAAGAAAGCAGCTGGTAGAGAGTGAGCTAAGAGCAATGCAGCGGTGGATCACAGGCTCAGGCAGAGGAAAGCAGTCTGTGCACGCTAGTCCCTTTGGATTCCTCTGCAGCAGCCACACTCTTCCTTACTTCTGCCTCAAGGCATTCTCCCCGTCTGACTTCTCCAGGACGGATCACCTGCACTACATTCTACGTACTTCAAGACAAAGGTACACAATGCCCTGAGGTTATTCTGAACTCTACTTTGAGTCTTTCCTAGTAATAAATGAGCAACTGATCACATTTGGGCTTTTTTTTTTTCAACTCTGTGCATTTATTTGAAATATTTTAGGTAGGATAATTGTGTGTGTGTGTGTGTGTGTGTGTGTGTGTGTGTGTGTGTGTGTGTGTGTATACACTTAATCAGTAGAAATCAAATGCGATGACAGCAATCTTTAAACTTTTTATCTTTTTATTGTATGTGTATGTATGTGTGTGTGACTAAGTACATGCATGTATGGGGTGTCCTTATAGGAGTCCATGGAAGTCAGAAAAGGAGAATGGAACTACTGGGGCTGATGTTACTGGAGTTACACAGGCCTGCTGTGTACTTGGTAGGAAGCCATTCCAGGTACTCTGCAAGAGCACCAAGTTCTCTTTTTTATTGAGTATTTTATTTATTTACATTTCAAATGTTATCCCCTTTCCAGTATTACCTAAGGACCCAGCTATACCACTCCTGGGCATATACCCAAAAAATGCTCCAACATATAACAAGAACACATGTTCCACTGTGTTCATAGTAGCCTTATTTATAATAGTCAGAAGCTGGAAAGAACCCAGATGTCCTTCAACAGAGGAACGGATACAGAAAATGTGGAACATTTACACAGTGGAGTACTACTCAGCTATTAAAAACAATGACTTCATGAAATTCTCAGGCAAATGGATGGAGCTAGAAGATATCATCCTGAGTGAGGTAACCCAGTCACAAAAGAACACACATGGTATGTGTTCACTGATAAGTGGATATTAGCCCAAAAGCTCAGAATACCCAAGATACAATTCACAGACCACATGAAGCTCAAGAAGAAGGAAGACCAAAGTGGGGATGCTTCAGTTCTTCTTAGAAGGGGGAACAAAATACTCACGGGAGCAAATATGGAGACAAAGTGTAGAGCAGAAACTGAAGGAAAGGCCATCCAGACACTGCCCCACCTGGGGATCCATCCCATAAACAGTCTCCAAACCCAGACACTATTGCAGATGCCAAGAAGTGCTTGCTGACAGGAGCTTGATATAGCTGTCTCCTGAGAGGCCCTGCCAGAGCCTGACAAATACAGAGGCGGATGCTCGCAGCCAGCCATTGGATTGAGAGTGGGGTCCCCAAAGGAAGAGTTAGAGAAAGGACTGAAGGAGCTGAAGGGGTTTGTGAACCCATAGGAAGAACAATAATATCAATCAACCAGAGCCCCCAGAGCTCCCAGGGACTAAACCACCAACCAAAGAGTACACATGGAGGGACCCATGGCTCCAGCTGCATATGTAGCAGAGGCTGGCCTTGTTGGGCATCAGTGGGCTTTTGTTCTTAACACAGTAAGTCTCATCACTCGTCCTGTCTACCCTTTTCTTAAGCTTGTTTTTCTCATATATATTTCCCAGTAATACTGCAGGGGTGAGAGCTGGACTGTATGTAGGCTTCAATTTTCAAAACCAACTTTTAATTATGGTTCTTAAGTGCTCTAATGTCCCTTCTAATCCACCACCCACCAGAGGTAGAGGAGAGAAAAGGTTGATAGAGCAAAGGAGGATATGGACCTATTTAGAAATATGTCTGTGGAGCAAATCCAATCTGCGTTGTCAGGATATCAGCAGTTCAGTTCACATGAATCAGCAGCAGTAGCTCAATCCACTTGCAAATACCACTCATGAATCAACAATGGCAGGTTGATCCAGAAGAAACCACAAAGCTCTGCCAATCAGCCTGAGTCCTTGTGGAAGTAGCAAGAACCTGCCAGAACACCACCAGAAGTTTTTTGGTATGTTTCTTTCTATAAAGTCACAACAAATAATGACCAACAAAGAATGTTAAGGCATACCAATACCACCCAGTGTTGTCAGCAAAGACCAGCACCAATAAAGCAATGGTGACCAGTAAAGAATGGCAAAGTGTACCAATACCATCCAGCATTGTCCATTGTCTGTTGAGCTATATTTATACCCTTTGCAAATATCGCATGTTCTCCCAATCATCTGCTCTAGCAAAACATCACATGCCCTTCTTCCAGACGGTTTCCAGAAATGTGTCTATTCTTAGCAAAACATCTCCGCACATGTTCAGCAAAAACATCTTCTCATATGACAGTTTCCAGAAAAACAATGCAGGACACAGGTGAGTCTCAAAGAAACCAGAAATTTCCACTTCACTGGACCACAGAGATTCACAGTCCCAAAGAGAATTTAGCTCCAGCCAGCTAAGCATCTCTAACAAAGATCAACTTTTAGGTGTGTGGGCAGAGATGAGAGAACCAAAAAAGCATGGTGAGGCACCTAGAAACTAGCAACAGAAGACACTCATATATGTGTGAGCTAGAAGAGAAGATATCCCTATATCCATGAGCTGGAAGACAAGATGCTAAGTAAAGGTGGGAATTGTGGCCATGAAGATCCATTTACTGTCAAAGACCCAGGGCTAAAGCAGTAGGTGTTACAGAGGACCAAATTACCTCAATTTATTCTCCTCCGATGTGTTGCTCTTCTGCTGGTGTTAGTTATTCACAGAATCTGTTCAGCTCTAGTGATCTAATTCCTAGGTATGAGAGTATGGAGCTAAGAAAGAAGGGAAAAGAACAGACCTTGGGTGGGAATAAATGAATAATTACCTGTGCAGAGCAACCTTTATTCTGTGTGTCAAAGAGTCTCCTAATGTGTCATGTGACCTCACAGCACAGGATAGAAAGTAGGATTTCCAAAAGTCTGGTCAGAGCAAACAGACCCAGTATTAGAACAAGTCAATATCACTAGCCTCCTAACTTGCTACACAAAGGAGTCTTTGTGCTGTATACCCCCTAGCAAAAAAAATAACCCAGCCATGTCAGACAAACCAAGACTGAGGTACAGTCTGCAGAGGATCCTGCAATACAATCAAGGTTATAAGAGAAAGAATTAAGAGCAGCATCTCCACACTAAAAGGGAATTAAAAGAGGCCTGAAAACTGAGTTCATCCACGGTTTGAAATAAGGTGACAAAAAGTTATTATACAAATGACAAATTTTAATAGAATCTATAGATTAGAAAACTGCAGTACTCTCACCTTGAGCATCGCTTCATAAGAAGGGAAGAGGGCGCCAAGCATCTTTTTAAAGGTGAAAGGTACACTGGGAAATACTTTGCAACAAAGACTCAGTGTGCACACTTTACATTTAGCTGGTTAAAAAGGTTTGTTGTGGGTGGAGATGTGGCTCAAAGCTTCGGAGCACTGGCTGCTGGTCCAGAGACCCTGGGGTTCAATTCCCAGTATGAAATTACATGTAAGGAGAGACTGAGCCACGCAAAGATTGAGTCCACTGCTGACAGGAAGTGCTCATCTGCCTGGAGAGAGCAGCTAGTCCTCCCCAGTTTCACTGGAGTCTCATCAAACATGCCTCTGAGATGGTTCTAGGCACCCAGGGACTCCAATCATTAGAGAGGATTCTCATCCTCTTGTGACAATCTGTCTTGCTTTGGTTTGTAAAGATCTGTTCTCATGTTTCAACCGTAGAGGCTGCATCACAGTCTTCTAGAAATCAAATGATCCCTTTGAAACAGAAAGATATTAGGTAGAGGGAAAGGTCCTGTCATGTCTTTGTTGGAGGGCTTAGCATGAAACTGGAATGTTCTGCCTCCTGTGTAAGGAAGGGATGGAATGATGAGCGTAATATTTAGGCCAGCCTTGCAATTGGATTATTCTCCTCCTCCAAAGCAGAGCTGCTAATATCACCCTGGCTCTCTGGGGTGAGAGCAGCTGTTTATTTCCCATTACTCACTACTCATCCTATCTCCGAAGCGGCTGTTTGAAAGATTATGATTATATAGATTGTACACACATGGCTTTCTGGACGTCAGAAATAAAAGAACAAAGCCAACAAGTGCAATTGTTTTCAGTGCCAGGAAGATACAAGTAAAGCTACGATCACTCTGAAGGAAGCTGGGTGTGAATCTAGCTCTAGGAACCTTCTGCAGAGATCAAGAGCAAGGACAGTCCATTTGTCAGGTAGTCATTGTTTTGGTTTGGGGAATTTAGAGATGGGAAGCATCCATGTTTTTCAGCATGCTATCTACTTTAATCTAAATAACATTTCCACAGGACTTTCAGAAAAATAAAACAATTCTATGATGTCATCACAACATCGATTCAAGGGAGAAAGCCTGATATCCTTTTATTAAGCAAGTATCATTTTATTAGATTAAGAGACCGAGACCCTTCTCTAGCTTACCAGCTATTCTTCATGACATAAGAATTTCAGTTTATCTTCAATTTAGCAAACATATTAAGTGCCTACTGTGTGTCAGGCACTATGGAACACTGGATTAAATAAAACTGCTTCACAGTCCACAATTTCCTTTTCCAGGAAAATTAGAGGTCATGGAAATATGATATGGCATGTGTAGATGTCTATCGACACAAGACTTCATTTTTATTACATTTTAATTTTATTTACTTATTTATTTTGGGAGATTGTGTGTGTGCCACAGGGCAGAGGACAACTTGTGGAAATCAGTGCTCTCCTTCCACCATGTGGGTCCCAGGAATCTAGATCAGTCCTCAGACTTGGTGTCTGCACAGTTCCTGACCAGCTATCTCCTCAGCCCCCAAGGCAGGACTTCTTCCAATAATGATACCTAAGAAATACTTCAGGGTATTTACTGAGCAGGAAGCTTGGTTGTTACTGCGCACCGAAGGAAGGGCACATTCATGAATAGGCTAAAGAGCTGGAGTCTCTCACGTCCTCTGAAATAGTCGGA
Source organism: Uromys caudimaculatus (assembly GCA_028551405.1). Taxonomy (NCBI): domain Eukaryota; kingdom Metazoa; phylum Chordata; class Mammalia; order Rodentia; family Muridae; genus Uromys; species Uromys caudimaculatus. Next base: position 46,022,564 of record CM052719.1, read on the forward strand.
TCACTAAATTTGTTTCGCTAAAGTCTACCATTTTGTTAAGCTATAGTTGAATATCAGAACCACAATTTTGAATACTGCATCTGGTTTGGTGATTCAAACTGAACCACAGAAAACCAAGGCTAAATAACCTGGTGTTCTATTGAATAGCACAAATGCATTGTAGCAACCTTGAATTTATTGATAAAGAATAATATACTGCAAGACTCCAATCTTAGTCACAGAAGATTCCGGGTACATTTGTGACAATAGCCTGACATCGTCAGAATAAGTTCACAGGTTCCTAAGGTGAGTACTTTAAACAGCAGTATTGATTTGTATTAGTGGATAGATTTCACTGTTTTTGCTTAAATAAATAAATAAATAAATAAATAAATAAATAAATAAATAAAGCCTTACAATGTATAGCATCCTTATGTACTTGAGTTCCAAGACCTACAGTAATATAATGCGATCATTGAAGTCATTGTAGAACCTTTAAAAAAAAACAAAAACAATGTGATAAAATGTTCACACTAAAATGTTATGAGCTAGCAAACCTCCAAGACAGTGCCTAGTGCTTCATGGCATCAGCACCTTGCAGTTTCTTCTCCCACATTTAGCCAATATGAATTGTATAGTAGTATAACACCCAAAATTGCACTTTTGAGATTTTATAGAACACTGTAGCTTCTATCTTAAAAGACTCTCTCTCCCTCCTCCCTCCCTCTTCTTTCTCCTTTCATTCCTTGCTCTCCCGTGTCTACTCTCTTTAAGAGAAGGTCAGTTTCTGTCATGTGACCAACTCCATGAAGACATATACCGGTCAGGAACTGAGTTGGAAGCTATTTATCAAGCCACTGACATCATGAGGGCAGCCTCATGAGAAATGTCCCTCCAGAACACTGGGATAAGGCACTTCCGGCTTCTCACTCTCAGAAACGGTGTCAGACAAGTGTTTATTATTTTAAGTACTTCCGTTTTGTGTTATGTACTTGTTATGCACAACTTACTTGTGCAATTGAATGGGAAACAGACACAAGTGGTAGGAAGGTTGCCAAAAGGTTGACACTGATTATTACGGGAGTTATGAGTAGGTGACATGGCTCAACACTAAAGGCCCTGAGACTGAGTTAGATGCCCAGGACCCACAAGGTAGAAGGCAACAACTGACTCCAGTGAGTTGTCTTCTTACCATATGTAGTCCATGGGACACACATGGTAACATCCTAGATAGATAGATAGATAGATAGATAGATAGATAGATAGATAGATAGATAGATAGATAGCAAATAAATGTTTTTAAAGTTGTGAGTAACCTTCACATTTTTTACACGTTCCTGTATTATTTCCTAATTATTCATATTAATTCCATATCATTTCTTTTAAAACAGGAAAAAGAGTTGTTTACAAGTCAGTTTAACACAAAGTGTTATTTTAAGTGGATTTTGTTTGATTTTATTGTCAAATAGAAATTACTACTCCTGGGGATTCTGTCTCATAGAGGTAAATCCCATATCAGTTAGAGATTGTGAGAAATAATTTTACATTTTGATATAAATTTCATGTTTTCAGAAAAAAATTAAGACTACTACACATAATCGCTGCATAGCAACACTCCTATGCACCAACATTCTTTAACTGTAAACATCTTACAATGCACGTGTGTGCAGGTTGGTATGTGTGTGTGCATATTGGTGTGTATGCGTGCATGTGCACAAACCTCTGTGAGACTATGCGGAAGTCGTAATCAACCTCAGGCTGCCGTATAATTTGTTTATTGGAGATCAGATCCTCCTAGGGCTGGGACTCACCATTCCACTAGGTCAGCTAGATGGTGAATCCCAGGAACCCACATGCCTCTGCCTCCCCAGTACTGGGGTCAGAAGCACACACCGTTAACTAATCCCCTGCTTTTTCATCTGGGTTCTGGAGACTGAATCCAGGTCCGCAGGATTGCACAGCAAGCACTTTGCCAATCAAACAATCTCCAGGCTGCATGTGTGATTTGCCTTTCTGAACCAATAAAGATTTATCATGTATCTCCTTGACATAATTTTTTATTTATTTTTTATATAATGATTTTACTAGTTTTGATTTTTTTTTTTTTTTTTTTTTTTTGCTAAAATATAATTTCCACGACTTTCAGGTTGGCCTTCTATTCTAGAAGTTAAAACTGACTCATCAGCAAATGCTCAGAATTTTGCTTTCTGTGCCTACTATATGCCAATGGAATATCAAAATCTTAGTCACAATAGCTTATAATTCTAGCCCCATTTCTTTTAACAAGCAATGGTATAGTAAAGCAAAAACCAGTGTGAGGAATCCAGGATTCTAATCTTAACCACAAAGATTATGGCAAAGAAAATGGTCTTAGATTTCAAGGATAGTGTGCATTGCCAAAGCCTGGTGTTATTGGCCAAATCAAATCCTATTAAGCCCAATCTCTAACCAAACAGGTCCATTTACAATAGTAATCTTGTTATCTGCTGAATCATACCTATAAGACGCAATTAAAACAACATTCAATATTCTCTGCCTATGACTAGACAGTAAACAGAAATAAGAACCAGATAATGTTTCAGATAATTGAAATGATATGAAACAGAAGAGTTTTGCCCAGTACTATGGGGTTTTGTGAACTTTATAAAATCTCTGAGTAATTCAACTCTTCTGTATGCTAGGATTCCAGTAACTTTATTTTGTGTGCATGTGTTTGCCTTTCTTCCTCCCTCCCTCCCTTCTTCCCTCTTTACCTCCCTCCTTCCCCTCTCTGTTTTCTTCTCACCAAGAGGCTTGAGGTACATAAGAACTACCAATGGTAGTGTTGGAAACCTTATAAAATAAATAAAGAGAGGCTTAGTCACATAGAAAATACATTTGAAAAATTCTAGAAAGAGCAAAATAATTTTTCTTATGTCTCCATCAGTTATTCAGCTCCTCTTATGTGCTAGTTATTATTAGAAGAGCCAAAAATATGTGAGTGGAATAAAAAAGGCATCGGCCCCTCATGGGATGTGTGTTCTGGAAAGAGGAGGAAGATAATCCACTGTACAAATGACAATGATTGCCTTAGAAACTGAAGCAGACAAGGACCTGAGATAAATAGTAACAGTGATTAGTGGGTGTTTTAGGTGCAGTGGTTAGAGAAGGAGTTTATGAATGGGAAATGTGGCCTCATCATGGGTAGGAGGGAGACTATCACACTCAAAACAAAAAAAAAATAGTATAAAGACAGTAAGACAAAGACAAGCCTGCATAGTGAAGGAAGGGTCAGTGGAAGAAAGGTGCATGACTTGTCAAATCCTCACAAAAACAGTTCATTCAAATGATGAATAAAAGCTTTTAAGGTCCCTTTATTACGATTAGTTCCTATTCTCACCATTTTTCAGAGTGCCAACAGAAACAACTTAACTCAAAGGACAACCGAGTCAGCTCAGGATTCAGAGGGTCTCAGTTCACCATGCAGACATAACATGATGGCTGGAGCAGCTCGTTGTTTGTGGGTAAGACCTTATGGCAGAGGCTTTTCTTCGCAGCAATGAATCAGAAAGCAGAGCCTAGAGTATTCACTGGAGCCAGAAGTGGCTACAATCTTCAAAGCTGCTCCACTAACCTACTTCCATCAGCTAAGGGGGGGGGGGGGGAAATCCACTGCGCATCGGAGGAGTGCTCAGCTGCATGCAAATGAATCTATATCAATCCCACCTCAAGGCCCAAGGACCATTACAGAAGACTAAGAGCCAGGAGTCTGGGATTACTGGAGCAAACCAGTGTCTTCTGAACATGACAGGTCCATTGTGGTCATAACCTCATAGCAGCTGTGCTTGCCTACACAAGTTTATGAGCATATGGAGCACTGGGAATTTTAAGACCGAAACCATTCTGTAAAACCCTGTTGTAAGGAATTCTCGACATTGTGATTGCCAGAACTCAGAGGACCGCGCAGCACAGAAGGAATGCTCATGAGGCCATGGGCCCTAGCTACTAATGATGAGTTAACAGTCATCGTCAGTAGCAAAGGGAACAATTCATGGCCACAAGGTCTCAGCAGAACTGTGAGAAGCAGAGATGACCGCATGTGCAAGAGTATCTGGGGGTACTTCTTGTTCTCTGTTCTTCTTGTAAATATAAATACACTTTAAGAGGCAAATCTATAAATAAAATATAAAATAAATCATTTCTGAAAGCCCTAACTTTCTTTCTTCAGGAAAGAATTTATTGGCCCAAGGTCTGGCCATGGGAACATCGTTCTCCCACCCCCAGACTGGGTGAGGAATCTTTTCCTACTTGGGAGTGCTGATGAGTTAAATGAAGACATTCTGCCCCATAAGGACTTTTGTGCTGGTGTTGGGAATCATCCCCACGGTCTCCATGGACTCTGAAGGAGACAACATTGAATATGCCTGTCTCTACAACAAATGTAGTGTTCATTGGGAAATTTCCAAAACACTGAGACTACAAATCAACTATCATTCCTGAGAAGAAAGACATAATCAGGAAATTAGAATGTTGCTCTCCCTAAAGCAGAAGAACTAAACTCTTGAAAAGAGATACCAAAGACTATAAGCAAGAAAAGAAGAAAAGAAGAAGGAGGAGGATTTTGCTGGAATATGGCCATCCAGCAAGATTTGGGGAAAGGGAGTTGGCCCAAGAGGCAGTAGCAGCTAGGACAGGGGCAATAATTCGATGCCTGTGAGGAGACAATCGATCCAGAAGTACTTGAAAAGTAGCAACTAAAAATTGCCCAAGCATTTGGGAAGTTGGATCCTGGCTTCTGTGGGCCTCTGTGGGCCTCTGTGGGCCTCTGTGGGCCTCTGCAACCTGATACGGAAAAATGTTCTGTTGCTGTGATCCCTCCCCTTTCTCATTTACACAGACTTCAAACTAACACATGCATGAGGCCAGCTAAGCTACCTGTGGTGGGCAGGTCCCTGAAACCAAGCACCGAGCATCAGTGGAAATGTCCCCATCACTGAAGGCCTGCACTATATTGTGGTGACATGCAATCTCTTTGGAACTTGTGGAGTCTTGTGGAAAACTTAAGACAAATGAATTCATGATCACACATGCCCTCACCTCCAGACAAAATGGTGAGCCTGATTACTGTCATGCAAAATGAGAAAGAAATTTTCCTTATGCAGAATGATGTTAGACTCCTCTCTTGGCTGGATCCATATTCACCCAACCCAAACACCTTTTTGTGCAGGGTAAATCTGCCCACTCACTGCTCCTATCAAATGATGTTACCAGAATCGATACCAATTGTCTGCTCTGCCAAGTTCCAGGAAACTAGATTCTTTAAGTTAACTGACTGTGGCCTTCAAGAGATTTTATCCTACTAGTAGAGAAACTTTTCACTCTCCTGGCAGAAATCACATTTGTTCTGCAACTGCAGCCACTTCACTGTCAAAGACAGAATTGTCACCATCACAGACCTTTGATAAACCTCATGGTCCAGGAAGATGGCTCATGGGGTAAAAGCCCACCAAGCCCAACAGCTCAAGTTTAAGTCAAGGGACCCACATAGTGGAAGGAGAGAACCCAAGTTCCCCCAATTCATACTCTGGCCTTGTGCACTGTGGTATGTAGATAGATAGATGTAATTAATATAAAGCATAAGTCTAGGAAGAACCAAGAAAAAAAAGTAAGAAATATAAATAGAAAACTAAAGGTACAAATGGCAGAAATGCGCATAATGTCAGCAGTAGCCAGAGCAAATATAATTCATTCATGCTATGCTAAATGATGTAATAAAACCCTGTGGTGCTTACTAGAAGACCCTAGGATATTTGAATTCAAGGAAATAGCTAAAATATACAAATTAGAGCAGGGAAATAAGGCAAAAGTGGTTATATTAATATCAGTTTACTTTTTTAAAAATCCAAGAAAGGAGGGGGTACATGCATGACTCAGCCACTGAGAAGCTACTGTCAGTTAGTGACCTCTGGGGGAAGGAGAGTCTGTTTCCTTTAAGATGTGGCCCTTGGCAGGAGCATGCTGCAGCAGATGACCCTGCATCCATGAATGTATGGGCAGCCCAAGCTCAGTGTCTTATGTTCTTTCCAGCTTTGACTCCTAACTCCAAATCCTCACATGTAAGTATATAGCTTACAGTAACCATAGAAACCAAGAAAGTAAAAAGGAACCACGGGGGTGGGGAGGAGCAACAGAGTATAGCAGGGGAATAGCAGGGTCAAAGCAATTTGAAGGAAGAAACGAGAAAAACAGGGGTGAGATTAATTGGGAGGGAAGAGGGATACCAACACAGAAGAGAGGAAGGGAAGGGGTAAAATAATAGTATGAATGCTTGAAAAAATCATAAAGAATCGTATTAATCAATTTACCTAAATTACATATAAAACACATAAGTTTATGTGTATTTACTTACACACACACACACACACACACACACACACACACACAGCTTAAATAAAAAATTCCCAACTGGGCTGTCAATACCCCTCCTCAAGAACCATAGGCTATTTCACAAAAACATTAATACCAGGCATGATAAGTTCCTTTACAAATTTCCCAAAATATTAAATGTTATTGCTTTTGTTCTCAGTTGCTTCCCAGAGGATTAAGGTAAATCCCTATTGCTGAAGACGCCATGAACTTCAGACATGGGACCCAAAGGATCCAAGCCAGATCTGACCGGAAGGCCTCCTACTTCAGGGCTAGCTTTCATAGTACCAGAAGGTGCCATGCAAGCTTCCAAGGGAGAGAAGAAAATATTGTCCCACCCAGCTATCATACTTGTGAACTACAAAAACAACCAACATGGCATGATAACCCAAAGGGTATAATATTGGCACTCATATCCTGGTGACAACCAATGGCTATCTAACTGGACTAAGTCTATTCAACAAGAGGTACTGGACTTAAAGCCCACTCAACTATGCATGGTACTGAAATCCTAGCCAACTGCCTGGGGCTAGCGATGTCATAGATCTTGAAGGAGAATCTACAGCTGCCATTTTACTAAACCAGTGTAATTCTTAACTGCATTCTGAATATTTACTCATATATTCACAGATAAATGTAGTTCTTACCCCTCAACAAACTCTCTTCACAACAAATGGAGACCATTGCAGAAAATTACAACTAATCAAAATGCAGAAAACAAGTGATTGTGTGGGCCAGTCCTAACTAGTTCATTGAAAACACAATTCCTGTTGTAAGACGCAGGGAACATTGAGGAAGATGGGGCAGAAAGACCTGGAAGAACATAATGTCTACTTTAAGATTGTATCTCCTGGAAACATCAGGGAAGTAATATCCATTATGTTCCAACAACATGTCTGCCTTAAGAAGACGTGAACGAGGAGGCCCCACACAGATATACTAACATGGAAGAAGGAACTATGGAGTTCAACCCTAGACAAAGAACTTCAGGCAACTAAGAAATGCTGAAAGTGGGAGAAAAGAGTGTTTCCCAAGGAAGAATACCCCAACTGGTTATTAAATACCAAATAGTCAGCCTTGAAATCATATGCATAAAAGTAACATTATACAGAATAAGTGGATAGTATTTTTTCATGAATTTATTAATTCACTTTATATCCCAATTGCAGCTCCCCCTCCCACCTCTCCTCTGAGTACCATCTTCACAAACCCCTCCCACCACCCCCCCATCCCCTGAGAGAAAGGGAAGCCCCCTCCATGAGTATCAACATGGCACATCATGAGGCAGCAGGACTAAATGTATCCTCTCCCCTGAGGCCGGGCAGAGCTGAAGGCCTGACAATGGATCGCAGGGAACAGGGCCAATGCTCACCCCTGCCACCTGTGCCCCAGGTTGACCCAGAGGGACCTAATCTGGATGTTCCTGGGACCCAGCAGACCTCCTGGGTAAGACATGCAGAGCCTTGGGCCAGCAATGGAGGTCAGGGCATCAGATTGCATTTATAGATTTAGGAATGCTAGCAAGCCTAGCACTAAAGGTCCATCACTGCCATACTGTGTTGTGGGGCCGTGATTTGTGACAGGCAATCTGGCATCCAGTTGAGCACAGGCATAAAATCTGGGCAACCCAGTGGAACAATCCACAAGGGACCGGAAAACTTTATGCTCCCGGGAGGCTTTTGGCTCCAGTCACCATCACGTACCACCACCCCTCAAGTAGAGGCTGACCACACAGCTCCTAGCCATCCCCATGTTAATGAGACACCTAGAGGCTTAGCCACGCCCCTTCCCAGGTACTATATCTGCCTTGCCTCTCCCAGAAAGGCAAGAGTACAATTCCATCCACGCCACTCCACAAGATGAAAATAAACGTCTTAGAATTATGGACTGTCTCTTCATCTGGACCCACCATGGGAAGCAGGGATCCGGCCCTCGATTAAGGAGCCGAGTCTAATCTCTCACCAAAGGCTTCCCAGCGCTCCCAGACGGTACCCATTCACCCAAGCCTAAGCAGCTAGCCTGGCGTCCCAAGCCGCCAAAACTGAGTCTGCAGCACCCTGCAGCGACTGCGGTGCCCCTGGCTAGAGAACCCACGGGATGGTTGCCGTGAGTTCCCCAGGAATGGCCCCCTCCCCCACCCACGGGCAGGGCCCACAAAGGCTTCCCACAGCCCCCACCTGCCCATCGGACTGTGTGGGAAGAAGCATGTGTGTAAAACAACAATTAAGTTAAAGGAAGCCTGAGGCTATGAATTTGAAAAAGTAAAGATGGGGCACATGGAGGTGTTGGAATGAGGAAAGGGAAAGGGAAAAGTATGCAATTATATATTTTAATTTCAAATTCTAAAAAGAGGAGAACAGCATTGGGGGTAGGTGAGGAGGTTCAGGAGGTAGGGGTTGATTTGGGAGGAGTTCAGATTAAGGATGGGGTGAATGTGATTAAATAAATACATTGTACCCACATATAAAGTGCTCAGGAATTACTAAAAATATTCTATTTTAAAATCCAATTTGCTTGTTTGTTTGGGGTGGGGGTTGAAAACAGGGTCTCATTATGTAGCCCTGTCTGTCTTAAAACTCCCAAATGTAGACCAGGCTGACCTTGAACTCACCTCACAGAAATCTCTTGCCTCTGTCTTCTGCGTGCTGAGATTAAAGTCGTGCCCCACTATGCCTGGCTTTTAAATCCTATTTTAAAGGGTTGATTATTGAACTGTTTATACTCCACTAAAGTAAGAAAATAACCATTAACGCTTTGCATCAAGTTACATGGCATTTCATTGGAAAACTGGTGGAAAGTAGGCTACCATGTGATGTTTCCAGAATCAGACTTAGATCCTAACATTTGTCATTCAAAGGTTGAAAGATTAAACAAAACACAAATGCTGGCACAGAAAAGATGAGCCTGTACTGTCTCCCTGACCAGGAGCTGTCCAGGGCAGAGTGTCCCCATGCTCTAGGTCAGATTCCACACTCTCTTGCTAACTACTTGACATTTTAAAGAAGGTTTTGCATTTGATACAGATTTATTTATTTGCCACCAGAAGTAGGATAGGTCCAAATGACCTCATCTGAAGCTTTCAGAAACAAAAATTATTTTTCTAGCCTTCAGTGGTTTCCTGGGAGTTATGACAAAGAAGGAAGCATGAGAAGAAATGATTATGATAAAAATATAGAGCTTCATGGTGGAACATTGCCTAACATGTGTGAATTCCTGGGGTCAACTTCCAGCACCACCATTAATTAATAATTTAATTCATCTATAACCAATTTAAACATGGAAGATTACCCTTGATATTACCAATAGGTTTTATTCACTGTATTGGAAGGCCTTAAGAAAAGAATTGAAACTTGCAGGAAAAAAATCATTTCATTTGGGGACAGTGACTCAGCCTCTGGTCAAGTACTGGACTCTGCCCTTCCTGTCACCAGTCAGATCCAGACCGGCCTAGTGAGCCGAGTACTACAAGCCCATAACTGCCACACTGTTCTTAGCTGCAAGCGTTTTAACATATTCTTCTATTAATCCTCCTCTACTTGAATCATGACTGGTAAAATTAAAAATAATTAAATATGGGGCTTTTATAAGAAAAGTGGGAAATATGTCTGAAGGATATGAGTAGATAAAGAGATTTAAACATTCATAATATTCCTAAACAATGCAATTCAAAAATCAATCCCAAGAAGACTTTTAGAGGAAACTGACAAAAAAATTTTTTTCTGAAAAGCAGAAATTAGACTTAATTGGTGATGGTAGAGGTAGGGGCAACTAACATACCCGGCAACAGAACATACTGTAAAGCCACAGTGATTTTAGTGTAAGCAGAGGAAAAGATAAATATATCAAAGAACCAAAACAAAGGTCAGAAAGTGACATACATAAATGATAGATAGATAGATAGATAGATAGATAGATAGATAGATAGATAGATGATAGATAGATAGATAGATAGATAGATAGATAGATAGATAGATGATAGATAGATAGATAGATAGATAGATAGATAGATAGATAGATATGAATTTAGTATATGATAAGTAGAGCATCCAATGAGCAAAGGTTAGATGCTGTGGTGCTTTGAACAGGTTTGGCTCCCATAGATTCATGTGTTTGAATGTTTGGCCATAGGGAGTGGCACTATTAGGAGGTGTAGCCATGTTGAATGAAGTGTGTTACTGTGGAGAGCAGCTTTGAGGTCTCCTATGCTCAGGCTCTGGCCAGTTCAATGGTTATCTCCTGGCTGCCTACAGGAGACAGTTTCCTCCCGGCTGCCTTTGGATCAAGATGTAGAAATCTTGGATCCTCCAACACCAAGTCTGTCTGCACAATGCTATGCTTCTCACCATGATGATATGGACTGAACCTCTGAAACTGTAGGCCAGCCTCAATTAAACGTTTGCCTTTATAGCAGTTGCCTTGGTCATGGTGTCTCTTCCCAGCAATGAAACCCTAAGACAGATGGCATACCTGCTGTTTCCTATTGAGTTTGTTATCGTGCTGAAATTCAGCAGATTGAAATAAAAACAGTTTACTTGAGTTCATGCCTTGGTGATAAGGCGATTGTGCTGGGGTACACTGAGGAGACTTGGGGTCTAGTCCTAATGGCTCTGATCTTGCCTGAATTGTTCTCACTGCCCAATCCCACAGTGGGTAGCTGGCTGGTCAACTGCCTCATGTTTTATGGTCTCATTTTTGTGTCTTTTGATTATGAAGAAAATGGTGCAGTAGATCGCCAGTTTCTTATCATTAAGCAAGCTTCCCGGGTCTGTTTATCTAGCAACGGAGTTCCAAGCATAAGGGAACAGAGGCAAGCTGCAGTACAAAAGGGTCTCTTTGAATGGGTTTGCCATAGACCCAAATCACATGCCAAAGCCCAGAGTCATTAGATGCTATAGTTGACAGGTGAGGCAAACCTGCCTAATCAACAACAAAGCAAGACTGAATCTCACAAAGCAACACCAACAAGCATAGTAGAAACCTAAACTTTAACAATGAAATCTAGATGCTGGTTCATTGGGAATCAACTAGGAACTGATAAGATCATCAGGGTAGAACCTCCATGAATACTAATTGTTTTATAAGGACAGGCAGAGAGGCCAAGCAGATACATTTGTACATTCTCTAATTGTTACCTGTGGTACTCTGGGACATCTTGGGACCTGCCAGTATGAAGGTCATCAACAGATACAATTCTTTGACCTTTGCAGCTCAAGAACCACAAGTCAAAATAAATCTCCTTATGTTGTTACTTACACAGTGGCATTGGGTTATTAGCGACTGAAAACGGACTAACAGAGTCATGGAGTATATACCCCCAGGAGTGGCATACTCAAGAAAAAGGAAGCATCTCCACAACCAATCAAATACAATGAATTATTCAATAAACAATGCTGGGAAAATTGAACTGTTAAGGAACAAAGTAGGCTAGGCACCTATATAACAATAAATCCCAGTATTAAAAATTAAAGGTAAATTACCATATTTCAATAAAAAGTTAACAAAAATGTAGAATGATCTGCAGTATACATGGTGATGGATTACAGACTGTAATGTTTGAAAAAATGCTGGAAATAAATTCAGAAAGGATAAAACAGGGGAGAAAACGGAAATAGATAATTCACCAAAGAAATAAATAAGCCCTACATTCTATAAATCTCTGTGGCGTCTTTGAGCCTGAATTTTCCATCAACTCTGACTTGTCTTGCCACTTCAGAGTTACACAGAGAAGCCAAACAAAAATTTATAATGCCTCCAAACCATTTAAGTCATCTGACTCTTTGAGTAATGACAGAGCCCATTTGAACACTGGTAAATCATATCTTCTCTTTTCAGGAGAAGAGATTGTGCCAAGCTGATGTGGCCGGGGTATTTCAGCAGAAGCCAAGCAAGCATCTAACTGCCTAGGCAAAGGCCAGCCTTGACAACATAGCTAACTCATGAATTTGGAAGTCATTGTCACAAAGGAAATAAAGGCTTCATAAGTATGGTTAACCAAAGTCTAAATTCAAGGGCATTCCTAAACAGGAAAAGGCTTCTAGATAAAGAAGACAGCCATCAGGAAGCTTCTTAGTAACTAGGATGGGTGGCTGTTTGGTTTTGAAGATGCATTTGAACTCTACCGTCTTACTACCTTCTCTCATACAAGAGCATTGTTCAGTTTCAGTTTATGTGATGAATTTTCAGAGTTCTCTCACCTTACAAGACTGACCAAAAAAAAAAAAAAAAGTGTGATAGAAAAAGAAAAGAACAGATTGTGAAATGTGTGTCTACATCTGCTTCCCCTCCTGAAAAATAGACAAAACGTGATTTATTCTGTCAAGTATTTTGAGTGTTAAATAAAACAGTATACACACAGGTGGTAAAATGCTGTGATATGTTTAATGGTTTTCTTTCCCTTTCCTTCTGGTTAGTTTATTGCTGTTGTATTTGTTTGTTTGTTTTGTTTTTGTCTCTGTGACAAATACCTCACAGAAACAACTTAGCATTTAAAGGTTTATTTTGGATCAAGGGTTCAGATGTTCCATCTGTGCTCAGGTGACTCAACTGCTTTTCTACTCACGGTGAAGCAAGGCAATCATGGAGGAAGGGCGTGGTAGGCAAAGCTGCTCACCACATAGGGGCCAGGAAGCTGAGATTCGAGGGGGAGGGGATTGGAGAGCAATATATCCCAGTGACTTTAATTACTTCCACTAATTAAGTCTTTCCTCCCAGTTTCTACAACCTTCTAATAATAACGTTGAATTAGGACTGCATCAGTAGGGCGACCCATTAATGAGGTCAGAGCCCTCAGAAACAAAACCCTTCTTACAAAGCCACCCGGGGAATCCTCATCATATCCCAATCATAACACCTTCCTCTGTCCATTTTTACTTCCTAGTGATGGTTTCTGTGCTCGTATCTGGCTGTTCATACCTTCCTGTCTTTCCCCATTTCTCCAAATATAACCTCGATGTGAGGTTACGTTTTCTTCCTACTTAATGTACCCTGTGTGTCTGCTTCCAGGCCTCTGGCTTCTGCTATGCTATCAATTCTGGAACCTCACTGGTACTCCTCTCAGATATCCTGTTATATCCTGTTGTTGCCCTGTGTCATGGAGATCCTGTAGTTTTGGATCTGTAGAACGGGTCCCTTCACGAACTCTATCAGTTCATCGATGTTGGGGTGGGCCAATTCAAAGCTCTGGATCTGGCCCTGAGAGGTATCTGAGCTGGTCAGCCCATTTGACCCCCACACCACTGAGGTGAGCTCTCCCGCCCTGCCCTGACTGGCTCACCCAGTGGCACAGTCAGCAAGGGACAGAGCCAGCTCTCCCGCACTCCTGCCCTCAGGACTGGCTCAACCACGCCCATGCGATTAGGACCAGCTACACTGCACTGCCTAACAACGGTGCAGAGCCTGCTCTCCTGAGTGTTGTACAGGTGAGGGGCAGGGACGGCTCGTCTGCTCTCATAACTCCAGGGCCAGCTCTACTGCCTGCTGCAGGTGGCAAGGGGTGAGGGCAGGGGCAGGCATCTGTCCCTCGCCCATGCTGTTGCAAGCAGGTAAGTGTGGGACCAGCTCTCTCACATGCACATCCTTGGGCGGGCTCACCCAAGTGCTGCAGCAGATAAGGGGCAGGACCAGCTCTGCCTCCTGCCACAGATGGGGAGGACAAAAGGGAGAGGACAGGATCTCTCCTCAGCAGAACCACCAGATAGACCAGTGGCAGGGCTGGCTCTCCCATGTTCATATCCTCAGGACAGCTCACTCGCAACTCCTGCAACAAGGAGTGCTTCCTGGGCGATGTGCTGGGGCCACTCTCCTAGAGGTGGGGTCAGCTCTCCTGTTCTCATACCCCCAGAGCTAGGTCTCCCAGAATGCCCAGGAGAGGGGTGTGGCCAGTTCTGCCCAGCCCCCAGACATCAACATGTTCCCCAGATGGCAGCCCAGACCAGAGACATACACCTGGCCTTTGGTGGTAGCATACCCCTGTGGCTGTCGAGCCATGGTGGCGGTACAGGCCAGGACCTCACCATGGTCCCAGGTGGCATCCCAGCTACTCACATTAGGCTGTTCCTCGCCACCCTCAAGTGTCTAGTTCCGTCTCTCTTCATTGTGCCCACATCCTTCTGTTTCTCTTTCTCTTCCATTTCTACACCACTTACATGATCCACAGAGTGGAACCTGGGGTCTCTGAGTATCTGAGGCCATCTCAGGAGTGGTCTAAGGAGTGCTATGCCCCACCTGTGCATCATGGCACTGGGCAGGGTTCATCTTGGACATGGCCTGTCCCCAGCCCCAACCTACAAAGCACTGGTGGTCATCTCAGGCTAGCTCCCTGTCCAAGCCCCCTAGCTTCAGACTGGTGGTCATCTCAGGCTTGCTTTTTTCACAGAATGTTAGGTCACTAATCATTCACATGTCCACAGGTCAGTACACTGAGCGTAGACACAGCCTCTCTCCTCTCTGCCACCTACTGATACATATGTGACACCACAGACACACCTCCAATGACTCTAGGGGCAGAAACTTCAAGTATTCTTAGAGCAACACAAAATAGACTGAGAAACACACTCTTTCAAATAAATGAGTAAATAAATACAGTAAATGTGGGTGTCTGTGCAAGCTCACAGGCCAGAATGATGACTATGGTAATGTCATCACGGAGACGAGTGTGAGGCCCACAGGGAAGATGACAAAGGGGAACTTTGGTGGTCTATTCTACGTGTCTCACACTGCCTCAATACTTTGCATTGAGAATATATAAGTCATCTGTTTGTTTAACAGCTTTGAGATTTCCTACAGAATTATAGCATGAAATGGGATATAGTATAGTCTTTGGTTATACATAACTATGTTTCTATTTGGCAAATACCAAAATGTAACAGTACAAACCAGATACATATGAATATACATTTATAAAATCTAACTTTGTAAAAGTCCTGAGAGTTTGTAAGAGCTTGGGAGACAGCTGAGCAGATTTGACACATGATAGAAAACATTTCCTTCCATTTTATTCATATTCAGTCTAGGGTCTGTGGAATTCACTTCCTCCATGTGGTGTGGCTATACCACCCAGCCTGGCCCTCGGAATGCTTGAGTTAAGGCAAAGGCCAAATTTCAAAAAAAAAAAAATAATTAAAAAACTATTTAAAGAAGAATTCTAGCCAATCTTGATGATGGACACTAGTAATTTAGCTACTTGGGAGGCAGGGGCTCAAATTTAAAGCTTGGGTCGACTACATAGCTAGTTCAAGGCCAGCCTAGGCTAACTAGTAAAATACTGCCTCAATTTTTAAAAGTTTAAGAGCACTGGTCTAAGATTATCAAGATCCTGGTATGTGCAAGAAAGAGGGGGGGAAGGTAGAGGGAGAGAGAGAGAGACAGAGAGGGAGGACTAGCAAGCAGTACAAGTAACAGCTCACTTCAACATTGCATAGTTCGGAGTTAAAGTTCATGATACCACATTTTAAGCCTCAGTTCCCTCTTGTATAAAATATGCTTTGATAAGTCAAGCTAAGACTATAAAGGTTAAAGTATTGCTAACATATGCATTTAACCTACTCCTGTTGTCATAATCTATTGCATTGCCTTTGAAAGCAAGTAGAAGTCTGGGGGAAGTCAACAAACAAGATTGTCAGACATGAAACCAACAAGTGAGCTTGAAACCCGACAAAAGCAGAATTTCTTTCCAGACAAGCATGAACATTATTCACAACGCATTGTTTGTTACTGAATCATGATAAGACATCCTGACACTAGGACTCAAAAGCACACAGTGGGTTCTAATAAGCCAGAGGTAGATGACTTGTTTTAACCTCAGAAGCACTAATCTCTAATCAAGTGAAGTAAGAACTTAAGACTTCAGATCCACTGCATCTACATAAAGGTATATTTATGAGAACACCAGGTTTCCACATGCAGTATCTTGGGCTTTTAATAACATAATGAAAGTAATCATTAGAAAGAAGGAAAAGGGGGAGGCATCTCTGGGAATGTATGGAGATCTAGGATTGGAGAGGCTCCAGGGAGTCTGTAAGGTTGACTCTAGCTGAGAACCCTAGCAGTGCGGGGGGGGGGGGGGGGGGAGGGATATGGAGCCTGAAGTGGGCACCTCCTGTAGCCAGGCAGGACTCCCAATGGAGGGCTAAGTACAGCAACTCACCCACAAAACCTTCTACCCAAAATGTGTCTTGCCGACAAGATATGCAGGGACAAAGATGACACAGAGACTGAGGGAATGGCCAACCAATGACTGCCCCAACTTGAGACCCATCCCATAGTCAAGAACCAATCCCTGACACTATTAATGATACTTTGCTATGCTTGCAGACAGGAGCCTAGCATAACTGTCCTCTGAGAGGTTCCACCCAGCAGCTGAACTAAACAGATGTAGAGACCTTGTAAAGTGAATGTAACATTAATTAATTAATTAATTAATTAATTAATTAATTAATTAATTAATAAAATAAGGAAAGGACTTTAAGACATGAAAATATTAAGATTATGAGTGACATAAATCATGGATCAAAGGATGAAGGACTTTTGATATGAAAGAGAGCAAGTCAAGCATCAAGAGGAGAAAAGAAATGATGATTTCTGGAAAGTAGGAGTAAAGTTTTAAGTGTTGAATAATCTGAACAATGCACTCACTCTAACAAGTATCATCTAAAAGCCTTGCTTTGGATGGACAAATCTGACCAGTTTGTGATTTGTATTAGCCCACCCATCTATCCTTCTGCAGAGCTCTGAACAACATCGCTCTGTGGGGCTACAGAGTGTCACACCAAGGTAACGGACAGAGAATTTCTCCTTGAAAGGACAATGGGCTTGGGATGCTTGCCTCTCCTAAACTGTGAAGGTAGAGCCATGTTGCCAGGGAGACCAAGTGGTATCAAGGACAACCCCTCATAAGTAGCTGCATAAAAGACTCTTGTGTCAAGGAAACTGTGCTGCCAGCATCAATAATTCCAGAGTGGCGATCTGAGCATGAATTACTGCAGTTGAGAGTTTTTCATAGCACATTTTAAAGTCATCTAGACCCTGTTTTCATACATGCAAGTCTCTGTCCTCTGTAGTCAGTGCTGCTGAAGGGAGATACCCCATGCTTTCTTGGTTTCCACACAGAGGGATCTCACCCAAGTCTCATTTCATTTTCTCGGCCCACAGGGAGCTAGAGGCACTTAACTAATAAGTAAATTTGGAAAGTGTAACTGTGTGTTCCCTCCATGCTTTCTCTCAGAGGAAGCTTGGCCTTCCAGACTATGTCTGCAGGCCTTACAAGCACAAAGCTCAGTTCTCAGAACCCACATTAGAAAACATCAATACATGAAGGCATTTCACACATTTTGGCATTGCCTCAGCTGCCATAGAGCAAACATTTCTTAGACATTCCTTCAAATTGTTGTGAGAATGAGGGGGATGAAGGTGCCATCAATTAAAACTACCCTCAAATACCTAACGATATTATAATATGGTGGCTTTATTTTAACTCTAGCCCAAATGCTACATCATGGAGAGGGTCTTAACTGGATGTGTTGTGTGTGCTTTGAGATGCCTACAAACTCCCAGGCATGTATGGAAATATTTGCATATAGATACATTATTTTCTATCCCTAAGAAAAGTTAAACATTAATCCAATTGTTGGTAGAAACAAAACTCTAAATAAATTATGATGTTAAATATTTTCAGCATGCCTACAATTTTAGATTTTTTTAAAAATTTACCGATATATATACATATGCATATATATGTCGGTGTTTTACCTCCACATGCATGTGTGCATGTGGACCATGTATATGTCAAGTGTTCAGGAGGTCAGAAGAGCATGTCAGATCCCCTGGAAAGAGGCATGGATGGCTGTGAGCCACATATGGGTGCTGGGAATCAAACCAAGGTCCTCTGCAAGAGTGCAAACGTTTACTCAATCATTGATCCAATTCACCAGACCATTGAAATTTTAGATTATCCTCATACTTTCAAAGTTGTGAAAATATGTAATATATGTACAATTATAATATATGTACAAATAACTGACTCTATTTGTTCTGTTTATGAATATAAGGCTCAGTTGAATTCTTCATGCCGGAAAACCACTTACGTCCAAGTTGTAACAGTCACTCTGGCTTTATTTTTTTTTTTTTAGACATGGCTCTATGGCCAATTCACTATCACATTCAAGAAAATTTTTCAAAGATACTTTTCCTTAAATCCTAAGATTTTGGTAGTTCTTGTTGTGTTGTGAGAATAGTCCAAATATTCACAGTCTTCATTTCTTGAGGATGAGGTTCCTTCAGAGAAGTAACCAGGTAGCCCACATACCAGGTTCAGGCTGCCATGGCTACCAGAAACCATAAAGACTCAGCCATCAGGGTATCAAGTGCTCTAAGAAAGCAGTAACTATTTGAGGCCTCATGTTTTTGAGAAAAGCTATTAGAGAAATGAATAAGCCAACCCTCCCCTCTCCTTGCGTAGCACCTGCCTAGGTGTGGGGCTCTGTGCACGTGGCAGCGATTCCTTCTACTTGTTAGCATTTGTCTACTAGTCTGCTGCTCTGGATGTTGGTTGCTGTCACCTCAGATAAAACTTGGCTAAAGCTCCTTGGAATGTAGTCTCCAAGGAATAGTTTTCTCATTCTGACCTCTTCAAAAGATTCTCTTTCCTTTACAGGGACTCCTTGACCATCATAAAGATCTAGAAATGGCCAAGATGCCTCTACAGAGAATTCAAGAACCCGCTGTGATGGCCATGGCATTTTAAAAATACTGGATAAATAAAAGTAATTAAACCTCCGAAAAGAAAGGTGGATATACAAGGCAAGTATAAAAATATAATTCTAAAACATTCATAAGAAAGTGTAACTATCCTGAGCACATATATATCTAAGACATTACTTTAAATTTTTCTATTTAATTTAATATCAGCAAAATTCCAAAGACAAGTTGACCATAGTCTCACATATCTCTCTCAACAACAACAAAAAAGTCAAGATAAATTACATGTAAAACTTGAAAAGCACAAAAGTCCCAACCCCAAATCATCCTCTCTGGAGAATAACCAGAATCATTTTCTTGGCCTTCTGAGGAACTTTCCCGAGACCTGAGAAAGCTCTGGACTCACAGGGACCAGCCGAATGAATCCGGATTTTTTTCAAGTCTGAGAAAAGACAGACACATCTTAGAAGGAAAATCTCAGAACCCAGCTTGACCCTACAAAGAACGAAGTAAGACCTTTATATGTGCAAAGAGTGAGTCTCCAACTAAATACCCAGCGACTCCAGGAAACTAAGTTTCCAGACTCTTCCTAGGGCAAGACATGCAGATGAAGGCAATAGGCCTCTGAGTGATTGTGCTAGCCCTGTGAAAGTTTGCCTACATGCTTTCTGGGTAATTTCTGTAGTCAATTAGGTCTGGCAGGTCACTTGAGTAGAACAATTTAAACATCTGTAGATCAGATAGCAGGATACATTCCGTGTCCTCTAACCAGGGTTCTAGGGCACAATCTGCTCTCACAAGGTAGAGATTTAATACTTATACACCATGGTCTCCTTCTTCCCTGGTTCATTGAACCAACCTCCACTTACAGCCTGGAAGTGACAGAATCTTTAGGAGATGGGTACAAATTGAAGACAATTATGATAGTACTGCTTGGTTTCTCTCCTCTTTTCTCTCTCTTCTCTCTTTTTTCTCCTCTTCCTTCTTCCCTCACCCCTCTTCCCTCTTCCCTTTCTCTTCTCTTTCTCTGTTCCAATCAGGGGGATGGTCACCTGGGATGGTGTCAGGGTGCACCCAAGAAACACAAACCTCCTTTAAGTCTCATCTCCAGCCAGAAGCTGACATTTGTGCAAGGCATAGGCAACCAATCATTCCAGAGCTCAGTCTTGCCCTGCTGGTCAGCTACGCCTCTGAGATTTGAGATTTGGTATTTCTGTCCTTCTCATCTCCCCTACTTGGCCCTCACTGTCATCGCTATCGGAAGGCAGGGTCTAACACTTTCAGGATGTGGAGTTTAGTTAGGGTCTGCTGGTTTCAGTCCTGTAGGCAACACTGGTATGGGAGAGTTAACTCTGCACAACCTAAAGCATTAACGCTGTATTCATGTTGAGCTATTTATAATATGATGTATAGATTCCCTTCCACAATATGGAATATGAAAGTGTCCTCAGAGCAAATAAAAGCCCCATGAGCCCAAACCAACATTTCCTATTTGTAATTTGACTCTTTCAGGTGGTTTATCCCAGTAACCAAAAGCTGACCAGCACTCCCAGAATACCTCAGTTTAGAGGTTGCTCTACTCCGCTTTGAGAGCAGCCTCTGAATATGTTTAAATTAATAAGTCAACAAGATAATTCTTGTTAAGGATCCCAGTGACAGTGTGTGGTGCCTGAGGCATTCAGACACAGCAGAGTAGGAGCTGATTCAGTGTCTGAGTGAACCGTGGGCTCCCAGCAGAGACTGGAACTCGGGCCCCAAAGCCACTTTATCCTTGTCATTTGCAGCCTTTTGCTCATTTCTATTTCATGAAATTTGAAAACAAGTCACCAGGCTGATACTAAGGAAGAGCTAAAAGAATGCAAGCTGTTCTGAAGTCTTTCCCTTTTCAGAAAGTAAACTCTAGCTCCTACTGACAGTACCCTGCTTTGTCCTGCGTTCAGAGCAAATTACACAGAATTTGAGTGCAGATTACTGTTTTTCTATTTTAATTCACTTACAAAAGCCACTTCTTGAAGTGTTCAATCACAAATCCATCAATAAGTCAATCCAGAAACCACATATTTTGTCATATCTGCTTATAATTTAAAATAATATATGATAAAAGTAATATTTCTCTTTTTTTTAAGAATCAAATAAAATTAAGACTGGGAAAGTAAATAACTCAACGCATAAAGTGTTTGTCACACTTCAATGTATCACATAATATGGGCTCATACCGCCTACTATGCACCAACACACACACACACACACACACACACACACACAATAATAGTAATAATAAAATACAATTTATATGAGCCAAGCGTGCTGCCTCACTCAAGATGCTGGGAAGGATTGCCATGATTTCAAAGACAGCCTTGGCTACAGGTTTACAAAATGAAATCTTGTCTGAAAACAAATTTTTAAAAAATTAATTAAATTTCAGAAACGTAACCAGTGCATTTATTTCTTCTTATAAAGACATAGATACATTTGCTATAGAAGATGTCTTGATGCTGTAAATTCACTTTTACATGTATGTTCAGTTCTGTTATTTGTTCTTTTTATTCTCTATAGCAGAGATGGCAAACCTTGTCTATAAAGGGCCAGACAGTAAATTCTTTCAACTTTCTGGGCCATACATTCTCTGTCCCAAGTACTCAGTTCTGTTACTGTGGCAGCAGTCAGGACAGTTGAAAACTCACGTACATAGCCAAATGTGGGCCTGGTTGTAACTGTCCCATCTCTGTTCTACAATAGCACATACCCTGCTGTATGGTGACATAGGGTAACCAGGCATATAATGTTTCTTTTATGATCATATCGATTGATTGACATTTCTATATACAATTAAACTTTCTACTGTAACTTACTTACTTGCATGCTTTGTTTCACTATGGATAATATAAGCTTTTTAATAATGGAGACTGTGGTGATTAGTATTGATTGTCAACTTAATGAGATTTTAAATTACTATGGAAACAAATCTCTAGGCATGTCTGTTGGGGGATTATCTAGATTGATTGAACTGAGAAGACTCACCCTCATTGGGAGGTACCATTCCACAGGGTGGAGTCTAGGATACTGTGTGACCAGCTGCCTCATGCTCCTGCTGCCATGAAGGACTCTAGCCTCAGACTGCTATCCAAGATAAGCCTTTCTGTGTTTAAACTGTTTGGGACAGATATATTGTCATGATAGGATGTAATAACACAGGAACAGTCTCCCAGAACATCACATAAAACATTCTAGAAGAAAGAGCATGTATTTAAGTATCTACGAAATCTGAATTCAAATTCTCGATTGTTATTTATCAGCTATGTGACATGCAGCAGTTTCTTCATGCTGTGTCTGTTTCATCCTCTGTGAATTAGGACATGGGGCAAAGATGCCATGAGATAATTAATACATGAAAAAGACGTAGTAACCCAGGCATCTCAGCTCAGTCCCTTGTGTGACTTTTCAGACCCGACTATGGGCAACTGTAAGGCTTTGTCAGAAAAGCCACTCTACCAGACTCAAGCACGGTGAGTGCTTTAGCTTTTTCAAGAGAGTTAGAATCCAGAACCAAGCCCACAGACCCCCGACCAGCCAAGTAGAGGTTCATCTGCTTCCTGGGTGTCTCCATTTGGAAGTCTCTTCATGTCTTCCTGGTTATTTCCACCAAGACCTTGGTGCCAGGAGGGCTGAGCTAAGGCAGCTTTCCTTCCCTCTGCTGCTAGCCCTTACCCCTCTCCCTCCTCCTCATCCTAGTGAGTCCACAGAAGCTTTCTAGTTCAGATCCCTCACTGATCCAATTCCTCCATCAGATGCTTGTCACCTGACCCTAACTTGCTGTTTGTCAGTCCTAACCTTTGCCTCTTGTTTACTCAGCTACTATAAGTAAATAAAGGCTTGGCTGCTGCTCTCAGCTTGGCTCATTGCCTTCATGGTTACCTCTCACACCCAGCAGCTGTATCTGAAAATGGAGGTGACTTGCAGCAGACCCACTCTACATAGCACTTACTATTCTCCTGCAAAATTCCCGCCCACAGGACTTAACAAGGATGTGTTATAATTAGTGTCTAATATCTGTCACTCAGGACCTGGGTCTTGGTGTTGGCAGCATATGATCTGTAACTTTGAACTTCTCCTCATATATTCCCATAAACATAAATCTGCTTTAAAATGCCAAATGTCTGTTCTTTTTTTTCATTCTCTGTATGTTGTAATTCATGAGGTTAATTTATCAGTGATTTCATATATCATACAAGCTGAGAAACATTTGCCATATTAAAAATTCACATTTCTCTCAAACTTGTATTGATGTAGCTAAAAATGAAATATAAATTAAAGGCTGAAACTCTTCTAGACATTCTTGAGAAGGCTGTGAAAAAAATCACAGGGTTCATCTTAACAGTATATGTTCAGCTTAAAATGTTTTATCTCTGTCTTAGTTCGTGTTACTATTGCTGTGTTGAAAAACGATGACTAAAGGAAAGAGGGGGGAAAGGCTTTATTTCACTCACAGTTCTATATAACAGTTCATCATCAAAAGCCGTGCGGACACGACCTCAAACAGGGCAGGACCCTGGAGGCAGGAGCTGAAGCAGAGCCCATGAAAGAATGCTACTTACTGGCTAATTCATCCGGGCTTGCTCAGCCTGCTATCTTATAGAACCCAGGACCACCAGCCTAGGGATGGCACCCCCCACAATGGGCTTGGCCTCGCCCCATCTGTCACTAATTAAGAAAATGCTTTAAGACTTCCTATCTTGTAGATGCATTTTCTCAGTTGAGGCTCCCTCCTCTCTGATAACCACCTCGGGTCAAATAGACATAAAATTGCCCAGCATAGTCTTTAAGCCAGGGTGCATGCTTATAATCCCTGCACATGGAAGGCTGAGGCAGGAGATTCCATAGTTCAAGGACATCTTGGCTATACAGCAAGTTCAAGACCAACTTGAATTGCAAGAAACTGTCCCCCAAAATATCCATGGGGTGGGGGAGAATTGGGAGGAGTAGAGGGAGAGGAAACTGTTGTCAGGTTGCATTATATAAGAGAAGAATAAATACACATTCTTTTTTAAAAATCCTTTAAAAGTCTATACTTTCTGGCTGGTGATAAGTTACCATGTGTGACCTTACAGGAGCTGTACACGATATTTAACATAAAGAGTTATTTTCAAATATGTTTACTGATGAAGGAAATCGAAGGCTCTTCCTCCTCAGAAGCCCTATAATGCTACCCATGATTAATAATTCTCTACTAAACTTTATCTGAAGGGTAATTCGCCTCAATTTCCTTTCTACAAAGCTGTAATGTCTTTTATTATCTATAGCTCTCCTAACAGTCTCCTCTCTCAGCAATGAACCATAGAGAACACAGTCACATCATAGCAGCAAGAAACAAAGGCCTCGGAACGTGGTCTGAGAAGAGGGATGCTTTATTCAAGCCCGGCATAACCCAATGGTCACATTTAATTTTATGCAAGATTTTTTTTAAATTTATGAATATTTATTCGGATAATGTCCTAAATATATTTGCACAAAGAATATTTATTCTTAAGGTCTAATGAGATGGTAGGTACTCGTATGCAGAGCTGACAACCTGCATTCAACTCCAGATCCCACAAGAGAGTACCGACTCCTGAGACCTTGGCTTTGACCTCCGTTGGTGTACCCTGTGCCTGTATGAACACAAGTGCGCATGCACTTACACACACAAACACACACACAATCAATACATATATACGTAAATAATTTATTTTTTAAAATTATTTATGTATTCACTCATGATACTGGATAACAAACATAGAGTGCCAGCAAGCACTCCATGTATGCCCTCTCCCACTGAGCCACACCCCAGCCACGAATCATCTTTATTTAAAACAATATCATATTATTAGTGTGCCGTATCAGCTGACATTATCTTGTATACTAAAATATTTGTTTAATATATAATTTAGAGTAAGCAGTGGCATGAAATGTTGAGGTATCCAACATGACTGACCCAGTGACTCAGATGACAGAAGTCCACCATATTTCCCCACCAACCTTTGGGGT
Source organism: Uromys caudimaculatus (assembly GCA_028551405.1). NCBI lineage: Eukaryota > Metazoa > Chordata > Mammalia > Rodentia > Muridae > Uromys > Uromys caudimaculatus. The sequence continues at coordinate 46,047,665 of CM052719.1, forward strand.
GTATGATCCTGGAGAACAAAGCCAGTATGCAGTCAGCAAGTATAGCAGTACAAGGTCCCCTCCGCTCCATCCATCTTAGTCTGTGTTACTGGTCGTGGAACGATTCCATTCACATCCACCTAAGGTATTTGTTTGACAGCTAAGATGATGTGATCGATGCAGCCTGTCATTTTAAAACAAGCTACTAGTTTATCACAGACTTGAGGGGTAAATGCAAACTTAAGGCCGCATCTTTGGGGCACACCTGCTTAACGATGCAGTAATGGGAGGGATTTGTTCTGTGATAATTTCTGAGCTTTACGGGGAGTCTCAAGTGTATTTTTACGATTTATTTTCTCAGCTGTACAGGGTAGGAAGCAAGCAATAACTTATCAAGGCGCTGTTCCAAGCTTCTTTTTAGTGCTGGCTGATTGTTAAGGCCATTAGGCAGCCAGTTTTTCACCTTCGTGAAGTTGAAAACAAACAAGATGCCCTTCAGGATCCAAAGCTCTGGATCTGCCCTTAGTTTCTTTGAGATAATGATGGTCTACACTCCAGGGTCGAGATCAAAGGTCACGCTGTCAAGAAATGAAAGGGACAGCTTTAAAGGGATATTGGGTCGATGAGAGCTGTTCTCTGCCCCTTCAGTTTTCTCCTGGGGGTCACAAAAGAGAAAAGTGAAATCTGAGAAAACAGAATCTTCCGGCACCAATGGGGGAGAAAATATACAATGTAGTATATAGGCTTAAAGGGTCACTGAGGTCACTGCAGGTTGGGAGCTGCCAGGGGAAGGGGTGGAAGCTTTGGTTTCAGTTTTTGCTAAGATGGCAGTTTATGAGAAATGAAGACTAGATGCTTAGGTATGTAAAGGATTCTCTTTAAAGATATCTCTAAAGTCTTTAGAGATAATCAATTTATGTTGAGAAATGTCACTCTCCTCTCGTTGAGGCTAAATTCCCTGAGCACACTTATTCATGAGCTACACTGGATTCTTTGGCTTCCAACCTTACCAAACAAGCCGCCAGAGACTGCTGAAGAAAATGAGCTAAATCCTATAGTAACTAGAGTGGCAGGTAATTAGAAAAGTAAGTCGTGGGGGTGCAGGAGTGACAGACGATACATTGTACATTAAACGTAAGTGATACTTGCAGAGCACACGCCCTGATTCGTCCTCTCTGGCTGGAGTCTGAGAGCTTCTGATGCATATATAAATATTGCTCCTGTCAGAGATCTGTCCTCAATGATAACATCTACTCTTTATCGAGCACCTTAGCCCTTCCATTTATTTCATTCCCTCTTCATCTCAATTGCTCAAGGAGCATTCTGTGTCCATTTAATAAACAAGGAAAGTGAGCCTTGGAGAGGTTTGGAAAGCTGGCCAAAAATAAGAAGCTCTGGGACCAGGTCCAGCCCAAGGCAGTCAACACCAAAGTCTATGCACCTTCCACTGTCCCATCACAAGCTAGTGTCTAGTGTTTGTCACAGGGTGCTGTCAACTACATTTTCTTAAACATTACAATTTTAAGCCCTGTGTAGTGGCTCATGCCTTTGGTCCCAGCACTTGGTAGGCAGAGGCAAGAGGATCTTTGTGAATTTTAGGACAGCTTGTTCTACATACTGTAATCCAGGCCAGCCAAAGCTACACAGTAAGACCCTGTCCAGAAACAATATAAAAAGACAAGGGAAGTGTTATTTACTTTGTTGATAGAAAATCTGGTGTGATGTTTCAACAATTTCAGGAGGATTCTCTTAAAAATGCTTATTAATTGTACATAATAATGAGTTTCATTATGACATTTGCACACATGCATTTATGATACCTTGTGTGTGTTGACTTGTGGGTAGGAACTATGCTGGGAATAAGTGCTTAGGAGCTGCATATTAACTCCTGCTCAAAAGTATTTTAGAAGACTATAAATAGACTGTATTTGAAAAATACAAAAATTGGGAAATTGGGAACCAAGGGACTAGTTCTTTTGTTAAGGAGACTTGGGACAATGATTGAACTTCCTTTCTGATCCTATGGCCCCATTTTCTCTCTACACAGCAGAGTCTTCCTCCACCTCCTGGTCACAGAAGACTCTGTAGCTCATGTACCCAGCCGGTTCTGTAGGACCAATTGTACAGTCTTTCGCATTTCCCTGTAACCTCTGCCTGAGACAGAATTTCCATTATGAGAAATCAGGCCATGACTAAGACAGCAGCCTTGTCTACATTGGGAATTGACTCAGCAGTATTATGACAGGTAACATCAGATAGATTTAAAAAGCACAGTGTCTGTCACAGGACATCAGGAGAACCCCTGTCTTTCTGGAATGCCCAGCTCTTGCTGAATTTACTTGTCCTGTGCCCTGCCCAGGACCTGACTTGTTTTTCTTGCTCAACTGTTGTTGTGATACTGAGAAAAATGAGGTCAGAGTACACATGGAAGGCTGTAAGCTTTGCCCTCACCCTGGCTTTTCTCAGAAGCCAGTAGCTCACCCTGCAGGGATGGACTGATTCTAAACAGTCGTCCAGTGCATTGGAATCTCTGTCCCCACTTTGGAGCATTCTGACTCTTGATTATCACTGATCTGCTGTTTTAACAGATGTTTAATTATTTTATTTATTATTATTGTGCCCATTCTATGGTCCACTTGTGGTGGGCAGAAGACAACTTTGTGGAGTCAGCTCTCTCTTCCACTCTTACATGGGTTCCACGAATCAAAATCAAGTCATCAGCCTTCACAGAAAGTACTTTTATCAACCGAGCCGATTGACTCGTTCTGAACTGTAGAGGAGGGAAAGACCTGTGCACACAGATACGCATTGGAGAAGCCAGGAAAGTTAAACACACAGCTTCAGCGGAACGAGGTGTGTGGCTGCTCTTCCTGGAATGCCAGCAATGATGTACTTTTACAACCTGGTGATTCTTTGCTGTCCAGTGAGACAGGCTTCGTCCATATTTTCCAGAATCTACTTGTCCCAGACCCCTTCCTCCTAAATCTTGAGCATTGCTTTCAGACCATAAAACCCATTCTTATAAGCAATGCCACTTGAGCTTTACAATAAAAATGAAGTGACTTCTATGTTATCTTAGGGCCAGGACAAATCCTGACACCCACAGGCATTTCTATGTTTACCTAGGTCAAGATCTCTAGACCCTAAATCTTGGGCAGTATCTTTGAGTCAACAGAACCTATTCCTGTGAAAGAAGCCAGATGTACTTTGCAAAGAATCGCAGTGTAAGCATGTCTTAAACTGTTGTGCACTTGGGACCAGGTTAATTGTTATCTGAATATATTTTTCCAAAAGTGTGCTGTGCTTCAATATGGCTAAAGTGAAATGAACTGGGCCAGACTCTAGAAGTCCTAGGCCAGCGCTAGTTACAATAAAATCGAGATAGGCAGAGTTCTAGTCTAACCTCACCCTGATTGATTTTCCCTGCCTGCTATAAAGCCTGCAGGGGAATCACCACACTGATCTGCATATTTTTATTATAATGAAGTTGTTTAGGAAAATTAAGAACCCAAACTCATGCATGCTCAATGTTTCAAAAGTCCAGAATCAGTTGTCTTGCAGCTGATAGCAACCCCTACGCTGTTATAGCCATTCTCAGTGGGTATGCAGTACAGATTATGTGTCACTAAAAAGTCCAAATCTCATATACTCCTAAATCTGAAACTCTCCAAACATAGACACAATGTTACAAGAGGAAAGTGTGGAATATGACCCCGGGTAACCAGGGGCCACAGACAAACTGTAGACACACTAAGACCATGGTGTAAACTTATCTTCTGGCTATGTGTATCAGGTCTCTATAAGACAAAATAAATCTCATGTATTAAGTCATGCCATCAACAAGATTATATATATAATATAATGTATTATATATAGTTAATATATAGTTAATATATACAGTTAAAACATATGAATATATAGCTAATACATATGAATATATTAACATTAATACTCAATAATAATAAATATCCCAACCTTTTAAGACAAAATAAAAACTAATCCTAGCTCCAAGCATCAGATAAGAGTGACTGCAATGTGGTGTAAAAGGCAGTAGTTCAGACTCCTCCACTGCACACACACTGCAAGGCTGAATGTGAGTTTTAATAGCTTTGACCTTGGACAAAGCACTAACTTCTCTGGGCTGAGGTGGCTCCATCCATCAAATGTGGTCTATAAGTCATCTTTACCACATAGAGCTGCTAAGAAGATGATATGAAAGAATCCATGTGTTAACTCAGGCCTAGCATTTGACTGCTGCCTTCCTGACTTCAAAATGGCTTCTTCTAAAGTCTTGGGAGAGGTGTGGGAGTCATGGCATTGGGTTTTTAATGACTGTTCAGTAATAACTGAAGATTTTTGTAAAAGGGCTTGATGAACACAATATGCTTCCCAATGAAACAATGCTTTTTTTTTCTGGGTCACTCAGAGATAGACTTTCCCTAAGAGACAGATGTTTGCTTTTAATTCTGTAGTGATTTCCCCCAGCTCCATGAAAAGCCAAGCCCCTGACTCCTTTGATTCCAGAAACCCCTTTAGATGATGGAGAGGTCCTTTATCCTTTAGCTGGGGATTGTGCTTAAACTATTAAAACTCCCATTCTGCCCAGTACTGGAAACACTGGTGATGTCTTCCCTTAAAGCCAGCCCAGTGTCACCGCTGTCAATGAACAAGAGCTGTGAGCCCAACATGGGATGAATTGTCTGCTTTCTTATCTGACTGAACATTAAGAAAAAGTGGCCTGTCTTTCTATCTGATTACCCCTACTGATTTGGTAGAAAGGTGTCCCGTCTTTGCCTTGCCACACACGAGAAGAAAGTCTGGGAATTCTGTAAGAGTGGTAGCGAGGATATTATTGACTCAGTGAAAAGATCCAAGATATTCTCCGAGCCTATGCCAAGTCCCTCGTGTTGGTGAACCTGTGTTGACAAAGTCAGAAAGAGCCTGAGGCTGGCCAGTCACGTGAGCAGGATGGAGCATGTACTACACAATGGAGCCAACAAGGACAGAAAAAGCAACAGCCAGGAGACAGCTGGGTCACTCTCCTGAGACCATAAACTCTGAAGCACAGGTCCTCACACACTCTCGATTCACGTAGCACATAGATTGTCAGGCACTGCCAGCCCTAATGTGGGCAGCAATCACACAACACCCTGGTGGAGTCTGATAAAGCTCCCCAGAAAGAAGTTCAATGACAGAATCTTAATATCTCACAAAGGCCGGGCAGCTGGTGAGGAACATTTTCGTGAGGGGATTTTTGAAACAACTGGTGCAAATATGGATCTTTCCTGTTGTTTGCGTTTTCTGTTTATTTTGCACGTAACCAGGTCTCACCTACTGGTATAACGTTAGACACCATCTGAACAAAAACAATTGAATTGTTTGTTGAAACAATATCACTCACCATCTTGTAGACAAGACAGTTATTCCTGTATTTTATGAGACAGACAGACAGACAGACAGACACACACACACACACACACACACACACAAACACACATTCACACCTTGAAAAGAATATACCTTGGAAAAATGAAAGAACACCCAGGGTTAAATAACAGGAAGACACGATGATTTCAGAGCATCTAAAGGTTCAGCACAAATCTAATTAGCAGACCCTAAAACCGCCCAGCCTCTGGCTTTGCTACTTCTTTCTGCTCCTTTCTTGCTGTCCCCTTGCCCTGTCCTTCACCGTTACCCCCTACGGTAGCATTTGTAAGAACAGCTGTTTTGGAATTAGGTGCCCTCTGTCCTATGAATTAGATCAGCGATGTCACTGGTTAAGAAGAAAAATGCGGTATCAAGGTTCGTTTTTCAATAAAGAGTAAATTTAAATTCAATTGTCCAAAGCTCCTGCTAACATCCTTTGAGATGACTTCCATTCAACAAAGACATGTTGGAAATCACAGGTAGAGTATAGATTTACTGGGCACTTTTCTAAATTTGTCTTCCAAAGGAAATTTCTTCTGGGGAGTGAGGGGAAACGCAGTTTAGGTTTTGGCTCATTTCAAAATCCAAAGAGCTCTGAAGTAGGTCTGTACAACAGAGGCAGCGTATTGTGATCTTAGCTGAACTCAGTTAAAGGAAAAGCTTAACCTGAATGGCCATACGCCTATTTATAGTTTTTATTTATCCTACAACACCGTGCAAGCGTAAAAACACTTTGAACAGAAATATAAGAGTTTTTCCACATGTTGTCCCCAGACCACCCACATCTATATCTGTTGTATATTACCTGTCTAAAATCTGAATTCTGAAATGGATGTGGACTCAAGAATTTCAGGATAGGAATCAGAGTTCAGTAGATACTTGTTAAATAATTAAGCAAATGGACCAGGGACTAACGAACATGCTGGGGAAAGCCAGTTCTATGCTCCATTTAAATAAATGCAGTAGTAAGTCATTTTTCTTCTCCCCCCACCAACCCTAGTGGATCTCTGAGGTTTTGAAGACCATCTATTTATTTATAGCATGTCTAAATTGTCAAAACCTTATTTATTCTTAGCTATTTATTATCCAAATAACATTTAAAACATTTTATTTTAGTTCACTAAACTAGTACCATGAGTTTGACTCTCTGACTATTAACTTGCATTACTTAATGATTTTAAACAGTTTGTAACAGCAGCCATTAAAAGGACCGGGTCTAAACCTGGGACTTTAAAATGAGTGTGTACATTTTTTTCTTTAAATGATTTATGTAAAGAAAACGTCTACAACACTCTGTGATTTTATGCACTCAGTGGGAGGGGCCTCTCAGGAGCTTAAGTATTAGCTTAGGCCTGCCCACTTGCAGCCCCTACCGTTGTGATGGAGAAGTCCTCTCCTGTGAGCTTTGATTACACCCATACCACCTATGGAAAGCAGAGGGGATAACCATGTGTTATAAGTAAAGAGCAAATGCCTATTTGTTAAGCCTGTTTTACTGTTTTCATTTAAGGTATCAACATGATGTCTTGATGCATGAAATGAACTGCTTACTGCTCTCGGTTAAAGCTCAGAAGCACTCAGGGGAAGAAAGTACATATGCAGCCTTTGGTAGGATAGTACTTAGAAATGATTAGTCTCATTTCATTAGCCTGAAAACTCCATCTAGTTTGCTACTGGCTTCAAAAGAACACGGTGTGAATGATCAGTTCATTCATGTCACAAACATGCATACACACATACACACAAATAAAAGTAATTTAAAAAGCAGAAAATGGACGTTTATTTTCCAGTGCCCACCTAGACTTGGCACTGTTGGTTAAAGGTATTATTTGAATGGACTCTTTAATCCAACATAATAGTTTTTAATAGGATGCCTAATAGTCAAAAGTCATAGGAAAAGATTCTTCCCTATAATCAAGGGCTTGCCCCAGCCTGGCCTGCCAATAGAGGCTTGCACCCTCAACAATCTGTTCCTTCATAGTCATGCAGATCTACAAAGGTCTGCACCTGAGCTTCTACCTTCACCCCTGGCCTTCTACCTCTGGAGAATCGTGACCACTTTTTTTTTAATTATTTATTTATTTTTGATACTTTAATTATATTTCCAATGTTTCCCCCTTTCCAGGTCTCCTCTTTGGAAACCCCCATCCCCTGCCCCTCCCCTGCCTCTATGAGAGTATTCTGCCTCCCACCCACCTCAGCACCCACTCCCATATTCCCACCTTGACATTCCCCTTTACTGGGGCCTCTAACACACTCAGGCCCAAGGGCCTCTCCTCCCCTGATGGCCAACAAGGCCTTCCTCTGCCACATATGTGATCCAAGCCATGGATCCCTCCATGTGTATTCTTTGGTTGGTGGTCCAGTCTCCAGGAGGACGGGGTGGGGTGGGGTGGGGATAGTCAGGGCAGTTGACAGTGTAGCTCCCTCCATGGGGCTGCAAACTCCCTCAGCTCCTTAAGTCCCTTCTCCAACTCCTCCATCTGGGACCTCACTCTCAGTCCAACAGTTACTGTAAAGTGAAACTTGGGTATTCTGAACTTTTAGGTTAATATCCACTTATCAGTGAGTACATAACCTATTCATTCTTTTGTGATTGAGTTACCTCACTCAGGATGATATTTTCAAGCTCCATCCATTTGCCTGCAAATTTCATTAAGTCATTGTTTTTAATAGCTGAGTAGTACTCCATTGTGTAGATGTACCACATTTTCTGTATCCATTCCTCTGATGAGGGACATCTGGGTTGTTTCCACCTTCTGGCTATTATAAATATGGCTGCTATGAACATAGTGGAGCATGTGTCTTTATTACATGTTGGAGCATCTT
>CM052719.1:46062009-46064509 GCA_028551405.1 Uromys caudimaculatus
TGACCGCTCAGTGAATACTGACTATCTGACTTCCCTTCGTGAGTAACAGTTGCCGATTTTAATCACTCATCCATCCTCCCATCCATGTATTCTCTTGTCATTTACTCAAAACCGTCACCTAGTTTTTGTGACTTCAGACGTTCTTGTTACATAGCTAGATCGTTAGACAGTCTTACTATAACAATTTTAGATGTTAGAAAGACTAAGAAGACATAGCTGCCATGTTCCAGGAAACTATAATACACAGAATACTCCTCAGGATGCAACACATTCAGGGTTCCCGTTGCTCATATTTCAAAGGTGTAAAACGTATGTGTCTTTAGTACATGTCAACCATCCAGATATATTGCTCTAGGTCAGTTTTTGGTTTAGTTTGCTTTCTATTGCTGTGATAGGCCATTACCAAGAGCAACTTGGGGAGGAAACAGTTTATTGTGAGGCTCAGTCTGCTGTAGGAAACCAAGGTAGGAATCTAAAGGCAGAATTGAAGCAGAAACTAGGGAGGAATGCTGATTCCAGGCTTGCTTCTCATGGCAAGCTCAGACTGCATTTTTGTACAACCCAGGACCACCTGCCTGGTGATGGTACCACCCACTGTGTGCTGGACCCTTCCATATCAATCACTGTTAATAATTAGAAAAAAAAAAAGCTCTGGAGACTTGTCTAGAGGCACTCTAATGGAGGAATTTTCTCAATTAGGATTGCTCTTCCCAGATGACTCTAACTTGTGTCAACTTGACACAAAACAATGAGGATAATCTTCTGTACCCACTTTATACTTTGAATACCCCAAAGTCAAATAGAGCTACAATCCCAAGCAAGAAGTAGTATCAGCAAGACATGACAACCGACACAACGAAGGGCAGGGAGCTCACACAGTGAGCACAAAGCACATGTATTAGTTGATGATACAGGGCGCATCAAAAGCAGCACCTAAGATGAAGATCTGGAGGACGCGGGCAACAGCCAAGGAAGTGGGTGAGAACATGAGCAAAGCTTCTCCTACCAGGTTCCGACGACGTGCTATCTGCCTAGTTACATGTCTGGTCCCAGTTGTGAATTTTAGTCTCCAAACTTTGGGGCTTCTTTTCTGAACGTATTATAAATGGTGATATCAACAAATATGCTAACACTCACCCCTACTAAGGCTAGAAAATGTAAGTAAACAATAATCTTTGGAGATACATAAATAAAAAAGCAGACATTATTTTCTCAACTGGAATGAATTAAGTGCACTGCCATTTAGACATAGCCTAATGTCAATGATCATATCAGTCCACACTGTAAAGATTTAATTGGCTTTGTGCTTCTAGAATAAGTGAACAGTGAACTTCACAGAGAACATTGGCTTGGTCAAAAAGGGCTGAAGTAGGAGTGAGGGACCTCAAAATGATTTATTCCTCTCACAATTAACTTTCTTATAGGATTAAGGCAAAACGACCTTTTGTTGTTGTTGTTGTTGTTGTTGCCATGACTATAGTAGACTGGAATCTCTGGACTTAAACTCAACTTGCTTTAAAGTTCAGTTTAATTGTGTGGAATAGGAGTGACTCCATTCTAGTCGGCTTTCCTGCGGACTAGCATAGGAAGCTGGTCCCGAATAACGACCTCTCCTACTCCCTTTTAACACTACACATGGCATAATAAAGTAGATACTCACCTAGCTTATCTTTGTCATTTGTGTTCCACTCTTTCAGCGTGTGATTCAAAGATCAGAATTTGCCATGGGCTGAAGAAGTTATTGTTAAACTTGGGTTCTAGACTCTACATTGTTTTATACTCAAAAGTCTTGCTATAAAAATCCTCCTAGAAAGGGGCTGCTTAAACAAAACCAAAACAGAAAAAAAACAATGGAAATATTGATAGATATACATTAGCCACTGTGGTAGTTTGAATAGGGTTGGCCTCCATAGATTCAGATGTTTGAAAGCTTGGCCACAGGGAGTGGCACTATCAGGAGGTGTGGCCTTATCGGAGGAAATGTGGCCTTGTTGAAGGAAGTGTATCACTGTGTAGGTGGGCTTCAAGGTCTCCTATGATCAGGCTCCATCCAGTAAGGAAAAGAGTTTCCTGGTTGCCTTCGTATCAAGATGTAAAATTCTCGGCTTCGCCAGCACCAAGTCTACCTGCAGGCTTCCATGCTCCCCGCCATGATGATAATGGATTGAACCCTTGAAACTGTAAAGGCAGCCCCATTTAATGTTTACCTTTATAAGAGTTGCCTCTTCACAGCAATAAAACCCAGAGACAGCCATTTTTGGTGTCTGATTTTTACGTTAGCCTTTTTCATTTAAGAAAAATAATGAATCACCATCTATTTGTGAGGGCCTTACTCTAAATCACCAAAAATAGCAATAAATATCAATGTCATTTTTATTTAAGTAAAAGGTCATCCTTGTGGCTAAATGACAGTGTATAGCACACTTCCAAAGATCCTACTGAAAATTGCAATGTCTTTAATCAGATAGTTTTTCTGTTACTTTAACAAATTGATCCTCCA
>CM052719.1:46069509-46081127 GCA_028551405.1 Uromys caudimaculatus
AGAAGAGAACCGGAACAGAATGAGAGAGACCTGCTACTATACACAGGAGGCATTGCCTTTGGTTCTCAATAAGCCTAAGGAGGCTCTACAGCAGACAAAAGGACTGTATATAAAACCAGGGATAAGGAAACAGATCAGTTTTCTTCCTGCCTCACATGCTTGCCTGGGTTTTAAACATCCAGGAGAATAAGAAACCAGGCTGGGAAGCTATTTAATTATTTGCACCACTCAGAGTTTGTGGTTTGATCTTGTGGATGCTGCCTCAAATCTTTCTCTATTGTCTTCCACATGGAGTCATGGAGAGTGCGAACACGGGTATCGTTAGGAAACCAGAGGTAGGACCAGAGCAATGATTGGCACCTCTGTGTTTGCTGATGATGCAACTTACTCTAATAAGTGTCATCTTAATGTTAGGGACGCATGGGGAGACCTGGACCCGCTTGCTTCATGTGCTGCTTGTTGAATAAATGAGGTGGCTCTTGGTGTCTGAACACTGACCTCTTCTGTCAAAGTAGACCTATGCTCAGCAGCCTATGAATTCAGAGCTTAATTACTCTCCAATTGACTGAGATATGTGCTAGTATTATCTTTCCACATAGATGGTCATCTTTAGGGTGAGGACACTCTTGCATTTCTTTGATATATCTGCAGTGTTTGCAGAATCCAAAATGCAACAAAAACTTAATATATATGTAACTGGCTCTGTAAACAACAGAGCCTCATGCAAATGTCTTGTCATGGAACACACACATCCTTTTTACTCCCACGCTATTTCAGAGGTCAGACAGGGTTAGTCTCTCTGCTCTCCTGGTTTCTTCAAGCCTTCCCATGAAAAGGCAGCTGGTGAGCATCTCCTGTATCCTAGGATAGACAAAGCCTCCTTGTCGGTATGCTTGATATAAGGTTGAAGATTAATAGAGAAAGTAACTAAAGGAAAGCAAGGACTTTCCTTTAAACTCAGATCTTTCTGTGCACGCAAGAGCAGTGATGGCAAAACCATGCAGACTGCAGTGATTCAAGGTAAAACCAGGCTAGTGCATTTAAATAGACACACGGACGAAGAGAATGCATTGGAGCACAGCCTTATAGATGCTTAATAATGTACACAATGTATACTCCTCATTTAGTTTCTTTTTATCATGAACAAACATTTGCTAAGCAAGCAAATACCAGACACGTACCTGTACACGTCCTCTTCTATATTTGTGCACACGCTGTGTTTCAAGACTGCACCCAAGAATCAGTTCCCCCACAGCTGTCTCCTCATACAGCCTCTACACAGAAATGACTGTAACTGTGAGGCTTGTGACATTTTCTTTTTCCAGATGTTACACCGTCAACATCTAGAACGCAGTTCCTTAAACACAAAAGCTCTTCAACCTCCCTGGTCCTCCCACTGAAAGTTCCCAGACCCTTCCCTTCTCGGTTTTGACCCCATGAATTATATTAGAGTTACTTACTAAAGCATGAGACACCTACCAGTGGTTATGCCCCTGAGGAACTCTGCAGCCCTGCCCACCTAGCAAACATTTACTGTCTCTAGATCCTTAGGGAGGGGTTGGGTCTCGGGAGCCCCTCCCAGCTCCATGCAAGGACCGGAAGGCCTGCACAAGATTACAGTGGTCAAGATTCCTTTTTTTTTTTTTTTTTTAACAGAGATTAATTAATGTATAGGCTGAAGATTGCAAATGGTTTGTAGCCATATAAGGTTAGTTTTGAATGTTTTCTAAGTGGATCCTCTTGTTTCCACCATTTCATGTTCTCATGGAAAAGAAAAATCAAAGATAATTGGGCATCTAAGCTAAGAATTTTCCTCCTTCTCTCTAAGAAAATAGACAAGAGAGCACATCAGTCTGATGATTCCGATGTGTTCCCTGGGAAGTAGACTCTGAAATGGCTGTCAGTGGGCAGAAAAATCATTGATGCCTACTCAGGATTCACACTCAGAGGAGGAACAGTGCAAAGGAAAAGGTGGGGCTTTAATGAAGTCTTTACATCTTCAAATTAAATTTAAAAGTGTGTGTGTCTGTGTGTGTGTGTGTGTGTGCGCGCGCGCGCTCATACAAGTGCACGTGTTTGCATGTGTGTTATGCATGTTTATGTGGAGGTCAAGTTCCCCGGGTGCTGTGGTAGTTTAGGTATGGCCCCCATAGATTCATGTATGTGAATGCTTGACCCATAGGGAATGGCACTATTAGGAGGTGTGGTCTTGTTGGAGTGGGTGTGGCCTTGTTAGAGGACGTGTGTCACTCACTGTGTGGGCAGGCTTTGCAGTCTCAGATGCTAAAGCCAAGGCTCAGTGGCACACAGTGTTTCCCCTGCTACCTGTGGATCCAGATGTAGACCTCTCAGCTCCATTTCCAGCGTAACATCTGCCTGCTTGCTGCCATGCTTCCCACCATGATAATAACAACTAAACCTATGAAACTGTGAGGCTGGTGTCTCTTCACAGCAACGGAAACCTTAAGGCAGGTACCTTTCTAGATCTCTCTTGATCTTGCTTTGAGTCAGGCTCTCTTGCTGAACCAGGAACTCACTGATTCAGCTAGACTGGTTTTCCAGTGAGCGCTAGGGTTCTGTTTGTGCCCACCTCCCGCCGCGGAAGGATAGACACACTGGACCTGGCGTTTCACCAGGGTGCTGGGGACCTAAACTTAGGGGTCCTCTTGTTTTAATTCCCTGAGCTACCTCTCAGCCCTGGATTTACATTCTCGCATCTGTTTTCTCTCTAGAAACCAAAATGAAAGAGACAAATGGGCCAAAGCTGAACACAGTAAACTCAACACCACATCTGAAGCGGACGGAAGAACAATTATTTTTTTCCACTGATAAAAAGGATTTTTCCTCCTTGTGACCTTGAGGTGGTAAAGACTCCTGGACCTCTCCAAAGAGATGAGACAGTTTTGCTAAACACCGACCTCTCATCTGCTTTGAAATGAATTAATTACTAAGCCACCAAAGGACACTTAACTCCTCCTTCCCTTCCCCCTATTTGTTTCTCCTGTAATGGAAATTAGTTTTTTTCCATCTCTCAGACACTTCTATGCGAAATTCTCTAGTCCTGTCCTCAGCTGGCCTCCCACAGTCGGTTGTCTCCCTCAGCTGGAAGATTGAGGTTCCTCATTCAGACTAATTTTAGCTCTCAGACAATTCAAAAGGCTGGCATTTGTTCTACAGACTAAATGATTCTTTCTGCTTTGAGGCCAGAAAAAAAAAAATCTATTTTTATTTCGTGCTAGTGATTGAGATGTGAGCGTGAAGCAAGCAGAGAATTCATCGTAACATTTCTCATGGTTTGCATGACTCCTAAGATATTCCAACGTATATTCACACCCCTTTCTTTTTACCTAAAAATGTGTGAATTCTGATTTTTTTTACTTCCCTTAATCTGTTGAATATATTGTTGGAAATGTGTGCTCTATTTATGTTCTGCCCAGAACCTTGAATAGACACAATGCTGAGGATAGATTTCTGCACTGGATGTCTGCCTTTTGCTCCTAAAATAATGGGCTTTCAGTTTTTTCCAGAAGATTCTTCTTGGCCTGATTTTTGGAAAGCCACTGCTACAAAGTAAGCCCCCTTACTGGGCCCCAGGAGCTACAGAGAAGGGAGATCAGTGTGAAGGAAGCTGCAGGGATGCATTTGGAGTTTTTTGGGTTTTTTTTTTCCTAATTCTGGAGTTTACAAATTCAGCACCATTTGTGAGATGCATATAATCGGAGAGTGCTCGTGTGTTTTGTTGCGGCATCTTAAAAACCCCTTTCCTTCACCACTTTAAAAAATGTAACCATCAAATCTCACCAGCATCATCTTCAAATGCCTCTGGCCACCTCAAACACCTCCCACCCACCCAGGGTCTAGCCAGCAGTAGTTCTTGCTAGATTACTACTATAGCCATCTGGTGCATATCCACACTGCCGTGCCTGCTTCTGTTCAATCCTGTCTTTGCATGCAATGTGGTTTTTTTTTTTTTTTTTTTTATAAAAGAGAATACTCTATCATGTTAGCCACACATTCATTTCATGAGTTCCCACTGCCTTTAAGACAATGCTCAAAGCTCACCTGTGGTCCTCAGAGCCCTGCATGACTTGGCTTCTCTCTTTGTCTCTGTCTGTCTCTCTGTCTCTGTCTCTCTGTCTGCCTCTCTCTCTCTGACTCTGTGTGTGTATGAATGTGTATAGTCACTCATGTGCTCCACGTTGGTTGTCTCTGTCCACCGACCTTGGGTTCTACCAAAGCTTAGGTTTGTTTAACAAGCACTTTTGCCCCCGGTACCCCCTGGCCCATGCTGACCTGGCCTACATCCACAATCTGCCACCCTTTCTACTGCACAGAGTCCCAACTCTGGTATATCTTATTTTTCTTACTTGAAATAGTTTCCCACCCTGCCTCAAGCTGGTAAATTTCTTCTTAGGTCCCCTCCTTGATATAGCCCTCTACACAAACTCTGCCTGTCATGTTCACTTACAGTGACTGTCACACCCATCGCCACCATGACCGACCGCTCGAGTCATGCTCACGTTCCCATTGTTGATTTCACAGAGCAATATCTGTTCTCATTGTTGTTGTATGCTCGATGTCCGGCCCAGGGTCTGGTACCCAGTCACTGTTCCAAAAATATTTCTGTAACCAAGTAAAGAAAGCAGAGTTTCAAGGAGTGTGGTACAATTTATCAGGAAATGTGGGTTAAATATAGAAGAAAAAGGATTTTCATTCATGTTGGATTTTTTTTTAAACATAGGCTCTCTCTGCATAGACCTGGCTGTCCTGGAACTTTCACTGTAGACCAGGCTAGCCTCAAACTCACAGAGATCGGCCTGCCTCTTCCTCCTTTGTGCTAGGATCAAAGGTGTGCCCCACCTCACCTGGTCCCATTCTGTATTCTTTTGGATCTGAAGATTTTTTTCTGAAGATAGGTAGATTGGACGTGAAGATTTCTGATTATGTAGTTGAAATAATGAAATGTAGGTGACTGTTCACTCAGTGAGCTGTTCTGAGCAAAGCTCCTCCTGGCCTTGTAGACAAACATGGTCCCCGAAGTGGAAGCAGTAGCAGCCTTCTGTGTCGGAGTGATACTGTGAAACTTCAAAGTTGGCTACAACTGTACACTCAAGTAAGAGCATTCATTTAAGTGCCCTGTAGTCTTCCTTCCCCATGATGCCAGCAAATATAAAATATATAACGCAAAAACTGAACATGCAGCCAATTACAAAATGATAGATTAACTTGACTAGACTCCAGGTTGCCAGTGACCTTGTCAGTCACAAGAGGGCGCTGTTTAAACTGTTGTGAAACTCGGGGGAACAATTGAAGGAAGAAATTTGGCAATCCTAGGGTTGGCCAGATGGACACCTATTTATATGATAGTGACTCCGGAATTCCATTTATTTTTATGCTGCGAAAATTTCATTTCTTCTCATCTGCAACAAAATTTGCATTTTAAATGGCACTATTAAAGGCAGAGAATTGTTTTTGTCTTAAAATTTAATTTTAAGTCTAGTTTTGGGTGGGAAAAAATGTAAGCAATTCATATAGGTGAAAAATAGGTGATAATTCTTTCAAAATAAACCTATTTCTAATTACTTATTTTTCTAACTATACAGACTCATGAAGAAATAGCTTAAAAATACTTCTAGCAATTAGCTTATGTGATTTTAAATATTTAAATATATGCAATTTTTAGATTTTAAAAAGAGATGTATTAATTATGGCTAGAGGACTGATTTTTTTTTTAAAGAACACCAAGATGTAATTATATACAAATTTATATACCATGAGTCAGCTGTACAGTGGCTATATCTGCCAGCCTTCCTAGTACCTAAGATATAATTAAATTGAAGGGATATGACTCGAGGTTAGAAATATGCTTTTCTACATAAGGCCTAGAGAGAGAACGCACTGTAGGTTCAGTGAGCAACGTTAACAACGGGAGTAATAGCTGTCTTACAGGCCAGACCCTGTGCTTAAAGCCCTTCACGTGGGCTAAGTCATTAAGTCCTTACAGTGTTGGGAGGCAGCTGCTACTGTTGCCATTTCAAAGAGGAGAGAGCAGAGAGGTTAAGTGACTTGTACAAGATTAAAAGCTATTAAGTGAGGGAGTCAGGATTTGAACATCTCTCCTCTGAGGCACTTAAACAGAATTCTCAGTTGGCAGATCTGGCGGAATCCAACCATCCAGTGACGGGGATAAAACCCTTCTCGTCTGGTAAGGTGCCAAGTCTGTACAGCTATCTTTATTTTGAACATCAGGATTTGGCCAAGATAAGATTCTCTTCCTCTCAAGCTCATGATCCAAGCTCCAACTGACTGTAGCTACTGGGGTAGTGATGTCAATGACGACGACGGCAGATACACAAGTGAGAGACAGAGACGTGAAAGGCTTTGGGCTTCTGTGAGAGCCCCTGACTCCCCAACCCCACCCCAACACACAAAGTAATAGCCAAAACAGGAAGCCATCAAGAAGAACTCTTACAGACTGTGATAAGGATGCTGAAGTGTGGCTCTCCACAGTTGATGGCCTCTGGCCCGGGGTGCAGGTGGAGAGCGGCAGGCGCCTGGGAGCTGCACCACGCTCCAGGAGGTATATGGACAACACAAATTGGGAACAAATTGTTTCCTTTCTTTTTATTACCCTCTTGGTGGGAGGAAGCCACAAGGGCAAAGGTGCCAATGGACATGGAAGGAGTGGAAAGGAATGTAAGAGGGGTCTGGGAGGTAAAGTTCCCAAAGAATCAATAGAAATATTATTTTGGAAAAAAATTCTCTTTGTCTTATAAAATGCTACACGGACTGTGTGCCTGTGTTTAGGGTGACTGTCGGGAAATAGGAGGTGTGGGAAAGAAGATGGTTTCTGCTGGCTCACTTGTACGATGCCAAACTTTGTGGGAATACAGACAGACTTATCTGAATCATAAAACAAAAAACAAAACAAAACAAAAAAATCAACCAGACAATATCTAATGTTATGAAGAGAAGCCACCAAAATGTCCTACGAGATTACTTCCAAAATAATTTAACTCAGTCATCCTGGAACCCAAGTGCATTTTAAATAAGTGCTCAAATATGTTTTATGAGAGAATTTTTTTTTTCCTGACTGGGGGCTCAGGCTGGGGCTGGAGGTTATGGGGAAGTCAGAGGCTCCACAGTCTTTTTGTTGATTGCTGGTAGTCTCCTGTATCTTCTCCCTTCCCCTGCCCTAGGCCCTCCCCCTAGCCTTAGGAAATATTGATATTTCTTATTGGAGTATTTGCTTTTTAAAAAGGCAATTCTAAATATAAAGATCAAAGACACAATTCTCATCCTCTCTTGTGTCTCCTCAGGCCTCCAGGCAAGCGTTCCTCACGAGCTGGACACAGAGAAGGAAGCGGTTTAAAAAGAAAGGTTGGAAGGCATAGTGTCATAAGATCCCTGTAGTTTTTTCTCCTGGCTGTAGTTTGAATAAGGTTGATGTCCTGTCAGAAGTTCAGGCCCTGCCATCCTGCTGTTCACAGTGACGACATTGGGGGCTGGCCTGGACCTTTATGAGATAAGTCAGGTGGAGGCATGCTGGTCCTGCCATCCTGCTGTTCACAGTGACGACATTGGGGGCTGGCCTGGACCTTTATGAGATAAGTCAGGTGGAGGCGTGCTGTCTAATGAGATTTATGAACCTCAGTTGCATTTTTCTGGTTCTTGGTTCTCTGTGGTATTTGATCAACTCTACTCCCAGTGGCTCTCCCCCATAGGCCTTGTCTCCAAGCTAGAGCCAGTTTAAATATAGGGAATTTACCTATATTTAAATTTCAGGCGAACAACGCATGTGTATTTTCAGTTTAAGTATGTTCCCAATATCTCGTGGCAATATTATATGAAGCAGTACTCACTTTGTATCAGATATTCAGATAGAGCAGGGTGAGCTGGACTTGGGTTTGGTAAATTTCCCAACATTCCTGTTTCCTTATCAGCCATCACCCGGAACTCAGCAATTAAGAACCAGATCACTGGGAAGCCTTGCATGCTTCTCTGTGCTTAGTTTCTCAGTTTCTCAGCATGGGATCCACACACGTCTTAAGTCCATTGGTAGAATTATAGTAAATGAATACACAGAAGCCCTAAGTAATTGTCTTAGACAATTCGGGCCCTACAACAATTTATCCAGACTAGGATGGTTCATAAGCAACACAAATTTAGTTTTGCAGTTCTGGAATGCTACACCTGTTCGTTTGGTTGTCCAGGGTCTGCCCCATGGGTGGCACCTTCCAGCAACATCTTCCTATGTCTGAAATGGCAGAAGAGCAAAGAGGAGCAGAGCACTCCCTTGAGTTTCTTTTGTGAGAGCGGTGACCCCTTTCCTAAGAGCAGAGGGCTCGTGATGTAATCACTTCCTGAAAGTTCTCTTACTACAGGTTGAGAAACTTTTACCAGAAATATTTAGGGCCAGAGGAGTGGATATTTTTGGACTCACTTTCTGAATTTTGGAATTTTTTGCATGTATGTTATGAAATATCTGGAAAGGAACCTGTGTCTTGAGATGAAATTCATGCATATATGTTAATCATTATGGCCCCTATATGGTCCGAATATCTCATACCCACCTACGCACACGATTTTATATAATACTTTCAATACCCTTGCATTTGGACTGTGCATACTCATATAAGACTAGATGTGAAATCTTCCACTTGTAACATGATATTGGTACTCAAAATATATTTGGGAGCATTGGGGGAGGGGCTCAGATTATAGAAGGCTAAACTTATGCTGTCACATTGGCAGTGAGTCTTTAGCATGTGAAGTTTGGAGAGACACACAGCTTCAAATCGTAGCAGTAATTGAATACATTTTCTACAAATGTTAGCTATTAATATTGCTTATATTGTTGCCCTTCTTACTTAAATTTGGAGAGAATAGTGGTTTGTATGTCGTCAGAACATTTCCCTTCATCTATCTATTTTCAAAGAGTATAGAGGTGTGAAGAGATGCTACTTTGCCCTATAATTGCCAAAAGGTCCCCAGAGATAGAGCCAGTGAGAGGGAAAGAAGGAGGGAGGGAGAGATACATAGATTTCTTTAAATGTTTGGATTGTGTGCACTTGTGGTTGAGCTTATGAATTTATTCAAAGATTATAAACCCAGGAAGAGCAAGCGAATTGGCCAAGGTCAAACCACTCTGACATAATAAGGGATCAGACCCACTGATCTGGGGTGGTTAGGCACGAGGGCTCATGACTGAGGGCTTATAGAGCCTCTGTTGTCTGTAACTATTGGGCTGGGTTACATGCCTACGTCCCCACCACTCTTGAGTGTTGGAAAGCTCACTGTCCAAAGGGGGTGAGATGAAAAGAGTGTGCACCCTCATGGGCTGTGAGTATAGCAACAGCCCTGCCCCCAGACTCCTTTCACAGTCAGTGAGTAGTCCCAAGAGGTGCATTATCCCCAGGGAAGGACTTGAGTGCAGGAGAGAGTAGGTATCCACCTCAAGGTCCTAGATCTATCTGAGGGGCAGATGAGAATAAATCCAAGGCTCAACAATTTTATGATCTATTAACAGCTGGGATATTGAAGGCCCATGACCACTGACTACCAAGTAGCTACTGCGTGCTGTGTGCCTGCAATATTGATGAGGCTTTTATCTGCCATCAATGTCCTCACTTGAAAAATCATCAAAAGCAGGATTAGAAAGAAATAGAACTTTTATTTCCATCTTATTATTTACTTCAGAGATCGTTCTGTGGGACTATCAGACTAGAGACTCCTAGCTGACCTGCTCCAGTGGAGGCTCAGAGAAGGGAAAGACAGGCCAGACCCTACACTGGCCTAGGTAGGAAGACTAGAGGAAGACCAGAATGACAGCCAGATTTGAGTATCTGGATGTCCTGGGAGGGTGTAAGACTGGTGCCTCAAGGTTAGGCCTAGAAGATACTGGAACTGGAGTGACACCTTCATCTAATACAGTGACCGGTTTATAGGACACAAGCCAAAGGAGTCTGGCGAATCCCATTAGGCTCCGTGACTGGACATAGAACCCGCTTCCCTTAACTATTGTTGGTTTTGTGGGAACACTGTATCTTTGCTTTCATAAGTGCCAAGCTGAAAGAGAGAGGGAGAGGGAGAGAGGGAGAGGAGGAGAAGGAGGGGGGAGAAGAGGAGAGGGGAAGGGGAGAAGGGGAGAGAGAGAGAGGGAGGGGGAGACGGAAAGGGAGAGGGAGGGGGAAGGGAGGGGGAGAAGGGGACTGGGAGGGGGAGAGGGAACTGAAGGGGAAAGGGGCACGGGGAGAAGGTGAGGGGGAGGGGCTGATCTAGAGGAAAGATGCATCAATTTTGCAGTGCCCGATGTAACATTAGAAAATAGGGGAATAGTTGGGGTTATACTTCAAGTGCTATAGTATCTAAAGAGTCAGAATGGTTTTGAAATTTAGATTACCTCTTCCATAACCTGTGTCTGAGTGGGTGATGGCCAGCACTGGAAGCGGTACAGCAGGGAGGATTTTGGTGAACTCCACACAAGATGGAGAAGCATACGGCACCATCCCATCTGTGCAATGTCTATAAATCAGTTGGAAGGGAAGAGCAATCACATTCCCGTGAGAGGAGAGTGACTCACAGCTATTGGTGACCAACTGCTACACAGTGTTTTGGAAGATAATTTACAGCCATCTTTCTGCTTCTCTCACGACCCAGCTTCTGTGAGTCACTCCAGCAAAGAAAACTGCTCTGAGTCATTCGGCATGTGGCTCCTGAGGAGATAAGGAGTCTTAAATGTACAGCTTTCCTATTTAACAGAAGACCATGAGATTTAGGATAATCTTCTCTCAATTTTAGGTTTTTCCCCTAGAAATTGCTACTGTGTGGCTTTTATGCCAGGCATATGATAGAAACTGTAACTTAGAAAAATAGCTTTTATTGTATGAACTGGTCATGTGAGATTTTTCTTTTTCAGTCAATTTTATATGTCTGCCCTTTTCTCTTTCATCTTCTAGACCCTAGAATCTAGGGCCAGACATCTATTTGTAATATAAGCATTTAGTTATTTTGTTAATTGCTGGGTGTGCTCTGTTGCATGCTCTGTGTCTTAAAAAGGTGACACATATCTGTCCTCTGATAGCACTCACAAGGCAGTTTCTCTTGGGTGTGATAGAAACCATGCTGTTGTAACAGTGTCTGTGATGGTTGGTCTTAAGTTGCTATGTGACACATCCAGAATCTCAGAGGAAGGAAGTCTTGGTGAGGGACTGTCTGGACTAGGTTGGCCTATGGACATTTCTATAGAGTTTATCTTAATGTTGTGGGAAGACCCAGCTCTTGAGGGTGGCACTGTTTCTAGGAAGAAGATTCTGCATGGTAGAAGAGGGGAGACAATGTAAGACTCTAGGGAGCCTAAACTCACTGCAGACCCTCCGAGTGAACACATCGAGTGGGGGATTGATGTAAAATGCAAGAAAAATTATTATTTCAGCATGCTGAGGTCGCTCATAGGTTGTTCCCTATGAGGGAATTCCACCTTCCACCCACCCACCCACCTATCCCCATATTCCCGCCTTGACATTCCCCTTTACTGGGGCCTCTAACATCCTCAGGCCCAAGGGCCTCTCCTCTCTTCCTGATGGCCATCGAGGTCATCCTCTGCCACATATGTGGTC
>CM052719.1:46081627-46168114 GCA_028551405.1 Uromys caudimaculatus
GTTTGGACCACCAACCAAAGAATACACATCTATGGACTCATGGTTTGGACCACATATGTGGCAGAGGATGACCTCGATGGCCATCAGGGAGAGAGGAGAGACCCTTGGGCCTGAGGATGTTAGAGGCCCCAGTAAAGGGGAATGTCAAGGTGGGAATATGGGGATAGGTGGGCGGGTGGGTGGGAGGTGGAATACCCTCATAGAGGCGGGTTGGGGAGGGGATAGGGGGTTTCCAAAGAGGAGACCCAGAAAAGGGGAAACATTGGAAATGTAAATATAGTATCAAAAATAAAAAAATATATATATAAAAAAAAGAAGTTGCATTCTAGGAGCTTTGGCAAATGGCTGCCATCCCTTATAGGCTGAAGATAGCCTTTGGGCCTTCAGTGTTCAAATCTTAGGTCTACCAGAAAACAGACTGCCAATCACAGCCCAGCAGCCATCAGTATAAATAGTGACACAGACTTCTGTACAGTCGAAGCTCAGACCTTTTGCTATAGCAGCCTCTCAGCTCACTCATCTAACTTAACTCTCTAGGGCGTGCCTGCCACATCTACTCCACTGTAGTCCATGTCTGTTCCCCTCAGGGTCTGCTCTAGGTTCTCCTGCATCTGCTTTCTTCCGGAGTCATTCTCTCTTCCCCAGATGTTCTGCCAGCTATTTCCTGCCTTAGCTATTTGCCACCAACTCTTTATTACAACCAATCAGTAGTGAGACAACCTCTGATACAATTCTGGATTGCTTTTAGGTAGATGAGGAAGGACGAATATTTACAAAATAGAAAACGTGGTCATGGATGATAGAAATGACAATACTAGAATACTGACAGCATGTAGTTCTCTACTACAGAATTAACAAATGTAAAAAAAAAAAAAAAAAAAAAAAAAAAGGTTATCTCAGCAATGACCAAAAGCAACTTGGGGAGGAAAGTGTTTTTCTTCTTACAGTCCAAGTCCACCATGAAGGGAAGTCAGGGCAGGAACTCACACTGGAGGTAATAGCTGAAGCAGAGACCATGGAAGCAGAGAGCACTGCTTATGGGCTTGCTTTCATGCCTGGTCCAGTGTGCTTTCTGATTGGACCTAGAACCACCTGCCGGGAGTGCCAATGCCCTGGGTGCATGGGTCCTCCTACATTAATCATTAATCAAGAAAATGCCTCACAGACCTTTCTACAAGTAATTTGATAAAGGCATTTTCCCAATTGAGGTTCCTCTTCCCAGATGACCCTAGCGGACAGCTTATGTCAAGCTGACAGGGAAAAAACAAAAAACAACCCCCTAAACAAAACAAAAAACAAACAAACAAACAAACAAAAACCAGGATAAGAAAGAAATGTACTTTAGTATCTTTTTTTTTTAAAGCTCTATATTTTATAGAGATTTTGAAATTGCATTTTTCAAAGGATATAATTTATAACCAGCCTCAAAGATTAAAATTTTAAAACCAAATGTCAAAAGAATAGATTCACTTATTTTAAAGACTCTCATCTTGTAAATTAGATTATAAGTATTTAAGAGGTGTGCTGATTAGGTTTATGAATGAGATAAAGGTTAATATTAAAGGTCATATGGATCAAAAACAAACATTCTGATCCTGAGTATGGTTTATTGGCTGTTTTCTTACTCTTGTAATTCTCAGAAAAGGTGGTATAGTCACCCGAAAACTTTAGACCGTTTTATTAAAGGTCTTCTCAAGTGTTGTTAGGTATTGAAATTCTTTCAGCTGGTGTGAAATATGCACCAGATGAATGGGGCAGGATAATGGAGGGTGTGTTACCTTTCGAATACTCTTTTAATTTTCCCTCTCACTCCTGCCTCAGTTACAGCAAGGAAGCAGCTGTGCACCTGGTTTGAAATGCTCCTCAAAACCTGAGGCTAAGGCTCAGTGGTTAAGAGTAATACACTGCCCTTGCAGGGCACCATGTCGAGTGGCTCATGACCACTTATAACTCCATATCCAGAGAGTCTGAGGCCTTTTTTGGCTTCTGTGGGTGCTCGCACACACACGCACAAATCCAAAGGCACACATAACTAAAACTAAAATCATTTTAAAACCAAGGGCATGTTCCATCAAATGAGAATATACAAATTATGAATAAGGGAGAGAGACTCTACCTCAAGAGTGGAGAATAGGACATTGCTGGAAAGGTGGTAGAGGAATGTATCTTCCAAACCGTATTATTGTTGAGAGTCAGATTCTGATTTTTAAACTCTGGGTAGAATCTAACAGTGTCCCGTATTAACTAGCTTCCTGGTGGTGCTGCTGCTGGTGGTTCAGGGCTTACACTAATAAGCATAGCCAGCATGCAAAAAATCCGAATCGTATTAAAAATGAAGGAGAGAGAAATGAGAGAGAGAGAGAGAGAGAGAGAGAGAGAGAGAGAGAGAGAGAGAGAGAGAAGATACAGAGAAAGAAATGGAGGGAGGGAAAGAAAAGAGAAAAGATTGTTTTACTTCCGAAGAGAACAAGAGAAAATGGTTGCAGACAATAATAGTGCAATAATAGGAAGGGAAAGAGATGGAGTGTAAAAATCAATTCTTAAATGAATAGAAATTAAGAAAACGAAAAGGCTGAAGTGAAGCAGCATCTTAAAGCTATCTCTCTTGCACCAGTGTGCATCTGAGGATGAAGCTTGTAGCTCCTTAATGCACCCAAATTCGGTAGTCTCAGGTTCTCTAGCGCTTGCTGTACTGGCGCTAGGCAATGGGCGGGGCTCTGGAGGTAGCTCAGGGGACGGGCTTGCGCTCAGGGGGCGAGGCCATCCCAGGTTTGGGGGTGTGGCCTTGCGCCCTCCGTCTCAGGGGGCGGAGCCTATTCTCTAACTTGGCGCCGCTGGGTGGTGGAGACGCAGCTCGGATTGGCGGCTTTTGAACCCGGAAGCAGTAGCGGGCGCTCGGAAGCCGCGGGACCGCCGGCCTTGGCGCGCTGCGGCTGCGGGATGGTCGGCGGTGGCGGGAAGCGCCGGCCGGCTGGGGCGGGGCCGCAGGTAGGCGAGGCGGGATGCGCTGGGTATGGGGACGCTATGAGCGGTAGTGGAGCCGAGGGTCGCTCTGCCGGGGAACGGCCCGAGGAAGTCGTTCCTTTTCCACCGCCAGCCGCCTTCTCTGGGCGCAGTTCCCGCAAAGCTATGCAGCCCGCGGACGGACCATTCATTAATTCACTCACTCATTCATTCACTCGCTTACTAACCAGTTGATGGTAACTGGAGGAGCTGCCAGGGCGGCGAGGCACACCCGAACGTACATTTCACCTTCAGTTTTTTTGCTTGGGGTTAGCGCAGGTGGGTAAAAGAAAGTGCTGGATGTAACAAGTCCTGGAGTCGTTAAAGACGACTTTTGTTTAAGACAGTCTCTCTATTTTGTAGCCCCAGCTATCCTGGAACTTAATATGTAGACCAGAACTTAATAGGTAGCCTCGAACTCACAGAGATCCTCCTGCCTCTGCCTCCAGGATGTGCGCCACCACCGCTCGGCAAGACGACTTTTAAGGCAACTTAGGTTTGAAAATCGTTCTTGATGACAGAGAAGAAAAATAAGAGATTCCCCTGACATGAAAGTGTAAGGGATTTGGGGTCGCAGATGAGTGATCGATTGGCCAGTCTGGACAGGTTATATGATTTCATGGGTTTCCTAAACATACAGTAGCTAATGGGAGAAGTTAAACAGGAAAACGAACGTTTAACAAAAGTTACTCCAGCGATGTTTTAAACTGAGTAGGGTGAGGCGATTGCTAAGGCTTAACTTAACGGTCAGTGGATGACGGACATAGGTATTTTTCACGTTGTGTCGAGTTTTCTCACAGCACCAAGTTAAAAATGTGGTCTAAAAAGAGAGCAGCTGTCTCAACATCTAATTATTAGGGAGTTGAGGATTCCGAAGCACCTTGAGTTAAAGAAGAGCTGAGGAATCTCTTTGAAGATTGTGGGCTGCTTTGGCAGAATAATTGGTTAACCAGAAATAAGATAGAGATGATCTAGTGGAATGTTTATAGCTGCCAATAATAGCCAGCATCAATTATGGCTAAGACTGTTGAACTGGAGCTATTCTGTATTTAAAACAAAACAAACAATGCTAACAGGTACTACAATGTATCTTTAGTGTATTTGACAATACAGAGCACAGAGAGGTTAGGTAGCTTGCCCTGGGTGACAGCTGGAAACCATGTTAGGAGTCAACCCAAACGCCAGAGTGTTGGCACACACTTGGCACACTTGTCAGGCAGAAGCAGTAGGACCAAAAGTTCAGGTCCTCCTCAGCTACACTGCAAGTTCAAGGCCAGCCTGGGCTACAATAGACCCTGTCTTTCAGAGGGTAATAGTGCTGATGACTTGAATTCAGTCACTGAAGTCATATGGAGTTAGGGAAGGGGACAGTGTGACCAAATATACTGTATATAAAAACACTAACTACCACAGTTCTGCATCTCCCCACGTAGGTGCCTTAGCATCTTTTGCCTAAACTTTTCCTGCTGCTTCTAGTCACTGGAGCTATCACCTGAATTTGGAGGTTTCCCTTGCCTTCTTTTAGAGTTTATGGTACATCTTGTCTTAGTTGGTATTCTACTGCTGGGAAGAATCACCATGACCATAAAAGAAAGCGTTCAGCTGGGGCTGCTTACAGTTGCAGAGGTTTAGCCCGTTATCATCATGGAGGGAAGCATGCCGGGTGGGCAGACAGGGTGCAGGAGGAGCTGAGAGCTCCACATCCAGACTGGAAGGCAGCAGGGTGGGAGAGACTTTGGGCTGGGAATGGACTTTTTGAAACCTCAAAGCCTATCCCTAGTGACACATCCAGCAAGGCTATAATAATTCCTAAGCTTGTCAAATAGTGCCACTCCTTGGTGACCAAGTACCCAAATTTATGAGCTTATAAGTGCCATTGTGTTTAAAACCACCACACATCTAGTCCTGGGGACTTTTCTTAATTGAATATTATACTAAGATGGAGCCATGTTGTCTAACTGTACTTCTCTTTCATTTAGTTAGTGTACCCCGGTGTTTGAAAGCCCTGTCACTATCTATTTTCCTGTTGGCTGGCATTTCAACCCCCTAAGAATAGTGCCATCGTGAACAATTCTCACACGCTGTCTGATTTGTACATATAGTATATAGGCTCTGAATGATAGTTATCAATACATATTGTTGGACCTCTGAGAAAATGTACTTATCAACACCCAGGTGAGAAGCGTCAACTCTAGCATAACTGGCGTGTTGAGAGCGCTCTCCTGTGCATTGGAAGGCGTTGAGCGTTACTCCCTAGCCTCCGCACCAGTAGGTGCCACTAGTCCCACTGGGGTCACAAACCGCACGTCTGGGTTGAAAGAAGAAATGAATGGAAATAATCTCCTCCAAGGGATCTCGGAAAGGATCTAAACTCCCAGAAAGAAAAAGGTTGTACTTAGAAAACAAGGTGGGTAGCCCAGGTGCGCTGCCCTAGTAGAAGTAAGCCGCCTCTAACAGCACCCTTTACCCTAGCACACTTACGCTGCACGGGTGCTACAGATGCAAATAAGCAGGTCTCAGCATTACAGAGCCTTTTCTGAAATAAGTGGTTTTAGCTCAGGGGTTATTCCCATTTTATTAGAGACTATCGATCCATAACTCTACCATACCTCTCCTCTCTTCCTGTTTGGCGTGTCAAAAGGAAGGTATCTGGCTTTAAATGGAATGTTAGTAATGATTGTGGTAAGTAGTCCAGACCTAACTATGGTCGGAGTTCCCGACGAAACAGCTTTTTTCCCTTTATTAATGTTTTAGGTTAGAATACAAAGGAATGGTCTCATCCTGACTTATTCCTATATATCCACCATTGTATATTTGTTTTGTTTGTTTTTAAAAATGGTTTCAATGTATCCCACGATGGCTTTGCCCAGGCAGTCCTCTTAAGTGCTATGATAACCGGGTAAAGACATTACAGGTGTGTGCCCCGGTACCTGGCAGAAACAGCTTTTATTTGATCAATCCTTTGTAGTCGGTTACTTGTGATCCTTTGCTTCTGGTGTGTGTGATAAGTCTGTTTAAATGAAAGGTCTGATGACGTACGTGATGGCATCTGGACACCAAAACAGCAGAAACCTTTATGCCTTTATGACAAGTTTACATTTTTCCTTTGGTTTTGTTTGTGTGTGTGTGTGTGTGTGTGTGTGTGTGTGTGTGTGTTACTGTTACGGAGAAGCACATTTAAAGACATGCTTTGTGTGGGTATTTCTTAACCACCATGTAAACTGTTTGTTCTTTGTATCCCTGATATTTTACTTAAATATCATTAGCTCATGCTTTTGTTATTACTTTTGTTTGTTTTTTAACATATGTTAAAATGGAGGTAGAAAGATGGCTCAGCAGCTAAGAGTATGCACTAGGCTTGCAGGGGACCCAGGGCCAGTTCCCATTATGTTGGGCAACTCTCAGCTCCAGCTCCTCAATGCTGTCCTTTAGCCTGTATTGCAAGCAGCTACATACCCCACTCAACACAGGTACACACGCGCACATGCACCCCACAATAATAAGAGTACATATTTAGAAAAATGTGTGTGGCGCCTGTGGCACCTGGAAACTGACCAACAATAAGTGATGTTGGTATGCAGGGACAGCCGTTGAAGCTTTGTTGGGAGAACTAAAGTTTCATATGCCAATTTCAGTGTGAAAAGCCAGTTGAGGTGAAGAAGAGTAAGTCTTCTGAAGCTGATGTCCCCAGTGACCTTCGCAAAGAAGTCGAAAATCTTTATAAGCTCCCCCTGCCTGAAGATTTCTATCATTTCTGGAAGTTCTGTGAAGAACTTGATCCTGAAAAGCCAGCTGGTGAGTCCCTCCAGCATCTTTCTGCTCCTGGGACTGGAAGAGATGACAGGAAACTGGAGGAAGAACCGAAACAGCTCAGAGAGAAAGTGTTTGCAATCACACGTGGTGACACATGCTCATTATAGTCTCAGCAATTAAGATACTGGTTGGAGAGTATCAGAACAAGTTTCAGGCTAGCCTAGGCTACACAGTGAGACCATCTTAATAAAGACAGGACAAAAGAACACTCCCACAGTTTTTTCTAGTGAGTGAGGTGTATAGTCAGAGAACAAGTTAATATTTCTGTCAGTCAGTTTTATAGCTGGGATGTGAGAAAAGAGCCCAGCAGAAGGATAGGGTTAGTTTAAGTCATGTTTTTTCCTAGCAGGAGGACAGGGTTAGTTTAGAGGTTTCTGGCCATGGTTAGTTCACTCCATTGTTTTGGAATCAGTGATACCTTATGGATGTGTCAGAAAGTGCCCACCTCATGTCAGACAGGAAGCAAAGAGCATTAGGGAGCAAGAGTCCTGGCATAGGATGAACCCTTCAAGGTCATGGGCCCACTAGTCACAGTCTTGTCATTAGCTGAGGACCATGCTGTCCACACATGCGCTGCTTGGGTTTAAGTTCATCTACAAACCAGAATGCTATAATGTGCTATTGTCACCTATTGGCCAAGGCAAGCAGTTTCAGGACATTCCTTCATTTAAGGAATAAAGAATGAAGGAAAATGAACAGTTGCATATATTGTCATTTTACTTCTATAAACGTGTCTTATGGACTAGGTAAACTAAGAAATTTCATCAAGTACATTTACTGGAGAGAGAGAGAGAGAGAGAGAGAGAGAGAGAGAGAGAGAGAGAGAGAGAGAGAGATGCTTATAATCCTCCTAGGAAAACTATAGACACTCTGAAGTTGGAAGTCAGAAGAACCTGGAGTGACAGCTGATGAGAAGGAAAGGAATTTTTTTTCTCTCTCCTTAATCTGTGTTGTCTCCTTAACCTGGATGTTTGTAGCTATAGTGGATAGCAGTGAGGTAAGGTAAGTGTGTAGCTCTTACTCCTGAGAGAGTGCAGAGCAGCTTGGCTGGGGCTACATAAAGGCAGGGATGCTTTAAGTGGTAAGCTAATGCAGTAGTAAGGTTGAGGGGAAATCCTAAATTTTGTGCCACATTTTTATTCAGCTGATTTCTTTTCCACTGAGTGAAAACATTTTTACAGACTTGAAAAGTGTTCTTTAAAACAACTGCTTAAGAATAATTTAGAAGTGGTAGGCAGAGGCAGATGGATTTCTGAGTTTGAGGCCAGCCTGATCTACATGGTGAGTTCTATAAGAGCCAGGGCTGTGTAGATTAAACCCTGTCTCAAAAAAAAGGAAATGGAAGGAAAAGAATCCTTTAGAGCTGGGTATGATGGTTTACACCTTCAATCCCAGCACAGATCACATGGATCTCTGATTTTCGGGTTAGCCCAGACTACATAAAGTCCTAGTCTAGCCAGGGCTAATAGTGAGACCCTGTCTCCAAAAGGGGAGCAGGGTGGAGAGAGAAAGAAGGGAAGCGTCATAGTGGTGAAAGGCATTATTTTCTCTTTGCCTCTAGAAAGTGTTGCCTGATAAACCTATTTTCCTTATAGATGCACTTGCCACAAGCCTGGGTCTTCGGTTAGTGGGTCCTTATGATATCCTTGCTGGCAAGCATAAAAGGAAGAAAAAACCCGCAGGCTTGAACTGTAATCTTCACTGGAGGTTTTACTATGATCCCCCTGAGTTCCAGACCATTATTATTGGAGATAATAAAACTCAGTACCACATGGGGTATTTCAGGTAAAGGATCTTCTCTTTTCTAAAATCCAGCTGCTCTGCTATTAATGAGTCTTACTAGACCTTCACTGGCATCCCCCAAGGTGAAAGACTCCTTTTTCTCTTACTGGTGGCTCCATGGTCTGTCTGTTATTCTAGCTACCTTTCACCTCTTTAACCTGCATAGGTTGGTGAACTCTTTACACCAAAGTTCCCTGATTTCTTTTTCTCTTTGAATATAAAGTTTTGGGGTTGTTTTGTTTTCTTTTCTTTTGGATTCAGAAGAGCTTTGCAGCCCAAGTAAAATAATATAGACCAGCAGTTTGACTTAAACCATGTGCTTCCAGGGGCCAGAGGACTCACAGATTGGTCCTGCCACTTATTATCTTGATTGCAGTATGCCAGTCTGGTGACTTTCTGTGACTCAGTTTCCTCTCTTGAATTAGTGGGCATAATAGTAGCACATATTTGGTAGGAATATTGTGAGAACTAAGTGAACACCCACAAATGCTGTAGAATGTCAGCAAATAGGGCAATGTGAGCGATACCCTGTCCACTTCCGGAGGGGGTGCTGGGTCCTGAAGCCAAGGTGAGATAAGAAGAGAAGGGGTGAGGTGTGGCTAGGGAGCAGTGGCGCCCAGAACCCGTGGGGCTGTGGGGGGCCCGGGTGGCTCTGTCCTTGGCTTTGGCACTGATGGGCTGCTAGAACCTTAGCCAAGAACCTCGACCTCTCTCTACTGGTTTCTTCAACTTTAAATAAAGGGTTGGATACAGACATGAATAAGATGCTTCAGTGTTTTATATCTGTCCTGTTTCCTTTCACTTTTACTCCACGTGTCTCTTCTTACTTTTTTTTCTTAATATCTCTAAAATGAAGGCGATCGGCAGGTGTTTGAAATATTCTGTTGACAGACTTTCCTCATTTTTTATTATTTGAGTAAAAAGTAATTAGGTACTAAAAACCATAACTGTAGGTTCTGATGTGAGATTTGTTGTAGACAGTCTAAAGATACTTGGAGATTGAACCTAGCAGATTATTCTACTTTTTACAGGTATGAATTTGTCTATAGACCTGATTTTCTGCTTGTTGGCATTTCAAGTTATGGATAGCTAAACTTTTATTATCTTTTGTTAAACAGGGATTCTCCTGATGAGCTTCCTGTATACGTTGGTACAAATGAAGCAAAGAAAAATTGTATAATTATTCAAAATGGAGATAATGTGTTTGCTGCAATCAAGTAAGGAATGGTTTCATTTCAGTTCCCTTGACTGGTTGTTTGTATGTCTACCACATATTACAAGTAGGGTTGCGGTGTCTCCAGCACTGCAGACATCTGAAGCACACTCCCGTGACTCAGGAAGCCAGCCTTATACATCAAAGCTTATGGAACTGCTTATTTAATGAACAGATTGCTGGATCCTGGGCTAGGCTCTGAACCTGGAACAGAGCATGTTCTTAGCATGTCAACCCCCCCCCAACTTTATCCCCTGCAGTGCAAAAAATGTGTAAGCAGTGTTTGATCTTAATTTCAGATGCCCCATGGAAAAATCAGAGGGCTTTCCCCCACACACACACTAAATATCACATTTAAACATTGCCATTAAGAGTTCATTATAAGAACCGACAGCAATGTAGTTCATATTGGAAAGTTTTCAGGAGTAAGGAATTTACAGAGTCCTTTGAACTGGGACAAGCTGAGCCTCTAGGGATAACAGTTGTGTGACTACTTCTCATCAGCAGCGATTGTCTCTGCTGTTACAGAGACTGGGAAATGAACTGCTCTAGGGCCACAGCACTGACCTGGAGTTACACCCGAACAGTCACTGCCCTGCCCTCTGCCCCTCCAGCTACTACAGCTACTTCCCATCCCTTCTTTCAGACTTGAAAGAGTGGCTTCTGCTTGGGGTCAGCCAGGTCTCATGTGGAATTAGCTGAAAATAACATGGGAAATGCACCTCATGTACAAAGGGGCCAGAGTCCAGCTGAATGAACCAATTGGTATTGGCCACAGACATAATTTGAAGTCATTGAATAGTAGGTATGCAGTTTACATTGTAATCAACAGGTTAGTCTTTATCACTTGAAATAGATAGACCATGTTTTGTATGACTCTAAAGGTATTTATGTCCCTCTGACTTAATAGTATAGTTCATTATTAAAGAATTCAAACCAAGTCAATGCACGGTGACCACTGATGGATGCTGTTGTGTACCCTGATGTACCTGGATGACAGCAACATTCTGTTCCTTCTCTTGTAAAACTTTTGAGTCTTTTCGGTAAAATTTGCTTGGGATTTGTAATTGGTGTAAGTTTTCTTTCTCCCTAGGGTTGTTGAGCTTTTATTGTTTTGGTCTTAGTACTAGAGACTGAACCAGGGCCGTGGACATCCTAGGCAAGTGCCTACTACTTGAGTTATGTCTTTGGCTTCGGTAACATTTCTTCTAAACCTTTAAGATTTATCATTCAACTTAAATTGGCATTGTCTGTGTTAGAAACTGTAGTTCTTTCCTCACATATTGTCTGCCTCCTGTGCTATCTTATAAGCTCCACCAAGGCAGAGGCAGTGTCTTTTTACATTGTGCTGTTCCCTAGTAGATGTGCTATATGGTGCTTAAAAACACCTTAGCATATAAATTTATCTCTTTTTAAATTTCTAGTGCTGGGGACCAAACTCAGGGCATTATTATTATAAATTGTTTATAAAAAACAAATTCTAGAAACAGCAAATCTAGCAATAAGGAAGATAAGTAAATAAATTTTATAATGCAAAACATTTGCATTATAAATTATATTTTATATAAATTATAAAAGCACTATAAATGCCATGATTCTGATTGTTATGAAGATGGCAAATAACAGAATGGGATGATTCTGATTTTTCCTGTCTAATGCATGTGGAAAATAATCTATATTCAAAATTTTTCATTTTTTATACAACAGGAGTGATGTTTTGTCTTTCTTTCCTTCTGCTTTCTTTCCCTAAATCTAACTGCTACAATAATTTTGAACTGACGGACCCATGGTAGTAGTGTAGTGATACAATGAGTTCTGGGTTTTGTTTGTGCACCTGTGGCACAAAGGTAGTGGTTGCTGTTGGTGGTGCTGCTGGCACCTTTGTGAGACACAGCACACTGACACTCACTAAGTTAGCAGATTGTTCATTGTTCATATATGCCGGTCTGTTTAAAGACATCAGCAATGCATGTCTCCAAGTGCATCAGGTCTTTCTCTGCAGCCCAGTCCATCCTGTATGATGAAGTGGGAAATAGGTAGAAGGCACTTCTGCACACTGAAGTATTGGGAGTTGAACACTCACCGACTTTTGCTGAGAGGTAGTGATTGACAGACTTCATTTGGGCACAAGTTTTTGGGAGCAGACATTTTCTCAAACCAAAGGAAATGCCAATTATACTTGGTGTCATTGATAAAATTGAAGGTTCAGCAAACATAAGATGGGACGTGCCAGTAACCACCATGATGAGCTTGGCAGCTTTTCACTAGAACTTCCTAATAATAGTCTTGAATGGGATGTTTTTCATATTGCATAATAGGATGAACTTGGTGTAATGAGAAAGTTTCAACATGAGAAGATTTACAGAAGTTTGTGAGCCAATATGTTCTAAATAATCCTTTCTAAATAATCATTTCAGGAGGCTATAAAAAGCCTGGGTAAAGCTTTATTCAGACATGCAGGCATTGCAGTGGGTCTAACAGTGGTTATGATCACTGCTTCGGTTTGCATGTTGCATGTCTTTAAGCGTCATTTAGCACTGTGTCTAATAGCTTTGAATGATATTGAGATGATCACAACAGTTTGGTGGATAAAGGGTCTTGGTGGCTGCACAGTACCTTCCTTGGAATAATGGGGGGAAGTCTTCTGTGAAGGACACTGTATGTGTGAATGTGTCTAAGAGAGAGACCCAGGGTACTTGAAGGCCTCCTTGAGAGAACTTGAGGAAAGGATTGATTCATAGTTTTTATAGGACCAGATCTAATGGTTAATATATCTCTTGATGTGCACAGTCCATGGTGATTAAATGAAGCAATGAAGAGGTGCTGATTTTTGTGGTTTGGGTCTCCATGAAATGTAGTCCATCGTCACTACCTTCTGTGTCTCAGTTTCCTGATATGTAAAGAGTACTGAAAAGTTATATGGTCTGAATGACTACTGCAGGTCCCTGATGTAGGTTGCAAATGGTTTATTGCAGGGGTCTGCCCCAAGGGTGAGTGTTTTCAGAATGAAATTCTTTTTTGTGAACAGCACACTTGTGTGTTCCTCTTGAGCCAGCCCTCTTCGGGCATAATGTCATTTCTCAATTTCCCACAGTGCGACTTAAGCTCAGCCTCTGCTCTTTGATTGTTTTCCCTCTCGTGTTTGCAGTGAAGATACACAATCCGGGCGTGCTAGCTCTGGCTGTGACTGGCAGCTCCGTGTTAGTTCTGTTATTCCTTGTTTGACTCTACCTGTGAGGACTTGGAGAGGACTGCATGGAACTTGGCATTTTTGTCTCAGCTCCTTGACTTCTGTGTATAAACAGAGGCCAGCAGTGTAACAATAGCTTTTGCTTCTTTTTCAGATTATTTTTGATGAAAAAACTCAAAGAAGTAACAGATAGAAAGAAAACTAGCATTTTGAAAAACATAGATGAAAGACTCACAGAAGCAGCCAGAAAACTAGGATACTCCCTGGAACAGAGAAGCGTGAAGATGAGACAGAGAGACAAGAAGGTAGGGATGCACCTGGTCACCTGACCGCTGTGCTCTGCCCTTGGCTCCTCCCCTCCTGCACCGTGGGCCTTCCTCTAGGCCTGTCCTAAGGACAGCCGTATGCCATCCCCCAGGGACTCTCGGATAGTTCCGTAATGGGTCAGGTGGCTCCTGCATGTGCATGTTGGCATGCCGGCTGAGTCCTGCAACTGGAGCACGTTCCTGTGGTTGCATACTGCATTCTAGTCTTTTAATCTTCTTGTATTGGCCATTGTGTAAGGGTGGAGAAAGCAGCTTTGTGCTTCACATTAAACTTCATTTTCTGATGGCTGAGGTCTGGTTTTAGTGCAAGGTATTGTGGTGGTGTAGTTCCATACTTCTTAGAGACTTAACTAAGACCTTAAAGGTGGTTCTTTCTAGAAACAGTATGGGGTAAGTTTGCAAATTTTCTCCTGGATCTTCCTTGACCCTATCAGCATTTCCTAGAGCTTGCAGTTTAACAAAGTAGTTCGTAAAGGAACAAGTAATTCTCAGGTTAGGGGGTTCTTTTTTTGGTTTTTCAGCTATGAATGTCAGAGTAGGTCTACAGATACATGAAAGAACTCCTCTTTGTGGGCATTCCTCCTAACTACTGGGCAAGTGAGGGCTGGGTTCTCCTGTTTCTTCTTTCAGTGTTGTCTTCTGAAGCTGTTTGGTCTGAACATGCTAAACCAAATGTAGTCCTTGTTATTTCTGAGTGATGTGGTGCTGTGCAAAGTTGTTAGTACTTAGTTACTGAAGGCCTGCTGCCTTCTCTAATCTTGACTCAGTGGCGGGGGAACCGCTGCCACTGAATTGTTGTAGTAGGAACTCCGTTGTTAGTCCTGCAAACCAGAGATAGTTTCTAAACGTGGGTTAGTTACAGTGACATTTAACATCTTATAGTTTTCTTTTACCTTACTGGTTCTCAAGGAAAACTCTTACTAGAAGAAAGAGACGTGTACCTTGCCTTGCTAGTATATATTCTGAAGATGTCTTGGCTAGATTGAGCGTCTGTGGATGTAACGGTCAGCACGTTCTCTAAGAAGACCCTTGTTTTTTCTGTTAACAGCTATCATTTAGTTCAGATACCTTACTGCTTTCCTTCATGTGTAAATATGATGGAAAGTTCAATTTCATGTTGTGCTTATTTTAAGTTTATATTTAGTATTTGTTTTTCATTAAAAGATAGTAACATAAATACAAGGTAAACCATTTAAAAGAAAATTTTGACTTTTCTCCTTCATGTTGACAATTGTTTCCAGATCCTTTTTATATATAATTCTTAATGTTACTCTGAGATTTCCATTTAATTCATACTTTCCTATTTCTGAAAAATTCAGTTCCAATGGTATGTTAGTGACTTTGTCCTAGCGTATTAGCAGACGGTCTGCATCTTAGTGGCATAGACTGCCTCACAGCAGTATGTAAAGCAGCAGTGGAGAGTAGGTGGCACCTTGTAGTACTTGGAATGCAGTCTGTGTGAGTCATGGCATTTGCCTACAAGAAATCTGTACAGTAACAAAATGCCTTTTTTTCTAGTATTACAGTTTTGTTTTCACATTTAAGACTGAAAACCAACCATAAGATAATCCGGTGTAAATATTAAGACATAGGCTATATAAACCGTATCTGTGTCTATAAATTCCTTCTGAACATTCTGTCCTCTGGGGTAGCTTAGCAAGGGATGATGAAAGAAGTGGAGGGAGGGCGAATGGGAGAGTGGGGAGGGGAGTGACCTTAACATACCCGGGCTAGGTGAAGACTTTAAAAGTAGAGGTCACTTTTGGACTGTATTTTTCTTCTGTCTTGGAAGCTTTCACTAGAGTACACAAGTGGAATACTAAAGATATTTTACTAGAAAATACCAAGACCCAGTACGTCGGTACATACTTGTAACTCCAGCACTGAGGCAGGAGAATCAAGAATTCCAACCAGGGGGATGGAGAGATGGCTCAGCAGTTAAGAACACTGGTTGCTCTCCCAGAGGTCCAGGGTTTGATTCTCAAGACCCCCAAGGAGATTGACTATCATCTGTAACTAGATCCAGCAGATCTTTTGCCCTTTTCTGGCCTTCCCCGGCACCAGACATGCAAGTGTTATACAGACACTTGCACAACACCCCATATACATAAAATGAACAAGCTGAAAAAAAAATTAAAGCCAGCCTGAAATAATGCTAAAAAATAAAAAAATAAATAAAAGTAGAACTAAAGAAAAAGGATCTAAAGATAGTGCTAAAAGAATGTTACTCAGAAGGGTTAGGATTGTGGGCTCCTAAAGCTGGGCCTGTTTTCATCTTTGAAGATGATTAAACTGGCCATTGCTTTCCGATCCGCCTCCTGTAACAGTTCTGGTTGTTTTCTGAGATGTCAAGACAAACTTATAAATGACTAGCATGATTCATTTAATTCACTTATTTTATTTTATTTTATTTTATAATTAACTTCAAATGCTTGACATTTATTTTAAAAATAATGTATTCTCCCCAGGATCCAGATTTCCTGAGATAATGTCCCTGGATGCTCTGTTTTGACAACATCCAGGATTTGTTTATGTGTGTTGAGGTCAGGAGGTAGGTCTTTGTTCTTTTAGGGTCTCTTTGCATGGGCTCTTTTCTTTTGGTGATTTGTTTTGTTTTTTTCTTGAATTTAGGTTGTGACAAAGACTTTTCATGGTGCAGGCTTGGTTGTTCCTGTAGATAAAAACGATGTTGGTTACCGAGAGCTCCCTGAAACGGATGGTAATGTGTTCCATGTGTAAATATGTACATGTATGTCAACACGGAGAAAGCGTTCTCGTGCTGGGAAATGGAGAGCTGTTAAGAGCACACTCAGGCTTTCATAGCTTGCTCTTGAGCAGACGAGTGTCACTAAGCCCTGTCTTTTTCATCTGCAAAATAGGCAGTGATGTTTATTTCCTAGGCTGTCTGGGATGTGAAAGGATAGAGTGCCCAGTGTGCTGTCACCCAGTGCTCCAAGCAAGGTGACTACTTTGAAGAATTTAGGGGACGTTAGCCCGTTGCATAGGTTCTTTCTTTCTAATCTCTTTTAGCACCCTTGACCTAGTAATGACTGAAGAGGAAGCATTGGTTGTGGTCACAGAGCACTGGTCCTGGTGAAGTTTTAGTCTCATAGTCCTGGTACTTCCTGCAGTCATACAGAACTACTTAGAAGGCAATTACACAGAACTTAGTACTCTGTAGAAAGAGAGTCATCTGTTCTGCGTCCTGTGAGCCCCACCCTCCACTGGCCTTCTTTATGGTTTTCTTTCTGTGGGCTTATAATTTAAAGAGAATCCAAATTAGTCCCTTCTCAAGGCAGAAGCAAGCACTCCCGCTTCATACACGGGCTGCCTGCTCCTCAGGACAAATGAGTCTTAGTAATTACCAGTCTGCATATGGAGGTCGGAGGATAACTCTGGGCACTTAGTTCTCATGCTGCCTTATGAGATCTGGTAATCAACTTAGGTGGCCAGGCCTGTGTACCAGAGCCTCTAATCCGTGGAGCCCTATCACCAGCCTTCTCATTTTTAATGTGGATATTTTAAATGTGAATTATATATTTCTCTCACTGATCTGTCTTGTCTGCTCCCTGAAGCCAGAGATAATCGGTCTCTGTGGCAAAGACTGGGCTCCGGTTGTCCAGGTTTCTGCTTGAATCAGAAGTAACATGATTGACATTTTCATGGCAGATTAGTAAGATGGCATCAGTTGAGTTAGTAGAAAACATACAGAAAAGCCCTACTTAAAATCTACCATTAAAGACGATTGTGATTTTTGTCTTCGATATCTTTACATCATTTTTTCCAGCTGACCTTAAGAGAATCTGCAAGGCAATTGTCGACGCTGCAAGTGATGAGGAGAGACTGAAAGCATTTGCTCCCATTCAGGAGATGATGACTTTTGTGCAGTTCGCTAATGATGAATGTGATTATGGCATGGGGCTGGAATTAGGAATGGACCTCTTTTGCTATGGCTCTCATGTGAGTAAAAAGTCCTCCTTTCCGAATTTCTGTATACACACACTCAAGTTTACTTATCTTCTCAACTTCCAGCTGGCAAGATAGGGATCCAGCTTGCATTTCCAAAGCTTTGGAAGTGATTTGAAAGTAAAAGTTCTAAAACTATTTAAAATCGTGTATTCCGGCAAAGGTGAATAAGCAGAATTGTTTCAAGTTCATATTAAACTCAGCTTGCGTATCACTATCCCAGGGGTATGCCATCTTTTGGATGTGCGTACAGGCTTGTGGATATGGATGTGGGAATGTATACATCCCTTTCTGTTGGGGTGGCTGTCATCTACTACCATGTCTTAAATACTATTTTCAAATATTTTAATTAAAATATTGGAGCTAGTAGTATATTATTATTCCCTTTCTGTCTTAGTCAGGGTTTCTATTCCTGCATAAACATGACCAAGATGCAAGTTGGGGAGGAAAGGGTTTATTGAGCTTACACTTCCACGCTGCTGTACATCACGAAAGGAAGTCAGGACTGGAACTCAAGCAGGTCAGGAAGCAGGAGCTGATGAAGAAGCCATGGAGGGATGTCCCTTACTGGCTTGCTTCTCCTGGCTTGCTCAGCTGGCTTTCTTATAGAACCCAAGACTACCAGCCCAGGGATGGTACCACCCACAAGGGGCCCTCCCCCTTTGATCACTAATTGAGAAAATGCCTTACAGCTGGATCTCATGCAGGCATTTTCTCACCTGAAGCTCCTTTCTCTGTGATAACTCCAGCTTGTGTCGAGTTGACACACACAACCAGCCAGTACACTCTCCTACCTGTAAAATTGCCTTCTCATGTGTGCGTGCATGTTCCTCGTTGTACCTTTGGAAAGTCACTGGTAGAGCACCTTCTCCAGGCTCACAACGGCAGACCCATTGCAGTGTCTTAAGTCCAGGATTCACAAACTGCAGTTGCTTGGGAGCCACCTGGAGCTATTAATGCAAAGTGTCTCAACAGGTCAGAGATGTGGCCCTGCTGTCACTAACATTCCCAGGTGACAGAAATACCACTACTTTACAGACCATACTGAGGAGCAAGACTAAACCAGTATGCATCAATCACATAGAGGGCTTTGGTCACAGATTAGTGTTTGCTTGTCCCAAACTTTGAGTTATGGGTTGGGTCCTGACAAATTAATTCAACTAGTCAAGAACCCTGACCAAGAACCCTGTTTAAAGCATCATATGGCCCTTCTCTGCCTGGCTTCTAGTTGTCAGTAAAAAGTATCCAGTGTTAAACGGGTAGAATGATATAGTGCCTTAAATGCCATTGATATGAAGTAGGTAAAAAACAAAAACTAAACTGGAAGGTGTGAGAATCACATGAGGAATGAAAAGATTTGGTACATTGTGTAAGTGCTTAAATGGTATTTCTTATAAAAGAATGTTACTGTGTTTCCTGCTAGGGTGTACTAAAAGCAATGCTGTGAAATCATTCAGTAAACCTGAGACCGAACTCTTGCAGGAAAGAAATGTTTACATGGTAGAGAATGAGCCTAGGAATAAAAGGGAGGAGCTGGAGAGATGGGTCAGTGGTTAGAGCACCCACTGTTTCCAGAGGACCTGAGTTCCATTACCAGCATCTACAGCCACTCACAAGTGCTGCAATCCCAGTTTTAGGCATTTGACACTCTCTTCTGACTTCCTTGAACACAACTCAAATATGTGGTGCACGTTTAGGCAAAAGACTATATATGTAATTATTTTTAAAAAAGATAAAGTCATTTGAAACCCTGTATTTGTCATACCTACTAAAAAAATCTTAACTACTGAAAGTAGTTAAGGAGAAACATTTAATGGCAATTTGGGACAAAAAGACTGATACTTTTATATTAATGATATAATATTGATAATAGACCATGGAAAACTCGCAGGCACACGTCCCATGTTTACTGTTGACTGGGTGGCCTTTGTTGCCTAGTGTATTTCTATGTATTTTTCAGCTGTACCTGCCATTTTCTCGCCTTGATGTTATGTTCTTTGCTTTTTAGTATTTTCACAAAGTTGCCGGCCAGCTTTTACCTCTTGCGTATAATCTATTGAAGAGGGATCTGTTTGCAAAAATTATTGAAGATCATCTGGCAAGTAGAAGTGAAGAGAACATAGACCAGCTGGCAGGCTGAGCAGGCTGCCCTGCTGTGCAGTGCTCTGACGTGGGACCAGCAGACAGGGCTTTGTTTTTAAGGAATGGAGAAATAAATAATGGAAACTTTATTAAAAACTTTATAATATGGCTCTTCTGGTGTTTCTTTCACATGCTAATTAGTAAGTGGCACTCCTTAGAAATTCTTTAGTTTCTAAGGTTCTTTTCTGAGTACGTCCTCATTATTAACTTTCTTATAAAAAAAAAAGTGTATCCAAACTCAAATAACCATCTATTAACTAGAAATACCAGGCTAATTAATACTAAAGGCACTTGAGACTGGAGAAATGGCTCAGCAGTTAAGAGCACCGACTATTCTTCCAGAGGACTGTCCATTTCACACATGGCATCTGACAACCTCACACATACACAAACAAAAATAACAAAAACCCTCTCCTTTTAGTGATGCAACAGTCTCAAAAATATAGTTTTAACTTTTTATATGCCAAGGGACCAATATGAATCTCAGTAAGATTTATTAGGATCAAATGACAGGGAAGAGCCAGCTTCTCATCCATGCCACCCACAAGCCTAACACAGAGCTGTATTTCCAGAAGCTGTGCTACCTTATCAGAGCCAAGACAGGAACTGGACACAGAATATGGCCATTATGTATGGAGCTGAAAATTAGCTCAGCCACAGAGCACTTTGTCTAAGGTGTGAGGCCCTAGGCTGATTCCAGAATTATTTACACAATAATTATAATTTGGATGTTTGTGAATACAGTAATGATAATGAAAGAACTGATCTTTCAGTTACTGAACACTTTGATTAAAGAGCAAGCTTCCTGTTACAGAATATGAAGTCTTCCTTTCTTGCCATTTTCCTTCACTAAAGGTATATAGTCTGCTTGAATTGAATACTATGCATATTTAACCTAGGCTCTGACTGGAACACATTTTAAATGCCTAAGCACATTCACAAATCAACATGACCCAATCAGGATTGTTACCCAACTTAAGTCCATTTTCTTACTTCTTTGGGCCCAGTGATGGAATTTCTATGTTAACCTTTCAAGCATTTATGTTGAACATGCCTGAGGATGGAATGCTATGAAAGGAGATATTTTATAGTGATCTAAAGTCCTCACATTAGCTCAAAATTGACCTTGTAATGGTATTGTCTCTAAAGTATCCTACCATAATTCTTTCACTGATGCAGTATATAGCCCTCAGTTCCCAGACAGTTTTCTGGACTTGGGTTTGACAAACCTAGAGCTGGTCAGTACCAACAATGAAACTCCATCACAGTTCCATTCATCATACTACCTAAATATTACCCTCAGCACTCCATCATACTGAGGTTATTTAACCTCAGATGGCGATTTTGGATGCCCATGGGACCTAGTTCTTTTTCATCTGTGTTCAAGCTCCAACATCTCCCTCATCCTCAGTTAATGTCACAGAAAAAGTGGCAACAATCAGAACAGATTTGATGGCAAACCTTTTACATTTGTGTCCAAGATCTCGTCCTCTTTAGCCTACACAAGGATCCTCTCACACACACAGCATTAATTTCCCCCTTATTCCCATAATTAGAAGCTGTAATACCCTACACACCTTAAAATCTGATCTCAAACTATTCTCTCAGACATTGCCATCACCAACAGGAAAAGCTATGTTCTGCACTTTATTTCCTGAAAACACAGAAGAATCACAACTCTCTCTCCTGCCTAGGTCATCAGTATGCTCACACTGGCCAACTTTGAGGTCTTGCTTCATCTATCAGTAAATACCTGGCTGCTGAGGACTCCTTGAAACTCCTTTATTTGGTTTATATCACTGAGTTTCAATGGTACCCCTTTCCACCTCATTGGCAATTCTTTTGCTGTCTCATTTCACCATTGATTCTTCTGCCTCTTCTCTGTCCAAACTTAAATTCATGTAATTTCATCCTGATTCTGGAATGTAGCTCTCATTTAGCTTAAGGCTATTCTTTAACTTGAATCTCACATATGTATTAGTTCCTACTTGTAATCCCATTACTAAAACATAATGTCTTGGCTGGAGAAAAAGGGAAGAAGGGAGGGAGAAAGGAAGGGAGAGAGAGAGAATGAGGGAGGGAGAGAGAGGGAGAGGGAGAGAGAGTGAGAGAGAACGCTCAGCAGTTAAGAGCATTTGCACCTATTCCAGAGATCTGGTGGCTCACAGCTACCACCTGTAACCTGTGTTCCAAGGACACCTGCACTCACTTGTGCATCAACACACAAAATAAGGGGCTGGACAGATGGCACAGTGGCTAAGAATAGTATTGTTTTTAATAGAAGAGTCAAGTTTAGTTCTAAACATACACATGAAATGTATGTATCACAACTGCTCAACTGCCTGTAACTCCAGCTCCAGAGGATTTGATATCTGCCCTCCTTGGGCACCTGCACACATCCACAGTTTAAATAAAATTTTACACACACACACACCCCAACCAAAAAAAAAAAAAAGAACCCCAACAAAACCAAACAAAACAATAAACCCCTTAGTATTGGGCTGACAAGATTGTTCAGTGGGCAGAGGAACTTTCCAGTAGGCCTTCCAGCCCGAGTTTGATCTCTGGATCCCACATGTTGGTAGGAGAGAACTGGCCACTGAGGGTTATCCTCTGACCCCCACATGCATGCGACGGAATGCACATTCCACCTCATCTATACACAAAACAGACACACCTAATGTCTAAGCCCCTTAGGTGGCACTGATCTATTCTTGTAGCCTTTTCCAGTCCATGCCATTCTGTCATCATCCTAAAAATCTAAATTTGCACCTATTCCAGGGAACTACAGTTCTCTTGAACATATCACACTCATATCAAGCTCAGTAAGAAGTTAGCAAATCCTACTCACCTTTGCTATCTCTAGACTAAAACCAGTTTCATCACAGTTAACTTACAATAAACAGCAAGTGGAATATACATGGTAAACACTTCACCCGGCCCTATGGTGCTTTGCTCTTAA
Source organism: Uromys caudimaculatus (assembly GCA_028551405.1). Taxonomy (NCBI): domain Eukaryota; kingdom Metazoa; phylum Chordata; class Mammalia; order Rodentia; family Muridae; genus Uromys; species Uromys caudimaculatus. The sequence continues at coordinate 46,104,025 of CM052719.1, forward strand.
CTTAATGCTTAGGATTGGAGAGCTGAAACTTCAAGCAGGTCTGTTTATGTATTTCTAAGGTGATTGTTTTCAAACATGTAAAGTCATTCTCTTCGTGCAGACAGTGTAATTTTTCTTCTAAAACCAAATATTTTCAAACTGAACTAGACTCTTTTGAGTTGCCACTTGGGAGTCCTAGCCTGTTGCTAGTACAGCGGACATGCGTTCTCAGTCCTGCACCTCCGCTTCTTCCGGCTCCTAGCTCACAAAGCTCAATAGAAGAAACAGCTGTAACCCAACAGAAGCATTGCGGACGCCATCATCTGGAGGCTGCATGTGCCAGGCGCGCGGGCTTACAGACTGCACAGTGCAGCTGCGTAAAAGGAGGGCTGCGGGTACAGATGCAATTAAAAGCCAAACCACATATTGAAGTAGAGATTTTAATAGATCTTAACTCATCACAGTAATCATTCTTACTGTAATGATATGCAGCTTTTACTACTCTAGTATAAATAAAAACACATAAATACAGCTCTAGGCAACATCACAGGTTAACAAACTAAGCATTCTTCATGAACCCAAACCAAAAACGACTATTAATAGATGCTGACACACTCGCCCATTTTCATCATACCTTCTCAAAAAGGGTACTCAAATAAGGCGCTGCACTTAGGATATTGGTCAATAAGTTTGCCAATTAGCTAGGCACATGTAGTTCATGGTATCCACTACCGTATTTGGTTGGAAATCAACCAAACCTTTATGAAAAAAGAAAAATAGAACAGATAGTAATACCCAAAAGAAAAAAAAAGCCCAGAACCCGAAACCTCTGAACACATTAAAACCACGGCACTTTTCATGTATTTCAGCAGTAAGACACATCAGATAGAGAAACGTAACAAAGAAAATGAATGCTTTAATATGTATCCTGAAATGTCAGTCTCTGAAGATGGGTCATGAAAGCAGAATGCGAAATAAAAGGAAATGTGGAAAATAAAATCATGTTCAGTTTCATCGTGTTACCCTACAAAGAAACTGGCTTCTCCTTTGAAGACTTGGAACCCAGAAGGGGCCGAGTCACCAATCAGCCGTGCTGAACTTAGTACCCTGGCAGTGTCTTCCATACTGCAAGTATACTGTGAGAGCTACAGATCTATCATTAAAAATGAGCTCACTCTACTTAGCCAAAGAACAACGAAGAATGTTGAAATCTGCCAACAGGAGTAAAAAGACAAAATATCGTTGGCAGATAGCACAGCTGAGAAGTCCTACAATTTTGGTGAACTTTGGATCACTCTAATATGACTTCCTGATCTTCTAAGTCTTCAAAATCATACAGATCTAATGTCATTTCCTATTTATTAAAAATGGCTCATTGCCAGTTATTTCAGAAAATATCTATCTGCACAAATGTATCTGCCTTTCAAAAATGCATACTTGAAGACTATCTGGGCCAGTCTACTAAGTAAACATCCTTTGCCAGTTGGGAATTAAGACCATGATTAAAACAGACATTGCCAATAACAATTCCAAATACTCTGAGGTACATTATAACTAATCTGCAAAAATGTGCACCTTATCTATTCAAATCATCACGGAACACTTCAGGTATGGCTGTGACCTACCCAGTGACTCAACGGTTATAACCACATTGTGATTTTCTTGTGTTCATTTTTGATTGATTTTTCTTTAAAAAAAAAAAAAAGTTTGGCTTTAATCTACTACTACTAACTTATGGTATTTTCAACTTTCTAGTTTGTGGTCGGAATGGACAGGTCAGAGGGCATGACCCAGGAGATGGCAGTGAGAAATCAGAAGGTATCATGTGTACTCTGGATCACAGATGTGACCACCTCTTCTTAAACCCTTGTGCCCGTTGTAATCTTTTCTCATACCTCCATATTTGTAAGTCAGAATTAGTCTATAAAAAAAAGTCACATTAAAAAGGTAAAATTATTTAAGTGCAATATTAACTGATCTGCATTTTATAAATTTTAATCCATAAAAATATAAATAAAAATGGTAAATTTTTAAGAAAAGAAATATACATTTAGTGCAAGTTATGAATTATAGTTCATCTCCAGTGTCAGCAGTGAAACATCCTGAAATAAAAGAATGATCTAATTTGAAGAAAAAAGTTCCAGTGTTTAACATGCAATTAATACCAGGTACAGCTACACAGCATCCTTCCTTCTCTTCACGGTCACAGCAGCAGCATTTGGTTTAATTATGCTGAACAGCACTTTTCTGTCATAGTAGTAATTTCAGAAATACAAAATCTGCATAAGACTAGGTCGCATTATCCGTAAGTCTGAGAGGAAAAAGGAAAACTGATTAGAGTCAAGTTTGTTTCTGCTTCTGAACCACACAGCACACAAGCTTTCTTGAGGATTTCGTTCACACCTCCAGATTTCCCCTGCTTGGCCAGCAGTGGTGTGTGCACACGTCTCCAAGCCTTTAGTGATGGTACAGACTACACGGTTAATGGCACAAGAAACATTCCCTTCTTGTGATGAAACGTCAGTAAAATCACAGTACATCTCAATATGAGAAAGGACTGCTTCAAAAGGACACACCAAAGAGGTTTTGTTACAGCTCAGGAGGGCAGGGGAGGGAGGAAAGAGAAGCTCTTTTGGAATGTAGAAAGGTGATGCTTAACTATACAATTCATGAGTTAAACAGAATAGTTCTGATATAAAAGGGCAAGACCTTGCAGTCTAAATAGATGGCTCAATTCAAAGTAATCCCTCCAGAAATAGGGACTGATAATGCGTCTGTCTCTGTGGTGCTGACGTAACAGCCAGATGCTTGAGAATTCCAGTGAAGGCTCCACGGAGGCTCTAGCCTGCACTCTCATTGCATAGCCTCAGTGAATGCAGACAGTGCAGAACATGAGATGAATTACTGTTCCAGTTAGTTAGGGAAACACCTCACTCCTTCCTTCTCCCTCCCCAAACAATCCCGCCGTTCTCCCCGCATTATTTGCAAACGGGGTTGCAAAAGCTCGTCTTGTATTTCTTTTCCTTTTTTTTTTAAAGAAGAAAAAGTGGACGAATCCCGCAGATTAAAGAATTGTGCTATTCAACAAACGAACTTCCTCTTCTGTCTCCTCTCTGTCCTCATCCTCAGGGCTCAGTTGAACATTATGGAAGCGGGGTCTTGGTTTGCCGTCTGGGCCATATGACGGAGGATATCTTTTTTGGTTATAATGCCAAGGAGGCGCCTGAAAAGGACAGACAGAAAGAGCTATTAAAACAAAAGGGAAAGACAGAGGAGCTAACTCTATGGATAAATCCTTTTGTTGGCAGGAAGAGAGAGCAAAGCAAGCAGCCTGATTATGCATATTTTAAAAAGTGTTTTACTGCAAAGACAATGAAATTACCCAGCAACGGTCCTCTGACATAAAAAGTACCGTGGCCACTCAGAGTGTGAGGCCCTTCCCACTGGGACGGAGGACTGCAGGCCTCACTGAAGCAGAGCTATTTTGATTCAAGTATGCCAACAAAAATATAACAAAACCTGGGAAGATGTCTGAACAGAAAATAATACTGATCCAATTTGAAAAAGGAACCTATTCCCACTGCATTAGAAAACAATTTACAATTGCAATATTTTGTGGAACCAAAATGTTTAAGGAATAATTTGCCCAGTTGTATGCAGAATATTCCTGAAAGCACACACAATTGAGATGAGCTATATAAACAATGGTCAGCACAGAGCCTCACCTCCCAGACTGACAACGTGAGGATCAACCTACAGGACAGCCCAGGGTGCTGAAAGCATACTTAGGGTTTTTGCTTTTCAATTTTGTGCTCCCCCAAAAGAAAATACAGTGCTTTTATTGAAAGTTTTGGATGTTAGTGTTTACATTAAAAAGTAGGTGAGAAATCAAGAGGCAATCCTAAAAGATTATTACAAGTGAAGCAGAAAGCAGGATGAACGAGAAGCTACTGTATGTGGTTAGTAGTTTTAGAAGGATGCATGAAACACTTGTGAAATATTAGCATACAACAGGGATCCATACTTAGTCGTGTACTTAAGCAAATGGGGACAGGTTTCCTATAGCTATGAGAAATGCAGGGCAAAATAATTTGAGGTATTAATTGTTAAAGTCATACAATTTGTTCTGCACAAATCAAAACTGTATCTATAATCAATAACACCACTAAGACATAAAGCCTGTGAAGACAAGAGCTATTTATGACAGTCTAGAAACATGATACAAAAGGGGCACAGCCATGAGCTGTGGACAATCCACTGACGAAATGGAAGGACACACATTCTGACTCTGAGAATATTTAAGGGTAGCAGAGAAAGAGCAAATGCTGTGAGCACAGATCTGCGCACTGTGCTCCAGAGAGTAGCAGTTAACAATGCACATGGTCAGCACTTCTACTGCTAAGCTCAGTTCAAGTCACAAAGGAGCTTAGATTCACATGACCACAGATTAGAAAGCAATAAAAGGGTGTGTGTGTGAAGGGTTGGGCAGACAGGGCAGGCTTTTTTTTAACCAGTCAGGAGTCTTCAGAGACCGGTGAATCCATGAGGATAGACAGACTTTTCATGTTTAAACAAGTCCAATAATGTCTCTGCATTCCCCGACTGTCAGCAGGACTTAATTTTAACTAATTCTGATGAGAGATGTTAGTTGCTCTTACTTTCTAAGGATGGAGTTTTAGACAGTATTATCTAAATTTGTCTCACAGACATCTGGACAGACACAAGTGTAACTGGCAGCATGGTGGGACTGGTTTGTTCAGCGGGTATATGGCAGGGAAAACTGAACAGTTCACAAGGTTCATGCCTCCTGACTTCTAGGGTGTCTAGTGAGGAGAGCTGACACAGCTAATCACCAAGGGCTCCACGTGCTGCTTTAGTTGCTCGAGATGCTCTAAAATGTTCTTCTTTGTGATGATCCCCAAGACAATCCTGAAACAGATTATTATGCTAATAACTGTGAGAAATTAAACTGAAAGAGGTTCCAATCATAATGATAAAGAATGAGAGAAGGAAACAAAACATAAACTGTAAGAATGCTTCTCATGAACTTGAGATAAAAATAAGATGATTTAAGAATCTAGGTCCCATTTTCAGACATTCTACTAACTTAAAAGGTGAGACAATACTATTTTTAATGGTGGAGTTTATTTTTAAGTTAAAAATCAAAATAATGAAAATGACTAAATTTTAACTATGGAGATGAGTAAAAGTATAAAAAAACCTTAATGACACACAGCTACAGACCTCTACCCTTGGGAGACTGGTGTTCTCTCCTTGGATGAGCAGTTTTTAGTTTCTGAGTAACAACCTCCGAGTGAGCTGGCTCTACCTCAGCACTGTGCATGCTGGGGGGGAGAAGCTTAGTCTGAATGCCCATGAGAAGACTTGAGAAATCTCCTGGACTTTTACTATTTGTTTGGAAATCCAATTAAGGAAGTATACACGTAAATACTACCAACCTCATTTTCAGGATCTGAATCCCATTTCTTATAATGTGGTAATAAAACATTCATGAGTAGACGTCAAAATGAGTTTTAAGGCATATTTTCTAAGTAATTTTTCTCAGTTCTTATGTCATTACCATCACATCTTACAAAAGGAATCTCATAAATTCTCATGAAGATATCTGTAACTAGATTACTTTTAATTATTAAGTATCTTCATAACTTATTTTACAAAAATAAATGAATTTACCTACAGTATGTGGTGATATAAATTTCAGAATCTCTTCTAAAATGCCTTCAGAATAATCAGGCATTTCCTTAACGGTCTGCTGCTTAAGTCAACTCGCCTCTTAAGCGGCCTTGGAGATACCGAATTGTTTTTCTTTCTCTTCTCTTCATTTCCCTTCCTTCCTTCTTCCCTTCCTTCTTCCCTTCCTTCCTTCTTCCCTTCTTTTCTTTCCCCTTTCTTTCCTTTTCCTTTTCTCTTTTCCCTTTTTCTTCCCCCTTTCCTCTTTTCATTCCTTTTCTTTCCTTTCCTTCTTTTTCTTGAGAAAGGGTTTCTTTCTCTGTGTAGCCCTGGGATCACTGTGTAGACCAGGCTGCCCTTGAACTCCGAGGTTAGAAGGTGTGTGCCACCGTACCTCACCAGCATTTTGTACAAGGAGTCACTATGGGACTTCAAAGCAGTCTGAAAATATTCAGAAACATTTCCCTCATAAAATAATAACGGCTGGGGCTGGAGGGGCAGGAAGGGTGTTCACATTATTTTGTTTAAAACAATGTTATGAAGTTTTCAGGGCATGTGAACAACCTCTCTAAGCAGCTCAAAAACTGTACTTTATAAAATGAGCCTTTGTCCACTAGAGAAATGTCCTTGGGCAAAACATTTGAGGTTTTTGAGGGGTTTTTGTTGTTGTTTGTTTTTAGCTTTGTGGTGCTGGTGAATATCTTTAAAGTATATTGTACACATGTATGAAATGGAATGAAATCCATGATTTTGTACAATTAATATATGACAATAAAAACAAGGTTATTAAAGCTATAAAGTTAATAGACTTTATGGTTACGAAATGTGGAATTCTTAGCACTTAAATATAGTTAAGAGCAGTTTGAGTCTTGTGTGTGCTTCATTTATCCAACTAAGTAGAATGGTTCGTTTGCGTCGTCTCCCATTTGTATTAGTAAGCTGGTCAGTGTGTGACAGGGTGAGGGATGTGACACATTTGCAGAGACAAAGCAGCACACTTAAAGACTTGTAGACACGTGTAGACACCAGAACATTTACAAACTTTTTCATGTGGAATTTTTAGGAGAGGTAAAACTGGTCACAGTTTCTCTTTAACAGTCAAGATGGACTTGAGAATATTAAGTTAGTTACAGGGTTCCTCTTTCAGTTTTATAGAATGAAATGAAAAAAAATTAATAAAAATGTTTCTGATTTATCAGTAATCTGACGTTTCCTATTGGGCTAATAAATAATGAAATGGAAGTTACTAGGGCAGAAACTAGCATTTCCCAAAGTCTGTTCTAAGAAACAGCAATCCCAACAGTGCATCCTGTCTTACCCCACCAAAAATGTCAGCATTTCCAGGCAAACTAGGTAAGCTATGATTTCATTGCTGACAGTTAGGGAATCAAAAGCCATCAACATCTTCAAAGTTCCAAAGCAAACCTCAGCTGTAATTTACTTCAAGACTTCTCAAACTTATTAGTCACATGAATTTCTAGCAACTTCTATTACTATCCTGCTTGTCCTTTAAACATTAGAACTAGTGTTTCTTAAACAAACTGAGACGCTCTGTTAGCACATAAAATATGGGACAACACTGACTTGACGTCCTGTCTGTATCTGTCCTCATTACTTCTCCATTGTTTTTATCCCTTGCACCTATAGTCCCAGATCTGCTGCATTTTAATTCTCCCAGAGGCCTTTTCCACTGCTAAGGGACACACAAAGTTGGCAAACAAACAGCTACCTGCAACTTCATGGCTTCACTTTAAAGCATGCTGCCTTTTCTCAGTTTTAGCCACTTTGAGAATAAACACCTTCTTGCTTAAGTAGTTCACAGACAATAAAGTCAAGAATGTCCTCCCCAAATGATCTTTTTCTTTCCAAATACATTTATTTTCTGTGAACTAAGGAACATATGATCAAGGTTGTGAAACATGACCCTGGTGGAAAGTGCCTTTACTTTGTTTATATGACAGTAGCAGCAGCAGCAGACAAAACTGTATGGAACTAATTCTTATCCTCCTAGAAAATAATTTAATCCTTTTTAGGGTCTATACTGCCCAAATCCTGTCAATAAACCAGTAAGGTGACATATGACAATTAATGTACACAGTAGGCTAATTTAACTACAAGGACAGAACAGAACTGGTGTTTGTCAGTGCGAAGAGAACCTAAGCCAGGCACAGAGAACTCAAAGCCAACAATGGCTTAAGAAAACTCACATTTGGTTCCAAGCAAGCCATATAATGACTCAAAGGGCCCAAGGCAAAGCTTTATGAAACACACCGTTTAATTAATATTTATTAAATTTTAAACAAAGAAATTTGGTAGCATTTTTAAAAATTAGATAAGAGCAAACAAAATAAAACAGTAGACAATAGTATTTTATAAAACATCTTTGATTTATTTCTATCATACTCCAGACGGGACACACCCAACATGGCTCCCACTTTCTGCTTCGTGTTGTTTTAAATAGAAGAATAAATATCTATGATACTGCTATTCCTAGCCCAATATGGTATGATGTAGAGGCCCAGAAAATGTTTTAAGAGATTAAGAAATCATGAAAAAAGAATATTCTGTCAGTAAACTATGCTATAGCAGGATTCTGATTTTTTGTGAGCTGGAGAGCTAATTTGAAAAATTATTATACCTGTCAAATAGAACCCGACCTACCTAGTTTGCCGGCTGCAGAATTATGTGAAAAGGTGTGAAAGTGCTCAGTGAGTTGTCTTCCTTTGTTTTTGTTTTTTAATGCCACCTTTTCCTAGAGAGGGGTCATACATTCTGTTACCCACAAGGTTTTATACAAAACCTTAAAAAGACAAAATTAGTTGTGATTCTCTGATGTGTTTGCTACAGTATTTAATCAGCTTCCTTTTATTCAGGTGAGCTATCAGTTCATAACAAACCCAGAAAAACATCTGTTCCCTTTTCCTAGCATTTCTGTTGCAAGATTTCACATAAACTAGTGTTCTACGAATTCCAACAAGTCACTGGCAAGAAGGCAAATGCCTATAATCTCAGTGTTCCTGAGGGTCATAAGGGTCACAGACTCAAGGCCAGTTCCAACCACAGCCAGGCCCTGTCTCAGCAACAAAATCAACAAATAAAAAATTTAAAATTCAGCAAAGAAAAATAAAATAATATAATGGAAATAAAAGGCCCTAAACACATGAATGTTTTTAAGTAATTAACAGTTCCATGTATAGGTCTGATTTGTTTTAGAGAAGGTAGACCAAAATAAATAGACAGATAAATAAATAGATAAAAAGAAAAACAGCACTGTTAAAAGATTTTTAGTTCAACTGCAAATATTCACGTATTATTTCATTAGTGATAAATATTGGCTCAAATAGCATATACCAAAATATCTAGAAAAAGATGTACAAAAATCCCTATACATAGGAAAGGAAATACAAAAAGAAAATGGTTTTGGCAATGCTCCCTATCCCCAGGAAAGAAACACCTCAAGTTCAAAGAGCTCTCTATGTGGGAGCTGTTTCCCTATCTACTTCTCTGACTCTGAAATACAGTACCCTTGGCAACGAGCACAGAGCTGACATCCCTCTTACCCTCAGGCAAGGGTGAAGCTTGACTCATCCTACATTTCAAACTGTAAACCAAACACGCCCACTTGGGAGCTTACTCATGCTCTACCCCGAAAAGATTCCATTAGTAAGGAGCATTAATTACACTGAGTGAGCTGATTTCTGTGGGGTTAAACCTACCCGTTGTGAGTTACAAGACACTGCCTCAAGCCAAGCTTTCGGAAGATGTCTACCACAATCTCCATTGGGGTGTGGTCTGTCACTGTAAAAGGACTCATGTCAAGAATGCTTCTCAGTTTTAATGGCCGAGGACTTTCTGCTGGAAGAGATGGAGTATGCTGGGCAAAACATACCCGAGAACTGCCAACAATACCTTCTTGTTTTTTTCTGGCACTTTCTGAAAAAGAGATAGGAGACAAAGAACCATTATCAACTGGTGGATTTTCTTTTCTTATAGCCAATTTTGCTTATTCTGGCATTAAAAACAGTGTGTTCTATGACTTCTGGTCCCTTTCCTTTTTCCTGTCTTCTATTTAAGAGATAACTGATAAGCCATTTGCTAATTTTTCCTATCTGACACAGAACCTGACAATACTTTTCTATAATTACACTGTGGGACGATTTTCTTCAGTGGCACTGAACTATTATTTTCTACCTGCAGAGACAAGGAAGCACATTTGAAATCCGGAATTTTATTTACAACCTGTACATATCATCACGAGAGCAGTTTACTACAGAATCTGTCATCAACTAAAGTCCACCTATGTTGATTGTGTCTTATTTTGCACTGGAGAGGAGATTAAAGGCCATCACCCTTGCTCTCTGCCGTCACCCCCTACTGGTTATCAGCGGGTCTTCCTTCCGCTCTTTTGATGAGTCAGGAGCACTGCAATTACACTCTCAGTGCAGGGAACGACTTTGGGCTGGTTTGTTTGTTTGTTTGTTTGTTTGTTTCATAAAGACTCTATCAATTTCTCCTCCCCTCCAATGTGCTCTGTCCAGCTGCTGTTCCTTCTCCCACCTCTGAGAGTGTACAGAGGTGAAAGGACAGACGGAAGAGACCACGCACAGGAAAATGGAAACCCAGAACATGGACAGAATATGCAAATGAAAGGCATCCAGCTTTGTGCTTCGTTTTTTGAGTAAACATTATTGAAAACTATGTGTGGTGTAAATATACGATTAGTTATAGTGAAAATATTTTGAGCACCTATTTTGCTACAAAATATTTAAGCCAAAATAAGAAACTATAATCTGACTGGAAAGGGAATATTACTGCTTAGAAATGACCGTTGTCAAGCTTCTCCCTCCTTCTGGCCACTAAAGCTGTATTCAGCTATGCTGTAAACACATTTGAGTACCAGGCACTAAGTGAGGTCTCAATGGCTTGTGAACCAACCACCTGAAAAGTACGGTCACGGTATGAAAGAGACATCCACTAGTGACCAACATAAATGGTTCTTTAAAAATGCTTACTAAGTTGCTTTCGGACCGTAGGAAGGTACCTAATGGCACGTGCAGGACAACTAACTGTACAGTGTGAACAGCAACATGTGTACGCATAGTAAGTACACAGGGTAACACAGTGGGAAGCATGGCGGCAACAACATCGAGAGAGGATGCAGAGGGAAAATGCAGAGCTTTTATACGAAATAAGTTATCAGGAGGAGGAGATCAGATTTAGCACACTCTAATACTGTAACAGAGGTGTGTGTATATCACTTCATACTCAAGTATAAAAAGCAATTGTTAAAAATAACTGTAGCTACAATAATCTATTAATAGAAACAACAGTGACAATGTGGTATTAAATAGATAAAATGTTAAATAAATAAATAACAAATATATTACCAATGAAAATAATCCTAAATACTCAAACATTTAGGTGTGGCGATATATTTTGTGAAAATGTCTCTTGTAGTCAAAGAGACTGGAACTTCTGAGTTAATAATACATCTTGAGGTCACGTAAAAGACTATGTAATTAAGCTGATTTCCTGTTGTGTCCTCAGCCTGTTTAACCTGACTTTTAAGAGAACAATGGAACAACTTTATTTGCCTTGAATTCCCCATGTAATCAGCTTTACAACCTAAGCTAAAGCATAGCTTTAATCTTAAATTATGTACTATTCTTCTATGCTCCTGACCCAAAGTAATGCAGGCCTGTACATGTGTATTGTGGTATTAATTTACTGAAATGGACAAACAATTCAAAAATGGCTTTATACAGGCAATATTTGTCACGAATGCTGGGGACAGATATTACTTGATAGCAGTATACCTGCAGCTATGCTTGTTTTTCTAAGTGCTTCTAGGTCAGCTGAAGCAAGTAAGTTAATCCCTTGTAAAACCCTTAAAGATTGCTATAAAGTACCCCGTATCCCTTTCCCATGCCGTGTTTTCTGTGCTGTTCAAGAAACCCAGAGCAAAGCTTTTTGGTAGGGACACCGACACAGGGATAGATAAACAGCAAAACATAGCAAGAGGAACAGTCAGACATACAGAACAGAATTCAGGCAGACACAGACACACAGACAGACAAACACACACATATATGTGTGCACACGGGCGATGGATAAGCCAAAATCGTAAGCTCCAGATTGACAGAAGACACAGGGACAAGTAGAGAAATTCAACCTTGACCTTGCTCTTTCTCAAGTTAATCCAAGAGCAAGCCTGTGATTCCATTCCTTAATGTGAGAATGAAGCACTCTGGAGCCTCTGAGATAGCATTTAATACATTTAACCAACACATTTACAACTGAGCAGTTTTGCTCTGTTTTTACTTATTGCAGTGCTGGGGAGCAAACCCAGAGCCTGGTGCTAGACACATTTACCAAATGAGCTGCATCCCTACCCTAAAACGCTTAAGGCTATCTAATGAAAAAAAAAAAAAAGGCGTACTTTTTAGACTGCTCCTGTGTGACAGAAGGTAGCAGAAGTGAACGTCCAGCCTCACTGCCTTACATGCATGGGTCATTTTAAGAAGTGAGGATGACCGAGAATTAAAAGTCATCCTCAGCTATATAGAGGTTTTTGAGGAGGCCAGCCTGGTCTCAAAAAGGACTGTGTCTTAACCTTCCACACCCCAAATAAAGAACTGTAACTTTATTTGTTCAAGTTTTATTTGATACTTAAGAGACTTTGGTCCTCACCATAAAATAAACATGTATGGTAACAGATACAAACCACCTTGACCTAACAGTCCACAATATACATAATTATCAAAACATGACATTAACATTAGTTTCTATTTGTCAATTAAAGAAGAATGCTTAAGATAATGTGATTTGTGTATGAGCATAATTATTAGGGAGCACCATTTTTAGACAGTGTACCATAGTATCTGCTAAGCTGTTTTACTTTTAAAATGATTTCATGTCACTCATTCAGAGGCCTTCAAGGTAAAAAACAACATAGATTTCATTTCTTTTTTCCCTGTAGAATTACAGTCTTACTATGTGGCCCACAGCCTCACACATGCAATGCCTTCCGCTTCCACCTCAGAGTAAGGATTATAGATGTGTGCCAGACTAGATTTCTTTTCCCATACCACTGAGAAGATTCTTAAAAAGAATTTCAACACTTTCATTTTCATAATATTAATCTTGAGACCTGTCATTTGGATTTAGTATTCTTAAAACACATTTTCTAATTCTTGATTAAGAAGAAAAATATATCTAAGTTGGTATTTCAAATATCATATTTTGTTAGCATGGACAAATCTGTTCTTCAATGATGTATAATTATGTATACATATATATAATATACTGTACAGAACTGATTTTTCAGTAAAAAAATTTTAAAGTTTACAGAATTGGAAGTTTACCGAATTAAATATTGGCAAATATTTAAGATATGTTTAAAAGTCATCTTGTGACTTAAGATTTCTGATGCCATATCTTGATATTTCTAGTCTATTTCTTTAATCCAACATTATTTCCTGGGCAACAGTGTCTCTCTGTCAAGTGACAAAAGTTATAGTCAGTATCTATCTACAGCAGGTAGGAATATGAATTAGTAAACACGTCATGGCTTCAAGCCCTGGCCATTCCTTTCCCTGTCTTTAGGAATTCCAAAGCTGCTCAGCTCTTTCCCTTTTCTTGGGCTGGCGACTAGCAGGCTACTAATGGGGACTGTTTGACATTGCTAGCTCAAGATACTACCCAAAATTCTAGGGACTAGCAAATCAAAGGCTTAATGAGTCTCTTTCTCACCTTTGACATCACAAGGAAGGGAATTTAGAGTTGCTAACAAAGATTAAAATTCTTACTGGCCTTCCCATCACAAAGCAGAAAAATAATCACTGAAGCATACATTCCTTTCCTAGAGAACACAAGACTTAAAGTATATAAACTAACAATCACTTGCTCCTGAAAACCCAACCAATTAAATGTTATTGCTCCTCCTAAAACGTATTACACACAAGACATATACATTCATGATGGTGTTTTTTAAAAGCCATACCTATTGCAATTGTCAGGTCTCTTCTGAGGGCAAATCCCACTAATCTCTGAGATTCTTTTGACATTATAACAGGAAAGCCATTATAGCTGGTTTCATTAATCATGTTTTCTATGTCATCTACTGTCATATTGTCCTGTGTCAAAACAGCTAGGGGAGGGTCACTTCTTCGAGGTCTCATAACATCAGCAGCCAGGGTTGTATGAGTGAATTCTTCTTTTGCATCCAAGAAAGGGTACCCATTTAGTCGGATGTGTGCTTCATAAATACCTTCCCTACCAAAGGCATCACCAACCCATTTACTGGTCATTACTGCAGCCATAAGAGGAACAATATATTCCAAGCCTCCAGTAAGTTCAAAAACAATAACCACCAGAGAGACAGTCATTCTTGTCACACCACCTGAAAGAAATAAACACCAGTGGTCAGGAAAGGCAGAATCCTTACCAGTACAAGTTACTAGAGTCTTGTACTAGGCAGGTGAACAGGAATCTAGACAGATCAGTGAAAAGCATTAGCATCAAAAACGACTACTGTCAGGATAATAGCCATCACATCTAATATGATCTAGAGAAAAACCAATCTGGCTATATCATGGAAGATGATTATAACATTTGTAAACCTTTTGTAACATTAAAAAAACAAACAAAAACCATAGCTGAGCAAGAAAAGCAACTTTGCCATTTTGATTTACTATTGTAGCAAAGACAAATTTCACTGTTATAAAAGTTTACTATAACTTCTTAAATACAAATAAGCACATCACAGCTTTCTTGCCTGCTACCAGTTTATAAAGTGTGTGTGTGTGTGTGTGTGTGTGTGTGTGTGTGTAAAATATTAAACAAAATTACTTATGTCTTTTCAAAATATGTAAAATAATTTGAAGTCTTCTGATTTATTAACAATGTAAGTGATAATGTCAGGTAGAAAATTCATCTGTTTTGGGTGGGGTGTTTACAGAGCAGGAGCAAGGATCTGGGTTTGAGTCCAACATCCCAAGAAGGACGGACGGAGGAGGAAGGGCTGGGAACTCCTCATTTGCTCAGATGATCACTCTCGGCTGTCCTCTCTCTCTCTGCCTGTATTGCCCTAGTCCCTCTTCTCCTCCCTGGTGCCTCTCCTGTACTCCTGTTCTGCACACCACACCTGACTACTTGTTCTGTCAGCTATAGACAGACTTAAGTAGCTACCAAAGAAAACAACACACTATGAAATCCACATTTCTCTTCTTTACCAAGGAAGGGCCATTTCAATTTCTCTGATCCTAAATTCTTGCACACACTCCTCCTCACAAACTAGGTGATTTTTTTTTTTTTTAAACCTCAAGCTTTACTCCACTATCTCGGCTGTCACTCTGCAGATCTGAATTCTTCTCTAAGATACCTGAGTCCTTTTCTCAGGATTCTCATTGTTACTAAACTAGTCCATGATTCAAATTATTCTTTCATTAAAAGCAAAAAGTAGGCTCCTTTTAAAATTTGTTTTTGATATTTATTTTATTATGTATAACTGTTTGCTGAATATTACATCTGTGCACCTGAAGGCCAGAAGAGGACTTCTGATACCTTGGAACTGGAGTTACAGACAGTTCAGGCCCACCATGTGAGGAGGTGAATCAAACCTAGGTCCTGTAAAGAGCAGCCAGTGAGTGCTCTTCATTGATAAGCCATCTTCTCCAGTCCCTGTGCTCTCATTTTAATACTATTTTATCTTCCCTCCTTGACTCTTAGACCCCATTACTTTCAACCTACTTCATAAGCCATATAGCATAACTAAGTACTACTTTTTGATTTTAAAGACAGGGTCTTCTGTGCAGCCCAGTTGGCCTCACACTGCAATTCTCCATTTCTGTTGGGATGACAGACATGCAGAGACACAACACCACTGTGTTGTTCTTCTGGTCAAAAGACCTAATTAACTCCGGCCAGAGAGATGGGATTGGCAAGCAAAGCAGTTGCTGCTAAACCTGATGTTCTGAGCTCAACCCCCAAGACCCACACGAGAATTGATTGTCATAAACTGTCCAACCTCCATACACAAGTATAACAGGTATTCTGAAACACACCCCCAAAGCCAATACATGAATCGAAGTTAAGAAGCTCACAGTGCTTGTCAGTTCAGTATGCCTTTCTGTTTCTTTATCTAAAAGAGGAAGAACTGCCATTCAGCGCACGCGCCGACTCTGTGTCAGCATGCCCTAGTCAGTTTATACAGGCTTTTCCTTGAATTAAACTAAGAACTTACTTTACCTGGAATCCTAACATCCTTATGTGCAAGTTACCTCATACAATTCTCACAGTCAAGGGATAAGCTGGTAGTTCCATTTTATAGTTGAGAAAAGTAAATATCAAAGTACCAAAGGAACTTTTTCAAAGTCATCAAGCTAAAAATGGAAAACCCAGAACTCTGCAACAAATTAGAACAACTTCAAATATAAATTCATCCTGATGCAACCTCAGATGTTAATCTTTTTATAATCTAGTTCTTACCAATTCAACGTGTTTTCCAGACTATTCAAAATGTACTACACAATACAACATTTCTTCAAATCATGAATTCCAAATATATTTTCATACTAATTTATCTTTGTAATAGAATCTTCCTTTAACTAGATCACCCCGGAAAAGCCTCAAAGAGTAACTATGGCTCTGAATTACTCAAAGGACTTTGGTAGGTTTGTGAGAAAGAACTACGAGACAAAAGTATAAAAGACCGTGAATGTGTGTGTGGGGGGGGTGGGGGTGGGTGTGTTCGCGCGCGCACGCGTGCATGTGCTGCACATGGTACATGCATGTGACTGCACAGCAGGGCTAGAGGAGCACACCTGCTGCTTTCCTCTACTGCTCTGCCTTATTCCTTTAAAGAAGGATCTCACACTGAAAAGCTCCCTAGCCAGTGAGCTCTAGAATCCACCTGTCCCCACCCTCCATTGCCTGGGTTACAGAAAAGCAGTCAAGCCTGGCTTTGGGGATGGGCCCTGGGGATTAGAACTCAGGTTCTCACGCTTGCATGCCAAGTGTTCTTGCTCATTGAACCAAGTCCCAGCCCTCTCTTACATTTTTTATCTTAGCATATCCCCAAAAGTCTGTGTGATTCTTCAAAATACAGCTTTAAAAAATGAATATGACTTGAACTCATTCATGTTTAAACATATTACGAATTGAGAACCAGACAAATCTGTGTGATGGAAAATGATCCTAACGATAATTGCTTGAAGAATCAGATTTCAAAGATCAGTGGATTTTGAACTTGTCATCAGTAAGCTCCTAATTCAAGTGGAAAAAAGGCATACCCAATAAAAGAACTGTGGACGGACAGTCTTTAACGAGGGCTGCCTCAAAGATAAAGCCTGACCAACGTTTTGGAAGTATAAAGGTGGTATGTCTAAATGTATAACTTCTCCGTTAAAAGTTACCTTTAAGGCAATCTTCCTCCTATTGTGCCCTTCCTGGATCGATTGAGCTCTTAGCCCCTCCAACTTCCTGCCCTGCAGCCCATGAGCCCAGACAGTGCACGCTACTGTTTTCTTAGTCCTGGGCTTATCTTCCCAGAGGCAGCCCACATTTCAGTCTTCTCTCATCTCTCACTATACCTGCTTCAATGCTAAAAGGAATGTGGAGGCTAAATAAATACTTACTACCGTGGTGAGAAGGATTTCTGACTTCGTTTGATATTTCCCTGTAGATTCTGAGGCACTGAGCAGAGTCAAAGTCAAAGTATCACTGTTACTCACTATTACACCAAAATTTGGTGGAAAATTTGAATATAAAACCAAATAACAATTTTTCAGCCAAAAAAAGCCAATAGATAGATTCTTACAGATTTAGAACTATTATTTTGCTTTTATGTCACTAAAGTGAGTAGTTATTATTTCTTACTTTTCTACAAATGTAATTTAGGTGCTATTGGGTTGATATGATAAATCTTTTTTAAGGCTGATAATAAGTTATTATAGAGTTTAATGTGAAGCTATTCTGAAGCTTCATTATAATGCTGATTTTAGGAACACTGCTATCAATTGTGACACACAGACTAAGATCTTTAACAATGGAAACCAAGTCTCTTTGAACAGGAGTCAGATTAAGATTAAGGCTGTGCAGTACCAAGATGGTTTCTGTCATAAAGCATTATGTGATATTACAAATACGGTAACTATTATTAAATTTTTACATTAAGCAAATGTTCTCAAAGAAAACAAGATCCAGTACTACACAAGACTATTAGTGCTTCATTTTTTAAAAAATTATTCCTTCCTTCTGCCTTGCATCTTCTTCTCCCTAGCAACAAGAGTCTGTGCCACTAACAAGCAAACAGAATGGATCGCATTACCTAGGCACGCAGCAGCACCGACCATGGCATAGAGGCCAGGGGTGATGCAGTCAGCCCCGACCTCGCACCACTCCTTGAAGATGAACCAGTCGTGGTGGTAGTAGGCAAGCTGCTCCACCGCGATCCCCACAATTCTTCCTGCAATCGCGCCAATGGCCATGCTGGGGATGAACAAGCCCGACGGAACCTGTCGCCGCAAGCAAAGCAACTTTTAATGAGCAACAGTTCTCTAACCCTGTGACAGAGAACTAGACTCTAGGGATTTGTTTCTAACAGTTAGCTCCTTTCGTATCTTAATGAAACTCTAAAATTCTTACACAAAGTAAACTATCACAAAATCTTGTTATATCAAATAGTTTGTTAGTAATCCTTTGATTTCAGTAACAAAGTAATAAAGCGATTCTCTAAGCCAAAGAGAAATAACTCAAAATTTATTATCCTTTATCCTGAAAAATCCTTAGTCTCTAACAAAAATTTCAGTAGTCCACAGTAAAATGAAGGGGGGGGGGGGGGGAGAAAGCCGGGTATTTCCCATAAAAACCAAATCTGTTCAGTCTGAAGCAGTAAGCTCCCAAGATTGTCCCTCCATTATACTTTCACAATGGTAGAAACAGCAGATGTTACTTCTCATAAAGAGCTACAGCATAAGTCAGGCAATGTTTCCAGAATTCCCAATATTCTAAAAGGAATACACATATCAACTAAAAGGAAAAAAATCTTTATTGGAAGAAATCCTTAAGAAATAAGGAGAGAACATATTGCACGTTCTGAGCCAGGACCAGGGCTACACAATACAAAGGATTAGAGCACAGTTCACAATCTCCAGCCAGAGACCAGGACTTAACAAGGGCCTGCCATCTGCCTCCAGCCTCCTCAGTGCTGGCCAACCACAGCCACTGAGAGTCCTTGGTGTAACTCTACTGGGAACAAGGGGATTTATGGGGGAAACAACCTCCAGACAAGAGAACTTTAAGGCCTCTTTAACACACTCTGCTAGGAAAAATAAGAGTAAAACTGTAAGGTTTTTTTCTGTTTTTTTTTTTTTTTTTTTTTAAGTTTGATATTCAATGAACTAAAAAGGCAAAAGAAAAGCAATCTTACTCAAAACTATCAACCTTCTCATCTCACAGAAATAAAGTTGTTATGCCACATGAGCTCAGTCTGTGAAAGTATGCCACCCTGCCAAGTATCAACTGCCACAGGAACTACAGGTGGTAGGATTTAAAGAGCAGTATATGGCAAGTTGACATTTGCTTCTCCATGTTGGCATTCATAAGAAAACTGTATTTAGTGAATCCAAGAGAAGCAATGTTCCAGGGCTCATGACTCTAAGTCCCTGATGGATAGAGTCACAGTATTTATAGATCTAGCAACTTGATTCTGAGACCACAGTGTCAATTTGAGCTAAAATACTACAATGGTATGGTATATAGAAGGTAGAATAACGGTTTCTCCTGAATTGTTAGCCAGTTGACTTTAAAACGAGAGATTATCCTGTATTATCTGGGTGAACTAAAAGTAATCCTAGAGTTTTTTCATGTGAAAGTGAGATTTCTAAGAATTAGACAAGAGAAAGAACTGGCCAGCCATGGCTGGCTTTGAGTTTCAAGAAAGAGAACATAAGGAAGGGATGCAGCCCCTCAAACCTGGAAAATACAGAAAAACAGACTCTGTCCCACTGTCTCCAGAAGTCACTAGAAACCTCTTGATTTCAGACCAAGAAGTTCTTTGCAGATTTGGTCTGAGAATTGCAATCATTGGATGGAATTTCATTTGTTATTATACACAAGTATCTTGGACATATCGTTATTCCAGTATCATCCACATGAGCACTTACCTTGATACCAAAAGTGAATACTGTCATTATTATTTTAAATATGAGTGCTAGGCACAACTGCCAGATAGCTGAATATACTCCAACGCCTGCTGGGCGGTCGGGAATGTCATCAACAATCTTACTGGCATTCATGTCATTTCTGTAGTCACAGAGAGAGGAGGATTCCAATGGCCCGCAGTCTGTAAACAGCTCTTTAATTAGTTCACTGGTGTTGAGCCTTGTGTATGGGTTGGGGAAGGCTATCACAGCAGTAATGGCTGCAACAATAATGACTTCAAGAACAGGATACTTTCCGAATTTAGTGGACTTGCGTCGACGACACCAGGCAATATTTGCCCTGATAAAAAATGCTCCCCACAGCCCTCCAAATACCCCTAGGAGAATAAAAGGAAACAGTTCAAAAAGGTACCATGGTGTATGATACTCCACATAAAAAAGGACCAGACGGCTGTTACCAAATGGATTGATGGATCTCAAAACAAACGCAGCCACCAAAGCAGCAAAAAAGGATCTCCATAAGGTTTTGAGAGGAAAATAATAGCTAACCTAAAAACCAGAAAAGAAAAATTAATGCTATTATCTATTTCAGAGTAACTATAACTTGAGTAAATATAAAATTTACTTTAAGTAACTCAAGCTTTGTTACATTTGAATTTACATGATTTGTCCTAATTAAAAAAGGATGCTTTTTCTTTGACTATCATTAACTACAAATTCACAATAACTCATTATGAATGTCTAATAATCATCTAGAATACCAAGAACTGTTTAGTTTTCCAAAAGAGTTTCATATCTAATTCAATTCTATTAGCTATACAACTCTCCTTAGTAACTTGTGTTAACTATTAAAAATGTAGTTGATTTGTCTCTTCCATAAAAAATACATATTCCACTGAAGCAGTAAAACTTTTCCTTAGACATCAGTAACTGTTTAAGAAATAATCATACAAACTTTAAACAAGCAAATCATAAAACTTTATTAAATAAACTTGGCTTACAAACTGATTTAAAATAGCATAATTAAGTATACAGCTATAATTTGGGCAGCAGATATACAGGTTTTAGAGGCTTCCATTGAGTGAAATTCATTTTTGCTTGTTTTAAATATGCAAAGTTCAGCTAGAGACAATTACTACTATTTATACATGAACAAAAGGTTTAAAGCAGGAGGCTGGAGAGGTAGCTCAGCAGTAAAGTGCACACATACTGCTCTTACAGAGAATTCAAGTTTGGCACCCAGCACCTCCACCCAGTGGCTCACAACAGCCTGCAACTCCAGCTCCAGGGGATTTGATACCCCCTTCTGACTTCTGTGGCCACTTGCAACTCACACGCATGCAACCCAAATACATATCCATACAAAGAATTTAAAAACAATCTTAACAAAAATAAAACATTAATAAAAATTAATTAATAAAAAATAAAACAATTTTCTGTAGTTATCAGTTTTGTATAAAATATTTTTATGGAGAACTACTTTACAACTGTATAAAAATAAAATCTTAAATTCTGTTAAACTAGCAATAAAAGTAAAGTGTGCACCAAGATACAATTGTAAATATAATTCTATGTCATTTTTAATGCTAATCTTTTGTACGTACCTCCTCCAAACTAAAAAGAACTCCTCCAATTGGCGCACCGAAAGCCACGGAAACACCAGCAGCTGAGGCGGCTGACAGCACCTAGGAAGAGGGTGTGGCTTGTTTCTAGTTCCCTTATCAATCAAACACACCATGCAAACTTTCGCATTCCGTGCTATTCCAGTGCCTCTTCTGATCTTAACCCACACATCCTCCTTGCAAAGCAAGGGAAGTTAAGTATTCATTTCTTCTAAACAGTTTTTTTCTTTTCTGCTTTAATTTAAAACTCATTTGTACTTTTTCTATACTGTCAAAACATAATGCCAGACATGGCATTGAGTATACTGTAAAGAGAAAGCAATGAATGAATACAGGCAACCTTTATACTTATGTTAGTACAAAGCGGGGAGAGAGGAAACTGTGAAATAGGGTAAACATATACTTATTTTTTAAGTAGGATATCATTTCTCCAGATTTTGGAGGTAACTCTAAACCTTACGAAAGATTCCAGTCCATTAAACAGTTTCTATCATAACTATCCTAAACCCTCTGAACACCCTGCCTCACTTGGTCATTCTAAGTGGAGTCTAAAAGTACAACCAACGGCCCTTTTGAGCCAATAACTACATGGTAAAGATAGTTTTAAGGAAGAAAAACTCCACACGTTCTGTGGAACTCCTGGGCAGCTCTCTAGGGGTACTTGATCATTGCTGACTTCCCACCTGGAAATTTATCGAATTATTATTAAGTTTCTTTATTCCTTTCACTACTTTGATCTAGTAAATATCTGAGGTTACCCTAAGCACTTTCTCAAATCATCTAATTTTACAAATTTTCTGGAAGAAAAATTAGGAGATAAAAATTAAGTTGTAACATGTATGAACTGAATGAAGCTGCTGGGCAGAAGTCCTACCTCTGCCATACACTGGCTATGTGACCATGCTAAGTGCCTCAGCCACCGTGTCTCCCTGTTCTCTACGATGATTGTGATGATACTTAGTGAATATATATAAAGTACTTAGGAAACCATCTAGAATCCCATAATACAGGATTTGGATATTTCTTTTTATTTGGCATATCTAAACATACATATTTAATTATAGCAATAGCACAATAGTTAAAAAACATAATTTTCAGAATCAGAAAAGCTAATTTTAATCCATACTGTGCTACAAACTGTATGCTATCTAAAGCATGTCTGCTGGCTTTTTAAGCCCTAGTTTCCTAACTTCTAAACAAGGGTGGTAGTGTCTGTCTTACTAGGATTACTGTGGAATTAATTTTACAATGTGAGCAAATACTTCCAGAGTACCAGATACATAGCAAAGTATACCTTTTTTTAAAGATTTTATTTTAAGGCAAGTATTCATTTTTTTTTAAAGATTTATTTATTTATTATGTATATAGCGTTCTGCCAGCATGTATCTTGCAGGCCAGAAGAGGGCACTAGATCTCATTATAGATGGTTGTGAGCCACCTTGTGGTTGCTGGGAAATGAACTCAGGACCTCTGGAAGAGCAGACAGTGCTGTTAACCTCTGAGCCATCTGTCCAGTCCAAAGTATATCTTTTGAATTTTCATTCAAAGAAGAAAATATGATCTTTTAAATGGTTCACTTTGGGGATATCTATATCCAATACAAGAACAATACTTTAATGCTAATATTACAAGGTTATTATATACCTTGAACATAGTGTATACCTTGTATAATATACAAAGAACTATAATTATTTATATTAAAGAAACTGATAAAAATGTGTGTGTTGGGTGCGGGGGGGGGGTTTAACACTAGTAACAACAGGATGAAAGTCTAGGGCCTGAGTTCAGTCCTTGATGCAGTGTAAAAGCCTTACCTTAACAAGCATAAGATTTCTGTACCATGCAAGGCTGCAGGCTGAGATTACAAAACTGTGATTTAAGACTCCCAAAAACAATGAGGCTAAGGAATCTCAAGTCTATACGAACGCTCAGGATCCCGCATTTCCTTCAGAAACACCCACAACAATATAGAAACCTAGCTAAAGCTAAAGTCTAGTTTAGTCATCTGCTAGAAAAGTTCATGTTGCCCTAGAAGAGTAAAAAAGGAGTATAAAGTATCTGAATAAAGAAGATTTCCCATATTGCCAGTTAATTTCTGACTTAAACTTTGCAAGTCCTGAAGGCCCTCAGAACTTCACCATGGTGCTTTCAAGAAAGGTTTCCGTGTATTACACAGAACTTCCAAGACATTAGACTCTATCTCAGGAGGACAATACAGCCCAGCTTCCCAAGCCTAAGATGCAGTAATGTCAAAAGTACAGCAAAGATCTTTGAAGAAATCAACTGAACTGAAGGGGTTCTTGCTAGTCTGACTAAATAAACCAGCATCGACAATCAATTCCAGAGAGGTACAAGTTAAGAAAGAAAAAAGAAACAGACTAATCTCAAATTTTAATTTGAATACATAATTTATGCAAAAAAGTTACATAGCTGTTTATACTAGGAAGTTCTCCAGTGGACATGGCGTCCTCTAGCACTCATTTCTCTGATAAATGAACCACAAGCACCACTTACCTCCCTCTTCTTGGCTTCATTTGTGCTATACTTTGGGAAGAGGTAGGAAAAGATATTTCCACAGCAGCAGGCAACATGGACCAGGGGACCTTCTTTTCCTAAACTCAAACCTGACGCCACAGCCAGCACTAATGTGATGGTTTTAATCATTAAAGTCCATTTTCCCAAGTAACCTCTGATGATGAATCCACTCAAAATAGTTTTAATCTACAAAAAAATGAGGAAGGCAATTAAATTTTCTTTAGGAAACATGAGAACTTAACTTTACTAAAAGTCTCATGTTTCACTCACCAAACAATCTACCAAACTTCAGCAAAGTATAAAACAATTCATAATTTTTAAAACAAACTTTATTTTAACATGTATGATAAAATCTGTATCATATAATTGAATATGCAACCAAAGATAAGAGGCAAACTTATCTCAGGAACAAATAAAAATACAAGGTCATGGTAAAGTAAATGTAGGGCCATAGTGCTATATAATCAATTTAAAGGCAAATTTGAAAATTTGTAGGAATAAACACCAAGCCTTTAGATACATTTCAGTCTGTCAAGAAAAAAAAGACAGTGTGCTTTCTTAGCACACTGGAATTGTGTGGAATTCTTACCTACACCATGGACGATGGATGGCAACTGATAACAGTTGCAGGTATTGATTCCTTTCTAATGATATCTTTACCTACATAGCTTTTAGAAATCACTACAATTTATTTTTTAAAAAATATGTTATGGGACTGGAGAAAAGGCTCAGAGGTTAAGAGCACTGTCTGCTCTTCCAGAGGTCTTGAGTTCCATTCCCAGCAACCACGGGGTGGCTCATAACCATCTGTAATGGGGTCTGGTGCCCTCTTCTAGCCTGTAGGCATACATACAAGCAGAATGCTGTATACATAATAAATAAGTAAATCTATTTTCAAAAATGTTAGAAAGAACCCTAATTTTTAATAAGTAAGAAACAGAACTAAATGAGTTCAAGTCTAAATGTTATTCTCTCTTAAATTACTACTGGTGAAACAAACAAACAAACAAACAAACATCTATACTACTGACCTACTGCGCTCAACTTTTTCCTTAGAATATAAAGTAACCAAATTTATAAGTCATTTGCTTATTTATTCTAGTCAGTGGTCTTAGAAAGAAAACAATATATTACTATCAAAGTCAAACAGCAAAACATCAACTAAGCCATCAAAGAACTTTAGGCAACAAAACATTTTTTAAGTTTTTGTTGTTTAAACTTAATTTTCTCACTCATGAGCTATGTATTAGTGGTGAGAAGGCATGTGAGTATGTGAGTGAGTGTGTGTGTGTGTGTGTGTGTGTGTGTGTGTGTGTGCGCGCGAACGTGCACAAAGAAGCTATTTTCTAAAAAAGTACAGCTCCTAAAACTAAAAAGTAGCAGACAATTATCATTCAACGAATAGTCTATGGCTTACCTCTGGAATCCCAGAGCCACAGGCATACGGAGCAAATACTTTCACCAAGGAAACTGCAAGAAAGGCAAAACTCAAAGCCCAAAAGATGTACATTATGTAGTTCATGATATAAGACCCAGGGCCCTAGAAAGCAAACACAGCTCAGAGTGAAGGTGACCTACAGTGCACCACGAACTCAAGCGCCTGCCACATATGAAACTGGTGTCGAATTCACATTACTGCTATTTGTATTTTAAGACTTGTGATTCAGATATGCTGCCCAGACTGAGTTCAAACTTCTAAGCTCAAGAAATCCTCTTGCCTCAGCTTCCCAAGTAGCTGGGACTACAAAAGCACATGCCACCACACATAACACATCTGGGTAAACATTCTAAAATCCTCTTGGTTTATTTCCACAATAATAAAAGCTCTATGTGAACAAGGTATAAGTAGAATCTTAAAGCTGACCACTATACATACTAAGAAGCCTTGTTTCTGCTTGGTAAATTTCCTAGCTTTCTTGATGCCTAAAGTCTTTTTACATAGATATGTTAGTTACACACTGACCTACGCCTACCCACAAATGTTTCAGAAACTGTTGGTGGAGGTAAAACTCTGTTAGCACTTGGATTTTTCCTCTTTTGTTGTCTTTTGGTTTTTGTGGTTTGTTTGTTTAATGTGTATATGTGTTTGGCTGGGTAGTTCACTGAACCACATGCATGTAGAAGCCAACAACATGCATCTTGGGAGTTCTGAAAAGGGCAATGTGAGTCCCTGGAAATGCAACCTCAGCTAGGAGCTCCCATGTAGTGCTGAGAACTGAACTCTGGTCCTCTGCAAGAGCAGTGAACACTCTTAACCAAGGAACCATCTCCCTAGCCCTTGGCAATATGGTTTCATTCTGTTACAGTTCTCCTGAAGGTCATTAAACTGATTTCAATTAAGCAAGGTAAAAAAACAACACATGGAACATAATACCAAAAAATATTCTTTCAACCTAAACTTTGACTATAACAATGATTTTTAAAGATATCCATATGTGAATATAAAATATATCTATTATCTTCAATTTAAACTTTATTCTAGAACATCATTGTAATAATATTAAATATTGTACTACCTAAATAAAAACATATGACCTTCCACCATCTGCAAATACATAAGCCAAGGCACTTTTTCTTTGGGAGGCACCTTCCTGGCAAAGAAAGTTCATTTCAGAAAACCATAGCAGGACATAATGCACACATCAACAGATTACGGGGAGCCCAGCCCCACTGGATACATCTACACCACACCTCCTGTATCTATTATGACTCAGGGAAGTGGGGGGAGCGCTGACGTGAGCACATACACAGAAAGATTTTAAGAATCAAAAATACTAACAATTTAACTTAAAACAGTGTCTCTTAGAAAAAGGCAGCATAAGCAAGACAAGAAGAGTGGCAGTTATGAGTAGATCCACTGTGGAAGAGGAGGCAATTTCCCAGGATCCCACCTCTAAACAAAGAATTATAGAAGCCAAGGAGAGCAGAGAAAGGGAATATTAGCCTCTTCTAAGGGTTAGTGCTGTCGTTAGTTATCCAATACAAAATGACCAGCTGTGAAAATATCTACAAACAAACAAAAATGGACTCAGAAAGATGTACTTACATATTTACACACACACACACACACACACACACACACACACACACACACACATATGCGTGCGCGCATGCGCGTAGTAATGACATAAGAAAAAGAGACTATCAATTTAAGAGTAAAGAGAGCATAGGAAGAGTTGGAAGGAGGGTACCTGGGAGGGGACAGAGGGAGGAACGGGAATTGGGAAAGGATGTAATTCTATTTTAATTAAACTAAAAATGTATAAATTTCTTTAAAGTATCTCAACTTAAAGGAGCTACTGATTTTATAAGTTATAAAATATATCTTGCACTTCCATAGTTCTTATTCCACCAACATTAGTGACATAATGTATTAATCAACATTAATAACTTTCTATCAACTTTGCACTGCTCCTGTTGCAGGAACTACGCTTCTGTCACACCTTGCCTTACCCACACCCCGACTCACGTGACTCATGTGATTATGCGGTAAGTACCACAAAGGCTGCTGGAGACAATCTGCACTTGCTCTCACTGTGTCTATCTTCCATTCCTCTGCTGCAGACGTTTGCTTCCTTTCCTTTAGTGCAGGGTACAATCACCTAATGTGACTGAGTGTATAACTAAAGAAGTGGCCATACCTATGCACAGCAGAGACTGACTCCAGCAAGGACTCACCTCTGCTTGACCTATGATTAACTCTGCCCATGTTTTCCACTGTGGACATTTATCTCTCTCTTCAAATGTCGTCTCATTAGAGCCCCAACAGCACTGTTCATGGTTGTACCACAGTGCACTGAGGCAGATGCCCTCCTTCAGGTCAGTCATCCAGTCAGCAGCAATGTCTATCAATCCAGCTAGTGCCCCTGTAAGAAGGCAATGGAAACCGTCTAAAATATGGCTACTTACAGAGAGTCAAAACTATCTAGTTAAGGATTAATGAAAAGCAAAAACCAGCCTGTAAATAAATAAAGGGTCAGTTAGGAACTGTTATCTAAGTTTAAAATTTAAAGTTTTAAATACATGTGTATTCGTTTTTAAAATTGTAAATAGCTCTATTTTAAAATAAAATTGGTATTCTTTGTTTGGAATTAAAACCAACTCACATTATTAAAATTAATTACATCTTTAAAAAGATTAAAAGTTATTTTAAAAGTACTAATCATTCCAACTCTGGCAACTGAAATCAGGACTTTTAATTAGCATGTTTCCATCTAGTCAATAGACTTATGACACAGAGCATGTAATTAACATGTAATGCTTGTAGATGGCCGTGGTGGTGCACACCCTTAATATCAGCACTTGGGAGGCAGGGGAAGGTAGATCTCTGAGTCCGAGGCCAGCCTTTGTCTATATATCATGTTCTAGTATAGCCAGAGTCACATGTTGAGATTGTCTCAACACAAAATAATAGAATAAAATGTTCATTAAATATAATTAAGGAAGTTCATATCATTCACTGAATTATTCAAAGTTTGTAATTTTTCTTAATTAACAGAAAGCTATACATATAAAGATTATCTTTTTGACAGAATACTGAAAATATATAAAGTTATGATCAAATCTAGGTCATTCTTATCATAAGAAATCAATAGGTCACAGAGACAGAGCACAAAATTCTTAATGCATGCCACTCATCAATACTTCTCTCTGTTCTCCACAAATACCTTACTTTTTCCTGTTTTCTGTCTTGCCTGATGGAGGCTGAGAGTGATTCTAACTGCCCCTAATGGGACTCCCACTGTCAGCTGCTAGTAGTTCAGCTCCTCTCTCTAGGGAGTTGGCAGCCACAGAGGACAGTGCAGGACTAAAGAACAGGCCCCTTCAAGGTTGTGGGCAAGCACTGAACTTGTCTGGGCTTTAGCCCTTCATCTGCATCACGCTATGGCAGTGTTAATGATGGAGACTGCATGAGGCTTCAACACATGCACAGCCAGTTGCTAGAGGCCTGCATGATGGCAGTATAAGCTATTCATACTAACTACTAAACACAAGCTACTTCATTCATCCAAACCATTTATCACATGGAAACACAATCTGGAAAGATCATCCAAACTGATGAGACAACGCGCCCTAGCCAACTAGATTTAGAAGCCTCTGTCTTCTGGTCTCATACTTACTTTTTCCAAGAGATGTAATTCTAATGTACCTAAAAGGCGGGAGGGGGTTACCCAGTTAACTTAACAGCAAAAGGTTTACCTTAGCCTTTTCCTTACCTGACGCCAGTCCTGTCAACGTAACTACCAGCCATCCTGACCAGGCATCATATAGACTTTTGGTCATTTCCCATGCTGACTCTTTTTTTTTACTGTTGATCTGAAATTACAAATATGTTTTATTTCTTAAACTGTATTTCTACAATGCTTGAGTATACTTAATTTGCTCAAGTCTCATAACACAGAAAGTAGCTTGGAAACTAAAGAATAACAAAGCAAATTTGGGATAAAAATCACTCTGTAGGACAGTTGTACCTAAAAGCCAGAGGACATGCACCAAGCAGAGATCCACCTGTATTTTAAATAAGAACCTCTGGATGTGACTGTGAGGGTCCGAGAGCCACATGGCTGTCTAATCTAGACTGTTTCAAACCTTATCTGTCACACACAGATAGTTTACACACCACGAGTTAGATAACATAGCTGTAAACATCTGGCTTCAGGACTTTAGTAACATATAATTATGTTTGAAGGTTAAAATTAAACAAAAACTGCTCAAAACTATAATACATGAGTCACACGGGCAAAGAGACACTCCTCCCCCAAGTTACTGAACTAGGAACACACAGGTGTAGAGCTCTAAGCCTACTTGTAACAAAGACTTCCTGTGCAAGCCAGAAGAAAACTGTCCTCAACTGACTTATTGCAGCTAAGAGATTAACAAGAAGGAAACAGATTTGATGCAAATCTCCCCTCATTAAGCACAGCAGGGCATGCTAGTATCTTAAGACTGCATTTCTAAACGCATCCCTTCTTTTGTCTTGCTTCTTTTGTCTTGCTCACAGCTTAGCTTTTAAGAAACTCTATTGTCCATCTAGGCAAGGCTCAACTAGCCTGTAGAAAAGGACAGCTACAACTAAATGACCTGCTCTATTTCCAGTGGCTCTTCTATTCAAAAGTCACAAGGACCAATTTAAAAGACACAGTAAAATCTAAGGTGAATGAGAAAATTATATCACTTTCAAATAGAAGCATCCAAACACAGATATCAACCACTTTTTAGAATGTCTAACAAATGGTCACTAAATTCCACTTTGCTTCTCCTTGATGAAAATAAGCCTATTTTTAAAATATAAATACTAAGTCTTTTTCAGACAGTCTGCCATTCTTCTTGTTCTTCTGTTTGCACACAACAGAAGTTTAATAAACTCTTGCTGGTGCATTCTCGGTACAGAAACACTGTGTGTAATATAGTATTGATTCATCACCAAACTACAAAAATATAGATATCATCTAAATGTTTACCAATATAGTATTAAATAAGCTGCAATGCTTTCTTAAAAAACAAAAAAACAAAACCACTGGTAATACTACCTGTCACTTTGTAAAGCAAATTAAAAACAATAAAATGTTCTTACTCAGTGGTATTTTTCTTATACTTGTATTATGATACTATCTCATAAAAAGTATCAATATGGGCTTAAAAAAAAAAAAAAGTTCTCAAAGGAAAATCCACAGACAACCTGAAAGGCCCATGAAACTCCCTGAAGCTCTGCAAGAGAAACTATGTCCAGCTTAGTGAGATTGTGTATGCCTTGAGTTAAATTCCCAGACAAAACCCAACCAACCAACCAACCAACCAATCAACCAACCACTGTCTACATCTGATAATTCACACATATCAGCAAACTAGTATTTTCTAAATGATAATTTCATGTGAAGAACATGTATTCTCAAAGTTCAATGGATTTTAACTTAACAAAGCTGGCATTAAGACAGTTCAGAATGCACATAACAGCTAATCTTTTACAAACTATTACTTGTTATTTTATTTTATCAGAAAGCACCTATGCTAATCTAAAAAGGCTATTGAAATACTCATAGCTTTTCAAACTAGAGTTACACGAGACTAGATTTTCTTTTTATTCCTTAAGTAAAAAACATAACATTACAATGAAAAGCAGATATGAGAATCCATCAGTCTTTCATTAAGCCAGGCAATCATGCAGATTAAAAAAAAAAAACAAACCCACTCTGCAAATACTTTTTGTATTTTGGAAAATGTATTATTTTTATATAATATTAGTATGTTTAAAATAGTGGGTTTATGGTTATAATTTTTAAGTGAATTTTGAATGTTCGAAAGCTTAACACATAAGGAAATATTAAGTCCTATAAACAAGCTTCTTGCGGTTCCCCAATCTTTCCTAGTTCAGAGGGCATTTGAGTACAGAACAATGAACAGTGGCTGACAGCAGCAAGTCTGTGCTTCTCTTCAGCTCGCCCTCAGGTCAAGAGCATCTCAACAACCTGTACTTTTCACACAGAGCACCACCTACTGCAAGCTCAGGCTTTGCATAAAAGCAGGCACCAATCAAAGGGTTACAGCTAATCTGTGTAAATTTATTCTGAAAGTAAATTGCAGATGCCATAAATAAACAAATGGGTAAATAAATAAGAGGCTTTGGAAATTAGGAATTTTTATTTTAGAGAAATTTTTTATCTATTTTTGAAAAAGTACATTTTAGGTTATACCAGTGTGCATTCACTGTACTGTGGGACTTAGGGTTGGGGTTGTTCTGGTTCTGTCTTGAGACAGGGTCTTGCTATTTGGTCTACATTGGGTTCCTGCACCTCAGTCTCTTGATTGCTGGAATTATAAACATGTACTACTATGCCTTAATTTTCTTTCTGGCTTCCCTTTTTAAAAAAATCAGTGGCTTATTATGCACACAAAAAATTTTATCTAGGATACTTGAGAAATATCTCAGCATTTATTACTGGGAAAATGTTAAGGAACTGCAAAATCCTACAGAGTGATTTTTTTTTTCCTGATACCTTATCTTCCTTTTGCATTTTCCTTAGCAACAAAGTTCCTTTTGCAATAGCTGCTGAGATGCTGAAAGCAAAGATCATGGTGACCTCATTAACTTGGCCGGTCTTCACCCAATTCCTATGCTGCATTTCTCTCTTTCTATCCTAATTTGTCTAACTGTATTTATTTTTGTTGCTGCTGTTTTTAAACTACCTCAAACTCTGTACAGAAAAACACAGGATATAAAGGAACTAAAAGAAGGAACACAATGCAAAGTGGAGAAAATGTGTCACATGTCAAAATATATTTTAATGTATAACGTTTTAGCAGCTTGTGATCACTGGCAGAAATATAATTGTAATGATCCATCTTGCACTATTTTATAAAATACTGAAAATACTCACCCGTCTGTGCCTTTCTCTGTCCTTACACTTCTCTCGCACCCAGTCAATCGTATGGAAATCATCATATGTACCGACACCTGGGATAGGTTCATCCAAAAGATCCAGCAAGTGGGTGGAACTATTAATGCTGCCTCCATTGGTCATTGTATAATGAGTTCCTGCAGCACACGAAAGTCTATTTTATAAACTAACAGTGAGTTTTGCGACTTCTTTAGAAATTGATAAGTTGCAAATGTCATCACAAATCACTGAAAAGTAGAGGAAATGTTGATCATCCAAAATCAGAAATAAGGCAGAATTAATATTCATGACCTCAGAAAGTTTTATTAGCGACCAGTCTAATGGTCACCTGATACTCTGGCCAAGAGAATTTTGTATGAATTACTACCATTTACCATTGGTAACAAAATAGACTCCATAAAGTTAGAAGACAACTTCTGAATAATGACAAACTGAAAATGATTTTCATCTAGTAAAATGTAAGATGTTGCTTTCCATTTCTCAGCATTGTAAACTTTTTTGTTGTTGTTTTATGTCTTAAAAGAATTTTCTTTGCTTCACAGACTACATACATTTCTGCCTCACAGGTTCTCCTCGAAATCAGTTTCATCATCAAGCTGGTTCCCTCATTAGGGTTAAATAAATCTTTGACACATATTTACTATATATTTTATATGATTAAACAAACCTAAAGAAGGTCCTGGAATGATAAAAGAAAACTGGGGAATTGAAGAAATACAGTCAGCTTTTAATTATGATAATAAGTTTAATCTAACACATAAAATGAAATGCAAATTCTTAAGTATGTAAATGCACTGAGCTGTTAGTTTTGCAAAAGGAGGCCTTGACAAGTTCAAATGGCAAATATAAACCCTTTGGGAAGAGAAAGCTACCTCATCTAATACATACTGTGGTCGTCTGAATGTGAAAGCTTTTATAGGCTCATATACCTGCATTTTTAGTCCCCATTAGAACTCTTTGGAAGGATTAGGAGGTGTGTCCCTACGGGAGTGGGTGTGTCCTTACTGGAGGATATGTGTCTGTGGGGTGGGCTTTGAGAATTCCAAAGCCCAACCAAGCCCAGTGTCTCTCTGTCAATGTCTCTCTGTGTGTCTCTGTTTCTCGTTCCTTTCCATCCCCTCTTCCCCCATTGTGGCTTCAACCTAGGGACCTCTCAGTTACGGCTGCAGTGCCAGGCCTGTCTGCTTCCCACCATGGCAATGGCCGAACCCTAGGAAACTGTAAGCAAACCCCAGCTAAACGCTTCTTTTAAAGTAAGAGTTGCCTTGGTCATGGTGCCTCTTCAGAGCAATAGAACAGAAACTAAGATATACATAAATAATCCCAAACCAGCAAGCTCACTAGTAGGAATTTTTCTTTAAGATTCTATCTGTATAATCTTTGAACAAATTAAAATTGAGCAGAGTGTGGGTAGATTTTCCTAAAAAGTGTTATAGAAAACAAAAACATATGAATGCTAAAATATTTATAATCTGATACAAAGTCTGCTAACAGCTAGAGAGGGCAAGTATTTTAGACATGAAAGCCAATTCTGCCATTGTGCCACAAAATAAGGTACAGAAATACATTACTGGATAGATATGAAAGCGCTCTAACAAAAGTTTTAAAACCAGGTGAAAACTTGCCGTTTAAAAAACAAAGAAAGGGGCTTGAGAGATGGCTCAGCGGTTAAGAGCACTGTCTGTTGTTCCAGAGGTCCTGAGTTCAATTCCCAGCAACCATATGGCAACTCATAACCATCTGTAATGTGATCTGATGCCCTCTTCTACCTTGCAGGTGTACATGCAGATAAAGCACTCATGCATAAAATAAATAAAACTAAATCAAAACATCTCTTTTCTTCCCCAGGGAGTAAGAAAGGCATCTCAGGATGTCAGCGAGAGGTTCCCTACATCAACTGGAGATGAGTGAAGCAGGGGCAACAAGGAGCTTCCATGCCGACCCAGAAACTTCAGCACTGCTAAGACCTAAGCCAGTGAAATACCCTAGGTTACAAACTGTTTCTTCATAATCCAAATGCCTGGAACGAGGTATGAAAATATGTCTATTTCCTTTTCCTTAACAGAATTCTCTCACCTTCCTATTAAAATATATTTGAAGGTTGCCTTAGGAAGGTGTAACACGTCTACAAAGAGAATAGTCTAGCGATTTCAGTATTCTGGCAGAAGTGCTCCGCGAATAAAATAATTTACAGGTATTGGCTGAGAGTTTAAAGATACAATCCCCGCACTGTAATGTTTCCACTCATTATATAAAACACATTCACACTATACTTAAAGCGTTAAACACATTTTCAAGGAGAAAGTGTCATTTATCAAATTATAAAAGCATTTATAATATCTTGACAACTATAAGAATATGTACTTTGCTTTCTATATGGTGGTAACACTAAAACTGTGCTTGGAGGGAAGTGTTAAGACCCCTGTGTCTTTATGGAACGTTGCATGGTGCTTTGTGGTAGTTATGGAAAAACGAAGAAAGATACTCTCACAGGAACAAACTAATACACCCAAGAAAGGAAGTCCTGCAAAAAAAAAGTTATTTTATTCCTCAAACTTGAAATTGGCTAGGCATAGTGGCATGTACATTTAATCTCAGCACTAGGAAGGCAGAGGCACTTGGATCTCTGGGTTTGAGGCCGGCCTGGCTAGTCTTAAGAGTAAGACAGGGTACATAGAGGGAACTTGTCTCAAACAAACACCTCCAAAATGTTAAAATTATAAAAGATAAAGAATAAGCCATGAAGTGTCCTGAATTAAAAGAGATATGACATCTAACTACAAGATGTACTTTAGGATTAAATCATGGCTACTGGCCTTACTGATCTAGACTACCAATCTAGATCAGGTAATAATGTTATACCAATGTCAATTCTGATTTTTAAAAATCATAATATAATTATATAGATATACTTCTTTGAGAAGGACATGCACTTTTTCTGAATTTTACTCTTAACATAATTAAAAACATAGTATATTCATACATGCATTATCTATAGAAAATGTCACATATTACCTGGAATATTTAATACAAAGGCAAAGAACAAAAGACAGAATAAACTAATGTGGTAAAGTGCTAATATTTCAGGAATTCAGATAAAGTATGGAAGACTCTTTGTATTAATTTTCACTTCTATAAGTCTGAATTTTTTTTTCTTCAATGCTGAGGACCATTAAAACTATATCCTCAGCCCTAAAATTATTATAAAGAATTTACTACAGGGATAAAGGTGACGAATTCAGTAAAATGCTGCCTATATAATAAGCATGAAAATCTGAGTTCACAGCCATGAAATGTTAGGGGGGAACAAACAAGAGGATGCCTGGGCTTGCCAGCTAGTCATTCTCCCCAAATAGAAAGCTCAACCTTCAGTGAGAGACCCTGTTTTACAAAAAAAAAAAGGGGGGGGGAGGAAGAAAAGGGGGACTAGAGAGATGGTACAAAGGTACAAAAACACTTGCTGCTCTTCCAAAGGACCCAAGTTTCGTTCCCAGCAAAAGACCTGCAACTCTAGATCCACAGGATCCAAGGCCCTTTTTTTGATAAGCAAGGAGGTAGAGTGACTGAGGAAGACACCATGCATGAACCTCTGGCTTCTTTCCACAAGCAGTTGCACACACACAAACACACACACTACACATCTCATGCAGGCACAAGTCAACTACTACAGGCTCTGCAGGTTTCAGAACTACTGTCACCTGTGTTGCCCTTATCTAATGGCGCTAAAGAGCTACAGACTTCTGATTTCACTATTTTCTATGCAAAACTCAGAACTTATGTATCCTTCAACATACATGTACAGTAATACATTACCAGAACCACCAAAAGCATTTCTAGACTATCTGTATCATAAAGATATACATATGGAATACCTATTTCTCCTATACAATTGTGAACTGAGAAGCAGAAAAAGATTGCTATCATTACTTTTCTTAAATAGGAAAACAGGAGCACAACAAATATTTATATTCATCATTCATATATCTTAATTTAGTGACTTTCAAGTAATTACCCTATGGAAACTATTCCAACATGTCCATTCAAAAAACAATGCAGCATATCAAGATTTCAGAAAACCAAAATTTTTAAGAATTTTAATATTTACATTAGTGTGGAATGTCTGTAAATGGTTTTATATACTTTGTTCCACCAAACAACACACAAAAACTAAAAAAAAGGAAGGTAAAAAAAAGTAAAAAAGAGGAAGAAAATACAGAAGCTTCAGTCTTCTCTAATATATCAGAGATGCATATACATGCAAACAAAGTAACTTTGAGCGTATATTTGTAGCTATAATAACAGTTGTCAAGTATTTCAAATACATCTCTTCTCTGTATACAGTTCATAACATCTAGATATGTATAAGGTTTCATTTACACATGCAAAAATGAGATAAACTGAAATCAATTACGAGTGTATTAAATTTTTTAGTAAGCAACAGATTAATCAACTTTACCCGTCAATTTCGTAAAGTAGACAAGTTTTAATTATTACTCAAACACAAATTGAAGTTCTCTTACACGTAGGGTATACTTCTTTTATATTAAAACAGTATTTCAAGAGTTGATTAATATAGAAGTTATAATATGGTTTTTCTAAAATTGATATATTCAAAGCTTTGGAAACTAAAGGTCTTCAAGGATAAAACGGAGGCAGTCAGACCACTGCTTCCTTGATTATTATGCCTTTCTTTCCCTTCAGCGGGTCTCTTACAATTGGTTAATAACCTAAGCTGACAGGATGTCATTCTAATGCAAATGTTGCCCTCGTTTGCTTATCTGTAGAGACAGTAATGACGATGTAGGCGAATACCTTTTGGAACTAAGAATGAAGTTCCATGACCTTATTATTTCTTTATCCTGCCCACAAACTTTCCCTGATCATCAAATATATGCACTGCCAGGTAAAAGAGTAGAACATAAAAATTCAGTATTGTTGGAGCTGGAGAGCTGGTTCAGCAGTGAAAAGCACTCACTGTTCTTGCAGAGAACCCAGGTTCATTTCCAGGCACCAACATGAAAGCTCACAGCCATCTGTAACTCCAGGTCTAGGTTTTATGACAGTCTCTTCTGTCCTCCACAGGCACTGCACACATGTGGTGCACAACCATGCATGCATGCAAAGCACTCACACATATAAAATAAGGATAAATAATTCAGAATTCTAAAACCCATACAAAAGAGAAAATCATAAAAGCAAATACTTTTGAGCACAAGAGATGATTTTCTAGATTTCAAAAGTCTGTAAGGAAAAGGGCTTAGAATTTCTGGAAGAAGCCATATGAAACCCCATTTTGCCATAGTCCTTGAGATATGCTGCACAAAGACTAGGAGAGAAGCAAGTAAAGCAGGGAGTTACAGACTAGCGACAGGCTTCGGCCTGGTCCCTCCCTGGATGTGAGCACCCAGAGCAGACTTACTCAGGCGCAGCCATGTCTGTTTTATGATGGGCTTGCCATTCACACCTTATGAACGCCATGTCCTTACATGTACACACATCACTCTGATGAACTGTTTAGTATGTTTTCTATGATACACTATAACTTGAAAATTTAGATCACTTGACCATTGCAAACAGTATCTGAATTATATATTTTTCTTAGTCAACTTTTACAATTAATTTCAACTTTTTATTGTCCTATTATTCAAAGCCCACTATCAAATGTCCATTATTAATAATCAGGTATATCTCCAAACTTAAAATGATGAAATAATAAAGTAATTTATCCTCATCAAAGGGGTATTATCTGTGCAAGAGGTCTATATAGATTTTGTCCACTTAGTCTCCCTTTACTTCTCTTCTGGCAACATGTCTCAAGCTTTTTATAAAAAACCTTCTACCTATGCAGTAGGAAGTCTTGATGAGATCTATCAGACACATGCCTCAGGCAAGAAAAAGAAGAGTATGAGGCTAGTGCCAAGCACCAGGCACTGGATTTGAACTCTCTGATCAAGAAGGGAGGGAGAGAAAAAAGGGCGAAAGGGAGAGGAGGGAGAGGGGAAGAAGGGAGGGTCTATAAAACAACAGCTACTGGAGATATACATTTAAAACATACTGATACAACAATGAAACCAATCCATTCCGACAGCCCTCGAGGGATGGAGGCTGGCTCCTCCTACTTGGATTCCAAGGTGGTAAACATGAAAGTAGGGTCTAAAAGTCTGTCTGTTAGCTCTCAAATTTAACACCAACCTTCCCTCACCCTGCTATCTGTCTGTCTACACACACACACACACACACACACACACACCCCCTTCTGAGGTTTGACTACTAAGTATCTGTGCCTGCCAATCTAATGTATTCTTACTTACTAGTTAAAATTCAGTAACAAGAAAGCCTGGACAATTACCTTTCTTCAAAGGAGCCTAGAAAAGAACTCTCATGACCTTAGTGCACGTTGGTTGGTGTTACACGGTTTAAGAATCAAATTCCAGATCTGCTACCTATTAGCTTTGTGATCCAGCACACATTACTTTTAGCCCATAGGTCCATTTTGTCAGCTACTCTTAGCTTAGAAGCAAGTGTATATAGACTAGAAGCAAGTAAGTAATGAGAAAGCTTAATATTGACAGATAAGAGGGAATAAAATACCCACAACCTTTAATCTATTCAAATATTTTGTGTCTAAGACTTCATCGAACTATATTATGATATTCATGACCAAATCATTTAGTATTACTCTTAACCCAAAACATGGACAATATGCAAAAGAGAATGGGAGAAAAAAGATATCTTCGTCATTTAGGCAAGTAGTTCTTCAACTTTAGAGGTGGTGGACAGTGTTCTCAAATTTTTAACTAATAATAATTATGCTAATATGTATACAAAAGTAAATCGCTTAGAAGTATGATCAACAATGTCATTAGTGACAATTTCACAGTTCAAATATCAAAAATACAAAAAGATTTCACTTAGATAACTACTCAGTTAATGACCTATACATAGACTGGCTTGCAAGTGACTCCTCCTATTCACTATACAAAGACAACTTTTTAGCTTCATTTCATTCTTTTATAGCCACAGAACTTTATAACACTCAGACAATGGAAATAAAATGCATTATTTACTAATTATCTGTTATCTAGCATTTATCTGTAGAAAATTTAAGATTAACTCTATATTTAAAAAATATTATTTCTAATAGACAAAAAATAATCTTTTCTTTCTTTTTTTTAAAGATTTATTTTATGTAAATGAGTACTCTATCTATATATATATATATACCCTCATGCCAGAAGAGAGCATCAGATTCCAAGACAGATGGTTGTGAGTCATCATGTGGCTATTGGGAGTTGAACTCAGGACCTCTGGAAAAGCAGACAGTGCTCTAAACCACTGAGCCACCTCTCCAGCCCCCAACGCGATCTTTTCAACAAATGATGCTGAGGAACGCTATCTATGCAAAAAGATGAAACTAGACACTCAACTCGTACACACATGAACAACACTCAAATGCTTTGATCCAAAATTAAAATTAGCTAAAACTGCCAAACCCTAAAAAGAAAACTTAAGAGTCTTGTGACCTAGAAATAGTCAAATAGACGTATCAGCAAAGGATACATGAGAAATGAGAAAAGAATATCAAGTGGGCCACGTCAGAATTTAAAGTAATTTTTCCATGCAAAGGCTAGACCCTATTAACTAGCTCACATCTGAAAACAATAAAAACTACCAACACTTGTGGGATGTTTACTGTGCAATAGACACGGTTCTTAGGACAGCTCATTCAATACAACATTATAAGGTAAGACTTATTCTCTATTTTATACATTTAAAAAACAAAGACAGAATACTATGAAATAATATAAAGACCATAATGTAAGTAAGGGGTGGAATAAACATCCAAACCTATACATTTATTCCAAAGTTACTGCCATGATTGGAAGATATATATTTAGGGTAAGTCTCAAGGGTGGTTTCAGGATAATTAGTCAGTGACTTACGTCTCCCTAAAACATGTGCATGTGCACTTAGCCTGTGGACGCCGTTGTAATTCTAGCCATACTAATCACTATGGGAACTCTGCCTTTTAGTTCCCGATTCCAGATCACTTTCTCCTGTATTGCTTAAATTGCTACAATCAAAAAGTGTAGTGGGCTGAAGTGAGTTCATATCACATTCAAAAGGACCGGGTCCGGGTGTCTGGAACCTACATAAATGTCAGGTAGGTGTGGCAACTAGCTTGACATTTCAGCCTTGGAAACAAAAAATCACAGAAGCAGGGAGTCTAAGAAGACCAGTCGTATTTCTTGCTAGCTCTGAGTCTAACTTTAAGACATTGCTTCAAATAATAAGGCAAAAGAATGATCGAGGAAGATTCCCAATATCAACTCTAGCCGCCCCCCCACACACACCCCAAAAACAAAAGAGGAGAAAATGTAATAGGACTCACGGGCGGGGCTTTGCTCTCAGAATACACTGCAGAACTGCTGTGCCAACAGCACAGCCCATGACTCATCCGCCCTCAGGCTGTTCTTACAGTGGAGAGCATACCTTACTCACCAAATGAAACTATACGTCCAGGCGTACACTTAGGAACGAGTTTTGACTACAGCATTCCTCACTGACACAGCTTACAGATATGTACCTAAATAAAATCAAAGTTTAGTAAATGAAGCTATTTAGTAATAGTGATTTTTCCCTTTTAATTTTTTCCATCTCTTAAAAAATACTGGCTAATTTCTTTCTGACCAACATTTTCAACCTGAAGGTTGACACAAAACTAGAAAAAAATAAATATCAAGACTATCTACTTTTCCATAAATTAAAAATCTTTATGTACCTCCTACTAAGCTTCAATGCACAGTTGTTGAACTGTACTAAATGAAAACAGGATTCAGTAATAAATTCCATAGTTACACAAATAGCGACCTAATGTTTTTCTCACAGAAAAACACTCAAACACTTAGTTTCATAAAGAATAGGCATACCACTGCTTAACAAGATTGTCACTTATGACCTCCAGGC
This sequence comes from Uromys caudimaculatus, assembly GCA_028551405.1. Classification (NCBI taxonomy): domain Eukaryota; kingdom Metazoa; phylum Chordata; class Mammalia; order Rodentia; family Muridae; genus Uromys; species Uromys caudimaculatus. The sequence continues at coordinate 46,145,377 of CM052719.1, forward strand.
CAATTTCCAAAGACATGAGAGTGAACTGGCCATGGCCGCTGATACTGCTATCGTAGCAGACGGGCATAAAGCACAGACACCGAACATTATGGAAGAAGGGAGCCAGAAATCCATGTTTAAATATTTCCTGACAGAGTTACGTCTGTCCTGAGAGCCACACATGCAGCCATGTCTGTTTCCTCCCTCTAGGAGCTTAGGAATAAGGAATGTCATCTTGGTAAGGGAAGGAAGAGTAAATGCTGTAGGTTGATAACAGAATCCCAGAGTCTGGGTGAATTAAAAAAGGCAACGGCAAGGTGCCGATGTGACTCATTCAGTAGCCTTTTCCCTAGCTCATACAGAATCTAATCCAAGCACATGAAGGTAGAGGCAGGAAGATCAAACAATCAAGATCCTCCTCAACTACATTTCAAGGTTGCAGCCTGGACCACGGAAAACTGCTTGAAAACACAAAACGGGGTAGGAGTGGAGACTGTCAACTGTAAACTCTGCGGTAAGTAAGTGATCAGTTGGATAGTGGCTAGATCAATGCCAGTATAAATGAAATATAAAAGGATACTCTGAAAAAAGTCAGACAGCCAGTCCCATTTAGCTACCTAAACCACAAAGACCTAGAAGCTAACACAAAATCCCAAAGAAGAAGGTACTAACCAGTACCACTGCTGAGCCAGCCCACTGCCCATTTCAGTGTACTGTTTAATTCTCTGTTGTCACCTCAATATAAAGGGTAGCAGCCTTGATAGACAAGGTAGATACAAGTTCCTACGCATACTGAAAGCAGGTTCAAACTTCATTTCTTATCTCTGCATATACAATATCAGAACAAATAAGTAAATTTGCAAAAAAGAAAAAGTAAATTTTGGTCTGAGTTGTAAAGAAACACACACACACACACACACACACACACACACACACACACACACACAGAGGACAAAAACACCCTACGTATTAAGCACATTAATTAAAAATGAAAAACAAGCTCCTATCTCTTTCCCTTGCCTCTCTCCTACCTCTCTTACCTCTCCCCATTCCCTTCCCCCCTCTCTCCACGTGGTCATGGCTAGCCTCTACCTCTCTACTTCTCTACTCTCTCCCTCTCTCTGCCTTTCTCTGCCTCTACTACCCTCTTAACTCCCCTCCCCATGCCCTAAATAAACTATTTCTATACTATAAAAAAAAAAAAAATGAAAAACAAAATTGTAAAGTACAATTTAGGTCACTAGTGTCCTATGTAAGCACAAGGCAAAATCCTTGATGCAAGAAAAACAATCAACATTATAAATTTAGTAAATGTGGTAAGAAGTCTGCTCATATCCTGAGATCTGAATATACAAAGCATTTCTATGTAGGATAAGCCATGAGATGATTTAAAATAAGTCCTAGTAAAGTGTCTGTTTAAGAAAACAGAGCTAGAGCTAATAAAATGCTCAGGATTTTTATTAAAAATGTAAACACTATGGGAAATATAAATTTGACAACAGATCTGTTTTGTAACAAATAATAGTGTAAAACAAGCATCACTAATATCAAAAAAAAATTTTTTAAATCAGAAGCCTATAGGATATCCTTTTGACAACAATAATATATTTAACATCTGGATTTGTGCAAGTGGAGGGCTACTATGATTTCAGGAGGGAAGAAAAATGCATTCACATAATAGGGTAGGAAAAAGATTTAAATAATCTACTTCACTGCTTCCTTTACTACTCACAATAAAACTAGCTGACAGTATGATGCAACAGAGCTAATCATTCTCTGAGTTGCTCTTTACTCCTGACACAGCACTTAGTTATTCTATTTTCTCCACCACAAACGCCTGGCAAATTCCCTTGTTCACTGAAAAATGGCCTACTTAGTACCACCTGCCAAAAGGACACTTGACTCTTCCTCTCCTCAAGGACCACAGAAACCTCAGTCTAACAGCAGCTACAAGAGACTAGCATTCTTGATGGTTTGTTTTCAACATCAGAAGCCTTAAGCCCCCAGCAGACTGAAGCACAGGCCATTTGAGGCTTGTAAGTAGTGAGATGATTGGAAGGGTCAGATTATCTGAATCAAATTCTATTCAGTTGTAGCTATTAGTATTACTATTGTAGCTGCCATCAGTCTCCACAGTACCTAGTTATGATTTCTATAAACACAAGAGTTTCATCAGTACTTCAAATAAAACAACAGGGAGTCAAATAATTTTTAAAGACTTTTTACATAGAGTAAATGGAATATTAAACCTGTCCCTTCCAGATCCACCAAGAAAGAAAGAAAGAAAGAAAGAAAGAAAGAAAGAAAGAAAGAAAGAAAGAAAGAAAGAAAGAAAGAAAGAAAGAAAGAAAGAAAGAAAGAAAGAAAGAAAGAAGAAGAAGGAAGGAAGGAAGGAAGGAAGGAAGGAAGGAAGGAAGGAAGGAAGGAAGGAAGGAAGGAAGGAAGGAGGGTAGGAGGGAGAAAGAAAAGAAAAAAGAAAAGAAAGTCAAGTCTAGGGCCTGGGGCCTGGTGAGATGGTTCAGGGGATTTAAAAGTTTCTCCCAAGCCTGATAGCAGAGTTTAATTCCTGGGACTCACATGACTGAAGGAAAGGAACTGATTTCTACAAGTGCCACCACATACTTGCCATGTGACACCCAACTGTCACACAAATGAATGAAATAAATGTAAGAAAAACACTCTTTTAAAATCAAAACCATGCAAAGGGATTAGTAGATGAAAAGAACTCAATCCCCAAACTACTTCAACGTCACAAAGAAAGCCAACATAGTGAATAAAACCAGCAGTACAAAGAAATCACAAGTTTTCTTCCTGATTAAAAAAAGGAAGAAACAAACTACGAGAACTTGGTCGTTTCTAAATGCCAAGTTTACTGCCAAAGAAAGCTATTTCTAAAATATGATTTTATTCTCTAATAAGTAATATATAAATGACTTCGATTTTGAGTCTACTTGCTCTTTCAGCTGCTATAATATGCACTAAAGTAAAAAGCTTAATTATTTAGCTTCCCACCTTGAGAAGTGGAGATTAAGCCTAATTAGCCACAGAGCTAATCCCTACCTCCAGCTTTACTTATCAACAATTTTATACTTTGAGTTTCTCCTCTTTCCCCTTTACTAGTCTGAAGATCTGTTTCTAATTACTACATTTTGTCTTCACAGGGAGGCTGATGCATTTTTCTTGATTTAAGCTATTTTCCTATATCCATATCACCAGTTCCATTGTGCTGACCTATGGTTTCAAGGGGTCATAAATTATGGAAAACAAATGCCTTCTCACACATAGACACTAGGATACTACCCTATGTTCTTAATGATACAGTGCAGTCAAGTAAGGCAAAGAACTGAGCAAACACACAATGCTTCCTAAAACCATCAGCTTGTACAACAGAGAAAGTCTCAAAGAATCAGGACCATGGCCGAGCTTCTGACAGTGCTGTAGGCCTTCAGGATGATTTCTGGGAATTATTTAAGAAAATGTCACAGAAATACTTTTTCAATTTCTCTCTTGGTAATATCTGTATGTGTAGTTTCACATAAGTTTTGACATTTCTTATTTCTTGTAGGCTTTACATAGGCAGTCTATAAATTTGTACAGTCAAAGACTATCAGATACTGCTGCCCAACCCTTCTAGTTATTCATTACTAACACACGGTGGTTGTGATCACTCAGAGAAAGTACAGCCTGTCTGGCTTTGCCATTTCCCATATTAGCAAATAATGTGACATTTAAATAATCACTGTTCAATATGAGTATTACCAGGAAATGGATGACAGAAACACGGGGAAACTCTATCAGGAAAAGGAAAAAAAACAATCCCAGGAGTAAAAATTTAGGAGAAATTATTGCTTATACTTTTACACGCACACACACACACACACGTTAGAATATCATTAGGAGAAATCATTCCTTGGACTTTTTAAACTTTTATAATGTTAGTACATTTGAGGAAATGTTCAAAAAGTACAAAAAATAATTTCTTCTATTTTTTTTACTAAATCCTCCTAATTTATACATACACACACATATGCAATTCATAAAGGAAAGCACAATATATGGGACACAATCTTTAGTTTTTCTCAAAATATAAAAAGCAACCTTTTACTAAGCACAGAACTCTACAGAGTAAAGTTGCAACTGTTTAGAACCCAACTGTTGTTTTGCGGGTTGCAACGTAACCAGTTAGTGTCTGTTGAATGCATTCTAAGTCCTAAATTCCATAGGACTTAAAATTATTATCAGGATACAAATGTATTTTAAATTTTCCTCATTTAGTTGGAATTAAGCCATAAAGTTTATAACATCAGCAAATAATATGACTCATATATGAAGTCATCTAGCTAAAGAATGTTTCTTGAAGTTAATTTATTTCTAGAACAAATGCCAACCAATTTTTTAAAAAATCAATTTAAGAAAATGAACAAAAGAACAGTTTAATTAACAAACACCTAATTAGTTTTAAGAAGACCAAGACAGAGCCTGCCAAAAGATTTACACCATTACACTGGCTGCTCATCTGTTCTCCAACTACTGACTTATATTCTGCAAAATGTATAAAAAGAAACCTAAATTGCTTTATCCTATCAAGTTGCACAAGATGCCTATGGGAGACAATATAGTACGTCAATTAGCTAAGACATTAAACTAAAAAAAAAATGTTAAACCAAAAAAAAATTGTTCTTTACTTTTTACATGTTATAAAATGCGTCTAAGAGCTTTCACGATTACTCTGTGATAGTCTACATGGTAATTGGCAGCAGTCAAAACAGAATGGTATATGGGCACTTGATTTCACTGTGTAAACTGAAGAAAATATAAGTTTCCACAGCAATAAAAACAATTACTTTGCAGGTGCACAGGACTTTAGCTAGCTGCAAAAGCAGCTTATTTTCGGAGTTAAACAGAAAGCATTTCACACAGAAGATGGAGTCGGAGCCCAGTGTGATCTGAAGCAGTGCTAATCGCCACAGAGCAAACAATCAGGGAGGGCCCCAGGCTGCTTGCATTCTCCCATACCAACAAGGCAGGGCAGGGAAGCAGCAGCACACTGCAGCACGGAGGACAACAGCCAGCCTGTTCCCAGAGCCGCCCAGCCGCATGCACAACATACCAACAGAAGAGTTAGAGCAAGGGGATGGTGTTACCTCTTTTATGTAATTCTCTCAAGGGAATATTGTCTCCTCCCCCGTCATAAGGCAAATAGGGATCAGAAGAAGCATCCATGATCAGAATTTTTAAAAGAATTAAAAAAAAAGAAAAGAATAAAATAGAGAAGCTCGCTAGATTAAAAAGACAGAGGCATTTTTCCTTCCCGTGCTATAGCAAGCCAGGGAGATGCCATATTTGATGAGGTTAGAACTGCATAGTTCCACTGGCTGAAGCTACTGGGTTCTTCCACAGTGGATGATGTCATCAAAGGGAAATTATTGCAGCCTGGTTGCTAGTGGCTACAATCTAGCCCGGCTTAGAGGCAGTGCAGCCTTCTTAATCAGGTCCTGCTGTGTACAAGGATGACTAAGCGCCAAGTATAACAGACGAAACTGGTTTGAGAAATTTAAAGCGCTAGCAACATAGTTTCAATAGTAAGACAGTAGAAATATTTATTTTTATTTTAAGAAAATATAAGACAGAAAAAGGTAGTTTGAGATCCAGGCAATGACCCTTTTCATGCCTAATGTAGAAAACTAGTCAATATTAAAAAAAGGATGTTTTATAAATGTACTAATTTATGCAGTAAGTTGGTATGAGTCATAACAGTGAAAAACTGAAAACATACCAACAAGTTTCTCCCTAGTATTAGCTTTAAGACTGTTCTTAACTGGAGAATTTAAACCCTGCGTCACTGAGCTATGGTGTTTTATCTCGCTTCCTAACCCCTCCTCCAGCAGTATCTTCTTCCTTCAAACACCAGCTAGGAGACATTCTAGCTTAGGAGAAAGGTGAACCTTAGCAGTACACTAATTGTTTTGAAATTATGCAAAAAAAGATTTATTATGTAGATTTTCTATTTTGTTATTGTTTTCTATTTTACAGAAGACTGCGCTTAAGAAAGACTTTAGTAGAAAAATATGTATCAAAGTTAGCTACTCCTATCTTTGCTAAAAAACGGCTATTCCAAACATGTCTAGTGTTCATATGTGATAGGAGCTCACGTTTTACAGACTCCTCAGAGTCCTCTGACTGGAACATTCTTCTAAAATGGCTGTTATGCACCACACTAAACAGGTGATGTCTGCCACAGCAAATTCTATGGACTTCTATGAACTTGGGCAAAGGTGTACAAACCGTGTTTTCTTCCATCTTGAATGACAACCTCTAAGGTCCACTCCCACTCTGTGTGTGACAGAAAACTGAAGGTGGAGGAAGAAAAGGCAGGTAACAAAGGGGAAAGTCTACTCAATTAGCCTGGTCTATTTTCAATGTTCTGGAGTCTTTTCTCTCCCAAGATCATATGTTAAATAGGTTTCTAGATTTCAAAATCTTCAAATTCAAATAAACAGAGCTTCTTACAAAAGTCCATGTGGAATCTGGAAGTGAGGATTATAAGAAAAGAATACAGACCAGAATTAAAATTAAAATTAAAAAAAGTGGTACTTTTATTTTTCTGTATTTTCCAAGTTCTCTTGGAAAACTGTGTTTTAAGGGAGAAAAACTTTGACAAAGTCAATTTTACCAAATTAGCTTAATGTAAATTTGGTCACTTGTTCTTTGGTATATTTTATGACCATTTAGACATTTCTAACAAATATATACTGCATAGCATTGATAAGTCATTTCATTTGTATGAAACTTTGTTTTTATATACCTTAACACGAGAAGCCTCCCTACAAATGGCCCTGGTATCTGGGCACACTCTCTGAACCTTGCTCATAAGGAATGAAAAGGACAAGTAGGGGGCATATCATACCTGTGAAATGCTGACAATGCTAGGTAAATTTTGTAGCCATAGTGATTTACTTTTAAAGATAAAAAAAATGTGTGTATATAATATATATTATTGTGCCTATATTCGGAAAGGTAATTCTAGAATGAAACATCAAGTTGAACAGCTGGTATCACTGAGCAACGAGGCAGAAGAGCAAAGTGGGCTTTTCCACAGTCCTTACACACCACACCAGGTCAGGCGAGGGTAAGATTGGACATTGAGCCCAAGGCCCCTGCATGCTGAACATGTTCACTACTGGGTTGCATCCAGAGCGCTTCCTTTTAATATTTTTAAACAAATATATTACTTTAAAATAATAATTTAAAGTTGTTGTTTTTTTAATTTCAAAAGCAAATTGTTCATGCATAATAGGATCCACAGACGGCACTTTCTCTTCATTTATATTGGATGCACCAGGCAGGAAGCTTTCATTTACAGTTAGTCCTCTTCCCTAAGAGAACATTCTGGAGGGAAGGACACACAGCAAAGCTTTCAGAGAGCAATCCATTAAAGCTACACCAATGGCTGCAAAGTTACACCACCACTAAACAAACACTGAGAGGTCTAAGATGTAAACCACACGGTAAACTGAATTACAAAACAGTTTTGCAACAATCATACCTCATAAATCTTACAACTTAATATGGCTTCCTGGTTAGCCAAAGAGCCTATCATAGGATTAAATACCAAACAGACAATACCTCAACTTCAGTTCCCTCTTCTCAGGTTTGTCAAGGTGACCTAACCACGTCAGTCCTCAACTATGGATACTGAATTAAATGTGAATGGACTAAATTTTTCATTTGAAAGATAAGCACTAGCCAGGAGAATTATGATGTAGGTCTGAAACCCTGTACTCCAGATGAGGGAGGAAGATCCTGAGTTAAAGTCCACACTGAAACACAGAAACAAGAATATTAGATAGAAAACAGATGATTTCAACAGACTTAACACACATACACACTCTCTCTTCCTCTCTCTCTCTCTCTCTCTCTCTCTCTCTCTCTCTCTCTCTCCCTCTCCCTCCCTCTCTGTGTGTGTGTGTGTGTGTGTGTGTGTGTGTGTGCATTGAACACACTGAAATTATGTCTATACTGATTATAATGCAATACTACTATAAGATTAATTAGAAATACAACCAGAAGTTCTCCAATATGTTTAAAAATTGTGAATTACACTTCTAAATAACCCACAGGTTAAGGTAAATACCACTGTAGAAGTTAAAATGACAAGGATGATGATTAATGACATTAAAAATACAATAGTATCTACAGCCTTAAATGTAGTCAATTGAAAGAGAAAGTTAAAAGGTAACCATTTATTTCCATTTTAAAAATAATTACAGAAAATAGAAGCTAAAACCAAGTCAACAAAGCAGAAAAATACATAACAAAAAACCAAAAAGACACACAGACTTGTCGGAAAGAATAACTGCTAAATCTATGATGACAGAAATTAGTATGGGAAGGAGGGAAGAAACAGTAAGAAGGTTGGGAGAAAGAAAAAATAGGAAAAGAAAGAAACCAAGAGAGTATGATAACACAGATATCCATTATGAGAGAGGAAATAAGCCACTAGGACAGAAAAGAGTCTGGGAAGACTCCTCCGATTTATTTATAGGCCCTTCATCTACAAGGAAGCACAACACAAGAGTGGGCATTTTAAAACTGGTTTTAAAACAGTCATTAATACTAGGGCAACTGTTTATTTCCATGTTAAAATAAGTAAATGCACACATACATATATCCTAAATACCTATGCACACCATCATTTAGGTCTAAAAGGCAAACAAAGTTCTTTTAAAAATAAAACAGGAGGAATATCTTTATGACTTGAAAGTACAAACATTTTTCTCAAAATACAAGAGTATGAAATATATAGGAAAAAAATCACATAGGACAAAATTACAATTAAAAATATCTGTTCCTAAAATGCCCACTTGAACAATGAAATGCTACCCACAGAGTAAAAAATATTTATAACACTTTTTACCCATTAAAGTTTATATTGATAAAAATCTCTAAGACAGTACAGTAGAATAAAAAAAAAAAAAAAAAAAAAAGGCAAATAACCTGTTATGTATTTCAAAGGGACCCCAAATAGCTACCATAAAAAAGATCCTCAATCTCTTTGGCCACCAAGAAAATAAAAATTACAATTACAATTTATAATAAACTACATGTCTGGCATGTCAAATGGTCTGGTGAAAGTTCATCAGCAGAAACCCTGATGCATCCCTGAAGCAAGTGCTCGGACCTCACACACCTATGCAAAAGTTACCTAAGAGTCAGTAAGTAGGACAAATGAAATTGGTGCACAAATGTAGCCATAAGCCATAACTCTGAAAATAACACTGTAGCTACCAAAACCATAAATATTTATCAAAAATAAAATAAGAGAATTATAATAAATTCAGAAAAAGAATGATTTCATTAAGTGGAGTAAAATCACAAATATCTACTACCAACACCACATGGATGATTTTAGAAAACTATACCATAGTAAAGAAAGAAATAAAGGCATATGTAGCAAATTATTCCATTTTTATCTGTCAAAAACAGGCAATATTAAGTTGTACTCTTAAGGATGTATATATTCCAGTGATCAAATCACTAAGTTAAGCAAGAAAAGTCACTAGTGAAGGAAGCTACACCTGGAACAGGAAGAGGTAATCAGACAGCTCATGCTTTCTGGAATAGGCTAGGCTTTGTTTCCTTAGGGGTGGGCTACAAGATGTTTGCTGTGTAATGACAAAGAAAGCTGTATAATTATATTTTATGCATCCCCTAAGTGTTTTATGTCACAATTCAAGTGCTCAGTGACTTGGGTTTCTTTGGACTGTTTTGGCAAGAGCTAAGGCAACATTCGCAGTAGTGTAATAAAAAGCAGGCTCACTCCTTTCCAGGGATACCAACTCAGGCTTTTAGGATTTCATTGGTACTTCAGCCTCATTTTATCCAGGTAGGCACCAACAAATCAATATCATGTTCTTTTTCCTAGTACATTTAAGACATTCCAAATCACAACACTGAATAAATTTAACGTTTAATTTTTCCTATATGTATCACCTTATTTTTACATTAAAGCACACATTTGGGCAGTCCTCTATTTCTACTAAGTAGGGTGCTCTAAATAAACAGCCTGGGGATACAGGTGCAGAAAATGTTTACAAGGGAACTGGCAACAGAGTAAAGGCTATCAAATGCAGGAAGAACATGACCTTGCTTAGAATAAGTACCAGATGAACTTTGGAATCATTTATTCTAAAAATAATTCTGAGTACACTATTTGAAAGTCCCTGGACCTTTATCCAGCAGGCAGTCATTAAATATAGTCACTAGAGTTGTTTTAGGGCAAAGCCCAGGGCCTAGGAATCCCAAAGAAATAGACTGGGCCATTTGCTGGCTAATTTTATGTCTATTTGACTGGGGGGGGGGGGGTCTCTCTCTGTAAGACTGGGCTTTAGGCAAGCCTGTAGGGCATTCTCTTAATTAGTGTAGTAGGGCTCAACACATTGTGGGTGTAACAGTCCCTGGGCTTGGTGGTCCTAGGTTCTATAAGAAAGTAGGCTGAGCAAACAAGCCAGAAAGCAGCACTCCTCCATGGCTTCTGCATCGGCTCCAGTCTCCAGTTTCCTGCCCTGATGAGTTCCTGTTCTCCTTGCTTTTGATGATGAACTGTTAGAAACTGTGAGTGAAACAAACCCTTTCCTCCCCAGTTGCTTTTGGTTATCGTGTTTCATCACAGCAATAATAACCCTAACTAAGACACCCATCTATTACAACTGGCCAATTCCAATTAAAGACAGCCTAGTGGTGAAAAGCAGGGAAAGGAGATTTAGCCATGTTAAATGCTGCAAAAGATCCCACACTTCTGGCAGCCACGAGCATCTACACTCACTCACATAGCAACACAGGCATATAATGAAACGTAAAAATAAAGTTATTAAAAATTTCTAAACCAGCCTTTCCCAAAGATTCCCAATGAAGGCTTCTGAGTTTATGTTGCCCAGTTTGACTTTAGAATTTGACATGGTCCCAAACATCTCACTTAAGTAGAACTGTAACACCAATTACACTGGTAACTAACAAAGTAAAACAATACAGCTGAAATCAGCTTGCCGTCTCTCAAAGACTGCATGCATAAACATTAACCTTCAAAACTGCCAAGTAACATGATTCTAACTCAGAATTTGTATCTTACATTTCTGAGCAACACCACCACATCTTCCCTCTCTCTCAGATCTACAATAAAGCCTTAACCACATCATGGAGTAGTCGGATCAGCAGTTTTCGTTACTGTACCCCCTGACATGCAGCTGGTCCATTTGGGGAAGTGGAGTTCCCTCTGGATTTGACATCAACCTTGTATTTTTTTTCTGGTCTTTTTTGTTTTTTAAAGACTTATTATGTATACAGCATTCTGCCTACAAGCCAGAAGAGGGCACCAGATCTCCTTATAGATAGTTATGAGCCACCATGTGGTTGCTGGGAATTGAACGCAGGAACTCTGGAAGAGCAGCCAATGCTCTTAACCTCTGAGTCATCTCTCCAACCCCATTCTCTACAAGCTTATTTTGCTTTATATTTAAAATTTAACTATTTCCAACCATTTGTGGGGTACAAAAATCACAGGGATAGTGAGACAATGTCTCACTGTTGCTCTGGCTAGACTGAAACTGGGTCTATAAGCACATGCAACCTCCTCTGTGTGTAGGTATGTGTCTCTGTAGTACTGGGGCTTGAACCAAGGGACCTGCACATACACAGCAAGTTCGCTACTACTAAGCTATATCCCCAGCCATTTCCAACCTATTGTTAAAAGTAAACTTTATTTCAGAATAGAGAAATCTTGAGTACTTCTTACTTTTAAAACTGTTAATATTTTACATTTCCATGGAATATCTGTCAAAATTAAAAACTAACATTGGTCCAACTCCAGACTTCAGATTTTCCGTTTGTGTCCTCCTTGTATTCTAGATCCCAGTTACTTGGCTATTGTCTTTTGTTTTTAATCTTTTAGATTTAACTTGTTTCTATGACCTTTACTGGTCAGGTATCCTATAGAATGTCGCCTTTTTTTATCTATTATTTTTCTTGAAAATAGATTTGGGTTGCAGATCTTCAGAAAGAATGCCAGGATGACATCTTCAGGGGTATATGATAGCAATCTCAAGTCATTTGTGATGCTAATGTCCATCATTTGAGTACAGCATTTGCCAAGCTTCCCCACTAAAACAGTCCTATGTCTACCTACCCCGACTCTATTCTTTAAAAAGGAATCATTAAGTCAAGCCCACCTTCAAGAAGAAAGATGTTGGAATTGAGCTTCTTCTCCATGAAGTTGCAAAAGCTACATTAATTATTTGGAATTCTTCCACAAGCTAGGCATGCCTTTCTCTCCACTCTCCATTTATTTATATCAAAGCTTGTATCATTTATAGCACAGATGTGGGCCCATTTCCTATATGGAACAAAAATCCACATGCTTTCCTTTGTGGCTCATCTGACTGTCAGTTCTGCCCAGTCGGGACTCTTTCAGGTTCCCTCACATGTTCCCAGTGGTTTTTAAAAGCATTTCTTGTTTCTGACACAGTAAGATACTCCAGGTTATTTTTTTTTCCACAGCAATCCAAATCATTATTGAATCTCAAAGGGAATCATAAAATACTTTTTATGAGCCCAGGACGTAATCTATTTGATGGCTCAGAAGTTTAAATCCATGCCAAATGCCAAAACTGCCACACAAAAATTTTCAGATATAATAAAACATTTCCACTATTTCTTCTACCATATTCTCCCCAACCCCCCCCCCTCCCAAAAAAAAAGCCTAATCTGAACCAGGTATTAAGAGCACATGTCCTTAATCCCAACACTCTAGGGGGCAAGGGCAGATAGACTTCCTATCTATGAGTTCAAGGCTAGCCTCGTCTATATATAGAGTTCCAGGGCAGCCAAGGCTACCAAATGAGACCCTGTCTCAAAACAAACAAACAAGCAAAACTAGTCTGAAATGAGTAGGTAACCTAGATACTTTTCACCTCATTTCTCAGATACAGAAATCAGGAAGCAGAAGTGATAATGACTGGCAGTGCGAGAAACTCCTTAATACAGTCCTGCTCTGCTTCCCACCGAGGCTCAGGTCTGTCACTTTTCCTCCTGAATGCCATTCCCATTTTGGCATAAGTAACATGCTACCTCCTACCCTTTTGAATATTCTGCCCATTTTATAGGTATCTAAGTAAGCCAAATCTTTTCTTTATAAATTCATATCGATTCAAAATAAAGATGTTCCTAAAAACTATAAAATAAAAACAGCTAATATACTAAATTGATGGCTATTTAACAAAGCTGCATTAATGAGCTCCTCTTACATGTATACCAATATTAGATAGTATAAAGAAAAGATAAAATAATCAGCATATATGGTTGTCCATATATGCTTTCCCATAAAGTTTGGAAATATGAGGAGAATCAGGATCTTAAGGCCAGCCTCAGCTACATAAAAACACAAAAACAAAGCAAAAAAATTAAAATGTATCAGCTCTAAGAGAATTATGTGCGGAAGAACATAAACTACTGACAAACCAACTAGGACAGTGTTCCAGAAAAAGAGTTGTGGAGAGAGGACCAGCATGGGACAGCACAGAGGACGAGGAAAGCAAAGGCTGCAGCAGCAGTGCGGACAGTGCAGAGAAAGCCGAGGCCGCCACAGCCACCACAGCTTGTGATAAGATGGGGCTGTCTAGAAGATCCCAGGAGCTAACTTAAGAAGCAAACACACCAAAGTTTAAGGTCAGTTTTATAATTCTGTAGCTAAATTGTTATTTTAAAACCACTGAAAAGCATAAAGAAAAAAGTAGTCAAATTCCAAGACCAAAATAAAACCCATTTTCATATATTTCTCTCCAACCTTGTGCATATAACCAAGAGAGTTGGAGTAGTATAGAGTTTACAGGTAAAAGTGTTGCCTGTTGTTTTTAACAGTTAGAAAGTCACTTTATTTAGCAACCCAGTTCTAGGCTGTTAGCTTATCTTGTCAGGTGGGGTCCTTAGACCCAAACCCAGGAGGTCCCTAAGATCTCTTACAAAACATCTGTGAAGTTAAAACTAGTAATACTGACAACACTTATCAATTCTATTGCTACTATAAAAAACAATCGAGATACATTTACTAGCTTCAACATAAACGTGGTCACTTACAGTTCTAGACAGCAAAAGTCCAAGATCAAGGTATCAGCTGGAAGCATTCTTTCTGTAACTTTAAGAACAAAATTGGTGTCCTTGCTTCTTCCAGCTTCTAAAGGCCTCTTCCGTTCCTTGAGTCCTCTTCCCCTCTCTCCAGCCTCTCGGCTTCTCTCTAAGTCTACCGACAACACTGACTCTCTTAAAGACCTCTGTGATTACATTGGCACCACCCAGTTATCTCAGGCTAACCTCCACATCTCAAGATCTCTGGTCCAATCAACAAAGTCCCTTTCATCACCGGCTGTAAGAGGTTTACAGGTGCCAGGAACTCTGGCACTGACCTTTGCATATTCAATACAAGAGTAGTAAGAAGCCGCCATCTAGCACAAATCAAAGCTGTCACACCAACATGTTCTAGATACCCTTGTGTTTCTCACAATTGTGCCCTTGTAAAAACACAAAAGCCTGTTTTCTTACAGACAAATGCCTTTGACACACCAGCAAATAATACTCACTTTATTGAATTACAACTCTTAGCTACATGCTCTATTTATTAATACTCTGTGTGTAGAAACAAAACCTAGAGCCCTTTGTCCACCCTCACTGCTCTTGCAGTGGCCCATCTGAGAAAGGTAACTGAGTTGGAAAGTGAACTTATTTTCACAAACCCCACTTTCTGAAAGAACACCAACTTGTTTAGAACTCAGATTCTCAAAGGCATTATCAGGTAAGCCTGCCTCTTCAAGTAAAACAAATGGTAGTATGTGTTAGCAATAACAGATTCACTTTTAGGCAAAAATTTTTAAAAAAAAACAAAATAAAATAAAGACTGAACCCGTGATCCAGAGAACTTCCCAACAGTTCAAGACTTCCTCTGTAAATCCGTGGCTTCTTCATTGTGCACAGAAGAAGTACAGAGATCAACTGTTAGGCGTGAATTGCGCGCTCCTCAAATTTGTATCTTAAAGTCTTTACCTCTTCTCTTAGAAAGTGACTGCTTTGGTCATAAGGTCCAAACTACCCTTTAAAAGAGTAATTAAGGCTAAACAAAGTCATTGCTTTGAGTTCTAATGAAGTGTGCCAGGTCTCTTATGACATAAATACACTGAGAAAAAAAAATAACACAAAGACACAGTAAGAGAGACACCTACAAGCCAAGGACTCACAAGAATCAATCTGGAGTCCCAGAAAAATGAGAAAATAGATTTGTGGTTTAAGGTACTCAGCCTGAAGCATTTTGTTATAACTGTGACAGTAAAACAATTTATCAATGAATACGTTTTCCAGATTACTTATGTGTGATTCCAAGATGCCTATGTGGGTAAAAGATCCATTAAAAGTACAAGATGGGCAAATGGATTAAATCTTACAGAGCACAAAGTATCCATTATGGTTCCAACACTGTAAATAACCTTTAGGAAATGAACACTTGTCAAGTTCTAGTATAATATCAAAAAGGAATATCCACAGTGGCTTACAAGAAGCTACTAAATTATATTCTTTTCTAACTATGTACTTTCTGAGATGGATATTCTAACAATGTCACAACAAAATAAACACATTTTAGAATCTGTCCTCTACTAAGGAAAACATTAGGATATTTTATAAATGTAAATCAATGCCACTCTTCTCATTAAGTTTATTTTAAAAATATATTTTTATTAATGTCAAAATTCATTTTATAGTTGTTTTTGAATGAATTAAAGTTTTTAATTCATCTTGTAATGAACTGTAATGCTAAATGTTAGTAACTTATAATGTTTTAAAAGATTCTACTAACTAGGTGTGGTGAGACAGGCTTATCAGACAGAGCTCATCTGTGAAGCAGTGTTCAAAGCTGGGGCTACACTGTGGCATTCTGTCTCACAAGACAAGGGTTACAAGGCTGCAGCACACTGGCAGGGCTTGCCTAGCATGCACCAGGTCAGGACTCCCAATTGTTTTCTTAATAGTAGACTATTTTAGGAATTAATCAGTGATTATTTTGTACTGAGAAAGGGGTCTGGGGAAGAACAAAAGGCTCCTACCTAAAAGACATACTAAGAAGAGATCTAGCTCAATGATAAGTACTTTGAATCACTGAATTATTTCTTTCACTTTTTAAGCCTTTCTCGGTTACTATTTTGTTTAAAACTGTGCCTGGTTGTGGTGGCACACACCTTTACTGCTAGCACAAGCTTGAGTTTGAGGCCAGCCGGGTCAACAGAGTCTGAGTTGTAGGACAGTCAGGGCTACATAGAGAAGTCCTGTTCCAAACAACAACAGCAAAATCTAATCATAGTTTAAATTACTGCAGCTTTGTTTGTCGTGCATATAGTATAGACATATACATTTGAACTTTTCTAAATACTGCATGCATTTTGTGTCTGACACAAAATTATTCTATTTTTAAAAGACTTCTTTTTATCATGTTTATAAATGTTTAGTAGCATGTATGTGTCACATGTATGCAATGCCCACATAAGCCAAAAGAGTACATCAGATCTCCTGGAACTGGGGTTACTGACAACCATGAGTCAAATACTGTTGAGAGCAGAGCCCAGGTCCTTAAGAGGAGCAAATGCTCTTAACCATTGAGCCACCCCTCCAGTCCCACCAAATTCTTCTTAATGAAGAATTCAGACTTTGTGTAAAAACAATTTTCATTAACAGCATGACCCTTGGGAGGAGATGGAGCCACCAGAGATGTAAGAACTAAGGTAAGTGGCTTTTGGCCACTTCTCTGACATGGCCTGGGGCAGCAAGGGAAGAATTAGGTATGCCCAGTTGTTGCTAGCAAAGGCATTTTGTGAATAACTGGAGGGTGTGTATGTGTTTGTTTATCTGAGGATCCCGGACAGCTCCTGGGCGGGTGTGAGCCAGTGACCAGCCAGGAACACAAGGCTGGGTAGCAAATGTTACACACAACAATAGAACCTCTGGCAGCTTCTATTTAGTCTTTCATTGTATTGAGCTTTACTATTGCTTAATGAAAGCTACCTACATATAAATAATTCTTAGCCTAAAGTTACACACAAAATAATAACTCAGTAAGAAATAATCACTGATTAATTCCTAAAACACTCATCTATACTGTCTCATCTATTAAAAAATAGTCTAGAATGAATTTGAGATCCTGTTAGAACATTATATTTCAATGCCTATGCAGGTGGAGTACTCTTACCCAAAACATTAGGGATCAGAATATTTAAAATTTGGGCTCTTTTTGTTGTTTTTGTTTAAGGATTTGGGGATAGTTAGAAATACATGAGATATCTTGGAATGAGATCTGAGTCTAAACAAGACTCATCTATGTTTTAAACATTATGTCACACACAAGGCCTAAAAATAATGTTATAGAACATTAAAATAATTTCATGGCATAAAATTGTCTCTATGACAGCACGGATGAACTCAAAGAGCTTCAGATTTTGGATTTTGGATTTTCAGAATGGGAGGGGTCAACCTGGGCCATACAGTCATGATGTCCTTGTAAAATTAGGGGTTTATACAATAGGAAGTCTCAGTGAATGTTATACCAAAAGCCACATAAACATCTTGATATTATGCCAAGCATTTTACTGAAGTCACTGTCTGAGACGCCAAGGGTCACATGCTTTCCTAGCAGGAACCTTAGTATCTGCGCCATCTTGCCAGCCACAAACCAACAAACAAACACAGACAAAAAAAGCCCACGATAGTTACCTGTTGTTATAAACATAGAGACATATGTATAGTTCCCCTTAGAAAGTGTGTTCATCTTGGATAGAAGAGGGGCCTAAAAGGTGCCACTCCCCACTGGGGAATCAATGACAGTTAATGGTTGCTGCGTGAATGTATCATTTTTCTCTGGTGACGTAGCCACTGAGAAGTTGTCTGTGATCCAGCAATCTTCTCTCACTCATGTTCATGTAAGGAAGCCTAACTCAATCAGTGGGTCACACAAAAAGCAGAAGTGAATGTTGGAGGAAGACTATTTGGGAGAGAAGGGTCTCATTAGGAAAGGGAAGGCGTATAAGGGAAATTACTAAAATTAATTATATACATGCTAGACACTTTCAAGCAACATTTTAAAGCATATATTTGAGTTATAAAACTCACATACTGATACACAGATATTTTCAGGAAATATTTTAAAGCATATTTTTGAGTTATAAATCTCATTTATTGATATACAGATAGAGCTTTCCTTGTTACAGGATATTTAACTATTATACATAGAAACCCAAATTGTTAGCAAAATATAAAAACTTAAATAGATATTGCGTTTGTCAGATGCAGTTAGGTGTGTCCTGCAGAGAGGCAGTTTGGGTGTGCAGGTAAAAGTCTCCACAGATTAGAATGCTAAAGAATGCAAAGTTCCTGCCTATTTTAAGGTCCCATGGTCTTAGCTCTGTGACCTGAGGCAAAGTCTGCTGGATAGCCTTGAGCTACCACAACATAAAGGTGAAATGATTCAGCTTCTACAGACTTGACTTGTTGGCTTGGAGCCCACCCCCCACGATGGTGACAAGGTTCAGTTTGCCAACCGGACCTTTGATAACTCCCTCTCCCTCTCTTCTCTTTAAGGAAGGAGCTCTGGGTAAGAGAAGCAGGACAGGTAAAACTATATTCAAGGAAAGAGAGCTAAGGAGCCCTCTTGCGTTTGGAGGAGTTTAAGAGAAAGGTAGACTAGCTCTGTAGAATGACACAGGTAGAAAGAGATTCCTAAAGAGTTTAGTCATAGGATCCAGGCTTGTAAATAGATATTTTGTACACAGTTCAGAAATTAAAGTTACCTTGCTGAGCTAGCAGGTTTTTATCTCCTGTGTCTTTATTGTTATATTAGATAATCTAAGCAGTTATATATTATAATTCCTAATTCTTTCTGAACCAGTGGGAAACAGAGTCAGAAAATGCTCCTGCTTCCTGCTAACCATAGGCAGTCACAGCCAAGGCATAGGCACACTGCAAATTAAAAAAAAAAAAAAAAAAAAAAAAAAATGTATAAAAATGAACTGTTTTTAAATGAGTCCTGTGGTCAAAAAAATTCATTTTATATATATGCATATACTGACCACAGCCCAGCATAAAAAAAACTCTGAAATGTGGTCTTAAGCATTTCAAGACTATTCAACCTATATAGGGGAAATGCTAATACCTGTATTCCAATCCCAAAGAGCATATGTCCCAAAATATTTCAAAACTTAAAGCATCTTACATTTGTATTTTAGTGTTTCTGAAATATTTTAAAGCTTATCTATACAGAGGAAATTAAGGCAATTAGGAGTAAGCCTTCTCAACTCTTAACATTCAGTTTTACACAATCCCAAAACCTCAGAGATCCTGCCAGGTAAGCATTTCAGACAAGATAAAAAATATACGCAAGCTCTAATTTTAAACATCATAATTACATCAGCAACACAAAACAACTGCTAAAGATTAATCTCCTTAAACCCAGGTTCCTCGTGGTTCACTCCATCACTCTCAGTAACTAACTTCACCTGAAGACTGCACTAGCTAAGAAAGACTCTAAGGTCCTACTGCTGAGTAGCCATGTGTGTCATTGGCAAGGATGCTAGAACCATATGGTTCTTTAATGAATCCAACTCTGGCCACAAAAGCTTGCCCCTCGTTCCTGTTACTTGCAATGAAAATGTTTCCACTTTCCAAAGAGTTTACTTGGCTAAAACGATTCACTTAAGCAGGCTAATTTTTTGGCCTTTCATTCACATTTGTTACTGATACTGATAGTCATCATTCTTAATGATACTTGTATTTTTGATAACTATGTGTTCTAGATTACTTTGATTTACTTTGAGCAGACTTCATTTTTGAGATTAGTAAATACATTTCTTAAAAGAGTTATAAAGTATACAAAACCAATTATCTCATGGATGAAGTCCTGAAGCGGGTTTTCTCTTATAACTTAAAGCCTATTCCAGATCTAGACCTATATCCTTTTCACTAGAAATACAGGAAATGTAACTGATATCTTATTTGCATTCTCTCATAAAAAGAATTTGCTCATATTAGGATGAAAGAGTTTAGCATATTCAAGCAGAAAGAACATACACACAGAGCCACTATTAACTGATTCTCTATCATTAGTCAGCTATTCTTTTAATGACCCAATTTATATCACTTGTGTAAAGATCTCTAATGCACTTAATTCTCAAAGCACTCTTCCAATGATCATTATTTTTTAATAGGAAAACATGAGGCATGCAGAGGCTGACTTGCTAAAAGTTACAGAATAAGCTGAGCCAGGATGCAAATAAAAGTTTCCAACTGGAAGGCCCCTGGCATCACCAACACACGCGGTAAACATTGCTGGTATTTTCCAGCAATTGGTTTTTATTTATGTTGCTTATGTGTTTGGTGAGGCTTTGTCTTGGAAAACTAAACAAATGGCCATGAAGAAATATATATTCTCAATTGCTTGTTCTACCATTCCCTGTCGTCAGTCTTTAAGACACAGAAATGAGATCTTTCCTCAGGTTTGTCTGAATTCATGATGGTAGATAAAAGGTTCCTGCTTCTTCCAAACACCCCCTTCTGCTACTGTTGAAGATCACATCAACTACACTCAGTCTTTCACTCACTGGCTTCCAAAGGGACACTCCCTGTTTCAAGTTCTTACTCCTATGTGGTCCTTCATGTATTACTTCCTCTTGTACAACAATCTTAGCAATTCAAAGGTGTATTAAAATAAAATTCACTCGGACTGGTGAGATGGTTCAGTGGGTAACGCACTTGTCACCAAGCCCGATGACCTGAGTTATATTCCCTCTAACCTCCATGGACAGAACTGCGTTGCCACATTATCCTCTGATTTCCACATGCGGCAACATGGCATGCACACACACACACACAAAATAATACATGCTACAAAACGTCTTTAAAAGAAAACAAATTTATTTTTGAGACATAGCATTTAGAGTGTCTAATATCAAGCTTAAAATATGCAACTAACTTTGAGGACAGAATGTATACAGAAAACACCAGTATTTGCATTCCCTAACTTCTTCCTTAATACACTTTATTTTATTTGGTTGGGAACATACCTAGATCCAGTAAAGGAATCACGACTGTTCTAACTAGTCAGTAATGTCATTTCTTTTGCCAGTGGCTGGTCTTAGTTTGGGCATGTTGCCAGGTTCTGGTTAGTGACATACAAAGAAGTCTACTGGTGGGTTCAGTCTGAGGAAAATTATCTTCTCTTTCTACTTACTCCTCTTTTTGAAAGTCTGAGTAAAGGCATCACTAGCACTTGAGGACTGTGGGAAGATAGGAAGTGCTAGATCCTTCTCCTGTTCCTTCTACTTCCCTGAGTTAATTTTACACCCCAGATAAAGAACCAAAGAGCTAAAGAGAGAAAAAAAGAGAATGTTGTTCATTTCACCCAATTTCTCAATTTATGAATGCATATATTCTAGTTTATAACTGACAATAAATGCCACTTTTAAATTAGGCAGAAAAATCAGTGACTCTAAGAAAGCAAATGGCTAATAACTAATACAAAGTACTGTCTTTTTCTATCAAAGGGAGGCAGCCTAGAAGTGTCCCTATTATGAAAAGCAATGAGGACCGGAACCTGCTGGGTTCCATCTGTGGCTGGAGATCTCTGCCTGGGCCACCGGGGGTGGGTCCATAGGCAACTAGCACAAGGAGAAATCTACCCTCCCAGGAGCGTGGAACAGCCGTGAGGGGGGGTTAAGGTGAGCACCACTGCTCACCAGGACCCTCCCAGAACACTCGGGACACAGGGACTGAGGTAAAGTTGGGGACCGGAACCAGCCAGTCTCCATCTGTGCCTGGGGACCTCAGTCTGGGACACAGGGCTCCAGGAGAGAGTTGGTACCACAGGAGTGGTGACACGCCTCTGAGCACAGGCAAGACCACCACTTCTATTCAAATTCACTGGATCAAGAGGGACCCTTGCAGAACCATCAGGACACAGGAACGAAGGGACAGCTGGGGACGAGATCCTTCTGGTTTCCGTCTGCACCCCAGAGCTCTCCAAACCCAAATACCGAAGAGCTGGTCTTTGAGGAAAATTGACACAGAGGCCTGCAGGAGGGACAAGCCACAGACAGACAGAGTAAGACCACCTAAGATCAGAGTTAACAAGATGGCAAAAGGCAAGGGTAAGAACATGAGGAACAGAAACCAAGGCTACTTGGTATCATCAGAACCCAGCTCTCCCACCACAGCAAGCCCTGGATACCCCAACACACCAGAAAAGCAAGACTCAGATTTAAAATCATTTCTCATGAGGATGATAGAACACGTTAAGAAAGAAATGAATAACACCCTTAAAGAAATACAAGAGAACAGGGGTAAACAACTAGAAGCCCTTAAAGAGGAAACACAGAAATCTATTAAAGAATTACAGGAAAACACAATCAAACAGACAAAGGAAATGAACAAAACCATCCAGGAGCTAAAAATAGAAATAGAAACAATAAAGAAATCACAAAGGGAGACAACCCTGGAGTTAGAAAACCAAGGAAAGAGTTCAGGAACCATTGATGTAAGCATCACCAAGAGAATACAAGAGATAGAAGAGAGAATCTCAGGAGCAGAAGATACCATAGATAACATCGACACAACAGTAAAAGAACATACAAAATGCAAAAAGCTTCTAACCAAAAACATCCATGAAATCCAGGACACAATGAGAAGA
>CM052719.1:46168614-46183671 GCA_028551405.1 Uromys caudimaculatus
AATGGCTAAGATCAAAAACTCAGGTGACAGCACATGCTGGCAAGGATGTGGAGAAAGAGAAACACTCCTCCATTGTTGGTGGGATTGCAAGCTGGTACAATCATTCTGGAAATCAGTTTGGCGGACCCTCAGAAAAATGGACATGATACTACCTGAGGACCCAGTTATACCACTCCTGGGCATATAACCAGAAGATGCTCCAACATGTAATAAAGACACATGCTCCACTATGTTCATAGCAGCCATGTTTATAATAGCCAGAAGCTGGAAACAACCCAGATGTCCCTCATCAGAGGAATGGATACAGAAAATGTGGTACATCTACACAATGGAGTACTACTCAGCTATTAAAAACAATGACTTCATGAAATTTGCAAACAAATGGATGGAACTTGAAAACATCATCCTGAGTGAAGTAACTCAGTCACAAAAGAACGAACATGGTATGTACTCACTGATAAGTGGGTATTAGCCCAAAAGTTCAGAATACCCAAGTCTCACTTTACAGTAACCATTGGACTGAGAGTGAAGTCCCAGATGGAGGAGTTGGAGAAGGGACTGAAGGAGCTGAGAGAGTCTGCAGCCCCATGGAAGGTGCAACAGTGTCAACTGGACTGACACACACACCCCAAAAGAGAACAAAAAAATTTGGAAACAAATGGAACCAAGAATGATCCAGGTACTGAAATTCTCAGACACAGATTTCAAAAATGTGATCAATATGTTCAAAAAGGCACACATAATAATATGGAGACTTTCTCAGAACCCTGAAATATACTTAAACAAGCTGGAACTCAGGGTAGAATAACAAAGTTACTTACTGCAATACTCTTGTGTTTTACAGAGTGGATAAACTCCAAAACATTGACATTACCAAATGCTGATGAGGAAGCAGGCAACGGGAACTCTCAGTCAAAATGGCAGACACTTTGGAAGATAGTTTGGCAATTTCCTATAATATTAAATATACCTTTACTGTAAGATCCAGCTATAATGCACCAAAATATTTACTCCAGTTAGATGAAACATTTACATGAAAAGGAAAAATAAATAAAAATATGTAAAGTATAGAAACACATAAGGTATCCCAGTGAAAAACTCTACCACATGCAATGGGAATCCTAAGAGAATGGGGAAAGGAGACTGCAGAACATCTGTGAGGGCTCATCTTCCTTATCAACCTGAAAGACCTGGGAAGAAGGACCCTCAACTGAGGAACTGCCTCCATCAAATTGGCCTGTGAGCATGTCCCAGGGGAACTTCCCTTGATTACTAATTGACATAGGTCCCACCCACTGTGGGTGATATAAGGTGGCTGAAAGAGTCTGGGGACAGTAAGCCAAAATGCAGGTGCGCCCCTCCATGATCTCTGCTTCTGTTCCTGTTTCAGCTCCTGCCCTGGTTTCTCTACATGATGGACTGTAGCCTTGAAGTTGGAACAAACCCTTTTCCTCACCAAGGTGGTTTGGTTAGCATTGTATCATAGCAATAGAAAACGAAACAGAACAGGGAGATACTAGTCAAAACTGTCTGAGGATGAAAAATCAAGTCACATTTAAGTCTAAGTCTCTCAAATACCTCAATCAGGGTGTTATTAACACACAGAAAAGAACACCTAAGCATATCGTGGTTAAGCAAATCTAACTACAAAACGAATACATGTGCTGAGGTTTGACAGGAAAAGGGGCAAGGACTTCCAGAAACATAAGGGAGAACAAAGCCCAGGAAACGCACACAGAAACACAGCGACTTGGTCCACAAAGGTAACACTGCAGGTAGTTTCCACTGTGATGCTGAGGCTTTTCTGTGTTTTCCATTTTTTTATTTGTTTTTAAAGCATTTTCATGTGGATATTTCACCTAACTGGAGTAAATATTTTGGTACATTATTACTTAATCTGACAATCAGTGCTCAGTTAATATAGGAAATTGCCAAACTGTCTTCAAAAGTGTCTGTCATTTTAATTGAGAGTGGCCTGCCTTGGTACTGGACCAACCAGCTATTCATATGGAAAAAATCAAATTTGAATTTTTATTGACATTACACACAGTTAAATACAAGCAGATTCCAGATCTAAATGTGAATGCCATGAGAAGAAAACAGAATACTATCTTTGATCCCCTAAAGTATTTGACACCTTTATTTTTAAATAACAATATTTGGCTGTGTATGCAAACTTCTTGATCCTTGTTTCAACATCTGGGATTACGGACCATCACACCCAGTTCAGAAGAATTATAAATGAGAACAGAAGATAAGAATAAAGAAAATTACTAACAAGATTTCAACAGAATCAATGACTTCACCAAAAGGTCTTAAGAAAATGAAGTGTCATACTTCAGAGTAAGAGAAGCCATTTGCAATGAATGCATCTGACAAATCAGAAAATATAACGCACTTCTATAAAGTAGAAAGATTGATCTGACACTTCTGGGAGCAACCTAAAAAAGTCAAGTCAACATATATAATGCATCTCGACCCCTAAACCATCAAATATAAGCTCAAAATGAGAGACTTCTGTATACACGGGACAGGTAAAATGGTTCAAACCATTAATACTAAGTTTTGGTAAAGATGTACAACTACTAAACTTTCACACACTGCAGACAGACATAAGCATAACTCCCAAAATGTTGGAGGTCTCTGAAAGTCCCTGATGATGCTGAAACATGAACTCTAGATCTAAGCGGTCATTCCACACTAAGTATAACTCACAATGAGTTACAGTACGTTCAGTAAAACATATGCACTTATATAGTCTCTCAGAAATACCAATAATAGTATCTAAAGTCTACAAGGAAATACACAGAACTAACTAAGCAGCAGTATATTTACACAATGGAAAACTACATGGTGATAGAAATAACCACTGCCGTATGCAACGCTACAAAAACACCAGAGACAAAATTTCACATATTGTGGCCCCATTTACATAAAATAAAAATACCTGCTAAACCAATCTAAATGGAAATCAAATAATAGTTATCTTTTAGGGTAAGAAGAGAGGATCCTAGGTAATGTTTCTTAACTAAAGGATTATATAACTTGTTTATTTTGCAGACATTCATTTATTCTCACAAGTATGATGTAATAATTGCATAGCTCTCTGAATTATACTTAAAAGTTTTAAAAGTTTATACTTATAAAAAGAGTTTATATTTACAAAATTAAAAAATTTATTCCAATGTTAGAGACTAAGGAGGTAGTAAAAATATTTTAGCATAATATTGTAAAGATGCTAAGGCCACTGAGATGGATACTTTTAAATGGTTAAGTTTAAGTCACAATTTACCTTGGCTTTAAAAAGTTACCCCAAATGTCAGTCTCAAAAAAAAGGAAAAGAAAAGAAACTCTATTTATTGGTATACTCGTGACTACAATACTCAGTTGTCATGCTGAACTTACCAGCTGCTGTGTCCCCGTCTAACAAATTGTCATCTTCAGAAGTCTGAAAGTCCATAATAGCACCTGCTCCATCTAGGAGCTCCTCATCGCTACTGGCGCTTGTTATGCTGTTGTAACTGTTTCTATAGTAGCCTTTATGGAACAGCTGCTCAGACTCCATTGAGCTGTCTGGTTATCTGGAAAAAAAGGGAAAATGGCTTCAACATTTTCCCAACATAAAGAAAAACCATGTGTTCTAACATCACAAAGTGAAAACTATTATCTTTGTACTAAAAAATCCTAAGTCCATCCTCTGTAACAATAGCTACCTGTATGAGGCTAACGGTTAAGGGATGCTTTAATTCTTTCTTCTCACTATGCAGGTGTAAAAAAGACAGAAAAGCTCCTTCAAGCAGTGCTGTAAAACAACCTCCAAGATCTGCGAAGATAAAATGGACCCAGTGCAGAGATGCCTTCAGTGTGCGCTCACTGCACAGGATGCTCACTGCACGGGTAGGGAAGAACTCGCACACGCAGACTGGACCAGGCTTTGCAACAAAGAGCCTCACAGGGATGGCAACAGATGGCTGAAATACCAGCTCCTCCGTGGATTTTATCTCAGGCAAGCACTACCTCAGTTTTAAAAGTAGCATTATAACTTAAAAAAAAAAAAAATACAATTAACTTAAAATATCAAGTATTTAGAGCCCAGGGTCAAACATTAGCCAGGGAAATTGAAAATAGTTAAAAAAAAGTCTTTTTCCAAAGCAGGTAAAACCAAATTATGTTTTCATTGTTTTTATTCTTTGTATACCAAAAATAGTACTCCTACATTTCTTTTTAATACATCTACTCCCATGCTTACCATCAAAATGAGAAATTAATATAAATATGTTGACATTGGCAATAGACCTGAAAAGTACATGTGTGGGACTGGAGCAACCATAGATGTAGTCAAACCAGCAAGGCTTGTAAAGCAAGGCTGGTTACAAAGTCACAGAATGTACACACAGACCAGGAAAGGAGCAAAGGTCCCAGACTCCAACCAAGACTCAAGATGGCCTTGACACAATCTCACTTTCTTTCTGCACACGAAAAACATAGCAGTTCTTAACAAAAGCATTCAGAAACTACATTTGTTGGGTTTAAAAAAATTACTTTTTAAAAGTAATTTATAATTCCCTTAAAGATTACTTCATGTAAGGTGACAGTCTGAGAGCTGTTTGAAAGCACTAGTCTCTTTTCAGCATCTAGCATGAGGACCGACTAGAACAGAATAGAGGCAATAAATACCCAGCTTCTCATTCAGCTGAGATCAAAGAGAAATGATTTCTGTTTTCAACACATGCACACCCCTCAGCAACAGTAGTAAGCTAGTCTTGAAATCTGCAACTTTGGTTTATTATTTCTTCTACCAAAACAACCTATTATAATATTCTAAGCATGTTACTATATTACTTAAAGCAAGTTCATACAGTATATGGTAGCTTGCAAAGCATATTTCCTGAAGTTATGAAGACGAGACCCCCAGAAAGCCTAGTGTAGTACTAGAAATGTCTAATTATCTTAGCATAAGCACCTTGTCTGCCCCTAACTTCATCTTTGTACTGCAGTCAGCCCTTAAAAAGTCATATTAAGTAATCTCTCCCTATTGTGTATATTAAAATATTTCATTTTCCACAGTACTTAAGAGACAAACTTCTTAACAAAGTAGAAAACGTGGTTGGCTGGCAGTCCCTGCCTAGTTCCCAGTTCCATTTTGTACTGTGTACCTTTTTGAGACTCTAGACCAACTGGTTTTCCCAGCGCTCCATCCCATCAGGCTCCTCCCTGCCTCCCGGCCCACGGCCTTCAGTCCACCTTCTTGGAACATGCCCTCTTCTCCACCTAACTTTGCTACTCATCCTTCAGCTCTCACATCAAGTATCTATGAATTAGCCGGCGTATGGCACATTCTTGTAGCCTCAGCTACTCAGAAACCTTAAACAGGATTATTTGGAGTTCAAGGCCAACCTCAGGAACTTATTCCATCTCAAAACATCAACTGACAAACTGTATTTGGTTAATAAATACATCTCTCTGGCACTACATTACACTTTACAAAAGTACATGTATTAAATATGAGCCAATAATAAGGTTTGGAAGCTATTCTCTCCATTGAAGATGAGAAATTTGAGACACAAAAAGTTTAAATAACCAAGGTCATGCAAGTAGTTTTTCAAAAAGAAAAAATAGAACTTGAGTCAAATTTCGCCTACATCAAATTTTCCAATTAGTTCTTACAACTCCCTCTGACCACACTGTATGAGATTTTATTAATTTGCTAATCTTCTGATCTAGAAGGTACCGTGTGTCCTAGTACTGTTCAATTTTTGTTTTTTATTACATAGTTAATAGTAAAGTATGTGGCATATATATTCAATTTAAGGGTTGTTGTTCGTGAGATGGTCTCATTCTATAGCCCAGGATGGTCTACTACATAATTAATTTTGATAAAGTTCAATTCATCAATTTTACTCTAAGGATATCACTTTTGTTGTTAAAACACATAAATATTTTCCTAGACCTATTTCCCAAAGACCCTGCAAGCTAGTAACTTAAACGACTTTTATGCTTCTCAATAAAGTTTTGTTTCTCTTCTAAAAGTATCTAGGCAGAATTGAAGCTAATGGCTAAGCTCCAAAGGTAGGTCAGTCAATTGTATGTCTGACTAGTAAGTTAAACAGAGAAAAAGTAGGTCACAATCTGGTGAAAGAAATAAAAGAAAGCCCTCCAGGTCACCAACCAGAAAGGAGGGGCACAGTCTCCTGAACAATGGGCAGAGACGGGGAAAGCCCAACTTCCAGCCATCTTAGGTAAGACACATTTCCATGTCAATATTTTTTACAATTTTCACCAGGAAGGCATGGAATACCTTTCTACGACTTATTGGTCAGGGAAGCCCCAGAGGTCTCCAGAAGGCTACTGCCACTGCCCTTGGTTTCCCACCATAACTACAAGATCCTGTTGTTGAAGACAGTGTACACATTGGCTGCAGAACACAGAGAAATTAATCTCAACCTGACCAGTACACTTCCTCCCTGATGACCAGCTTTCATAGTGTTGGAAGGTGCTAAGCAAGTTACTAAGGTAGAAAAGACATCAATGTTCTTACCCAGCACTGGACACTGCATGGGTAGAGAAAAATAAATGATCTTACCCAGGACTGCATGCCGCAAAACCAGCTTAATAGGCAAAATCTGTTCACTGGGACACTCTTTCTCTACACAGTCCTGGCTGTCCTGGAACTTGCTCTGTAGAACAGGTTGGTCTTGAAATCAGAGATCTGCCTGTGTTTGATGCCAGCAATCAGGAAGCAGAGGCAGACAAATCTGTGAATTTGGAACAAGCCTGCTCTCTATAGTAAGTTCCAGGCCAGCTAGTTGCTACATATCTTCTCTAAAAAAATAAAACTATTTATCTTCTTTCAAATACAGTGAATTTCAGTAGACACAGACATGCTGAGCATTTAAAGGACACATTATAATAATTGATTTCTATCAGAAATAAATAAATTTCTATGTATTCTCTCATTTCAATAAAATAAAAAGGCAAAAAATTTTATTCTGCATAAGTCATATTTCAGTACATTATTAAAGTCCACCAACTTCCAAGAACAGGGTAAATCATCACAGTAAAAAACACCACAAGGGGTTGGAGAGATGGCTCACTAGTTAAGAATACTGGCTGCTCTTCCAGAAGTCCTGAGTTAATTCCCAGCACTCCCATGGCAGCTTATACCCTCTTTTGGTGTGCAGACATACATGCAAAGCCTCTATATACATAAAATACATAAATAATTTTTTATAAAGTTAAAAGTTTAAAAAGCACACAAATACAGTAGAATTTGTTCTAAAGGGTGGGGACAAAAGAGCAAGAACAATGGGGAAGGGAGTTGCTCATTAGACCCATTGGGTTATTAAGACAGACTTTTTCAAGTTCCAAGATAAGACAATAATCTAACAGTTTTCTCCGAAAAGTAACAGTACTTCATATTTTATCACTATTGCCTATTTAGCATGTCAAAACTGCACTTTATATATTTTTCTTCAAAGAACAAAACACTAAATAATTAGTTCCCTGAAGAATATTTCTTAAACTAACAAGTTCTTTTAGGCTTAATACTATTACTCACTAAAGCAAAGATATGAAAACCTAAGTGCCCATCACAGATACAGTAAAAAAAAAAAGGACACAACACTGCATGGTCTCCTGTGGGATCTAAATTCCAATTCAAAAGCAGAGTAGCAATGGTGGTTCTCACAGATGGAAGGCTGGAAATGGTGGTAGAGGTGGGGGTGGGGGTAACGGATCTAGTCAAGGCTACAAGGTTTCAGTTACACGGGTAATTAGTGACCTACTTAATGTACAGCACAATGACCCCAGCTACACCATGAGCTGTGTGCCACCTCAAACACAAGTGTTTCTAGCGCACGCAGGAAAGACAAACGACCTATGTGGGTTTGACTTAATGTTTCCACAATATACACTTTCATCAAAGTACCATTTTGTACCTCAAATACATACACACAATTACAGTTGTAAATGCAAACAAAAACATGCAACCAGAAAAGGGAAAATTAAACACTGCATAACTTTTAGAAAGCAAAGAGGGAAAAAAGCCACATACATGAGTATAAGGCTCATTGATAAGAAAAAAAGGATAAAACAGTGATCCAATTAGAAGCTGCTATGGAAGACTGAGCCTTTAAAGGACAGAACGTATTCAACTGCTCCTGTGAGAATGGGGAGAACTGACTGAGTCACTTGGTTCCCTCCCAGCTGCAGCAAATCTCTGAGTTCCAGCAATGAATGTGTGAGGCAGTAGGGGGCCTTCCTTCACTTTATACCGGACCAAGCAACACTAATCTTTAGGAATCAAAAGGAACTGTAGCCACAATGCTTATAAACAACCGTGAGTGTGCACAGAAAGATACCAAAATGTATCAAAGCGACAGCACTGCTTGCAGGACCATGGAACCATTGAGGATTTAAAGCAAGAGCTCTGGGATGACACTGCTGTGGGACCTTAGGGATGAGAATTCAATTCTTCCTCAAGTTTCCACACTTATTAAATGGACAAAGTCAATGTATTTACTTTATGGAATTAGTGAAAAATGAGATCTCTCTCTAGCTAGAGAGAGAGAGAGAGAGAGAGAGAGAGAGAGAGAGAGAGAATGAATGTACCCTATCTGCATGTATTATATCATATATTGGAAGTGTCTGCTGACAATTTTGACTACAAAGCAAGTAGAGATTCTACAAAGCAGAGTCAGTGGTCAAACCTCACAGGATGCTGCTTTGATATATGACCCACCACAGAGATCAAATCTGGCTTCCTGAGAGGTCTGAAAATTATTACCAACATGTCACAACAGGAAACAGAAAGCCTATCACCAACATGACCTGGACACTTGCCATTTTTCCACCAAAAAAACCTCAGAACTTTAACAAATCTGTACTTCTGAACTACATACATTCAAAACCAGATTAATTTTTTAAAGCTTTCATAAGGTACATAGACAGCACTATTTGCAAGTAATGACCTAAGTCATTCATACTGACCTCTTAAAATAATTTGAGCTGCCACTCAAAGAAAGGCTTTCAAGTAAGTAGCAAAGGGAGAAGAAAGGGTGGGGGCTGAATGGTATCTGTGATAAATTCTGCCAACACCATATAAACATTCAATTTGAGAAAATACCCGTACGTCATACACCTGAATTTAAAGCCATATTTTAAAAATCACATCGGCAGCAGCAGCACCTTTCAAAATTGCTCAACATACAAACAAGCACTGGACTTCTTGTATACACTACCGAACTGAAATACTATGTTTTTAGTAATTTACAAAGGCATGTAAAACTGATCCAAAGAAAATAATCATCTAAATTCTTCATGGGTGAAAAGCACATCTACAGAGTGTCAATTATCTATAAGCCACAGTGGTAGTGCAGGAACTGAATACAAGGGCTCAACAAAGTTTGTAGGACTGAATTTTTAAATTTTATACTAGCACAAAAAGAGAGCTATTCACCATTGGTCCAATTGTTATAAAGAGACATCGTTTTCAAAGGAAATCGAAATCTCGGCCTAGAATTAGAAAAAAAAAAAAAAAAAAAAAAAAAACCACACTCGATGAATATGCAATTAACTTCCTGGTGTTCTAATTTTAAAATGCCACACTTTAAATAAAGCACACCGTACGAAAAGTTCTCTAAAGTAACTTCTGGTTCAACAAGTTTACTACCAAACCGCAAATATTTACACAAAAATGATTTGATAGACATAAGTCTAAGACCAAAAAATAAAAAACCTAAACGTTTTTAAACTTGAGCAAACTGTAAATTCAAGATTAATTCTGTGCTGGTACCTAGTTCTAATTCTACTTATAGGTCCTTCGAAGGTTCCGGGAGCAAACTGGAGAGATTTTAATGGGCTGGACACCAGGTAGGTAGGTACCTCGGTGGGAACGCCAGAAGCGGGCCTCGCGGTCCACCGCCAAGGCGTGAACCTGACGGCAGGCGGCCGACTCACCTGGCAGCTCAGAGGCATAGCAAGCTCGGCGGCTGGTGGCTGCGCTGCCTGCGGACCCAGCATCTGCTTGAGATCGCGCGCCAGCCGCCCCGGGAGCTTCACCCGGACACGGCTGCCGGGTGGCCACCCCGGCGGACTTCACTGCTATCGGCTTTTAGGAGAGGTTACGTAAATGCGGCCAGGTGGGACTGGCGGAGGCTGGTTTCTGGGTGAAGTTCAATCCTCCGGCTCGAGCGGGCCCTCAAGGCAACCTGCCTCTGCCCGGACTTGAGTCTCCAGGCTCACTGCGCTCTCAAAGGACTACAGGATCAGCCACGCTCCACCTCAGAGGGGGGGAAAGTAACGCGGTTCTCACGCCTCCGCCCACTCCAGTCTCATCCTCCAGACTGCCGGTCCGCCCCGAGCGCACCAGCACTGAACTGGCGGCTGTGCGATCCCGACCCGACCGGCCCTGACCCGTGAACTGGAAGAGAAGCCGCAGGAATAGGAGCCCGACAGGTGCGTCTCACGCGCGTGACGTCACCGCGTTGACGTGAACGGCCGCTCGGCGTCCGACCGTCCTAGCACTTCCTCCCACGGCCGCACTGAGAGGAACCTCTGCGCCTATTGGTCGGAATGGAGCGGTAGGCGTGACCAGGGCGTGGTCGGGAGAAGACTCCTTGGGCGAGCCTCGAAGGCTGCTCCGGGGCGCTGAGGTGTACACGCTTTCGAGTCGCTCACGTCTTCCCCAGCGGAGAATGCGCTTTCGGAAGCGTGCGGTCGCCCGCAGCGTGGCAAAGCCTGGCTTCCTCTCAGCCCTACCCGGGCCGTGAAAAGCCGAAGCAGGCTGAAGCGAGGGGGTGACTCCCGGATACCAGACCGGCGTCTAATGCTGCAGGGCCTTTCTGTAAAGATGTGCAGTGTGCTAGGTGTCACCCAGCCTTACACGCCGTCATAGGTTATGCCTTAACAAAAATACCAAAGAGAGAAAACCCTGATGAATCCAAATTTAGACACCACACATTTTCCAAAATAATGAGGGTTCCACGCGGTCTTACATATTGGGTTCCTGTCGTGTGTCACAATATGTAGGAAGCCTGTTCCCCTTTCTCAAGGAGCTGTATTGTGACTCAGCAGGGAGGTGCATAAATAAATGCCTGGCTTAGGCCAGAGCTTGCCCAAGAGCCTGGTGAACAGGTAGGTGCAGTGTAACTGAACAAGACCTGTGGGACCAGTATGGCAGTCGCCACTGGGTGGCAGGATTAAGGCATGTCTTGGTTGAGTGTCTCATGTATATATATATCGCCTAATGAATACTAATGTCCTCATATATTTTATGTCTAACATATATTGTGACTTGGGCTCTCACTGCCGACATGTAGCCAGATTCTTTTGCAGGGGGAGCGTCTAGATTTGTATTAATCAGTAGTCAGAGCCAATCAATCTGTTTTCCATAAAGATGACAAATGCCTTCTGTACTGTTTTAGTTCTTTTAAGTAGACAAGAAAACTGTGTACTTGTACATTTGGTTTTCTGTAATACTTATACACTGATTTGTGAAGAAAAAAATTTATTTTAAAACGTGAAGTGGGCACGGCTTGTGGCCTACCAGAAGCACTGTGGTCTACCTCCAGCTTGACAGAAGTGAAATACTTATTTCTGGTATACATCCAACCACACTAGTAGTTCTGAATCTTCACTCTCCTCGCAGAAATAATTTTAACTGTTTCCAGATTAGATGTAAGCCTTTCTATATGTACTCCCTAAATATGTGAGACTCCGAAGCACCACATTAGACAATGCTCTGTGTAATAGTGTCATCAAACAATAGATCACACCTGAGAAATCACTTTCTTTGTGATTCCTTTGAGATTTTTGTCAAAAAAAAAAAAAAATCCAACAGACCCAAGTGGAAAGACAGGGTCAGGACATCCCTGGCACTGTGTAGTGTAAATGTTGTGACAGGGATGCTTGCAACAAGATCTCTTCTCTTGTCCTGTGAAAGGAATCTTCACTGACAGGATCTTATTGACCCTTTTAAGAGTGATCCTCTTAGGGCAGAGATAATTCTCAATAAGGAAATTTAATAGATTTTCTTATAAAAAAAAAAACAACAAAACACCAGCCTGACTGTCAATATTCTTAGAACTTTAATGGGAGTTTGTGTGACTACCCTGTTGCTATGCAGTTGTATTGTATTAGAGTTCTAGAGGATAAAATTCTGACACAGGTCTCACTGGTTAAAATCAAGGTTGGCTAGATTGTTTTCTTCTAGAGGCCCTAGGAAAGAATCAACCTTGGTGCTTTTATAGTTATTAGAAAAATATTTGAATTTCTTGGCTTATTTATTCCTTCATCTTCAAAGCCGTCAATGATAGATAGAGTCCTCCCCTAACCTAATTTATTGATTCTAGGGATTAAACAGACATGGCTGTCTTTGGGGGGCTAAATATGCTGCCTGCCCTGGAATATTTAATTCAGCTTTTTATAGCATAAAGTCTTAGTATACATTCTAATATACTGGAGGTATTCTACCAAAGGTGTTCAGAGACACAGAGAAGTAATTTTTCTGCAAAAGGTCAGTTTCTCTTTTAAGTTTAAGTCAGATTTCTCTTTTGGTAGAATTGAGCTTAAGTGGTAATAATAATCAACACCTGTTAATATTTTGATTGGCTTTTCCCTCCCCTTACCAGACAACTACTTGGTTTAGGTCCCTAGGAAAGGAAAAAGGAAAACTAAAAAACAAAATGAACTCACAGTGCGTGTATTTCCACCAAATGTACTATAACCCATCCATTAGTCTTCCTGGTACCTTGGCCAAAAGGAAGATAAATGAACAGTGCCTATGACCTGTGCATGGCCTAAGCCTTTCCCCGTGTTAGGAGCTTGCCTACTTTGAGTGTGCCAGGTTGTCCTTTTAAAGTCTGGCAAAAGCAGCCAAAAAGAGCAGCAGGAAGCACACGTTTCCTCTGCATTATTCCTTTTACGTTGCTATGGACTCTCCTTGAAATAAGAAACTGGGTGCTACACCTTTAATCCCAGAACTTGGGAGGAAGACAGAGGCAGCAGGTCTTGGTGAGTTTGAGGGTAGCCTAGTTTAGAAAGAACAGAAGGGAGGAAAGGGAACGAAAAGAAAGAAACCAGGTGCTATATGGAGCTTAGTGGTAGACCATTTGCCGAGGGTAGGTTAGATCCTGGATTTCCATGCCCAGTACCATGAAAGAACAAATAACATCAACTACAGCAGCAAAACACAAAAACCCACCCATGCCTATCAGGAGAATCTTAGCATAAGTCTACTGTATGATTTCCTTCTGATACCAGCAGTATCAAGGATGTAGTAAAAAATGACGCTTTCTTGTCCTTTGTCTTTTTTACCCCTAAGATAAACCCCGTTATCATATATATATATATATATGTATATATATATACATATATATATATATGTATGTGTGTGTGTGTATATATATATATATATACACACTATTGCTGTCTTCAGACACACCAGAAGAGGGCATCAGATCCCATTACAGATGTTTGTGAGCCACCATGTGGTTGCTGGGAATTGAACTTAGGACCTCTGGAAGAGCAGTCAGTGCTCTTAACCACTGAGCCTTCTCTCCAGGCCCAAATCCCGTTATCTTGAGAAGCTTTGCATGCCTGGTTACTTATGAGGCCCGTGGAATAGCAAATAATTCTCCAGTTTCATATGATTCTTTTCTATAAAATCCTGCCTTGTATAATAATACAATCACATTTTCAAAACAGTCATGAAACGATTCCTTTCTCACATTTTGTGCAGCCAAAAGTTCAGTCTTTCAATAGTGAATAGAGGTGTATACCTGTAATCCCAGCCCTGTGAAAGTCTTTAGATTAGGGAAGCAGAGACATGAGGCTTGCCACAAGTTTTAAGGGCAGCCTGGTTACATAGACTTTATACAGTGAATTCTAGGCCAACCACGGA
The DNA here is from genome assembly GCA_028551405.1 of Uromys caudimaculatus. Classification (NCBI taxonomy): domain Eukaryota; kingdom Metazoa; phylum Chordata; class Mammalia; order Rodentia; family Muridae; genus Uromys; species Uromys caudimaculatus. The sequence goes on from CM052719.1 coordinate 46,182,515, forward strand.
CACACAGGGAGAACCTATCTTGAAAAATATAAAAATGAATAAACTTTAAAAAAATAAAACCAAAAACAACACTCTGATATTGACTTGTGTGACAGTGTTAGGAGTTAGCATCTCTTGTATTGTCTCTGCAACACTGTGTACCCCAGGATGTCCGGCCTGAAAGCTTCCAGGCTATCAAGCTATCACTGCCCCCGATCCCACACTGTGAGTGCTGAGGTTACAGGAGCATGTCACCAAGTCTAGCTTAGGTTCTAGGGCTCACACTCATTCTTAGGTGCTTTTACCCACTCAGCCATCTTGCTGGTGATAGTATTTCCTTTAATACATGTTTGTTTCAAGAAAGCGCTACCCTCATGAGGGGTTTTACACTCTCACAGATTATTTCCATAGCAAGTTGTTGTAAAGCAAGGTCAATTCTCTTGGCTTTTCTCCATGTGCCTACTTGTGTATCTGCTCTTCCAGGTTAAGATGCAGTTTCTATGTTATGGTTAGCTAAATAAATTTTTTCTTAAAAGTTACCCACTGTCAGATAGTCATTCCATAACACCAAAAGAAGATGGAGCAAGACAGAGACCAATAAAGACACTGAAGAGAAATAAATACAAATATAAATGGTAATTTTTTTAATTTTTATTTTTTGATACTTTATTTACATTTCAAATGTTTCCCCCTGTCCAGGTCTCCACTTTGGAAACTCCCTATTCCCTCCCCCCTCCCCCTGCCTTAATGACTGTATTCCCTCATCCACCCACCAGCCCACCCACTCCCGTCTTCCCACCTTGACATTCCCCTTTACTGGGGCATCTAACACCCTCAGTCCCAAGGGCCTCTCCTCCCCCTGATGGCCAACAAGGCCCTCCTCTGCCACATATGTGGTCCGAACCATGGGTCCCTCCATGTGTATTCTTTGGTTGGTGGTCCAGTCTCCAGGAGCACCGGGGGGTCAGGCCAGTTGACACTGTTGCTCCCTCCATGGGGCTGCAAACTCCCTTGGCTCCTTCAGTCCCTTCTCCAACTCCTCCATCTGGGATCTCACTCTCACTCCAGCGGTTACTGTAAAGTGAAACTTGGGTATTCCGAACTTTTGGGCTAATAACTACTTATCAGTGAGTACATACCATGTTGGTTCTTTTGTGACTGAGTTACCTCACTCAGGA
>CM052719.1:46184171-46235626 GCA_028551405.1 Uromys caudimaculatus
AGCCAATTGATGTTCTGTTCAGGAACTTTTCCCCCGTACCCAGGTGTTCGAGGCTTTTCCCCACTTTCTCTTCTATTAGATTCAGTGTATGTGGTTTTATGTGGAGGTCCTTGATCCACTTGGACTTGAGCTTTGTACAGGGAGATAGGAATGGATCAATTCGCATTCTTCTACAGGTAGACCGCCAGTTGAACCAGCACCATTTGTTGAAAATGCTGTCTTTTTTCCACTGGGTGGTTTTAGATCCTTTATCGAAAATCAAGTGACCGTAGGTGTGTGGGTTCATTTCTGGGTCTTCAATTCTATTCCACTGATCTACCTACCTGTCACTGTACCAATACCATGCAGTTTTATAAATGGTAATTTAATATATGAGAGATTATATCTCAAGTCAGTGACAAAGGAATATCTAGTTTCCCTCTAAAAATAATACAAAGATGGTTTTCATGTAGTAATTACAGAAAGTCATTTCAGATGGATTAAGGCTACTAAAGCAAAAGAAAACTTAAGTTATTTCATAATTGAGGATTGAGGGTCTGTATGGCAAGAGAGAAAACAGACTGTCAGGATTGATCAGATGCAATTTAATTTTTCTATGGAACCAAAGACACCATAAAAAAAAAAAAGTCTTACTCTTATTTCAAAAAAAATTAAAATGGGGGCTGGAGAGATGGCTCAGTGGTTAAGAGTGCCGACGACCGCTCTTCCGAAGGTCGTGAGTTCAAATCCCAGCAACCACATGGTGGTTCACAACCATCCGTAATGAGATCTGATGCCCTCTTCTGGGGTGTCTGAAGACAGCTACAGTGTACTTACATATAAAAAATAAATAAAATTTTAAAAAATTAAAATAATTAAAAATTTAATATAATAATACCAACAACTAAACCACCTGTGGTCTTAATTTCCACCATGCTCTCATCCACTACAAGTGTAACATAGCCAAGGGGGCATTTGCCAAAGCCAGCACTGTGCTTTTTGAATGTTCAATCTCAAAAACTATGAGCAAGCTCTAGCCCCTCAAAATTTCAGGAGGATGAGGACAGACTTTGTGAAGTCCACCTCTAGCTGAGGTGCCTGAGCAGCTGAAAGCTGCTAGCATAGAGATTGGGAAAATGGCCTTCCTAAGTTGCCCATGCTCTGGTGGATGGTCCTATGTATACCCATGCACAGGACAATACTGACTGGACTCTGGGTTATAAAAAGTGGACCTGAAGCTGGAAGGCAGATGTGGGGGAAGTTGGATGGGCAGTGGGGGCTGATAAGATCAAAACACACTGCACATATGTAGGAAATTACCAGTGAATAAAAAAGTGAGCTAGGAAAAAAAAAAGGCTTAGGGAGGTCAATAGAAAATGCTGAGACCAATCCTAGCTATTCATGTGGAGAGAGTAGAGGACACCAAGGATCTTGCCATGTGAATGAAGCTTCTTGGAGCATCAAGTGAACCATAACCACTAACTGAGAAGCTAAAGGCATGATCTTAGTTCAGGCTGTGTGGAGCAGAAGAACTACATGGTAGAACCACCCTTGACTGCCAGCTCACATAACTGCTGCGAGGCCCCTAATTTTTAAAGATAATTTGTTATCCAACAATATGTATTCAAAGTACGGCAATGCTAAAGTGGGAAATACATACATACCTACATTTGACTTAGAAAGCCTGCTTTTAGTAATCCCTTAGAAATAAAAGTGTATTAACCCCCCCCATCAAAGAAACCTCTTTTTACAGTAAATGGAGACCATCACAGAAAACCAGAAATGGACAAAATGCAGTAATCAACGGACTGTGGGGAGCACAACCCCAATGAATGCATCTACATCCATGATTCAAAATATATCAGAAGGGGAGGGAAAGATAGAGCCAAAATTTCAGGATATCATCTATGAAACAGTCTCTCTTAGAAGTGGCTATATACACCGGGAAGTGGTGGGCGCACGCCTTTAATCCTAGCACTTGGGAGGCAGAGACAGGCGGATTTCTGAGTTCGAGGCCAGCCTGGTCTACAAAGTGAGTTCCAGGACAGCCAGGGCTATACAGAGAAACCCTGTCTCGAAAAACCAAAACCAAAAAAAAAAAAAAAAAAAAACCAGAAGTGGCTATATAATGGCTAGAGCAATGGTAATATCAATGGACATGCTGAGGGGGAGGGCAGGAAATGTTAGTGGTGTTTCATCCCTAGACAGTGAACAACAGCTAACTAACGACTGCTGGAAAACTACTCTCTCACAGGGACGAGCCTCTGTATTGGCTGTTAAATATAGAGTGGTCAGCCTTGAAGCCACATACACACAATGGGGTCAAATAGGTTCTATTTACATATATTTATGCATGCACACACATGTAACAAGTATAACTAAAGAAGTCATCAAGTTGGCCAAGACATCAGAGAGGTTTGAGGGAGGTAAAGATGGAGGAAGTGGTGTAATTTTATTTCAACTAAAAACATTTTTTAAAGAATACAATATGGTGAGAAACAAGTGAATTTTAGCACATCCATATCACGGAACTTTTTTTGCAAGTGTATTTGCATAAGGCATGTGTGTTTGAATCAATGGGCACATATAGAGGGGGTTTACATTAATGTGTGCATGTAGAGGCACAAAGAGGACATTTAAGTATCTTCCTCAGCTGTTCTCTGTTTTATCAAGGGAAAGTCTCTCAGTGATTATGGACTTCACCAATTCTGGCCAGCTTGACCATGAATATGTCTCTGCTGGGGTACAGGCAACAGGACTATCCAGTCCTTTTACATGGGTTATAGAGATCTGATCTACAGTTGCTTCCAGCAAGCATTTTATCTGTTAGGGCTCTTCCCCAGTCTGCTGATCATGGAATTCTCATATTGACAGGAGTTTGATGGTTTCTAGAGGGATGTTCAAGATCTAATGTTGAATTATTTTATGTGTGTACCATATACCATAAAGAAATATATGTATCATAACCCACTTTAAAAGATTAGTACTAATATGTATACATACATGAGTATTCTTTATGAACATAGAAATATTTTTGTACATTTAAGCCTACTAGTTTGTTCCAAGGAGCAAAACTATTTTTGTTTAAAAGGAGTATCCACTAGAATACTGTTGGGCTGCGCGCCAGGTCCAGCCGAATGTAAGGATTCTGACAGGGGAGGGAGCACAAGTGGGGGACAGAGTCTCCTGGTCCTGGTCCCTGCAGCCTGGGCCACCCACCAAGACTCTGTTCTCGCTCAGCACTCACCGCCCCCGCGCCAAGTCAGGTCCTGGCCACAGCGTGATCCCTGCAGGACCTGTAGCCGCTGTCAGCGCACGCCCCAACGCTCAGTTGGAGAACAAATCTCTTCCCCGGCCAAAAGTATTACAGCTCTTTGGGGAAAAGGCTCTCAGACACCGAAGCAGTTTTCGCACCTTTATTCCTTCTGGATGGTGGGCGTGGGCAGAAGCGGGCAGGGAAGACAGGTAGAGGGGGGGCTACATAGGTCAGGATGGTCTGATACACTGTTTGGGAGGGGTCAGGGGTTTGGCATAGTTTCCATTGGCTTGGCATGGGGACTTTGTAGTGCCTCATTTGCTTGTAGGAAGACTCAGAGTTGCTTTCTACGTGACAAATCTCACATACCAGGCCTCTCCCTATATAGGGGTTGTAAAGGCTGTGGCTGGTTTTACCGGAGTCTTCCCGGAGCGTTGGCCAAAAACATAATCTGGTCCCTCGTGGAAATTTCACTGCTCGTGGATATTCCACTGGGTCTCCCAGAATTTTCAGCCTGTGCTCAACCGGGTGTCAGATGCCTGCCACAGACCACTACCCCACAGAATACTTAAGACTACTAAAAGATATTTGTGTTGTACAAATAAAACATTTAATGTACAAGTACAAAAAACCTGGTGATTTCCCTCTCTATTCCTTTCTTTCCTCAAAATACATCAACATAACAGTTGCAATAATGATCAGTTAAAACAGATCCTGCTTAGCTTTTGAATATTTCATTGTTTAAATATATTGTGATCTAATCAATTTTTTGTAGACAATTGCATTGTTTCTAGGTTATCTGGTTATAAACAATAAGAGTAAATTTCACATGTTCCTTTTTGGCTCCGTGTTTCAAGAAGTGAAATTCTAAAGTCACAGAGTGTACATATTGTCAGCATGCTTTTAGAAAGACTGCAATTTATATTCCCAGCAACAGCTTGACAACTGCCTAAAGCATTATCTTCAGACATAACTGACTAGCCATTCTTTATGCAAGCAGCAAAAAAGGATTTGCTTAGATTAGCAGTTGGCAGTGTTGCCCCCTCATGTTGCTGGGCAGTGTTGTGTGGGTAGAACTAGAGTTTTACTTTAGATAGAAAAATTCCTGCCAGCTGGAGTTGGATGGAGCTAAAGATTGGAAGTAAAAACATATAGAAAATAAGCCTTTTGTAGTTGTGTGGAGATTGAAGAGCCGAATCTCAGCATTTAATTTTCTAGTGTACTAGCTAGGGTGACTTGCAGTGTCAACATCTCGCAAAGCAGCCCCTAATCTGTCCATTTCCAAGTTAGGAATAATTACAAGCTCCTGAACCTAGAAAAGTCTTGAGTGTGTGGGGTGGGGAAAGGATGGGAAAAGAGAAAAGAGGAGGTTGATTTGTCCAATTGAAATCATCTGACCTCAGATCTCAGGCAAGGTCTGTGCAGCCTCTGTAGTGTCAACACATGAATGGACAACATAGACAGCAACTGTGGCAGTATACAAAGACACTATCCTCTTCCTGCTTCAAGTATGGACTTTCTAGGAGTGCCATCCACTAGCTCACAGAGCTATTTGGGACGATACTAGGTTTGTTCTCAACTGTTTCAATTCCTGCACCGAATGGTTTTAAGTCTGTTGTACACCGTCAGTCCCTTCCGTATAAAACATACACACAGTAAACGTAAAGGTGTAGGACACTGTACTGTAACTTTTGAAAATTAAAGATAAGACTGCTTCGTTAAAGTGCACAAAGTAACTGCCTATGTGCTTAAGTGCAGGTGCTGGTGCTTGCAGAAGACAGAGGCTTGAAGGTCCTCTTGAAGTTGTTACAAGTGATTGCAATCTAACCAGACCAGGGTTCTGAGACCCACCCCCTGGTCCTCTGTCTTAAGAGCGGAACCATTTCTCCAGTCCCTCAAAATAACTTTTTAAAAAGCATTGTATTTTAAGAAAAACTACTTGTAAATATATGGCATCTTCAGTTAAGTAATGAGCACTCAAATTAAAAGTACCTTTTCTGTGTACCGTGCGAGAAAAGTTATTAATGTGCTTTCTTCAGTCTGAGTCAGATTCCCGAGAGAATTTCCTGCCTTTACTCAACCTAATTCTTTCCAGTTTTACATTCTTCTACCAACACCCATCTCTCACACCCTTCTTCAAAGCTCTCTCCCTCTGGTGCTTGGAGAGTTTAACTCCTGAAGTTCCTCAGGTCTCCACCTGCCCTGCCCCCAGACTCCGGGGCTTGCACCAACGAACTTGCTCAGTCACCTCTCTAGTCTCCGGATTGCCTAGCTCCTTTGGCTTTAACACTTTCGGATGGCCCCGCCCCTTCCCGATGCCCCGCCCTATTCCCTTCGTCTCCGCCCCGATTCTGTCCTACCCATACCGGGCTTGTTGTGCCCCGCCCCTAATCCGCCCTTTCTAGCTTGCACCTACCCACCCATTCACTGCACCTTCTCCCTCTCCTCCTCTCTCCTCTAGGCCCGCCTCTGGTCCTTCACGCTCCCGGCCATCTCCGCTGCTTGCCAACGGCCGCGTCCCGCTCGCTTTCGTATTCCGTAACCGCGCCCTTTCGCGAAGCCCCGCCCCCACCACGCCTTAGTCCCGCCCCGCTCTGCACGTACTGCCCGTTCTCTTGGCCTGGCTCCGCCTACCGCACTTTCCCGCTCCTCCCCTGCAGTACAGCCACAAGTCGGCTCCTGCGCGCTGACGTCACACGCCAGCGACAGTGACGCGCGGGCCGTTCCTCTCTCAGCAGTAGCCCTATGGTTTCAGGGCGGCAACGTGCAGTTGCTCGCACCCCGGAATCCGTAGTCACTGTGGCAGGGCGGGAGGGCTTGGGCGGAAGTAGCCTCCCAGTCCCACACGCTGCGGGTCCGCGCCTGGCCAAGCCACCTCGACCTGTGAAGTTGGGGGCGGTACCCAGGAACTCCCGCTGTGCAGTCGTCGTTTCCAAGGGGGCAGGAACCACTGTGTTTGTTTCGTCCGCGTAGCCAGGACCGGTCGCGGAGCACTGTGCCTGACCCGACGGTGGCAAGCCTGACGGCGTCAGCCAGAAACCGGTGCCAGGTGTAGGAGTGGCAGTCTGGGCTGTGAGCGGCTGCTGGGTAGACAGACTTGCTTTCTCTTACAGCATGTCATTTCCAAAATGCACCGTGGTGCCTCTGCCTTAAGTCCTATAGGAAGACACTACCGCATCTAGACCGGTGCTTATGGTCGCCACTGTTATTCTGACTCAGGTCCCGTGTCATTGAGGTGAGTTGCATGTGGGGAAACAGTGACAGGCAGAATGGTGAACTCACCGAGAGTGAGGAGACCTGTATAGATCTTCTGTAGAGTGCATGGATACTCGCCTTAAGTGTTTGCACCTAAAGCAACTTCATCTCCTTAAATTGTTAACGGGGAGGACCTGTGTATGGCTCAAAGCAATTCTTTGATATCCTAAAAAGATAACGCATTCTTAATAGCTGATAAGCTAATCTAAGTAGATGATAAGTCATTTAAATAGATGTCTTTGATCTTACCTGTGTATTTTAATGAGAAAAAAAGAATAGCAGTTAACTGATTACCCTAAAACCTGGTGTATCGCTTCTCTTTCCATGGTTTGACACAATTTCCACGTGTAAAATATTAAAAGTTTTACTTCTTTAATAATTCAGTGTAACTTTGGAAAGGGGTCCTGGGGATTGGATTACAGGACCTCATTTTTGCTAGGCACTAAGTTACATACTCTGCCCAATTTTTTATTCTTTCCTGTACGATCTCCCTAGAAGCAGAAATATCTTTATTGCCTACATAAATCACATCGGAAACGTTTGTGAAGGCTTAAAAGCCCGAGTCTATCTAATCTTTAAAGATGGGCTTTTCGTATGCTGCAGTAAGTAGAGGTGACGGGCAGCAGCAGACAGAAAAAGAACTAGTCCTTGTTTCTAGTTTCTAGGATCTAGAGGTCTGCATTTAAAATCGCCTCTTGTTCTGATGAAACCCAAGTAACTGATTTTCTGGGAAAACTGGTTTTTACACAGAAAATGAAAAGTCTGTTAGAAATCTGATAAAGGCTGTGGAACTTAACCACAGTTCTTTTGAGGTCATGTTACTAATGCATTGGCTCTGTATTCCAAATGGGTTTTACTCTTCTAGTCTGCTTTCTTGTCTAAATTGTGGACATGATAGCTTTTCACAAACAGAAAGTTTCTCTTTCCTTGTCGGTAGTTTCTACTATAAACTCCTTGGGTGTTGTCTCAATATATTTACCAAGAAGAAAACACATACTTAATATTAACAATTCTCTATTTTGTTTTCTAATGTTTCCTTATAATGAAAAAAATAGAGAATTTTGCTTTCTGGGAAACCACATTGACCCTTTTCTACAACTCAGGTTGTCTCTATTGTTTTGGAAGAACCACGTATATAGATTTTTGCCTACAGACAGTACCAGAAGACTTCTTGACATCTGTTGTCACCTGTTCCTAATGTTTCCCTTTTGAATAACCTGTCCATCAAATATCTGAAACAGCTAATGCTTCATGTCTGTCAGTGTGTGTTTTCCAGACCCATGGAGATGCAGTTTTAAATTCCTGTACTCTGAAATTTGTAATATTAGTTCCTAATATTGTATCAAACATTACTTATTCAAAACAGTTCTTAGAAAAATGGAAAGGAACCTATCTAATTTGACTAGAGTTGAATATTTTTCTGGAGCATAATTGATATACTTAAAAAGAAACAAGATATTGTAGCACAAGTTTAAATTCTAAGGTGAAGAGTTTGGAAATAGGAAATTGTTCAAGGATGTTATCTTTCCCAGTACTAGGGATCAACCCCAAGGCCCGGTGCATAGTAGGCAGATACTTCTGCCTCCAACCTATACCCCCACCTTGTTCAATATTTAAGTAGGACCAGCGAGATAGACCAGCAGATAAAGGCACTTGTCACCAAGCCTGATGCCTGATGACCTTAGTTCAGTCCCCTTGACCTACTTACATAGTGGAAGAAAAGAACAAACTCCCACAAGTCTTCTTAGTGTATACACACACACACACACACACACACACACACACACTGTCTCTCTCCACATAAACTAGTTTTTTTTTTTTTAATTTATGTAGAAACTGATTTGCTCCGTATTCTTATATCAGTATTAACATTATATTTTGTTGTTTTGACAAGCTAATCAATTCTAATACAAAAGATTGAAAATGTCTCAACTCTTAATTTCCCTTCTTTGGAAGCAATATTTCTAGTATATTTTGTGTCCTTACAGAGGTATTATATACTTGTGGGTTTGTGTATACATAGATATATATATAAGTAAATGCAGCTATGAATATGTATATATGTTTTCCTTTTACTAAATTGAGTATTTGTTATTTGCCAACTTGAATACAAATCTAGATATCGCTTAGAAATGGGATTCTCAATTGAAAGATTGCCTCGGTCAGGCTGTCCCTGTGGACATGTCTGTGAACATTTTCTTGATTACTGATTGGTTCTAGAGAGCTCAGTCTTCTGTGAATGATGTCATCCGTAGGCAGGTGGCCTTGGGTTGTATAAAAAAGCCAGCTGATGCAGGACGTATCTTTTATTATCTTTTATTTAATTTCACTTAAAATAGTTTTCTAGTAGAACCATTTAGTTGTAAAGTCTCACAGGTATGAAGTTGGTAACTTATGTATTCCTTGGGATAATCGAGGATTGACTGCAGAAAAGGAGAGCTTGTCATTCATTCTAAAACTCATTAACCATGAATCTTTGATTGCTCAGAAAAATACTTGTGATGGTAATTATCTTTCTTCATCTTTCTTCTTACCAAGGACAGTAGATTTGGCCTTACTGAACTAGAACCTCAGAGCTTAGTATGTGAATGGCAGAATGAAATGCTAGGCACACTGAAAGCTTCCACCTTAGTGTGGTCCCTAGAACAGAACTGGCAAATAAATTTGGACAAAGAGCCAAACTGACAAATTTTGTTTTTTCCTCTCTTGTCAAAAAATCCCAAAACAATGACAATTGTGAAATAACCTCATTATGTGGTTATTATTTAATGTAATTTTATTTATGGAGTTGAGTCTTTAAGACGAGTTTATCATGATTTGCTCTCTAAGTAGCTCAGTAATATGATACATTGAGCGTCCATGTTCTGGAGCTAACATTTAATTTGGCTGGTTTCCAGATAGCCATTACACTCTGCCAGTGGATCCAGTGTAGACCACGCTTGCTTCTCTGCCTCACTGTTGATGGCTGCAGCTTTATGATAATGTTTTAATTCCTCTTTCTGGTAAGATTGCTGACATCATTCTCAATATAAAATTTGAAATGGGATCTGATTATAATGTTTTTTTAAAGTCGAGGAAGGTTCTTTGTCATGAAATTTCATAAGCACTAATTAATTTTACTACAGGCTGGATATTAGCCTTTAGTTTTCAGGACTATATTAAGAATTCTGTAATTTAAGGAAATTGAATGTTTTTAAAAGAAAAATTGGCTGACACCAAATGGAAAGACAAAGAATCTAGTAGTTGTTCTATTCAGAAGACTTCTCTTCAATCCTGAAGAAGTAGGTTCTAATGGCAGTGAAGGAGTGCCTCAGCAGTGGGATAGATGAGCTTATGAGAGTGAGAGGGCAAGCAGGCAAAGAGCAAAGGCTTCCATCTTCCGTTTAAGAGGGCTGTCACCAGACTGTGTAGCCCAGATTTAGCATGAGCCTTCCTGTCTCAAATGATCCAGATTTGGAGTGGGTCTTCTCACTTTATATGCTCGAATCGAGAAAAATCCCTCACAGGTATGCCCAGCTGCTTGGGTTTTTCAGTGGATTCAGTTGATGTAATCAAGTTGACAAACAAGATTAGCCAAGTTCCTAACAACTTTGTCTTAGTTGGATAATCTTTGAAGTATGGTAATCATACCAGTTCATATTAAGATGGGCATGGTGGTACATACTTGTAATCCCAACATTTGGAATTAGGAGGGAGGACAGTTTCAGGAAGGCACGGCATTAATAACCTGCCTCAAAAATAAAGTTTTTATCTTTATGACAGAAGGATCTCATTAAATAATGAGGTTTTTCTATCTACATTGTTGGGTGAATAACAGACAGAGATTCCAATAGTGCATTGCTTCTCGACCTTCCTGATGCTGTGACCCTATAGTACAGTTTCTTATGTTGTGGTGACCTCAACCATAAAAATATTTTCATTGCTACTTCAATTTTCAATTACTGCAATTTTGCTACTATTATGAATCATAATGTAAATGTCTGATATGCAACCAGTTTGAAAGAGGTCTTGATCCACAGGTGAGAAACACTGTGTAAGATCATGTGACCAGTAAAAGAACCAGGATTTAGACTCTGTCTTAGTGTTCTATTGCTGTGAAGAGACACCATGACCAAGACAACTCTTACAAAGAAAGCATTTAGGTGGGGGCTTGCTTATGGTTTCAGGGGGTTAGTCATTATCATAACGGGAGTATTGCAGCAGGTGGGAAGGCAGAGCATGATACCAGAGTGGTACACCATTACATCCTGGTCCATCAGCAGGCCTTTGAAGGGGTGGGGCATTTGGCTTGGTATGGGCTTTTGAAATCTCAAAACCCACTCGCACTGATATGCCTCTTCAAACTAAGCCATACCTCCTCCAACAAGGTCACACCTCCTCCAGCAAGAACCCCCTCCAGTCCTTCTAAAGAGTTCTTTGGGGCCATTCTCACTTAAACCACCACAAGCTCCAAGGTTGAAAAAACAAAGTTTATTATAATTGTGTGTATATGTACTTCTGATGTTTTTGAGTGTAGGCATGTATGCCATGCTCACGTGTGGAGGTCAGACAACTTTGTGGAGTTTCCTTCTTCCGAGGGTCGAACTCTGGTTGCCAGGCTTGCCTGGAAAGAGCCTTTAACCCAGTGAGCCTGCCATCTTGCTGGCCCCAATCTTTAACTTTTTTTTTTTTTTTTTTGATACTTTATTTACATTTCCAATGTTTCCCCTTTTCTGGGTCTCCTCTTTGGAAACCCAATCTTTAACTTTTTAACCTTTGTTGCTCCTCTGATATTTTTTATAAAGAATAGGCACTGTCAATAAGAATATCGAAGAATCGGCATTTTATAAAATATTGCTTACAGTGGTAGATTCCCAGTCTAGTTGGCAGCATGAACCTGGGAGATCAAGGACTAAAAATGAGGCAAACTAAAGTCCCTTACAATAGCCAACTTTATTCAGGGCATCAAATTTATACTTTGAGGGTTGAGAGTAACATGAGTATAGTATACAATCACAAGGACAAGCTACATGTGGCAAAAGCATGCTTTCCTATAGAGGCGCATGAACAACAACAGCTGAGCTAAAATCCCTCCTACTTGTTACACATGGAAGAAGCACAAGAACACATTCTAAGGACAATTCTGTGTTTTGAAGTAACTGACATCACAGGACTCTTGTTTTCTGGAGTTTTCTCAAAAGCTCTCAGAATCTTCACAGGACTCCATTCTTGGACTGTGTACCAACAGTTAGATATTTCTGCAAGATGCTTGAGTAATATGTTTGCAAGCTTTAACATTTGCATAGTCTTTGATTTTAGATTTCATTCTAAGAAAATCCTTACGATAAATAACATTAAAACATAAGTACAGAAAATTTACCTGAATTTGTTTAATTGTTGAACAACTTTAAGAAATTGTATCTTATTTAGTCTGTGTTCTTTTTATTAAATGAATACAGTAATGCTACTGATTCATGTAGGCAAAAGATTGTCTTTATGCATCTGTACTATTTATGTTTAGTACTGGATGTTTCAAAGCATTATAATAAAGCTGAAACCCCTTTCTTCTTGTTTTGTTCTAAGTTTATTTGACTTTCAGTCAAGATGTTAGATATCTTTGTGTTAAAACTTGCTTATTCTCTGCCAACTCTTTCTTTGTGTGTAGCATATGTATAAAAATGCCTTAGGAAAGAACCATGGAGAAGTATGTTAGACTACAGAAGATTGGAGAAGGTTCATTTGGAAAAGCTGTTCTTGTTAAGTCTACAGAGGATGGCAGACATTATGTTATCAAGGAAATTAACATCTCAAGAGTAAGTCTGATTTTAGTTCAGTTGCACAAGTAATACTCTGGTTCTGATGGAACATTTTTATTACGGAAACGTGTAACCTAATGAGAAAGAGCTGTAATTCCACTGAGGGCCACTAGTTTCTGAGGGATCTGTGTCCTTTCAGATTTGTTTCTGATATGGGCCTGTACCAGTATGTAAAACATATATGTACTGTCCTGCAACTTAATCTAGATTGGGCACCCTGAAAGAGTTTCACTTCTTTCTTATTTTAACTTTCAGATTTGAGTGTGTGTGTGTGTGTGTGTGTGTGTGTGTGTGTGTGTGTGTGTGTGTGTGTGTGTTATTGTACTGTATTGGTACCATTTTTAACCACTCTCTTGTTGGTGGATTTTCAAGTTTCTTATTAGTGGTTTTACTATTTTACTTTTTCTTCCTGTTTAAGATGTCCGATAAAGAAAGGCAAGAATCAAGGAGAGAAGTTGCAGTGTTGGCAAACATGAAGCATCCAAATATTGTCCAATATAAAGAGTCCTTTGAAGGTCAGCTCTATTTGCACATCTTTAAAATAAGAACTAAGGCACAACTTTTGAGTATTCTCCTTGTAAGGAATTATTTTGTGAATGTATTTTTAGGAAAAAAGATGGTTTTTGTTTGTTTCTTTAATACATATACATGTAAGTAGCAGTTTGATTCTAGGACAGTATTGACACCAAACTGTCCTCTTGTAACTTAAAGTGGCTCATTGTTATTAGTGATTACTTAAAAAGAAGCAATAGAGTACAAATATTTGGAGGGCAAAATTAACAATAATTAACCTTTTACTAATGCTGAGAAAATATTCTGATCCTGATTTTTAAAGATAATTTCCTCATTTTTGTCAATTTCCTGCATGTATAATATAATTTAATTGTATTTTACACGCACACCACTTTGCTCTTCTAACACCCCCCTTCGTACTCTCACCCCGCCCCCCCCTTTCAGTAAGCCACTGACTTAACTAGGGTTGCTTGCATGTGCACGGGCGTGGGGCTAATCATTGAATCTTGGGCAGTTTACCAGTGATTACACCTTTGAAGAAAACGTCTGCCTCCACAGCTAGTCGCTGCCTCTGCTTTTTCTAGGACTGAGCCTTCATGTGCCCCTTCCCTGTCCATCCTAGAATATTATCAGCTCTGTCTTCACCTGGAAATATTGGAATGATTCAAAAGGGGAGGCTTATACTTTAAATGTGGCTTTGATGTGTTTTTGTTCTACTTTATTTTAAAGTCTTACCTGTTCATTATAATGTTAGAAATGTATAGGCATGCATAACTACAAGCTCTCAGTTCCTCTCATTCCCTCCTCATTTGAACTCCCTAGGAGTTAGCGTGTTTGACAGCCCACTGTTTATTCCTAGCCTGTTTTCTGTGCCTACACAGCACATTCTGTGGTAGGCAAACAAAGTTCTTGTTTCTTCTTCCTCTGCTCTATGACTCAAAAGGTGTGGGAGTCTTTGCAGTAGCAAACAAGCATCACTTGGTGGATAGCAGCTCACAGCCCTCTAATCCAGTTCCCATCAGACACTGTCTGCCTGCGGGTAGTGTCGTGTTGCCCAGACTGGGGACAGTGCCTCACACCGGCCTCTTTCAAACCCAGCAGCAAGTCCAGATCTCTGAATTTCTGCCAACAAGCTACAAATGGCCTTTCCTATGACCTCCTTAAGATCTGATTAATTTGCTACAGCAGCTCACAGAACTCTAGGAGACACTGTACTTAAATTTATAATAAACGTGAGACATACATATATACACACACGTATGTCTTTTATAATGAACACACATACACATCTTAAACTGGTAGAAAACAGTAATTAAAATGTTTGGGGTGTTTTGTCTTCTAAACTAAGAGGTGAAGAGAAGAGTGCTGGAACTAGACACACATGGCTTGTACTGAGTCTCTGATTCACATCCCAGTTGTGGTTCCCTTCGAGCCCTTAGTCAGTCTCTGATGTGTCTGTCACTTGACTGGCCTGGGTTTTGTTTCTTGTTTGAAGTTGAGACTGTTTCTGCTTATAGTGGTTGCTTTGAGTTTTAGGGGGTCTTTACAATCCTATGAGCCTCTTAGTGATAATGGGGTCTTTGTGTATCTGTAGTCTTGTACAAAGTAATCTGACAGACAGGTGGAAATAAGATATTAGAAGGAATGTACACTCATTATGTCTCTATGTCTCTAATAGAAAATACTATTCTGTTAATTATATATTTGAATGAGTATTGGCTAGGTGTCATGCAAGACGCCTGCAGTATTAGGGAGTACTAGGGAGGTAGGAGCAAGAAAATTGTGAGCTTGAGGCCAGCCTGGGCAACGAATGGAGACTCGGACAAGCATGCAGGCAGCGGGTTGATCGATTGGGAGGAAAAGGGGTGGGGAGATTGGACGAAGAGAACAAGTGATCATTTTTCCCTCTAAGTAATAGGTGTCTGAGCAGCAGAAAGTATAACTAGTCCACGTGCTACATCCCAACATTTCTCAACTGTATGAAGGTTCTGTGTCAGCTCCATAGCCGCTTCCCTCTCCCCACGCTCCAGTGCTGGAGATCAGACATGCAGCTTTACGTGTTCCGAGCAAGCACTTGCACTAAGTTCCATCCCCAGCTTTGACACAGGAGCTTGTGGCTCCTCATACAGGTTAGCCTCACACATGCAGCTTGTCGTCTTCTGCTGGCACCACACTTGGTTCACAAAGCATAAACGGTTTGCTTTCAGCTATCTTTGAAAGGCCATCATTGTTTTCTTGGAGTTAACTCGTTACTGCTCTTTGTTCCCTCCTAGAAATAGTCTAGGTATTAATAAGTGTGTAAATGATGACACACCACATGCAACTTGTGGATTATATAGAGGTTTCTTCCTAGTGTCATTTTTAAGACTTATTTTTATTTTATGTGTGTGTTTGCCTCTATATCTAAATGTAACAGTGCCTATTAGGTGCTCTTGGAGGTCAGATCCCATGAAACTGGAGTTATTCATGATTGTGAGCCACCATGTGGGTGCTGGGAACCAAACTCAGGTCTCTGCAAGTACCTAACCACTCAGTCTCCTCTCCAGCCCTGTTCTGTTTGTCATTTTTAGCTGTATATTTAGACTATCTCTTCATCCCAGCGATAGTCATACAGATTGGTTTAATCTAGGTAAGTTTCTAGTCCTAATGGTATATTATAGGCAGTGTATCACAAGGGCATATAAGAACCCTCAATAAGAATGACACCACAGGGCTGGAGAGATGGCTCAGCCGTTAATGGCCAGGCTCACAACCAAAAATATAAGAATGCTACCACAAAGTGAAGTGAACATTTCTAGAAATCTAGCCATTGTGCATATCACAAGGACATGAGAAGTAGGAGCACCACCCTTTCAGTCGTGATAGTCTCCTTAGTCATTGTTCAACAAATGGTGCCGTGATATTGACCACTCTTCTTTTGTGAAAAAAAAGTTTGTGGTAGAAGGAATGATTGTTTTCTAGACCTTTCTCTATGCATAAAGATATAAAGGAATAAAGAATATGAAAGTGATTATGGCTCTGTACCATCTTCATGCTATTAAAAAATATGCATAGTTTATTTGTTGGTTTGTTTGCATAGAATAAAAGAAACCCCAAAGTTGGAGGTAGAGACTGTCTATTTAACGTTGAATTGTTAGAGTTCATTATAGCATTTGTTGTTGTGTTTGTGTTTAGTAAACAATTAATTCAAAGGAGTAGTTCAAAACTGAAAACTACTGGTCGTTTCAAATAGATGATATGGGCTCTGAAAAATTGATGGGAAAAAATGATTTTATATATAACTATTGACAGCTAGTGCATCAACAGGGTCCCAAGTGAGCGTCTCATTAACCAGGCCACGGGATACACAGCCAAGTCAGCCCATGCGCACTTTATTACAAGTTTTAGCATCTTTTATACAGAAGGCAGAATAAAGATTTCCCAGTTTCTCGTACTCGCCAAGTGTTTTTTACCTAGCAAAAGCTTATCTTGGTTCAAGGTGACCCAAACCTCCTTGCAGACTGAGAGATATGTCTGCAGTCCAACTCTTAGATGTGTTGCTTAATTAAACTATAAACAAAGCTACTTTCTCATAAGAAAAGGATGGTGAAGGCCACTTCTCAGGTTTGCAGAAGAGAAAGTATGCTTACTCTTTGTCCCAGTATGCTGAGATTCTCAGATATCCTTAGTTGCTTAGCAGCTAGAAAGCTGAGAGCAGTCTGTTCATGTCTTTTCTCTACATATAACATTTAAGGAAATTGAGAAAAAGTATGTTGTCCTGTATTTTATTTATATTCAAAGTATTAAGGTCAGTAAGGTCGATCTGAACACTGTTCTCTACTCAGATGGTGTATTCTTGGTGGGAAAATAGCCAGTAACAGAGTTGCATAAAACTTAAGTCATTGTATAACCTGTATAGGCAGTGTCCCTAGACTTTATGCCCTCTTTGTTTAGCTGATGCTTTTTAGCAAATCTTTAAGTGACTTAATTTACCTGTGCTTTGGATCCAACATTTTGAAAATGTAATTGAATGTCTCTGTTTTGTAGAAAATGGCTCTCTGTACATAGTAATGGATTACTGCGAAGGAGGCGACCTGTTTAAACGGATAAATGCTCAGAGAGGCACTTTGTTTCAAGAGGATCAGGTGGGTTGTCATGGAGGAAGCTTGATTCCTACCTGCTTACCAAGAAGCAACTCAAAGTGTGGTTTTGTATGTATTCATTTGGTGGTGGGAAGTGCGATGACGCATGGAGCAGGGGGTAGAGTCTCACATAACCCAGGCTAGCCTGGAACTTCTGATCATCCCCCCTCTGCCATTTGAGTGCTGAGACTAAACATGTGCCACCACTCCCAGCTAGATAGATTCATTTTTACCTATGGATGCTAATCGTAATTGCTAGGGCAGGCTGGTATTAGATCTGAGTTTTTAGTCACATCTTTAACTCATCTTTGTTTAGTTCCCTGTCTCATTTCCTACCAGTAATATATTCTTGTATGTATAGTGTAATCCACACCCCACATGCATATGTGTGTGTGCATGTGCACATGCTCATGCATATGGAACCTGATTGTTCATTATAACTGGTTAATTATTCTCTGTCCTGTCAATCTGGCTTATTGCTGCCAGATTATATCTTCTAGGAATATAGCCCTCATAAATAACTGTAGTTCTGAAAGCCTTACATTTGCCGCTGTTTGAAATCTGATTTGCCTACTGAGGTCTCTAAAGTATGCCCCCTTACCCAAGCAGCCTTATTCTTAGATATTGTTTTTTAAATCTATTTGTCATTTATTTTAGTAGATATTTATGGAGCATGCATTTTGTGTTGTTGAGATTTGTGTTTGTATATCTCCCTCCCCCTCTTTGTTGTATTTTATTTTGATTATTTTTGTAACATCTTTCCTTAACTATCGTCTTATTCTACTTTTGTTATTTAAAGTTCAGCGCAAGTCCCAACTGTTGGAGGCCAGCTCCAGCAGTGTATTCAACAAAACAAGAAGATGTGGGGTTGGCAACTAATGTAAAATAGGCACATACTCACACACACTTGATGGATGAAGCAAGGTTTCAACAATATTATTTTCTCTTAGTCCTTATATACCTTAATGAAATCTCCTATGCATGGAAAAAATATCACATTGCAATCAATTCTTAATCATGAGTTTCAGTTACACGCAATGATTTCAAGGTTCATATTTTTTAAAACAAGTTATTCAAAGTCCCATACTTGATTACTCAGTTTCCCATGTAGTTTCTTCCCACAATACATCTGTGTTCTAAAGTAATAGTTTTTCCTATTACAGAATAACAGAATTTAAGCAAGCAAAATATTTTAAACAGCCAGTTTCTGTTGTACTGGCAGGTAGCAGTTTTTAGTTACAAGAAAGGAGATAGATATCATATTATTCCTATATAACACAACTCTTATTCATCTAAGACAGTTAACCATTGACCTATTATGTTTTCATCGGAAAGTAAATGGATAGTCAACTAGAGAACTTTAGCTCAGAAATCTTTTACTTTTACTTAAGACAACAGAAAAAGAAGAATCTATTCAATCCACATGCTGCATAGCACTTAGTCCTCAAGGTGCACACCACAGCTCATCAGCAGATTTATACTTGTAAGACCAGGGCAGATTTTACCGTGGACTCACAGGCTCAAGCCTAATATTGGGCACTGAAACCCAGTAGCTTCGGTCATTAGCCTGTCTCCTGTAGGTGAAACTGGTGAGCGCTCAGTAACCTGGCTCATTTTGTTCTTCTCTAACACTAGCGGACCATTCATTTAGTAACTAAGAATATGTCTTTCATTTTTATGTTGTACCCTAGGTTTTCTGCTACAAAGCAGCAGGCAAAACATACTGACCCATTCATGGTACATAAAAAGCACCTTGACATAATCTTTTTAACCAGACATATTTTTAATTTTTCTCAGTAATCTTCAGTAAATCATTAATCTCTCTGAGTGGCATTGCTGTTTGGGAAATCACCACTATTGTTCTGCATTGTGATTGCATTGCTCAGTGGGCACTTTGAAACCCCCCAAGGTTATTCGTACAAGGCAACAAGAAAGGTGAGCAAGGCAGCAGCAAGTGCAGTAGCAAGGGGTCTTCCGGAACAGAAACCTCAGGTCCTTGCCTCGTTGGGGTATCCTCACTGAGGCTTGGCTGCACCCCGAGTTGTGTTCTTCACGCTCCAGTAGTGACCGCAGCACCTCCTGCTATCTGCCTACTGCCAGTCACTCTTTACGTTTTTCATAACTGATTTTCTTTGACCTTTTCTGTCTTTAAATCCTGCTGCTTTCTCATTACCACCCAGTCTCAATTTGTTGCATGTTTTTGTATAGGAGAATGGAGGGTGGGGTGGTATTTGTTCTTTTAACTCTTATGACTAGATACTCTTTCTTATTTAATAGATAAGGAATCTAAGACAGCTTAAGTATCTTACCCCAAATCGTATAGCAGGTTTTGAACCTACTTTTATTAACTTTGAGGTTTACCTTTTTAAAAAGTCCCACTATGAAGAACTCAGAAACAGAAAGGCCTCTTTCCCTGCTGCTCCATCCAGCAGACTGCTGCTTCGTCTGGAGTATTTACCTTTTGGCTCTTCATTAGCTGGTGGCTAAGTTGGCTCTTCTGTATCTTTCAGACTAGAGCATCACTTGCTCATCTGTCCAACAGTCTTTCTAGCCCCAGTTCAGCCTTCTATCTTTGTCAATGAAATAGTATTACAGCATAGTTAAATCTATGTGCTTGCAAATAATTTATACTTGCTTTTTTACAATAGGGAGACAGTTCAGGTAAAAGACCATATGGCTGTTAAGCTGAAACTGTGTATTCTATGCCCCCTACCTCTTTCCCATTTTTTTTGTTGTTGTTGTTTTGTTTTTTGAAGACAGGTATTTTCTTTGTAGCCCTGACTGTACTGGAACTCAGTCTTGTAGACGAGGCTGGCCTCGAACTCAGAAATCCACCTGCCTGTCTCCTGAAGGCTAGGATGAAAGGGTGCACCACCACTGACCCCTAATTTATGAGCTCTTAGTAACTTTGCAAAGCTAATTCCTGCACATATCTGTACATTGCTGAATATATTTTTATCAGAGAGAACAGATATGAAACCATGGTAACAGAAGAAGGCTGTGAAGTGATATGGTGCTGGCATGGTGCCCATCCTCCTGGTTTTCACAGCAGTTGGACTGCACATAGCCTTCTCCTTGTCTGCTTCTTCCTGACCTCCCTGGCTGCTCCTGTACACACCTCCTTTCTTAGATCTGCACTTCACTGCAGCTGTCTGTCACTCCACCACTCTATGTACTCTTGAAGACATTTTTTTCTACTCAAAATGCCTTATGTTACGTCGCTGTGAAAAAGCATTTCAAATTTTATGCTATTCTTACTTAGTAAATATCAAAAGAAAAAAGAAAAAAAACTAAACAGGTTTTTTTAGATTTAGTATTTGTTTTTTATTATTTTTTGGAAATAGTGTTTTTAGCATATATCTGGCCTGGAACTAGTGAGCCTTCTGTTGCCACCTCAAGTGAGGGGGACGTTCCATTAGGGAAATTATTTTAAAATTAGTTTTATATGACTTTAAGTGTATTATGTGTTCCTTAAGGATACTAAAATAAGGGTAACAGGTACAGCTTGTTACCTTTCATTATCTTCTGCAGTCCACTTCTACAGTGTTAAGCCCTACTTACTGGTTTCCTTCTCTTCCCTGTGTCCGTCTGTCTTCCTTGTACCCACACAGGCACGCGCGCGCACACACACGCACACACGCTGTAAGGACAAATGCGTAATTATATACAGTTAAGATGTGATAGAAGCCTGTGCTTTTTAAAAAAATGACAGTACAATGTGCATACCTCTGTAGCCTCCTGTGCTGAGTTAATGTTTAGCTCCATGCGTAGAGCTGCTCCATCCTCAGTGGCTGCATAGTCCACAGCTGTCGTCATACAGTTTATCAGTCCCAGTAACGGACATGTATTGTTTAATAAACAAGTGGTACTAAACCACACACCCCTGGTAGACATATTTTAACATTTCTGATACTCTGTCTGGAATAAATTTGAAATTGTAATTACCAATTTAAAAGGCATATGAAATTTAAATTTTTATGCTTTTTTTCAAATGACTACTACTCCCTAAAAATAAGGTATGGGAGACATACCACATTATGAGCAATAATCTGTATTATTTCAAGTTAAAACGGTACCTTCCTTAGTTACTCTTTTTAATTTGAAAAGTTAGTATCTCCTATGTGTTTATTGTCCTTCGTTCCTCTGTATCATCTGTCACCTCTTGTTTTAGTCACCAGCATTTCTCCAAAGATGTGAAAGAACTTTTGTATGTTTGAGAATTAGCAAACCGTCAATTACATTAAAGCATTTTCTCAAATTTTTATTAAACATGACTATATATTTTGCTATGAAGATGTTTAAAACTTGAGACTTTTGAGAGACTTTTCTGTGTTCTGTTTTAAAACTTATGTGTCAGTCAAAAGTTATTTAAAATTGACCTATATTTATTATATCACTATACATTTAAAATACTGTCTAATTAGAATTATTTGGTCTGAAGAGTAAGGTAGAAATTGTTGTTTTACTTCTAAATGATAATTCTGGAGAGTGTTACATGTGGTTGATGCATTCTAAATTTCTATTCTGATAATTTTCCTTTTGTAACTTCTATGTATATTGAAAAAATATGGAAAAAAAGATAAGCCTAACAAACTTACCTATCTACTGCCAATCTATTAGAAAGTATAAGTTATTCTTATTTTTCATTCTTCAAATTCTTTCCATATTTATTTTGCTGTGTGTGACACTTTTTAGTATATGTTATACCCATTTCTGTTGTCAGTTGGCTTGAATACCTACTAGTGTTAGTTTCTGCAAAGTACAAAGAAATTGTAGCTTAAATGTTTTTAATCCGATGTTTCTCTCTAGATTTTGGACTGGTTTGTACAGATATGTTTGGCTTTGAAGCATGTACATGATAGAAAAATTCTTCACCGAGACATAAAGTCACAGGTATGTCATTATAACTTTTTTTTTTTTTCTTTTAAAAGCACAGGTCTCACAGTTTTGTTCATTGTTGGCCCGAATCTCATTATGTAGCCCAAGCTGGCTCCAAACTCTCAGTGATGCTTACACTTTAGCACCCTGAATGCTGGGATTACAGGTGTGAGCCTCCACGCCAGGAAGTAACTTGTGTGTGACTAAAACCAGCAGCTCTTGTCCTTTGATTGTGTCCTATTCACTCAGGGTACCCGATGTCCCCCGTGTCCCACACAGCTCCCCCACTGATTGTGTCCTCACTCAGGTACCCTGTGTCCCCCTGAGTCCCCACACAGCTCCCCCACTTACTCTTCCGTACCCTTCTTTCTGGACTGCCTCTTTGGCAGTGACAGAATAAATGAAAGAAACCGATGTATGGAAGCAAGGGTTTGAGATTTTGCATGTCTCTGGCTGACTTAATTCTTTTCTCAAATTAACAGTGATTTAGATATAAATTTCTGGATAGGAGATTGTTTTTATATAGAATTAGAAGATAAGATTCATTTGTTTTTTTGATATTAAGAATTGAACTGGGGCTGGAGAGATGGCTCAGAGGTTGAGTTCAATTCCCAGCAACTACATGGTGACTCACAACCATCTGTAATGGGATCTGATGCCCTCTTCTGGCTTGCAGGCATATATGCAGGCAGAAAACTATATACATAATAAATAAATCTTTTTAAAAAAGAATTGAATTAAGAAATTTTAAGCTATTATGATTATTGATTGATTGATTGAGTGATTTTCCTGAAAGATTCAGTGTGCATTCATCATGCTATGCCATGTGTGTGAGAATCTGTGTATCCTCTGGGGAAGTTCTGGAGACCTTCCTTGTCTCTGGATTTTCTTTTAAATGGATCTTAATACACCACTTCAAATGTCCTTTTTATTCTTGTATGTTTTTCTCATTGTTTTCCTTATTGAATATTAAATGATTTATTTTCCTCAATTAACTATGTCTGTACATCTTCCTTTTGCATTTTTCTTCTTAATAGTGCCAGGCAGGATCCCACCCAGAGCATGCTAGGAAAGTACTCTGTGTTGAATCTCTTTTCTCTCCAGCCCTAAACCCCTTTCACAGCTTCTGTAAGCTAGTGCTTGTCTCCTCTTCCATAGTTGTTTAACTACTTTGTCATTTCTTGTTCCCTCTCCCCACATTGATATTTTTCTTCTGTAGCTCATACTGGTCTTGAATTTTTCCATTCTTGCTTGAACCTCTGGAATTCGAGGATTTCATGTTTAAGCATGTTTACAGTTAATGTTTTGTCATGCCATTTAATCAGTTTTTATTTGTTTGAGTGTCTCACTCTGCAGGCCAGGCTGGTCTTGAACTTGCATCTTCCTCCTTAGTGTTGGGATTATAGGCATGCACTGCCATCCCAGGCTGATGTTATACTTGTAGTGAATTCTCACATCATTAATGATTTCATTGGATTATTATTATTGTTGTTGTTGTTGTTATAGTTCTTTATGTCTAGCTGAATTTTTTCCAGGTTCTTTTGTGAAAATGTTTTATTTTCAAAACACATGCCTATGTCCGTAAGGGCCTACGCGCATGCGTGTGTGATTCGATGCTGGCCATCAGGCTTCTGCCCCAGCCTTTGCTTTGCACTCATTTTTGTTTCACTCCAGTCCTCTCAGTTCTCAGAAAGGGTAGTGAGATGAGCTCTGTCACAGCGCCCCCTGTCTGTGTCTATCTGCCCTTTGCCTTCCCAGGCCTGCAGATGACTATGGAGTGTAGAATTCCCAGGGGGCATGGAGAAGAGCTAGCTGGGGCCTTCATGTTTCATCTTTGCTACATCCCTCCCCATCTTCTGCCACCAAATTCTGTTTCCCCTCATTTTACTAATTCTAGTCAACCCTATGTCATCTTGGCATTAATCATGTGCCTGATGCAAGTCTCATGACTGATAGGGAATTTCATTCCTGTTACCCCATTAAATTCTTGCTTTTTACTCTTTCAAAGAGTGTAGAAATCTGGGGGAAAAAATAGGCTTTTTTTTTTCCTTGCTAGGAATATGTTAATCTTTGATACATGTGCATGATAGACCCCAGCAGCACTGAAGTACTGTATTTATAAAGAAAATATAATTTGAGTAAACAGTTTAAGCTGGAAGGGTGTTTTAGGCTCCTTTAATTGTAATACATTTACATATTATAAAATTGACCTATTTAAAGTATACAGGGACTGGCAAGATATTTCATTGAATAGAAATATTTGCTGCTACGATTGATTAACTGAGTCAGTCTCTGGGACCCACACTGTACAGAAACAGACCTGACACCCATAAGCCATCCTCTGACTTTCAGACAGATGCCATGAAAATGCATACGCACACACACCCTAAGAAGCATAGAGCTTGCTGACTTTAATGTTCATGCATACAGAATCGTGAAAACATTGTCTGTCTCTAATTCACAGAATATTTTTCTCTTCGAAGGAGAACCGCCCGTGCCCAGTCACACCTCTTCCTCCTCCATGTAGACTTAGTAGCCACTGATCTTCTTTCTGCCTGGATAGTGTGTGCTTTTAGTTATTTAAAGCTGGATTCTTTGCTGGCTCTGGCATTCCACACCCTTACCAGAACTTCTTCCCAGAACTCGAGAGGCAAAGGCAGCTGAGTCTCTGAGTTCCAGGCCAGCCTGGTCTCCATAGGAAGTTCCAAGCCAACTAAGGTTACATAGTTTGATTCTGTCTCAAAATTAACAACGAAATGTATTTGTCCTTTTGGAGTTGGGTATTGAGACAGTGTCTCCCATAGGCCAGCATGGCCTTGAACCTGGCATATAGCTAAGGGTGATCTGAACTTTAGATCTCTTTCCTTTGTTTTTTTCCATTCTTTCTTTTCACCATGTGGATCCTAAGGGTTAGACTCAGGGTGTCAGACTTGGGCAGCAGGCACCTTAACCATTGAGCCACGTCACTGGCCTCATATTTATTTTATTGACAGTGTCGTATGATACACAAAAATTTTTAGGTTTAACAAAGCCCAGTGTTTCTTTTTTTTTTCTTTAGTTTTGTTTGATGTCTAAGAAACCATTGCCTGACTCAAAAGCATGGCAATTTATTCTAGTTTTTAGGATTTTTATAGTTTTAGTTCATATATCTTATAATCCATTTTGAGTTAATTTTTGCATATAGTGAGGGAGGTAGGAGGATATTCATTTTCATGGGGATATCCAGTTATACTATAATTTTTAATTGTATTAATTTTTCTGAAAAACAATGTTGTCTAATAGAAGTAACTGGACTGAAACAATATTTCTGTTTGTTTGTTCTTTCTTTCTTTGTCTTATAGAACATATTTCTAACCAAAGATGGGACAGTGCAACTTGGAGATTTTGGAATCGCTCGAGTTCTTAATAGGTAACAACAGTGTTAAGCTTTGTTCTGATTTAATGTCCTCAGTGTATATGTAATAACTTGTAGTATCTCTGTCTTAATCCCTTTAACATTTTTGTTGTTCTAGTACTGTGGAGCTGGCTCGGACTTGCATAGGGACTCCATACTACTTGTCACCTGAAATCTGTGAAAACAAGCCTTATAACAACAAAAGGTACTTAAAGTGATGCTCAACACGTGATCTGTTTACCTCTCATGTGTGGTTAGCATGTGTATCTTTAGATTTTTCGTCTATGATGAGGGAATTGTAAAGACATTCTTCCTATCTCATTGAAAGAACTCAACGAAGAGCCACTTTTATGGTTTCTTCTAGTTAGGTCCTTCTCTTTGTCATTGTCACTTCCTACAGAACTACAGCTAACAGTATAGATTGCATGCTAGATTCTCAATAAAGAAACCAAATTCAGAGAGAGAGAGACAGAGAGAGAGAGAGAGCCATCAGTTCTATGAGCTGCTGCAGCCACCTAGCTTAGCTGTCAGCTGTAGTGGATTATGTGATCTGTCATTGAGGACAGTTCCACAAATCAACTCCAGGGACCTTTGCCTCCTTTCAAGGGAAAGCTTGCAACCAAGAAATTCTGCTTACTTTACTGTCATACTTAATTGTAGTAAATTAATTTTTTTCATGTTGTAATACTTCTTAAATTGAGTAAAGCATGTTGAATTTGTAAAATAAAAATAAATGTAATGAATTTTTATACCATTCTTTTAAATATTAAATTTCTTTAATGAAATTTCAAAGTAATTGTTTAGGCAACCTTTACTTTTCTAATTAAGAGAGCTGCTTTTGTTATCTAGCTTGAAATCTAAAGGCAATACTTTATAGAGCACATATGTCCCCCCCCAAGTTTTTCTATACTGTTTGTTTACTTTAAATGATTAAATAAATAAATGTGTTCTGATACTAAGAGGCAGTTTCTCACTTTTGTCTTCGCAGTGACATTTGGGCTTTGGGCTGTGTCCTTTATGAGTTGTGTACACTTAAACATGCAGTAAGTATAAGTTGTGATGCTTTTAAGGTTGTGGTGTCTTTCAGGTAACTCAGATGAGAAGGTTGGTGTTTTGAAGTGCAAATTTAAGCTGCCTTAGTCTTATATATTTGCCTCTGTGTTGTGTGGTGTGGTGTGTGTGTGTGTGTGTGTGTGCGTGTGTGTGTGTGTGTGTGTGTCTGTATATAAGAAAGAGACAGAGAAATCTACTTTGTACTTATGGACAAAAATACATTTTTCTTCTGAGTTTGACTTATTTTACTTAATATACCAATCTGCACTTACATGCATTTTCTTTCAAATCATATAATTTCCATATACCTGAATGAAATGCACTGTGTATTTGTGTGTATTCTTATAAATATAATTTATGCTTGGAGAATCCCACACATCCGTGCAGTGTATTCTGATCGCGTCTGCTCCCCACTCCCTCCTGTGACTCCTCCCAGATCCTCTTCTCCATCCCTCTCCCAACTTCATGCTCTCTTATTTTCTTTTCATTTTAAATAACTTACTAAGTCCAATCAGTACTGCTTTTAAGTACATAGTTTTGAGCTTGATTCACTGGAGCTTGATTGGCCTACCACAGGGGCACAGTCCTCTAGAAAACTGACGTTCCGTCTTCCAGCAGCCACCAACTCTCAATAGTTCTTCAGCTAGGCTGGGGCTTTGTGGCCTTCTCCTATAAGCACATATTCTTTGTCCGTTCATCAGTTGACAGACACTAAGGCTAATTCCAGAGTTTCACTTTTGATGAACAAGTATCTCTGTAATATGCTAAGTAGATTCTTTGGGGTGAATTCCCAGGTATTATTGCTAAACTGTATGTTAGCTGCATTTTTAATTTCTTGAGGAAACTGTGCTATCCATGGAGGCTAGACTTAGTTTACATTCCTCCCAGTAGCATATGAGAGTTCCCAGCCGTGACAGCGTTTGCTGTTTTCTCATTGATAGCCATTCTGACTAGGAATGAAATCCCAGTGTTCTTTTGATTTGCGTTTCCCTGGTGGCTAATGGTATTAACCGTTTTTTATGTGTTTAGTGGCCATTGGTACATACTCTTTTGAGAGAACTATTGGTTCATTTCACTTTCCCATTTCATGAAGTCCCACCTGTGTATTCTTTTTATCTCAGTTACAGTTTATCCATGTTTAATTCTAAATACATACCTTCCTATTAATATTGTTCACCCCTCCCCCATTAGATTGATTATTCTGTGGGAAGCCTCACCTGGAAAAGGATAATGATGGATGTGGCCTAAGAATAAAGTAGTTAAGAGTTCTCTTACATCTTATTTCACTGAAATGGTTTTTGCTCAGTAATTTATTTTTTTTCTTCTAGTTGTTAGAGCAAAGGCAGAGGAAGCCAGGTCTTAAATGAAGACTACTAGGTCGCATAACTTTTTATCATCTTGATTATTGTTACATCTTGTAAAATCTTTACTAATATTTATACTTTACCTCTTGGCATGTTGCGTAAACAATTAGATTTTACTCTTACAGTAAATCATGATATTTTACATTTTGGAAGGCAGTCTTTTGAAATTATAGGTAATTGGGTAAAGTTTACAGACAGTTTACTAATTGCACTACTTAGGAGAGGATTGTACCTCTAGTCTGTGTTAATGGAAAAAGAACTACTGCTCATTACTGACCCCCCCCCGTGCCACTCCCACCTGTTTTATATATGTCCGTTTATTTTCTGGATTTTAGTTTGAAGCTGGAAACATGAAGAACCTGGTACTGAAGATAATATCTGGATCCTTTCCTCCAGTGTCTCTACATTATTCCTATGATCTCCGCAGCTTGCTCTCTCAGTTATTTAAAAGAAATCCTAGGGATAGACCATCAGTCAACTCCATATTGGAGAAAGGTTTTATAGCTAAACGAATCGAAAAGTTTCTCTCACCTCAGGTATGTGTCACGTTACCCCTAAGGTTAAACAGTAAGGTTCTGGTACCTAACACAAGGGCTGTAGTGAGCCCCACAGAGCCTGGGCTGAGATGCCCTCCTCAGCTTGCATTGCTGGGGCCCTTCCCTTTCCCACTGTTATAACTGAAGTTATTAAACCTCTCTGTACTCCACGGTTCTTACTTCTTACATGCGAGCTGTGAGCTCAAAGTGTTCAACTATAGGTGCAAAACAAATATTTGTGGAGATAACTTACTTGGCAGGTTTTAAAAATTTTTTATTGGTTATTTTATTTATTTACATTTCAAATGTTATCCTCTTCCCATTTTCCTCTCTGAAAACCCCCCATCCCACTCCCCACCCAGCTCCCTGCCTCTATGAGGGTGCTCCCACCTCCAACCCACCCACCCACTCCTGCCTGCTTTCCCCTATGCTGGGACATCAAGCTTTTGTGGGAGCAAGGGCCTCTCCTCCCATTGATGTCAGACAAGGCAGAGGCTACATATGCAGCTGGAGACTCGGGTCCCTCCATGTGTACTCTTTGGTTGGTGGTTTAGTCCCTGGGAGGTCTAGGGAGTCTGATTGGTTGATATTGTTGTTCTTCCTATAGGGTTGCAAACCCCTTCAGGTTCTTCAGTTCTTCCCCTAACTCCTCCATTGGGGTCCCCGTGTTCAGTTCAATGGCTGCAACATCTGCATGTGTTTTGGTCAGGCGCTGGCAGAGCCTCTCAGGAGACAGCTGTATCAGGCTCCTGTCAGCAAGCACTTCTTGGCATCAGCAATAGTGTCTGGCTTTGGTGTCTGCAGATGAGATTGATCCTTATGTGGGACAGTCTCTGGATGGCCTTTCCTTCAGTCTCTGCTCCACTCTTTTCCCTGTATTTCCTTTAGAAAGGAGCAATTCTGGGTTAAAATTTTGAGAAGGGTGAGTGGCCCCATCGCTCAACTGGGGATCGTGTCTAACCTCTGGATACGGTCTGTACAGGTTCTCTCCTTTGTTGGGTATTTCAGCTAATGTCATCTCTGTTGGGTCCTGGGAGCCTCTTGCTTTCCTGGCGTCTGGGACTTTCTATTGGCTATTCCCAGTTCCCCATTCCCCATTGCTAAAAAAAAAAAAAAAAAAAAAAAAAAAAAAAAAAAGGGGAGAGCAGGATCAGGTGTGGGAGGAGATGGGGGAGGGGGAGACATATAGATGATCAGGAAATTTGGCAGGTTTTATAAAAAATTTGCCAGATCAAATGCCATCAATTACTCAAATGTTATCATCTAAAATTAGAATTATTTGTCTTTTCATCTTTATGGTGTCCTATATTAATTTAATCTGCATTGAATTCTTTTGTAAGTAAGATAGGTAGCAAAAACATAACCATATTGCTTATCTATGCTTCTGGTTTAGCAGAACATTCCTGAGAACAGTTGCTATTCAGAAAACAAGAGATGTTCATTTAGCTAACTAAACTTTGGAAGTCAAAGGTTACTTGTATAAAACATGGCAACAATCTCTGAAATGTGGTGTTTTACAAGACTTCTTTGTTAAACATAATTCTTTCAAAGGCTGTTTAGATGTAGTGTACTGTTAAATTTTTTGGTAGCAACCAGATAAGAAACAAAGGCTTCATTTAATCTTACCGAAGCTACCTCCTCCTTGCCAGTGTTGTTAGAGCAGAGTCTCCAGACTAAAACACTGCAATTCAACTTCCTAGAATGAAAGGGAAAACGTTAAAGCCCCAGTTACCAGGCATAATGTACAAGGGAGGCAGATTATGATTAATAACAAATAGATTATCTAATAACATGTGCTTAGCATATTTTACCCCTTCCTGACTGGTATTTAAGCACCACTTGGACTTACAAAACCTTGCATTTTGTTTCATTCATTCATAAATATATATATCTTGTTCAGCATTTGAGTGCAGTGCTTTATGCTTTAACATATGAATGAACATATGAACTATTGCTTGTAATATCACTATAATGATCTATATTGCACAATTTAGCCCAGCCTTGCTGCAAACCTATGATCCTTCTGCCTCAGGCTTGTGAGTTTCTGGATTACAAGACAACTTTTATTTTTGAAACAATAGTTCTTTCAATGCCATTAGCCACAGTTAGTGAGGCCCAGTTCTCATCCTTGTACACTCTAATAGCAGTTTCCTGCGTGTGGCTTCACAAACTAGGGGTAAGTTTTGACTCATTAGGAGTAGAGTCTCTGTCTACTATAGCTGTCTGTGAGAAAGATGGTGTGCCATATCTGAATAGTCCAACATCACAGCCTTTGGTCACACCTGTTGAACACTTGGAATGTGCCTAGTGTGACTAAAGAACTAAGTTTTAAGCTTTCAATGATAAGTAAGCTTTTAATTCAGCCTCATATTGGTAATGGACAACATTCCCACGGTATTCCAGGATCTTCCTGACTTCTGTACATTCTATCTCTCAACTTATATGAACATTTACAGAGAACAGAAAGATCCATATTTGAAGAACCAGAGAACTTACTCACATTGAGGGCAAGTTGTAGATCATAAAATATTCATTGACAAGGTCTAGGATACAGTCTCCAATCTCAACTGCTCAGCAGGTCTTGAGGCAGGAAAGATCCCACAGTTAAGGCAAGCCTAGATAACTTAAGGAGTTCCTGTCTCAGAAGTGGAGTTGGCAGGCTGTGAAGCGTGCCCAGGATCTAGGTCAGTGATAGAGTGTACTTCCCCAAGCCTGTGGAGCCCTGCAGTCAGAAGTCTCACAGGGCACAGAACAGATACGGGGAGATGCCGATGTTCAGAAGACAACACATTCTCACATATGTGCCCTGAATTGTCTTTGAACTAGACTTCTGCTCATGTTTGTCTTCAACCGTACTAGTTCTCAAATACAGAACACACAGTCTCCTAGAGGAATTTGCTGGGTTCATTCACTACCATCTCTGCTTCAGTGACTGAGGCAGGGCCAGAGAATTTCTGTGTAGTTACAGGATTGGTGGTGTTGGTTTGAGACTTTAAGTACTACTGCCATAGGGAATATCTTCAATAGGGAAAAAAAATCTCATGTTGGAGATTTGTGCCTATTGGATGTCTTGTCTGCTGTTGAATATTCTTTCTACTGTGCTTTACTTCTCTGGAAAAAATGAGAAAATTCACTTAGCATTATTCTCCACCAATAAGATAAAAATAAGCTTAGATTGAGTTAAATCTTTGTTTGATATCATAGTTTGATATCACACTGGAAAAATGTAGGTCAAAGAGTGAAAGTTACTTGTGGAAAATATAAATACTTGTTTCACAAAATTTAAATGCTGAAGAGTGAGTAATGGAATATTTATAATGGTAAAAGAGACATACACAGTAAAACCATTTATCCAGTGACATGTTTGCAGATGCACATTAAACTTACATGGCATTTCCAAGAGAGCCTCTTTTGAAGGGACACT
Source organism: Uromys caudimaculatus (assembly GCA_028551405.1). Classification (NCBI taxonomy): domain Eukaryota; kingdom Metazoa; phylum Chordata; class Mammalia; order Rodentia; family Muridae; genus Uromys; species Uromys caudimaculatus. The sequence continues at coordinate 46,215,740 of CM052719.1, forward strand.
TAACACTTTTGACATAAATGAGGGCTATGGATGCATATAGAATCAGCGATCCCTCCATAGGTGAAGTTTTCGTTAAGTTGCTAAGAGACGAAAAAGGCAGGTAACATGTGCTGTGTATTAGTCTAGTTTGAAAGTGAAAAACTGGAGAAGTAATAAAAATACATGAGTAAGATTAGCAGGGGTAAGCACTTAGCAAGAGGAGAATTTGCTAGCTGCATCACTGGATTTTAATGAGTCTATTTAGCGAAATACTTATGACTGGAAGAAAAATACATTGTGACTGATGGGTAGCTTTCTTTGTTTAAGAAACAGATTTTGTTTATTTTTTCTTTTCTTTTCTTTCTTTCTTTTTAAACTATTATTATAAACTATCTTTTTTAAAGTTCTTTTTTTTTTTACTTACTCACTTTATGTATCAATTGCTGGCCTCACTCCCAGTCACCCCCTCCCACAAGTCCTCCTCCCTCTCAGTTTCCCCTCCCACAGCCCTTTCTGCATTCCTCCTTCCCTTCTCCTCAGAGAGTAGAGGCCCCCCTCCAGGTATGTCAAGCCTCTGCAAGGCTAGGTGCCTTCTCCTACTGAGAGCAGACAGGGCAGCCCAGCTAGAAGACCGTCTCCCACAGAAGGCAACAGCTTTTGGGATAGCCCCACTCCAGTTGTTTTTTGTTGTTGGTTTTGTTTTTTGTTTTTTCAAGGCAGGGTTTCACTATATCATACTGGCTGTTCTGGAACTTGCTGTATACACCAGGCTGGCCTCGAACTCACAGAGCTTTATCTGCCTGCTCTTCCTCCATAGTTCTGTGACTAAAGGTGTACGCCACCACACTCAGAATTGATATATTTTCTAACATTTTCTTTCTCTTTCAATCTAAGCTTATTGCAGAAGAATTTTGTCTAAAAACATTTTCAAAGTTTGGACCACAGCCTATCCCAGGTAAATTACATTTCACGTGGACCTTTTCATCTGTTTGTAATACAAATACAGTTAGAAAAAACTGATGGGATGGTTATAGAATAAATTTAAGCTAAATATTAAATTTCTTATATATAGTGATATATATTAAATTATTAATAAACTTTTCATTTGCTGTCTAATTTAGGTAAAATCTAACTTGAAAGTCTTTATCAAAAATTAGTTGATATTTTGAGAACATTGTTTAAAATATAAATGTCCCACTAAGGTATAAATCATTATGTAAAACATTTTTCTTTGAGAAATATTTTATATTCTAAACTTTTAAAAGTAAATTATTTGGAGATCAATTATTTTACTACAGGTAAGTTTTATTTCAGTTTTGATCATTAACAGTAGAATATTTGTAGTACTGTGTATGTTTTTTATGTTATCTGCGCGCGCGCGCGCACACACACACACACACACACACACACACACACACACACACACACACACACACACACACTCTTTGTTCCTGTATAAATTTCTCTCCCTTTACTCCATTTTGGAACCTGAGGTCAGGTAGTAACCCTCCCACTTCTCATGCAGTAGATGGGGGCACCTTACACCTTTGTCTTAAGAATGGTTGTTTTATGCTTTGGGGCCTCCAGTCCCTGTTTCTAATATACAGAGCACTTCCCTTCGGTTTTTGTTTTGTTTGTTTGGACTTTGGGTTTTGTTTTGTTTTCTTACGTTTTGTTTCCTTTTTAAATATAGGGATATCTTTTCTGTAGATCAGTCTGGCCTTGAACTCACAGAGATCTCTTGTTGTTTTGATAATATTAGCTAAGTTACACAATTATGACCTCCTAGAGCTATGTTCTAATTTGATCGTAAGGTTGAATTTCTCATACGTCCTAGCTTATAGACTAAGATGTTTCGGAAGAACCTTACCCTATCACAGAGGATCACATTATTATTATCAGTGTGAATTGCTCATGAAGCTCTAACGTGACATCCTATGTCTATCCCATGGCTAATCATATTTCTAGTTTCTGTCTTAGGTAGGATTTCTATTACTGCGTTAAAGATCATAACCAAACAACTTGGGGAGGAAAGGGCTTTATCTCCCTTCTGTTTCCACATCACAGTCCATCTTCTAAAGAGTCAGGCAGGAGCCTGGAGGCAGGACTTGTTACGGAGTCCATGAGCCACACTACCTATTGGCTTGTTCCCATGGCTTGTTTACCCTACTCTCTTATAACTCCCAGGACCACCAGCCCAGAGGTGTCACTTGCCCACAGCCCAGTCTTGTGGGGGCATGTTTTTTTCAATTGAGGTTCCCTTTCCCAAAATGACTCTAGCTTGTGTCAAGTTGGCATAAAACTAGCCAGCACAGTTTCATAAGAGTTTACTAATATATGACTAATGTGTGCTTATAAAGATTTTTTAGAAGAAACAGAACTCCAATTTTAATAAATACTTTCATATTTTGACATATTTTTCTTGTTATAACATGCACAATGAGTTTGAGAACATATTATAAACAGGGTTTTTTTTATACACAATATAATATAGTGAACATTTTCTAATAAATTTTTCTTTGAAGATGAGTTTAATGTTAGCTTTTCATTGTGAACTACCATTTAATTTTTTCTTTCTCCTTTTAAAAATGAATACTTGTTGGAAGAGATTGATTTAAATTGTATTAGTACATACTAGAAATCCTGAGTTAGAGTGGGCTAGAAAAGAAAGTTGCTCCTTAGGCTGTGGGGGGCTTAACCAAAGGTAACTTTACAGAGGTGGGAAATTGGAGGTGAGAAAGGGCTTGGTAAGGGACTATTTGACTTGCAATATTTATTGTTTTTATTGAAGTTTATCTATTTTCTGGAACTTTGAGGGGTGTTTTGTTTGGTTATTCAATTCTTGTGACAGCTTCATACATGTATTTAATGAATCCTATAATTCGCCTACTGTGAATTATAGGATTTTATCCAGCGAACTTAAGTTTTTAAATGTATTCACAGATAGCTGTTACTCTATGCCCCATAGAGGTGTGTGTGTGTGTGTCTGTGTGTGTGTCTGTGCACGTGCTCAAGCTCATGTGTGAAAGGGTACATGTATGGGTACATAGGAAGCCTATGTGTATGCCAAAGAACAATTTCAGGTGTCGTCCTCAGAAATACACTTACTTGTCATGTAGCTAACCATTAGGTTATACTGGCTGGCCAACATACCCCAGAGATCTGCTTGTCTCTGCTTCCCCACTAAGGAGATTATGATCTCGCGCCACCACTCCTGGTGGTTTTATGTGTGTGTTAAGGATCCACCTCAGTCCCCATGCTTGCGAAGCAAGCCTTTGCCTATACCCAAACCATTATCTTAGAATAGTTACTCTCGTTTTTTAAAAAAGCAAGTGCTTTCGATGTCAAGTGCTTGAAGCATGGATATTTGCTAACAGACAAAAAGAAAATTTTAAAATTTAAAAGGTTGTCAATGATGTGAAAAGGAAAAAGTACCCTTCTTGAAGATTTTTGGCACTAAAGATTCAATGTAAAGAATTACTAGAAAAGAATTGCTTGTCTTTTCATACAGGTAAAAGACCAGCATCAGGACAAGGCGTTGGTTCTTTTGCCCCTGCTCAGAAAATCACAAAGCCTGCTGCTAAATACGGAGTGCCTTTAACATATAAGAAATCCGGAGATAAAAAGTTACTTGAAAAGAAACCACCCCCAAAACATAAACAGGTAAGATCCTTTACAAACTGCTTGATATCAAGTTCAGCATGACCCCATTTAATAACAACTCCATGAGTTTTCTTGATAATCAGAGTCGTCTTTATTTCCTTACTAAGGAAGGCTGTTCTGCTTCATCCAGCCTCTCTACTTAGGAGCATTGGGCAGCCATTAAGTAGATACATTGAGTAAACAGTTGGTGTAATTTTAAAAAGGTAGCATTATAAATGAAATCCTTGCTGAGCATTTGATTGTATGCATAGAAGTAAGTACCTGTGGTATTGTGTAAAACATAAGGACATTTGTGTATTTCAGACGAGAAGCACTGAGCACAGGAGACACTCTTTCCTTCTGTAGTGTCTCTCCATCATCTGCTGATGTGCTAGTGAACAAAGGAAAATTGTTAGCATGCCCAGCTGCGGTAGTAGAAACAGGGCTGTCCACAGGGCAAGGTAACCGGGATGCTGGCTTGATCATTTCCTTTGATCAGCTATTGGCCAGTGCTATCGCATCCTTTTCTCTTTTTGGTCATCAAAGAAAGCTAGGACTGAAGACCTTCCTATGTCTTGATCTTTAAATCATCTGAGACTCAGCTTCCCACCTCCATATTACTGGTAAATCTTTCTTTTCTTTTCTCTGTTTTTCTTAAGAATTTCTCTGTAGAGAAATTAGACCTGGCTGTCCTGGAACTCACTCTGTAGACCATTCTGGCCTTGAACTCACAGAGATCCACCTGCCTTGGCCTAGAGTGCTGAGTTAAAGGCACATGTACACTATTGCCAGCCAGGTCTTTGATAGTTCTTAAGGTCTTCAACCACAGAGTTTCTTGTATGCCAGACTTTTAATCCTTGCTCATTTTTCTCTGGAACTTGACCTGTCCCTAAACCATTTAGCCTTCTTATGGTGTCTTTCTCCGTAAACTGGATCTAGGTGATGTGGCAATGCGTTCCTTCTTGACAGCAGACCCCCCCTGCTCCAGCAATTCCTTCCAGACTCTGTCCTACCTGCTTCTGGGTTGTAGTACAGTCACCTATAGACCCATGTTCTTTTTAAAGACTTTAACATCTGACTCACTCACAGTGTTCCTAATATTGTCATAATTTTAGATGGCTTCAGGATCCCAAAAAGATAATACAGTGCATATGTTTTATACTTTTGCTTATTCTAATTTACCTTGTTTCTCACCTTATTGTTGAGCATTTTGGTAATATCCTTATTCCTGTAAGCATCGACTCTGGCCTTCCATTTGTGCCAAAACTCCTGGTAGTCAGCACCGACTGCTCTTCAGGCACACATGCTCTCAGCTCTGCCTTCACAGTATATTGAGTTGTTTCTTATCATTTCTTCCGCTTTAGTTCTGGCCACTTCCGTTCTCACATAGGTAACAATGTCCTAACTGGTTTCTCTGCTTCCGTGTGTTGAGGGCTGAGAAGACTGACCGCTGTGTCACAGTGGAGCTCAGTTTTTCATCTCAGTCATGATACCAGCTGGCCTGTTGGCAATGGCATGCTCCTCAGAGCCCTCTGACAGCCTTCTGACCTCTCGGTGCCTCATTTCTACTTCCTCCATGCAGCCCTGATCTAAACTGTTTTTACTATCAACATGCTCTGTGCAGCTTGCAAAAGTATGGGGTTTTTTCTTGCTGTTTTCTTGCATGCCTGTGATAATTTGAATGAGAATGGCTACCATAGGCACATATTTTTGAATTCTTGGTCCACAGTGGGTAGGACTGCTTGGAAAGGATTAGAATATATGGCCTTGTTGGTAGAGTTGTGTCTCTGGTGGCAGATTTTGAGGTTTCAAAAGACTGCTGTGATTTCCAGGGCTCTCCCTGTCTCGTGGCTGTGGATCAAGATGTGAGCTCTCTGTGGCCCCCACGCCCTGCCGCTGTGGGCTCATGCTCTTTGAAACCACTGCCCGAATTTAACACTAAGGTGCCTTGTTCATGGTACTTATGACAGTAATGGAAAAGAGTAATAAAAAGTAAAGTAACTAAAGATAGTGTCTGTATTCACAATTCACTCTGTGGTTATGCTGTATCAATGCCAGCCACCCCTCTTCCACATTTGTAATCTATATTTGAACCTACTGTGCTGTGTTTGTCTCCACATTATTACCATCAAATGCTTATTTGTTTAGTAATAATATTTCTCTTATCTCTGTGTATAAATCTCACGAGTATGAAGGTTCTGTTATATTGGTCACCATAAATTGTCACCAAAAATATGTCCTGGCCTGTAATAAGCTTTCCATAAATATTTATTGAATAAGTGAATGGGTGGTAACTTAGGCATCAAGTCACTTTGAAACATTAATTTTTTAAAAATAAATCATGTCCAACATTTTAGTGAAACTCATGTTAGAAAAGCCATCTTGTCTTTGTTCTTACTTTTATGGAGTGTATGGTTGTTTTGCCTGCATGTCTATTTGTGCACCAGTGCATGCTCAGTACCCATGAAGACAGCATTGGCTCTTCTCAGACTAGAATTACAAATGGTTGTGAGCCACCATGTGGGTGATGGGACTTGAAAGAAGGTCCTATGGAAGACCATCAAGTGTGCTCTTAACTACTGAGCTGTCTCTCCTGTCCTTGTTGTCATTTGTAGCAAATTCATGAGTATTGAGAAACAACTGGAGAGAAAATGACAATAGTAAACTTCTTTAATCACACCAGAGAATATTATAATAAAATTAATCATAAAAAAAGAATTTTCAAAAATTTTTTTTTTAGTTACAAAAGACCCATAGCTTGCTAGGATCATTAGTAGTGCTAATGACATGCCTACTTAATAGTACTTAATAAAATCTCTTTAACTTCCTATTAGAATCTCGAAGTTGAAATCATTGGAAGATTAGAAACAGGCTCATGGAAGTAAAAATGTCTGTATTAGATCCATGTCCAGAGTACTGCCATGTAAATCCCATGCTCATGGTGAAGCAATAGGAACTCTTAGGATTCCACTTGTCCTACTGCTCTGGCCTGCATCACGCTCCTAGATTTAGGTGGGACCTCTCACCACTTCCTGACCGTGTCCTGTAAGCACCTGTCCTCTGTTTTGTTTGATTTGTTCCCCCCCCCCTTTTGAGTGCTTTCTTTCTTTGCCTTTTATAGGCTCAAGTCACTTTGTATAGCTGATGGAATCCAGTAATGTGTTTTTATTAATGCTTGCTTCGTGTTCAGTTGATATTCAATGTACACAGGCTGCATGCTGTGGAAATTTTGTATTCCTAGTACTAATACTGAGGATAATAGATCCCACCTGTCAGAACCTGAGTGCTAGAGAAAGTGGCTCAGCTGATAAAGGCTATCGACCTTTGGGTTTTAGGCAAGCTTATTGCTTTTTAAATTGCTTTTGGTTTTGTTATTTTCAAAACTGGGTCTTTCTGTGTAACCATCTTGGCTGTCCTAGAATTCACCTTGTAGACCAGGCTGGCCTGGAACTCACAGAGATCTTCTTGCCTCTGCCTCCCGAGTGTCGGGACTAAAGGCGTGTGCCGCTAAGTTCAGCACTTTCCAAACTTTTTTAAGAAAATAAGCTTGATTTTCTAAGCTAACCCATTGAAAATTAAATAGTAACCAGCACTTGGGATGTGCCGTAACTTATTTTAAAAAGATTTAACCTAACACAGATTTCCTGTACACCAGAGACTATTTGCTTGATGACACAGAATACACACTTACAATGGTAAACATGATTTTATTCTGTATATTTTACTACAATAAAAGAGAATACAAGTAAAATTATGAAAATTTTAAGGAATTATAGAAAAAGGGAAAAAGACAGTAATCAACTAGATAGGAAGCCTGTCGAGCGCCATAACCCGGGGGCAGACTAAGAAGCAGCAGCAGGGTTGCGGTGTTTCACGGCCTCCTCCTCTCAAGGGGAATCCTTGCTCTTCCTCTCCTCCTGAAGAGCTGAGGTGGTGTCAGCCAGCAGCACACTGCCTGACGGGGAGATTTTAAATAAACACCTATTGTTGACTTGTCTTGAATGATTCCTCTTTAATTTATTTTTCTTAAAAAAAGGCCATTTCCCTGAATAAATATGAAACATCTTTTACATTCAAATTTGCAGCAGTTTATTGGAGGTTTGCATATTTTCACTGGAGGTGCAGGCATTTCTTTAAAACTGCTGTCACTACGCCACCAGAGGGAGCTCCGCGAGCATATTTTAGTGTTGGGCTCACTTTAATTTTGTTTTTTAAGTAAAAGAAAACAAAACAATTTCCTTAGTAGAGTATTTCTGTGTAGAAAAGCATTCTTAAAATAATGAGACGATCTCACAGGGCCAGCTTAGCATTTTATCCCTTAAATACTCTCTATGTAAAGCCATAGAGAAGATCACCTACGTCACCGATCATTGGTGGCCATCTTAAACACCTTCTTCTTGGGCTAGCCGACTCACAATAGTCTGACAACCCGAGTTTGACTGCTGCTGGAGGAAGGGAGTCACTTTTCTTTGGGTGTGTACCCCTAAGATGTTGCTGGTGATTCATTGGATAGTCCCACACCTAGGAGCATAGATGTGTTATTAGACTTGTAAAAACAAAAAGGACAGAAAATTGAAACAGGTGTGTGTCGAGGGGACCCAGGAGGAATTGGTGGGGAGAGACAGGAAGGAATGTACATGGATCAAAATCATGTTTTGGGGGGGGGGTGATACAAAAAGTGTCGGAGGTGAGAATTTGGGAGTATACCTGATAAAAATATTCTGAATACATACTCAATTTTAAAATATTATTAAATAAAATGATTATAAATTATTTTTAAATAAATCATTAAATAAAAATGTTTTTAAAATATGTTGTGAAAATAAAACTAGTTGATGATAAGGAACCCATTCCATGATTTCTTTGAAGGTCTTGTACCAGTTTGTTTAGTAAAAGGCATATCAAAAGGTAGTACAATAAATCTTAAAATAGCTATGACTGGCTTGGCTTTAACTTTCCTTATTTAAACTTCCACAAATTGGTAATTTCCAAAAGAGTGTCTTATCTAATTTATCTAATTCATAGCTTTATTTTATTTTATTTTTGTCCAGGCCCATCAAATTCCAGTGAAGAAAATGAATTCTGGAGAAGAAAGGAAGAAAATGTCTGAGGTATAAAGACACTTATCTGCTTAGTTTAAAGTGTTCCAAAATAATTCTTAAGACAACAGCAGACCCACTAATGCTATAGAGCAGTGCTTCTCAACCTAATTGCAATGACCCTTTAATACAGTTCCTCATGTTGTGGTGACCCCAACTGTAAAATTATTTTCATTACTACTTCCTCACTGTAATTTTGCTACTGTTATGAACTGTAATGTAATATTTGATATGTGACCTCTGTGAAAACATCATTTGATCTTCCCGGGGGTCACGACCCACAGGTTGAGAACCACTGTTATAGCGCCTCTAACCCTTTCCACCTTGTTTCTTAACTTAGAATATCTTTGCTTTCTTCATTTCACTTCTCCCTATTTCTACAAAAAGTAGAGATTATTGATAGAGCTGGGTGATAGTGGTGCACACCTTTAATTTCAGCACTCTGGAGGCAGAGGCAGGCAGATCTCTGAGTCTGAAGTCAGCCTGCGCTACAAAGCAAGTTCCAGGACAGTCAAGGCTACACAGAGAAACCCTGTCTTTAAAGAAATATATATATATTGATAGAAGTGTTCTCCTTTTATTTAAGGAAGCAGCAAAAAAAAGAAGGTTGGACTTTATTGAGAAAGAAAAGAAGCAAAAAGATCAGGTAGTTGTTTGCCTTACGTTTCTCCCTGTGCCTGGCTGTAGAGGATACGAACCGGTTTCTGAGAGCATGTCTGAAACTGTTACAGATTAGGTTCCTGAAGGCTGAGCAGGTGAAGAGGCAAGAGAAGCAGCGGGTAAGAGACCTGTCCCACAGTGCAGCTGCCCCTCCCCACACATGCCTTATGTAAGGAAGCACACTGATTTGAATGTTCTTGCTAAATGTATTCTCTATGTTTTATATTAAGTAGTTGAAATGGAATTTTGTTTATTTTTCTTTCCCCAAAAGTTGGAGAGGATAAATAGGGCCAGGGAACAAGGATGGAGGAATGTTTTAAGGGCTGGTGGAAGCGGTGAAGTAAAGGTAGGCATTTGATCCCAATAGAGTAAACTGTTGTCTGTCTCCAGTTTCATCTTGTTCTGTAAAATGTGTATGACTAGCTACTTTTTTGGTATACCGATAATGTTTATCTAGAATTCTATAGCATTTATTATGGTTTATTCCTTATCTGTGTATACTTAATATATAATATAATAATGAAATTTAATTCATGTGTGACATTTATAAAATCAGTTAAAACTTTAATGTGGTGGCTGTAATACAGATCCCACCCCCCTCCTGGGGGGATTCTCACAAATCAAATACAAAATCAAAAATGCTCATTAGAATTTTTCACATAACCTTGAAAATTAAGTTCTCAGAAGATTTCCTTCATTGGCCACTGCCAGACTCTCCAGGATAGCTGTACCCACCACTCCCGTGCTCTTCCGCCCTGCTTATGCTGAGGCAGAACTAACTTCCTGGGTGTGTAGCCTGCTGATTCTCCTGTCTGCCTCGCCTTTCTCCATTGCCAGCTCCCTTCCTTCTCTGACACTCTGCCTCCATTCATCCACCCAGATAACCAACAGCCTCAACAGCCGTTTGCCTAGATCCTTCAGTTCACACATTACCTTTGGGCAAAGTGACTCTGTAACCTTGGGCAAGTGAACTTTTTTTGAGTTTATTTTCAAATCCCAGAGTTTCTCTGCTTTCTCAGATAGAAATGTCTTCAGCCATCCTTGTTCCATCAGCCTTCTCCTTCCCCTTTGCTTTCAGAAGCACAGGCCTGTATTCATACTCCTAAGCTTAATCCCGAAAGTCAGTCCCAGGGATTCCTCTTCCCTAGTGCATGCACCTTGCATTCCCTCTGCTCGAGGTGTAAGTAGAACTTGCTGATCCTTTTACTAGATTACGTTATGTGATAAATGGGCACTCCCATGATTACATTGACAGAGCAGACTCCTTTATAGTAGACTGGAAAGGGAAAAGAAATATAGGGACATCTGTGTCTGCTCACCTGGAAGGTAGCCAGCATGGATGTGGCAAGAAAGAATAGATGACTTCTGGATTATGACAGTGATCTCTAGCCAGCCACAAAGGAGAAAGTGGCCTTAATTATGAAACCACACTCCCTAGAGCCAGAGAGCTCTGAGATGCTGAGCCTCAGATTAGATGTCGCCCTCCCTGGCTTACAGCTAAATATACCTACCTGATCATCTACTTACCTAAATCACATACCTACCTACCTAAATCATACACCTGCCTAAACCAGGGAATTAGATAATATTGTTTCAAGCTGCTTAGTCTGTGATAAGTTTTTGCACAGCCATAAGCAATGGATGCATATTTCCTTTGTCCTGTTGTTTTTATTTTGACAGTGAGCAGCTGTTGCTCGGCTTGCAGTTAAACTGTCAGTTCACCTGTCTGTTGCTCCCACTAGCCTCTCAGTGTTGAAGTAGATAAGAGGTGGTTATCAAAATGGACTGCTGACCATTCTTGTTTCTTCTCTCAGAGTTATGATTTGCACAAAAGTATGTTTTGTCTATTTCACCTGTATGTAAAGATATGCATATACACTCTCCTCAATTTGTGATGTTTTCTGTCTTTGGGATGTTTTTCAGATCAGTAATTCAATATGAATCTTTGTTCACAAGTCAGTACTTAAGTAGACGTTATAGCATTGTAAGTACTTCAGTTTTATGTGAGTAGTACTTATTACTTCCTGGTCAATGAGCAATAACTCAGGATTGGTGTGTTGTTTTGTTTTTGTTTGTTGCTTGGTTGGTTTTTCAAGACAACCTTTCTCTCTGTAAGTCTATCTTGGAACTTGCTCTGTAGACCTTGCTGTCCTTGAACTCAAAGAGATCTGACAGCCTCCACCTCCCAAGTGCTGGGATTAAAGGTGTGCACTACCTGGCTGAATTTGGTCCATGGTTAAAAATTAGCTTCTTCTGAATTGAACTGTAGGCCAGGACTCTTATCTAGCATTTGTGCCAAATTCATCAACAGTATTGAGATTTTGCTGGTTGCTTTCTTACTCCTTTAAAACCTTTTTTTAGGTTTAATTATTTTATTTTATATGTGTGACTATTTTGCGTGCATGTATGTATGTGTACTACATGCAATGCTAGTGGCCACAGAGGTCCAAAAAGGGTGTCACATCCTCTGGAACTGGCGTTACAGTTGTTTATGAGTCTTCATGTGGGAGATGAACTGAACCCAGGATATGTGCAAGAGACATTAGTTTTGGATAGTTAGGTACTATGTCTTTAATAATGTTTGCTTTATTTTATAGAATTCTGTAATGCTTCCATGATAAGAAGTAAATTCTGTTAATGTCTGTGCCTGTTCCTAAGTTTAAAATATTTACTATGTCAGAGTCTTTGATTTCTGCATAGTTGCCAAGGACCTGGAGTTACAGTGTAATGTGAGTCAAAGAAATTCCCAAAGGAGAGATGAATGAAAACTGAAAATGAAGATAATTCAATGTTTTTCTTATGTATTGACATTGTTGCTCAAAAGTATAAATATCTGACTTCATTGGGCAGTTGCAAAATTCAAGACTTCTTGGCTATGTGCCACCATGGCTGGCTGGTTGGTCTGTTTTCAGTGTGTTGCTTACAGCTTCTTTTTTTTTTTTTTTTAATATGTAATTTGTACCTAGTTTTGTTTATCATGGTATGTAAGAAATGTATCTTTTGTAAACAGATAGTGTATCTGTTTACAAGAGATACACTAGTAAAAGCCTGTTTATACATAAAATAACATGGATCAGCCCATAAACATGCTAAGTTAAGAAAGCCAGACAGAGTACATAGTGTATGCTTGTATTCACATGCAATTTTAGAAAAGGCAAATCCACTCCATAGCAGTTGAAAGCAGATCAGTGCTTTTTCGTTGACTGCATGGACATGAAGGTTCTAGCCTCAGGTAATTGTGTTAATGGCAGTGGTTATGTGAATAAGCGCGTTCATCAACACCAACCTAGTGCCAGAGAGGCTGCCCGGTGTGTAAAGGTGCTTACCACCAGTCCTGGTGGCCTGTGTGGGATCCACATCCTGAAAGGAGAGACCTGACTCATGTGTGTTGTCTTCTGATCTCCATGCATGCCCCATAGCATCCAGAAGCACAAATGAATAAATGCAAATGAAATGTTAAGAATGTCCATTAACCTATGTTTGCCTGTAATCGGGGAGATTTAAGTGTGTACAGGCTGGGTCTCTGTAAAGGTGGTTTTTAGAAGATTGTGTTGCTTCCACATTCTGACACAGTATTTTTGACATTTTGTATGCACATCTTCAAAGATGTTTACTTACTCCCACTATACTAGAAAGAAACTTTAGAATTATTTGAAGTCAAGATCTTACCATTGAACTGAGTAATCAGTTGTGTAAATGTGACTACCTTTTAATAGAATTCTAACTCTAAAATGAATATTTTTAAATTTTTATTTTTATATCTGTATATGTACATGTGGAGATGAGTCTGTGGGTGGAGACCAAAAGAGGGTATCAGATCTGGAGCTTCAGTAAGAGGTTAGAGGTGGGTCCTGAGCCACTGAATGTGTATGCTGTGAACCACCTCTTACTCACTGAAGCATCTCTCCAGCCCTTTCAGTGCCTGTTTTAAGGATGTATGAGAAGACTGCTGGGATGGAGCCTTCGACTTGTTATCTTTCTGACTTCTACCAGTTTTTATCTTGTCATTTCAATATCTTTTTTTTTTGTTCATTTGTTTGGTTTTTTTTTTTTTCTTCTGTTTTTGGTTTGTTTGGTTTTTGAGACAGGGTTTCTCTGTATCATAGCCTTGGCTGTTCTAGAACTTATTCTGTAGACCAGGCTGGCCTCAAACTCACAGAGATCCACCTCACCTTTGCCTCTCCACTGCTGGAATTAAAGGCGTATGACATAATGCCCAGCTTGAACTGATTTTTAAAGTAGACTTTCTCATAAAATTTTATGTATAATATTAAGATGCTAAGACACATTTCCTCTCATTGGACTTTGCAGAATTTTCTTTTATTTGATTCTAGCATTGCTTGTTTTGTTTTGTGGAGGGAGAGTTTTGAGACAGGGTTTTTCTGTGTAGCCCTGGCTGTCCCAGAACTCACTTTGTAGACCAGGCTGGTCTGAAACTCAAAGATCCACCTGCCTCAGCCTTCTGAGTGCTGGGATTAAAGGTGTGCAGCACCACCTAGCTTACAAGGTACCACTCAACTTGCTAGATCTCCATTGCAGTACTGAGGTCATTGATTGATGTTCTTTCAGTGAACTTCTCCCACAGATGTACACAGCACTACACTCCTCATTTACATTTATCTCCTTACCATTTCTAACAGCTCTCTTTCCTGTGAGCTCTGCCATTTGGTCATTTCTGCAGAAAACACACTAGTCTTCATGGGCAGTCTTCTTACCTTGCTGTCATAGGGCAGCCCCCTTGTTGTTCTGCTCTTCTCTTTCATTCCTGTTATGTGTGGAGTATTGGTGATCTTAAAGTGTTTCACTGCATTGCACAGTTTACAATGCTTTCTGTCGTTTACTTCATGAACGCATTCTCCCAGCTCAACACCGCTTAGCTGTAACACCTTTTCAGAGTTTCATGCTCTGCTTCTCTACCTTGTAATTGTGTTTGTAGTCACACTTCCTTCCTCCCACTATTGCAGCATACACACAAAACATACACAGAGTTTCGTTACCTTGACTCTTTTCTTTTTTGGGGATATTTTCTTTATTTACATTTCAAATGTTATCCCCTTTCCCAGTTCCTCCCATCCCCGGAAAACCCCTATCCCATGCCCCCTCCCCTTGCTTCTATGAGAGTGTTCCCCACTCACCTATCCACTCCCGCCTCCCCGCCCTGGCATTCCCCTACACTGGGGCATCTATCGAGCCGTCACAGGGCCAAGGACCTCTCCTCCCATTAATGCCCGACAAGGCCATCCTCTGCTATGTATGCAGCTGGAGCCATGGGTCCCTAGGCCATGTGTACTCTTTGGTTGGTGGTTTAGCCCCTGGGAGCTCTGGGGGGTCTGATTGGTAGATATTGTTGTTCTTCCTATGGGGTTGCAAACCCCTTCAGCTCCTTCAGTCCTTTCTCTAACTCCTCCATTGGGGATCCTGTGCTCAGTCCAGTGGTTGGCTGCATGCATTTGTCAGGCTCTGGCAGAACCTACAGTCACCAAACCCAGACACTATTGTGGATGCCAAGAAGTGCTTGCTGATAGGAGCCTGATATACCTTGACTCGTTTCTTGTCTGTTTTTTAAAAAGATTGTTATCAAGACGAGGCTAAGCAATATCTTTCTCCAAGACTTTACAAGTAAAATAGATTTTTTACCTATGGCCATTTTTTTTTTTTTCTGGTTTGTGAATCTACTTACTACTTCAGAGTACACCGACTTCATTTATTAATTCACTGTATGACTAGAATGCTATTTTACTTTTGTGTATTTTTCTAATTTGTTTGAAAAATATTAAGAGTAGGTATGTTTCTCCTCTTCTATATGATATAAAATATATCTAAATCATGTATTTACCTTCCTATCTACTTGGTGAATAGATTTGAGTGTATCAAATGTCATATACATAGTTAATTAAAATTTTAACTATGATATCAAATTCTGCTTGACTTCAAAACCACATATATTTAAACTTCACAGAACTGAATCATGAAATGTAGGATATTAGCATATTTGAAAACCTTCATAATTAGGATTAGATTTTTCCATATTTATGTGAATTTAGTGACATCTTTTTTTTTTTTCCAGTATAGAAATAAGAGTTTATTTAAGGCATGGGGAGGGGAATTAAGAGGGTAGTAGAGGCAGAGAAAGGCTGAGAGAGGGAGAGAGTAGAGAAGTAGAGGAGTGGGGGCCAGCCATGACCACGTGGAGAGAGGGGGAAGGGAATGGGGAGAGGTAAGAGAAGTAAGAGAGAAGCAAGAGATAAGAGCTAGTGACATCTTAATATTTAGTTTGTCACATTAATTTATTCTTTACTGTTAGTAGCCAAGAATACTACTGTCTGATTGCTTATGTAGGAAAACCTTTTACTTTTGGCCGTGTATTTATTAATATGTTAAAACTAGGTCATTGCTATTTTTACGTTAAGTGTTGAAACTGACTTTTCTTTTTAAGGCGGGTTCAGGCCTCTTTGGCCCTATAAGATGAACATGGCATGTAAGAGCTCTCTGTTTATTCCCCAGGCTTCCTTTTTTGGCAGTGGAGGGGCTGTCTCTCCATCACCTTGTTCTCCTCGAGGCCAATATGAACATTACCATGCCATTTTTGACCAAATGCAGCGGCTAAGAGCAGAAGATAATGAAGCAAGATGGAAAGGGGGAATATATGGCCGATGGCTCCCTGAAAGGTATGGCTGTGCTCTGCTGAGGTTGCCTATGCTTTGCTTCAGAGAAAGTCATTAAAGTCACTGTGGCTATTTGTCCACAGAGGAGTTCCACCTGGAGTTCGTCCAGGAGTTCCCAGTGGGACTTCAGGTCACCACCATCCCCCTGACTCTGATGCTATCAGGAGAACTTTGAAAAGATCGAAGGCCGTGTCTAAACAAGCCAGTGCAAACAGGGTGGACTGTGATGGTCCATGCGTGCATCCTGCGTGCTTTCGTCATGGTCTGTCAGATCTACACTGAGCATTTTGCTCTATGGAGATAATGAATCTTCATGTTCAGATTTGACCCTTGATTACATATGACACTATGTAGTTCCTCGATTCAGTTCAGCCTGATTCTTGTGGCTTATTTTAATGTTTAGACAGAACATACTGTTTAAAGGATCATGTGATAACTTTATGCCAACATATGGTTGTAATAATTTCATCTACTCCATTTGAATAAATCATAGCATAAATTTAAATAGAATCGCACTTTTCATAAAACTCCGAAGCTCATTTCTCTTTTGACTTTTCCTCATTCCCACTTTTGCCCCTCTTAAAATGCCTCCTCTTCACATTCATCTGCTTTATCTCCCTGTGATCTATAATTAGCATGGTGATAATTGACAATAGCAGGACATTGCATAGATTTTTTAAAGTATGCATATGTGTTTGCTTAGACATTCTCATGTTTTCTATAACTTTCTAGGTAGTTACAGACAAGTAGGGAACACTACGAAATTTTAGTGAATTTTTCCTGTAACTTTAAAGTTTATGAAAATCTTTGATTTGTTTGTTATAAAAATAAAATATAGGAGAGATGATGGCTTAGTGGTTAAGATCATTGGCTGCTCTTCCAGAGGTCCTGAGTTCAATTCCCAGCAACCACATGGTGGCTCACAACCATCTGTAATGAGATCTGATGCCCTCTTCTGGTTGTGTCTGAAGACAGCTACAGTGTACTTGTATAAATAAAAATAAATAAATAATATTAAAATATATATATATATATAAATATATTGAGTATATTTTACAAAAATAATTGTTTTAGAAGGGATATAGCGCAATGGTAGAGGGCTTACCAGGGCCCAATGTTCACTCTATAAAACTGGGGGAAAAGGTCATAAAAATAAACGTAAAATTGCATTGTGATTACATTATAAATTGTTTGCAGAAGCCTGAGGTGTGAGACTAACTATAGGTTCTTTTAAAAAAAAAAAAAAAAGACTATAAACTCGGATTATATGATTATGTAATATTATCTTTGAAGTGCCATGAATTGAATCCAGGGCTTTAACATGGCAGGTACCACTGACTTATTTACCTGTTCTTGGTGAAGCAAATTTTGTATGAAGTTTTCATCCTACATTACTGATGTTTGTAGTATATGTACTTTTTTTCTTTACATTTTAAATGAATAGATTTGACTTTTAAAAAAAATTTTAGGTTTGCAGTAATACTGGGTAAAAGTCCAAAGTGTACTTTTTTCTGCGTATGTACAATCTCTATTTCAGTACGCTTACCAGCGTAATAACATTTATTACTGTTACAAACTCTGCCTTGTTCCTTACCAGCTAAAGTCCGTAGTTCACATTTGAAATCCCTCTTGGTAGCATATACATTGTGCAGGTTTTGACATACGTGTAATTGCATGTACCTACTGTTGCAGTGTCATACAGAGAAGGAAAAGTTCCTATTTCTCCCTTCCTCTTACGTAACTTCTGAGGAGCACTTGTCTTTCTGTCCTCTGCTTCACTGTTCCACACATCCATCTAGTTGGAGTCCTGCAGTATGGCCTTTCATAGTGACTCCTCTCACCGTGCCTTTTCCTGACTTGATATTTCATTTCTTTCCATCTTTCAGTGATAAGCACAATTTATTATTAATCTGCTTAATTGATTGCTCGCAAGTTATTGCAGTTATGAATAAAGTTTTCTAAGAAACCATGGCACACCTCCAAGCTTGCTGTCCCGTTTGCATTCCCACCGGCAGTGAGCGGGAGTTCTGTCCCTGCGTTCTCCCCGGCATTTACTATCAGGGGTTTGAACTGGGGCCATTTTACTTGGTGTGTGGTGATACCTCATTTTAATCACAGTTACCTTGCACAATGTTGAACAGCCTTTCCTGTACGATTCGCTATCTGCATTTTGGTGAGTTTTCTCTGTATGTCTTTTGCCTTTTTTATTGCTAGTGTTTTCGCTTTTAGTTTTAGTTTTTTGAGACAGGATTTCCCTATGTAGCCCTGGCTGTCCCAGAACTCATTCTGTAGACCAGCCTGGTCTCAAACTTAGAGATTTGCCTGCCTCTGGGGTTATTTTTAATTATGTTATTTTTGTTGTTGAATTTTTTTATTCCTTGTAATTTGAGATAATGGTCGTTTACTAATTGTGCCTCCAACCACTCCAGACTGGACATTAAAGCCAAGGCCTCAGTGAGGCACAGTGGGCCCTTTATCACTGACCTCCATCCGCACTTTAGATACCATGCATAAATATCTCCCAGCCTGGGAGTCCTGTTCTCATGCCCTGGATACTGCTCTTCACAGAGTACACAGTTGTCATTGTAATTAGAGTGCTTTGGTGTTATTACATTAACTCTAGCTGTGTGTCAGCTTTACATAAAGCCAGCCAGTATAGCCATCTTTACATCTTCTGAGGTGCACGTTTAAATATATTAAGCAAATAGTGTCATGTGTATACAATCAATGTGAAAATCTGTAAGTCAATGCTACTATACATGGGACCGTGTTTTTAGTGAGGTACTGTTCAGTAATTCTAATAGTGTATGCTAATTGGTGTGTTATACTGGCAAACACTGCACATAGACCAGAATGGTAAATTAAATACATTTTACTTCTATGATGGTTGATGTCAGTGTCATCATGATGCAAAGCAGAGAGATTGGAGGTTTTATCTAATAGCAGATAGTGCTATATACTTCCAAGACCCTCAGAAACAACCTTACCAAGTAGCCACACATTTCTAATGTTGTGTCTGAGCATGGTAATTGATACTTTACTTACTGTCTTTGGGCCCAGCTTACAT
Source organism: Uromys caudimaculatus (assembly GCA_028551405.1). Classification (NCBI taxonomy): domain Eukaryota; kingdom Metazoa; phylum Chordata; class Mammalia; order Rodentia; family Muridae; genus Uromys; species Uromys caudimaculatus. The sequence goes on from CM052719.1 coordinate 46,234,852, forward strand.
ACACAGGGAGGTTCAGGGCAGAGTGCCAACTTACCTGGGTATATGCAGAGGCATGCTGAATTCAGACCAGGTGCCCTTAATTGATCTCAGTTTTATCATGTATAATATATCTGCCAGGGGACAACATATGTGTACTTCAGAGACATGTACAAATCTCTTGCTGTTACCAACCTATTCAAGCTAGCATAGCTTGGATTTCAGAAATGTCATGTGGGACTACAGTAACCATCTGGAATAGCTGAACAGCATAGGAATTGGCTCTTAAACCAGTTATAGATATTACCTCATCCTAGAAAATTCCTATGATGGAAATTCTAAAGAATTTCTCTTAAATAGCATGCAAGGTAAAGGACTTTAGACCACTGTTATTCATGGGGATATAATACAAGAGATTTTAGATTTTTTTCCTTTCAGATATTTAAAGTATATGTATGTGTAGATGTGTATGTGTTTGTGTACACACACAAGTGCAGGTGCCTGTGGAAGCCATGTGTGTTACATTCTCTGAAGCTGCAGTCAGTGGTAGTTTTCAGCACCACTGAAATTCACATGGGTACAGGGAATAGAACCCAGAACCTCTATAAAAGTAGCAAGTGCTCTTAGTTTCTGAACTATATCTTCTGCCCCGCATTTCGAGATTTTACAGCTAAATTTCTTTTTTTTTTTTTGATTTGGCATTATTTTTTATTTATTTATTTATTTATTTATTTTTTGATATTTTATTTACATTTCCGATGATTCCCCTTTTCTTTAGAAACCCCGTGTCCCCTCCCCC
>CM052719.1:46245024-46262155 GCA_028551405.1 Uromys caudimaculatus
GCCTGTGTGTGCTGTGTGTAAGTCAGCCCCCCACACAGCCTGTGTGTGCTGTGTGTAAGTCAGCCCCCCACACAGCCTGTGTGTGCTGTGTGTAAGTCAGCCCCCCACACAGCCTGTGTGTGCTGTGTGTAAGTCAGCCCCCCCAGCTTCTGACACTGTGGCCTTGCTGCACTCTGCACACTCATTTCTCCGCACTGCACTGGCGTTTCATTTCTCTTTATTTTCTTATAAATGTCATGTATTTTATTTTGTTTTTACTCATGTGTGTCTGTAGGTATGTGTCCTTACCCAGGTCAGTGCCTGTGGAGTCCAGTGAGGAGACTGGATCCACCAGGGCTAGAGTTACAGGTGCTTGTGAAGCACCTGACCCTGAGAACCAACGTCTAGTCTTCAGCAAGAGCAACAAGCAACCTCAATTGCTGAGCCATCTCCCGAGCTCCAGCACTTTGTCTATTGACATTTGCTTTGTAAATTACCAGAAAATAAGAACAACTTTATTTTTTCTTCTCCAGTTTCATGAATTTTAACACATACATAAATGCACATAGGCAAGTTACAGAAAAACTTTCATTATGTCCCAAGTTATTTTTTGTTGTTGTTGTTGTAGTTAATGTCCTTTTCTTAAAAGACCTATTTGTGTGTGGGCTTAATTAGGTTTGTCTGTGTATCCAAGGGTTTGCTGTTATTCACTGGAGTCTGGTGAGCTCATCAGTGGCACACAACTTGAAGACATGTCTGCTTCTCCCTTAGACTCCATCCATAGCATAGTTCAGCAAGGCTTAATCTCTTCTATTCCTTTTCTTTTTCATATAATAATTTGCCACAATTTAGTGACTTTTAACAATTTACATTTATTGGCTCATGATTTTTGAGAGTTAGAACTCAGTACAGGTCGGCTAGTCTCCCTGTACTCTCACAAGGCAATAAGGTCAGTAGTGCTACATTCATAGCTGAAAACTTAACTGGGCAAGGGTTTTATTTATTCCCAGGCTCATTCATGTTGGTGAGAAAATTAATTTCTTTATGCTCAGTGAATGAATGCTCCAGCTGCTTGCTACAGGTCTTAGTTAGGGTTTAATTGCTTCAGAATTTCAACATGACTACGGCATCTCTTATAATGGAAAACATTTCACTGGGGCTGGCTTTTAGTCCATTGTTGCCATGGTGAGAAGCATGCCAGTCCATAGGCAGACATGCTGCTGGAGAGGTATATGGGTTCTACATCTGAATCAGCAGGCAGCAGCAGGAAGAAAGAGAGCCACTGGGCCTGGCTTGGCTTCTGAAACCCCAAAGCCCACCCCCAGTGACACACTTTTTCCACCAGTGACACACCTTCTCCAACAAAACCACACTTCCCAGTAGTGCCCACTCCCTGTGAGCCTGTGGGGCCATTTTCACTTAAGCTATCAACTGGAGATGCCTCTTAGTTTGGAGAGGCCATACACATTCCCAGAGATCACCTGAAGTTACCTTAGTTCATGAGCCTTTCCCACATGGCTTCCATTATCAAACAGCTGCAGTCTATAGAGAGTCTGCTACCAATACAGTTTCATTCCTTTTTAATAGTGTTTCTGTAGTACTTTTAGTTCTATCCTTTTATTTGTAAGGTACCTGAATGAGCATGAGACATTTTGTAGTGAATATGTACTTGGTTCATTTGTTTTCTTTTGTAAAAATCTTACCAAATGACCACTTTTAACGGTATTTAATGACAGTATAATTTTGATATGTTTGGATTAGTTATGTTTTATCATTTTATATTTGCTTTGTCTACTTTTGTACCTCTGGTTTTACTCTTGCCACCTTTATCTTGTCTGAGTACTTTTTAATATTCCATTTTAATCCTATCGATCTGATTGTATCTCACAATGTGTGTAAGCTTTTATTTTTCACAGTGTACTTATAAATTATGTTAACTCAGTAGTGTGATAGCTAACTTTACTTGTCAACTTGACACAGCTTAGTCACCTGTGAAGAGTCTCAATGAGAGAGTGTCCACATTAGTTTGGCCTATAGGCATGTCTTTGTAGGACTGTGGTGAGTTCATTGATGTGGGAAGACCCAACCCACTGTCACCTAAGCAGGAAGTCTTGACCTCTATGAGCCTAGGAATTGAGCTGAGCAGCAAGCAAATGAGCATGAATGTATTTCTGTCTCTTTCTGCTCTTGACTGTGGCTGTGATGCGACTTACTTCTTTAAGCTCTTGCCACTGTGACTTCTGTGCAGTCATGAGCTCTATAACCTGGAATGGTAAGCTAGAATAAGCTTTTCCCACTAAGCTCCTTTTCATTAGGGTCTTTTATTGTAGCAACAAATGAAATCAGGACAAATGGGAATGGAAAAGTGTTGCCACTGTAGTGGTTCCTTTACTCTGCCCTTACAACAGGAGCAGTAGTTGCTGTGTGTGTATGTTGCTAGGTACTGAACCCAGGAATTTACACGAGCTGGACAGATACTCTTTCACTGAGCCATACTTCCAGCTCTTGATTATTCCTTCCAATTGTCTAATCTATTTAAGAACTAAGAGAAAAGGAATATTTTCCATAATTATTGTTCCCTTCCATCCAATTTTATATCTTTTCTATCTAAAAAATTCCTGTTTATTTATTTACTTATTATTTATAGTCTCAACCCTGAAGAAATTTTTTTTAACTTGTAAATAAAAAGAGTATCACTTAGAAAATTGAGCAGACTAAAAGTTTGCCAGACACAAATGCAGAGCCAGAGGGAAGCAATTCCTTTAGCAGTGTTTTTTTTAATTGGTAGTATTTTAATGAAACAGTCCCTTGTTCTGTAGACAGGAGCCTGGTCCTGAGCAGGATCCTTCTCTCCTGGCTTCCCAGGTAGCTTGATTCACAGGTGTGTACCACTGTGTAACCAGCAATGTCTTCAGATCAGTTCTTCTAACTAAATTCTCTCCATCTTACTTTGTACTAAGATACCTTCAATTTGTTTTTATTGAATGGTCTCATTTATAAATCCAATATCTATATTGGGCTGACAGTTTACTTATTTGAAAAATTGTGATTCAGCTACTTTTAATTTTATGTAGTTTTTAATGATATCTGTTCACCTTTTGAAAATTTTCTTCTATAGTAATATTTCTCTGGATGCTTTGAGTATTTTACTTTACCTCTTTGTTTTCAGCAGTATGATTAGGTTTTCTCTGGGTGTAGGTGGGCTTTTATTTTGATATCTGTGCAATTCTGAAGTCTCAGCATTATAGTACATTATTTGTTTTATTCATAGATGGTCGATTGGTTTTGATTTGAGGGCAGGGTTTGAGATTAAATCTAGGATTTTGAACGTGCAGGACAAGCACTCTGCCATCACGCTCCAGTCCCATCGTGGGTTTGAAATAGAGTTGCATTATATTGTCAGGTGTTTAGAACATTGAGCTTCTGAGAGATGACAATAGAGACCTGGATGTGACGGTTCAGAGATGGAGTTAGGGGTGGAAGGCCCTCAGGAGACGACTTTTGCAGTAGTCACTAATGCACGTGTATAGTGTCATTCACTCATGTTTTAATGGTGTGACAATTTTCACTTCTCAGTTAAACATAACTGCTGAGTTGCATTTATGTATACTACAGTGCAGTATTTGACACTATTTATTATAATCTTGATTCTTTAGGAAATAATATTAACATCAGAGATTTAAAGTTGTACCTAATAAATATTTTCCATTAACATTGATACCTATGACATGTTTAATCACTTGAAAATGAAAATATATTTACACTGGCTTTTAATTTTATATATTTGTGTGTGTGTGTGAATGCATGCGTGTACACAGAGATCAGAGGACAACTTGGAGAAGTTGGTTTTCACCTGCTGTGTACGTTGTTGAGGCAGGACTTCTCTTGTCTTTGTGTTCTATAATTAAACACTAAGTTTCTATAAGAGCAGATAAGCAATAATAACACTGCATTTTATAGTCCTGAGTTTGCAGGTTTTAGGAAGCATTGGTGTTAGGGAAGTAACAACATGCACAGTGCTGAGTACACGTGTGTTTTCAGAACCAAGGTTTCAGGGATGATGTATGATGGGACGAGATGAGCACTGCCAAGAACGACTTCATGTTCATTGTACATGAGACTCTCAATTAAGTGTTAGTCATGAGGGCTAGAGAATACTGTGAAAGGGAGTGTCTAACCTTTAACTTACCTGGGCCCATTGTCATCCACAACTTCTAACACTTGAAAGCTATGCAATCTACTTTACAAAACAAATCTGATAGTCTCATAATTTTGTATTGGGCTGTATTATAACTATCTTACTTTCTTGTAACCCTGTGGATAACTGTGTATCTTTTAAAAATTAGCCCACATAAACAATGGTATATGGTAGGTTAGAGGACACCAACCTCATATTTTACTACTACAGAAACTGAGGCATGTCTTAGAGTTTCACTGCTGTGAACAGACCAAGGCAACTCTTATAAAGAACCACATTCAATTGGGGCTGGCTTACAGGTTCAGAGGTTCAGTCCATTATCATCATGGTGGGAAGCATGGCAGCATCCAGGCAGACATGATGCTGGAGGAGCCAAGAGTTCTATCTCTTGTTCTGAAGGCCTCTAGGAGAAGACTGGCTTCCAGAAAGCTAGGAGGAAGGCCTCAAAACCACACAGTGACACACTTCCCCCAACAAGGCCACACTTCCTCATAGTGCCACTCCCTGGGCCAAGCATAGTCAAAGCACCACAAGACAGAAGGGTCATTTGAACCTAGAATTCATTCTCAAAGTCAGCCTTGGCAATCCAGTAAGACCCTGCCTTCAAAAGTAACAACAACAAGTATCCCTCAGTCACATAGCACTTTTCTCTTAAACTACAAAATCTAGAATTTATTAGACTGACATTTGAGTAACTACTTAGGGGCAACAAAACTACCTCAAACATTTTCTGAACTTGACTTTACCATTTTTTTTTACAGTATGATCTTATTCTTAGCCTAGATTTTGATTATGATCAATGACTTCAGTCAAAAACCTAGAACTTATCTTTGCCTTTGTACGGCCTACCAGATGCATATCTACCAAATGCCAATGTTACTAGTTCTCTTTCCAGTTAGCTATTATGGAGCCCTTTAGTTTCTGTCTTGTGTTAGGCATTTCTTCTTTTGACCCCTGAGTCTCCAAACTAGCTCCCTAATGTATATTCTTTGTAGTCTCACATGTATCTTTCATTTACTGATGTGTATGTGTGTACATGCACATGTGTGCTTGTTTTCCTGGGCCTCCTTGCAGCTACAAACAAGTGCTCTAGCACAGAGCTCCATCACCTACCCACACACCAATCCTGTGTGTTAGTGACTGTGAGGGGGGACTGGAAATACAGCTGTAAGTGAAAAAGTGATAGAAAGGTTCATGTCTACAAAAACATGCTGTCTGCATTCACACATACGTACAAAAGGGTATGTAGGGGATAAGAGGCTCTCAAGTGCTAGCTCTATAATAGATGTTTACTGCTTTTAATTTTTTAGATTTTCCTATAGTGAACCTCATATATATATATATATATATATATATATATATATATATATATATATGAAGTAGATTCAGTCAAAAGTAATTTTAGAGAAAAATGCTCAAAAGGCTTCATTTGAATTAATTTCTGACACTACTAGTGACCTTAGGGAAAAAATTCAATTATGCTTGAATTAGAAAGCAGATTTATAGAAGGTTAAGAAAACTGATTGGCATCAGGAAATTGGCGATAATGAGTGGGGTGTGTGTGTGTGTGTGTGTGTGTGATTATTTTATTTATTTACATTTCAAATGTTGTCCCTCTTCCCGGTCCCTGCTCCACTAGCCCCCCCCTCACCCCCTCCTCTTTGCCTCTAAGAGGGTGCTCCCTCAACCATCCACCCACTCCCACCTCACCCCTTTAGCATCCCCCTTCTCTGGGGCATCAGCCTCCATAGGACCAAGCTCATCTGCTCCTACTGAGGCCAGACAAGGCAGGCCTCTGTTACATATTTGGGGGGGGGGGGGGATATGGATCAGCCCATGTGTACTCTTTGGTTGGTGGCTCAGTCCCTGGGATCTCTGAGGAGTCCAGTCAGTTGATATTGTTGTTCTTCCTTTAGGGTTGTAATCCCCTTCAGCTCCTTCACTTCTTCTCCTAACTCTTCCATTGGGGTCCCCAGGTTCAGTCCATTGGGTGGCTATAAGTATCTACATCTGTCTCAGTCAGGTGCTGGCAGAGCCTCTCAGAGGACAGCCATGCCAGATTCCTGTCTGCAAGTACATGTCAGCATCAGCTGTAGTGTCAGGCTTGGTGTCTGTGAGTGGGATGGATCCCTAGGTGGGGCGGTCACTGAATGGCTTTCCTTCAGCCTTTGCTCCATTTTTTGTCCCAGCATTTCCTTTAGACAGCAACAATTCTGGGTTAAAATATTTGAGATTCGTGGGTGGCCCCATCCCTCAACTGGGGCCACGTCTATCAACTGGAGGTGGTCTCTTCAAGGTCTATCTCCCCATTGTTCAACAGCAGTGAGATTGGATTGTTTTTAAAGGAAAAAAAATCAAAAACTAGTGCTTTGAGTTTTAACAAGGAAAACCCTCCTAAAAACCTCTTTAATGACCATGAAAACATTTGCAGTCTTTGTACTTAAGTCATTGTCCTTGGAGTTGAATGACTTCTGTTCTCACTGAGTGTGCATGCCAACATGGCCAGGGCACGTGCCAGAGCCTCTTTCCTGTGCTATCTGGAAGTGGCCAGCATGTATCTAAAGGACGTGAGTGGCGTGTGGATGTGCCTAGGCAGCAGGGCAGTGGAGCCCACAGTCTTTAAACTTAGCACGTTAAACAACAAACAGGGAATCCTGCAAAACCTGGCGTCTCTGTATGGAGGCAGGCCCAGCTCTTCACGAGGAGGGAAGCCAAGGAACAAGGAGGAAGAGGTATGCCTCCGCATGTTCAGCACCTCCGCCACGCAGCCATTTTTAAGTTTATCGCCTTCTTTTCTTGCATGGTTTAAATGCTTAACAATTATTTTAAGACTTTGTAAGTCTTTAGGGACCTCTTAATATATTTTGACTGACATGCTGTGTCATAATTTTGCCCCATAACTGTTACTCAGTCTTCTGAGTTTTAATTTCTTTTCTTTTGATATAATTTAAAAATTTGTAATTATAACATATTTCTTTCTTTGCAGAAATAAATTTCTTTAAATACTCGAAAGCTAATATTTCATTTTCATTAACCAAGTTTCAGAAATTTTGTTTAATGTATTCAGATTAACACTTTTCCATAAATTAAGTTGTTTTTGTTTTGTTTTGTTTTGTTTTGTTTTAGCAGTGAAAATGTTCATAGTTTTCCTTTTAAGTGAATGTTTGTTTTTGTTGTTCCTATTTTAGGTTTATCTGGCAAGACTGAGGCAAATAAGACTACAAAATTTTAATGAGCGCCAACAGATTAAGGCCAAACTTCGTGGTGAGAATGTAGGTAAAAATCAGTTTTTCAAAAAATAATTGAATAATAGACTTTAAACATGCTATGTCCATGATGATAAAAGTTAAAACTTAAAAGAAAATGAAGGTCAAAGGTCAGAATACAGTGTGTAGGGATGAAGTAAATCTTAAGTACATGATTTCAAATTGCTAAGATCATTTGTTCCATAGGACTTTTCATACAGAGTATACCTGCTGTCTGTGAAAGGAGCAGAGACCACTTGACAGCGGTCTCCTTTTGTCTTTTGCTTTGGAGGGCTCAGGTGCGGCTCTCAGAGAAAAGTGACAGTGCTGAGTGCTTTCATCTCATATGGTGTGAGTTCACTCAGAGGTGGCACTAAACCTTGGCTGCTGTTAACTAAGTGATGTACTTGTTGACAATTGTTCTAGAAAGAAGCTGATGGTCCCAAAGGACAAGAAGCAACTGAAGAGGCTGACATGAGGCTCAAAAAGATGGAGTCACTTAAGGTATAGACTAAACAGTGTAACTTCTTAGGGAAATGAAAGCTGAGGGAGAAAAGTTTGTCCTTGGGAGTTTTATATATTTGGATCATTTTCTTCTCTTTAACTTTTGATTTCTTCTTTATAAGTCACCTTCCAATTACTAGAAAATAGCATTTTTCTTCTTTATACAACATTTATGAAGAGCAATTCAGTGAAATTATGTTGTGAGTATATAAAACTGTGATACGTGTAATTCTGTAAAAGTAGATACTCATGTAATCCCAGCATTTAGTGGGCTGAGGCAAGAGGACTGCCATGAGTTCAAGGCCAGGCAGGGGTATGTGTGTGTGTGTGGGGGGGTGTAATCAAGACACTGTCTCAAAAGAGTAGCCATAAAAATGAAATATACAGGTATCTGTTTCTCCAAAGATGAATGGAACTATGCATAACAATTGTCATAAACATTTGCATCTTAATTTCCATTCTAGCACATTGGACTTATTTTCACTTACCAAATATCAACTATTCCCATATTATCCAAGGTGAGAGGATACATAGTGAGTGTATCTTTTTATTCTGGAAACACACACACACACACACACACACACACACACACCTATGTTGGCTACAAAGTCAGTGTCATTTTAGACCCAGGTTGGAGGATGATGGCCATAGGTTATCTTTCTGATAACTAATTGTGTTGATGGTTTTCCTTTCAGGCCCAAACAAGTGCACGTGCTGCTGTCCTAAAAGAACAGCTGGAGCGAAAGAGAAAGGAAGCCTATGAAAGAGAGAAGAGAGTCTGGGAAGAGCATGTAAGCCTCTTGTACTTCTACCTTCCTGAAGAGTCAGTCAGGTTTGCAGTTCGTCAGCTCTGTAGCACTAAGGATCGAACCCAGGGCCTTGCATAGACTGTATCAGAGCAAGTCAGTGTAAAACTGTATGTGTGTGTGTGTGTGTGTGTGTGTGTTTTAAGTGTGTTTTTAAAAATCTTTCTCATGGTGAGCTCTTACCGTCATGTTCAGCTACAGTATCACAATCACAGGTATAAGGTCATTGTTCTTCCATATTTTTAGATTAACCTCACACGGTCCATTCTAACATCCTGCAGAGTCCATGAAGGTAGCTAGATAATGGTGTAGCTATCAAACATGGTGAGCACACCTGTAGTCCAGTTGAGCCTTCATTTTTTATTAATTAAATTCATTTATTTTTCACTCAACCACAGTTTCCCGGCCCTCTCCTCCTCCCAGTCCTTGCCCCTCATCCCCCTTCTCCCCCATTTCCTTCCCCCCTGTTTCTCTTCAGAAAAGGGGAGGCCTCCCATGGATCTCAGCTAGCCCTGGCCTATCAAGCTGATGTAAGACTAAGAGGATCTTTTCCTATTGAGGCTAGACGAGGCAGCCCAGTAGGAGGAAAGGGTCCCAAAAGCAGGCAGTAGAGTCAGAGACAGCCCCTGTTCCCACTGATAGAACATGAAGATCAAGCTGCACAACTGTAACGTGTGCAGAGGGCCTAGATCAGTCCCATGCATCCTCCCTAGTTGACAGCTCCGTCTCTGTGAGCCCCTATGGGCCCAGGTTAGTTGATTCTATGGGTTTTCTTGTAGTGTCTTTAACCTCCCTGTCAGCCTTATTTTTAAAATGCTGAGTTCAGGCTAAAATCTCAATGGGACATGAAGTTCTTTGATAATAGTTGACATGGATTTCACTGTTTGCTTCCTCACAGTCTTAGTCACAGGATCAGCTACTCCTTATTTGCTTCCATCAGTGTGCACACACAGACCCACTTTGGCAACAGGCCTCTACTTTCTTGCTTTGTTACTTATGTTACCTTAAGGTAGGGTGAATGTCTGTGTCTCAGTCCATTCTGTGACTGGCACGTAGGACACTGGCATACACATTTATCAAATGCTAGTTTTCTCTAGCCATGCAGGCTCTACACCTTAGAATAGCATGCCTTCCGCAGCTCAAGTTCATATGATTCAGAAAACCCAAACGAGGATTACCTTTGTCATGGTGGTGGTAAGAACAAGTGCATACATTTGTTGGGAATTTTGTGACTTTGCTTATTTCAATTTTGTGTCTAGAGAGTTGTTCAGGAAACATTTGTTTATTGAATATAGTCTGATATATGGAGAGAAAATATATCAGGATTGGAATGCTTGCCAGTTATTAGTCTGAAGTAGTTGTTTAAAGAAAGAGCATCCTTGGGTGCTACGGAATTATTCTATGTTTGGAGTATTAAATCAGGCCCCTTTGATACGGTCCTGACATACTTGCTCATCCTTACTAATCCATATATACAGATGAAGTGATATTTACTGTTCTGTGACTTAAGACTTGATAAAGCTTCTTACATTAGAGCTGGTCCCATTTTTGGTTACTCTTTTTACTTTTGACATTTGGTGGGATTGCTGATTAAGTTTCAGTGCTTTGTAACATTGAAATATGAAATAGAATATCTTACAGTGATAATTGAAAACCTTCGGGGAGATTCGAGAATGTCCTAAATTTGTGGAGCTTCGGAGGACATGGCATCATGTGTGCTTCCATAGGATTACTTTAAAACCTGTCTTGTAAGAACCAGGCACGTAGCTCAGTAGTACAGGGCTTGCCTGCTGTCTTACCTAGAGTCTCCATTGCTGGGAAGGCACCATGACCAAGGCAACTCTTACAAAGGACAATATTTCATTGGGAATGGCTTACAGGTTCAGAGGTTCAGTCCATTACCACCAAGGCAGGAAGTATGGCACTGTCCAGGCAGGCATGGCACTGGAGGAGCTGAAGTTCTGCATCTTGTTCTGAAGGGAAATGGGAGGAGACTGGCTTCCAGGCATCTAGGAGGTCTCAGAGTCCACCCCTACAGGAACACACTTCCTCCAACAAGGCCACGCCCCCTAATAACCCCCTAATGGTACCACTCACTCCTCAGGCCAAGCATGTTTAAACCACCACACCTGGCATGCCCCACACTCTGGATTCAATTGCTAGTACCAAGAAGAAAGAAAGAAGGAAGGAAGGAAGGAAGGAAGGAAGGAAGGAAGGAAGGAAGGAAGGAAGGAAGGAAGGAAGGAAGGAAGGAAGGTTGGTTTCTTATCTAGAATATGGTGCTGCATGCCTGTGTTCCTAGCAAAATAGAGGCTGAAACAGGAGTCTCATGCTGGGCCATGTGTCATGAGTTGGAAGCCAGCCTGGGCAACATGCACTTGAATACACACACACACCCACTCTCACACTCATATGTACAAGTCTGACTTAGAAAACTTTTCAAGTCAATGCTATAGTCTTGTTGAAATTTTTTATATTTAAAATTGGATGCATTTTATAAAACTATGCTTAGAAGGAAGTAAATATTTTTGACTTAGCCATGTAATCAATTTCATTTTTAAAATTGGCATGTTTGGTTTTAAGATTTCATGGATTTTATCATCTATAAAACTTAGTGAGTTTTTAAATACCTATTTTATTTTGAGAATTTCATGCATGAGTACTGTATTGACATGATTTTTTTTTTAACTTGGTTAGTTATTTATTTTTTTATTTTTTTTATTTTTGATACTTTATTTACATTTCCAATGTTTCCCCTTTTCTGGGTCTCCTCTTTGGAAGCCCCCTATCCCCTCCCCATCCCTACCTCTATGAGGGAATTCCACCTCCCACCCACCCACCCATGCCCCTATTCCCACCTTGACATTCCCAGTCTCCATCTTCCAACTTCACCTGTTTCCCCAGATACACTACATGCCCTATCAAACGCATAACCTCCTCCTCTTTCATTATCACCCCCCCCCCCAAACACAGCCTACTGAGCCCATTTAATGTTGCTCATGTGTATGTGATTAGGGCTGACCACATAGGATTGGCTAACCTACCAGGATTTGTCACTGGAAAAGACTGATAAGACTTTGTTGATTTCAGTTTTTTGTTACTTTAGTATTTGATAGCTTTCTGAATTAAGGAGTCCGTGTAATATCTTCTCCTTTGATAGTTAAGGTACTTTAATATCTTGTGTCACATTACTTTAAAAGAATGTGAATTTTTTTCTATTCCTTTTTTATTTATTCATTCACTTTACATCCTGATTGCTGCCCCCTCTTCTGGTCCCCATTCCCACAGTCCTTTCCCCTATCCCACCTTCCCCTTATCCCCTGAGAAGGTAGAGGCCTCCCTGGGCATCCTTTCACCCTGACACATCAAGTCTCTGCAGGGCTAGGCATATATATGCTCTCCCACTGAGGCCAGACAAGGCAGCCCAGCTAGAAGAACGTGACCCATGTACAGGCAACAGCTTTTGGGCTAGCCCCCGCTCCAGTTGTCCTGGGTCCACAAGAAAACCAGGCTGCACATCTGCTACATATGTATGGGGAAGTCAGCCCATGTACTCTCTTTGGTTGCTGGTTCAGTTTTTGAGAGCCCCCAAAGGGCCAGGCTAGCTGACTCTTTTGGTCTTCCTATGGATGTCCTAGCTCCTTCAGGGCCCTCAATCCTTGCCCCACCTCTTTCATAAGAATCCCCAAGCCCCATCCACTACTTGGCTATGGGTCTTTGCATCCCTCTGAGTCAGCTGCTCAGTGGAACCTCTCAGAGGACAGTTATGCTAGGCTCCTGTCTGAAAGCATAACAGAGTATCATTAATAGTGTTAGGCATTGGTATTTACCCAATGGGTAGGTCTCTAGTTGGGCCACTTACTGCTTGGCCACTCCCTCAGTCTCTGTGCTATCCCCTGTGCCTGCATTTCTTGCAGGCAGGATAGATTTTGGGTTGAAATTTTTGCGGAGGGTTGGTGTTCTTATTGCTCCACTGGGGTTCCTGCCTGGCTACAGGAGGTGGCCACTTCAGATTCCATATCCCCAGTGCTGTGCTGTGAGTCTCAGCTAAGGTTACCCCCATTGATTCTTGGGATCCTCCCCTATACCAGGTCTCTGGCACTTCCTCAAGATGCCTCTCATCCCCCACCCCTGCCAGCTACAGATTCCCATTCATTCACATGACCATCTGGCAGTTGCGCCTGTCTCTCCCCACACCTGATCCTGAACGCCCTTCCCCTCCCCTTCACCTTTCCCCACCCCTGCCTAGTTCCTCCCCTCCCTCTGCCTCCTATGACTATTTTATTCTTCCTTCTAAGTGAAATTCAAGCATCTTCCCTTGGTGTTTCCTTCTTGTTTAGCTTATTTGGGTCTGTGGATTGCAGTGTGGGTATCCTGTACTTTTTGGCTATATCCACTTATCAGTGAGTACATACCGTACATGTCCTTTTGGGTATGGGTTACCTCACTCAGGATGATATTCTCAAGTTCCATCCATTTGCCTGCAAAATTCATGAAAATGAAGGCACAATATACTCAAATTTATGGGACACAATGAAAGCAGTGCTAAGAGGAAAGGTCATAGCACTAGGTGCCTCCATAAAGAAAGTAGAAAATTCTCATGCCAGCAATTTAAAACTACACCTGAAAGATCTAGAGAAAACAAAGAAGCAAACACACCAAAGAGGAGTAGAAGACAAAAAAATAATCAAAGTCAGAGCTGAAATCAATCAATTACAAACAAACAAACAAAAAGCAATATAAAGAATAAAACCAGAGCTGGTTCTTTGAAAAACTCAGGAAGATAGACAAACCCTTAGCCAAACTAACCAAAAGACAGACAGTATCCAAATTAACAAAATCAGAAATGAAGAGACATAGCAATAAACGAGGAAATTCAAAGAATCTTAAGATCTTCCTTCAAAGGCCTGTGCTCCACAAAATTGGAAAATCTAAATCTTAATGAAATGGATGGTTTTCTAGACAGATACCACTTACCAAAGTTAAATTAAGATCAGGTAAACTATTTAGACAGCCCTGTAAACCCTAAGGAAATAGAAGCTGTCATTAAAAGTCTCCCAACCAAAAAATAAAGAACCCCAAGGCCAGATGGTTTTAGTTCAGAATTCTATTCTTTCAATTCCTCAAACTGTTACAGGAAATAGAAACAGAAGGAACACTGACAAACTCATTCTATGAAGCCACAGTCACCCTGATACCTAAACCACACAAAAATGCAACAAAGAAACAGAATTTCAGACAGACTTCTCTTATGAGCATTGATGCAAAAATATTCGCAAATTAAATCCAAGAACACATCAAAAAATCATGCACCATGATCAAGTAGGCTTCATCCCAGAGATTCAGGGATGGTTCAATATATAAAAATCCATCAATGTTATCTACCATATAAAGAAACTGAAAGAAAAAGAAATCACATCATCTCATAAAAGGCTGAAAAAAGCCTTTGATAAAATCCAACACCACTTCATGTTAAAAGTATTAGATCAGGGATACAAGGTGCATATCTAAGCATAATAAAAACAACATACAGCAAGCCAATAGCCAACATCAAATTAAATTGAGAGAAACTTGAACTAAAACTAGGGACAAGACAAAACTGTCCACTCCCTCCCTGTCTATTCAATGTAGTACTTGAAGTTCTAGCTAGAGCAATAAGACAACTAAAGGAGATCAAAGGGATACAAATTGGAAAGGAAGAAGTATCAGTATTTGCAGATGATATAATAGTATACCTAGCAACCCCAAAGATTCTACCAGAGAACTGCTACAGCTGATAAACACCTTCAGCAAAGTGGCCGGATATAAGATTAACTCAAAGAACACAGTAGCCCTCCTTAATACAAATGATAAGTGGGCAGAGCAAGAAATTAGAGAAACAACACCCTTTGCAGTAGTCATAAATTATATAAAATATCTTAGTGTAACTCTAGCCAAGCAAGTGAAAGATCTATATGACAAGAACTTCAAGTTGCTGAAGAAAGAAATTGAGGAAGATATCGGAAGATGGAAAGATCTCCATGCTCATGGATCAGTAGGATTAACATGGTAAAAATGGCCATCTTACCAAAAAGCAGTCTACAGATTTAGTGCAGTTTCCATCAGAATTCTAATAGTTATTTACAGACCTTGACAGAGCAAATCTCAACTTCATATGAAAAAACAAAGAAACCAGGATAGCTAAATAATCCTGAACAATAAAAGAACCTCTGGAAGTATCACCATCTCTGAACTCAAACTATACTATAGAGCAATAGTAATAAAAACTGCATGGTATTGGTATAAGAATAGACACAGTGATCAGAGTAGTATGTTAATATTTTGATTTAAGAATGACTTGAGCTCTTTTCACATAATCACAGCTTGTACTGAATCTGATTCTCTAGCGTCAGACCCTGTCCTAACTTAGATGTTTGTCTCCTACTATAGGCTTCTCTTAAGGTTTAGTTTAATATAGAAATACTTCTACTAATTATACTTTATAGCTTCCTTGAAAATATTAAGACCAAGTTAAAGAATTTTCACACTCAAAAACCAAGCTAAGTATATTACATGAAGATCTGGTTTTGGTTTGGAGACAGGGTCTCATAGCCCAGGCTGACTTTAAATGTACTGTGTATCTAAGGATGACCTTGACCTTTGCATCTTCTTTCCTCCATCTATGAGTGCTAGACTTTGAGGTATGTACAATCAAGCCAGGTTTAGAAAGTACTAGGGCTGGAACCCAGTGCTTTGCTAGACAAATGCTAGATACAACTGAGCTCTGACATAAGCCTTCCCTATGGCACCTGAGACCACATGCCTATATTTTGAGAGAGCTGCACTAATATCTTATTTATATAGTAGTTTATGAATTTAAGAATGGAATGAATAAGAAAAACTTCATTTTTAATGTTCTGAGTATCAAGATCATCCTCAGATTAGACAACTGTTCTACTATTGAACTCTGTCCTCACCCTGAAAGAACTTTTTGTTGTTGTTGTTGTTTTAACATTTAACAAATATATTTTATATAAAATAATACATGTTGGCATAGGTGTTGTGGGGTATTCACTAGAGAAGATTGTTCAGACAAAGGTTTAAGCCAATAGAAAGTCATCATTATCAGCTGGAGACTAAACTGGGTGTTCAAGATACGAGGGTAGCCCTGAGCCTCTCTCACAGTGAGCTTTTACGCATACAAGCGCACAGACACACACACACACACACACACACACACACACACACACCAAACTGTAACAGTAACCAACAGTACCCAATTAATGCTACTCAAACAATCCCTGTGGCTGTGGTGGTGCTCCGTGATGCCCATCCTAGTGTTCTGGGCTCTCCAATGAAATACACACAGCCTTTATATTTTGATATGTCTTAAACAGCTCAATGGTTAGGCCACTCTCTAACCTCTACATAGCTAGTCCACCCTCTGATTTCCCCAAGTTATTACTAAAATTTATATTCCATCTTTGTTGCTCTAGACCTAGTCAGGCAGCCCTCTTGGGCTGCACTCCCCTGACTCCTACATGGTGGCTATGTTCTCTGTCCTGCCCCTCTCTGGCATGGCCTCTTGGTTCTCCTTCCCCCTGCATAGTAGAACCCCCCTTCCTCTTTCTCAGCCTGCAAATCCTAAAAGTCCAGCCCCAGTCTGTCTTGGCCAGCTGTTGGCTGTCTACATCTTTATTTTATTTTATTTTTTTGATACTTTATTTACATTTCCAATGTTTCCCCCTTTCTAGGTCTCCTCTTTGGAGACCACCTATCCCTTCCCCCTACCCCCTCTCTATGAGGGAATTCTACCTCCCACCCACCCACCTCACTCCCATATTCCCACCTTGACATTCCCCTTTACTGGGGCCTCTCCTCCCCCTGATGGCCAACAAGGCCCTCCTCTGCCACATATGTGGTCCGAACCATGGGTCCCTCCATGTGTATTCTTTGGTTGGTGGTCCAGCCTCCAGGAAGACGGGGGAGAGGGGTGGTTCAGGCCAGTTGACACTGTTGCTTCCTCCATAGGGCTGCAGACTCCCTCAGCTCCTTCAGTCCCTTCTCCAACTCCTCCAACTGGGACCTCACTCTCAGTCCAGCAGTTAGTGTAAAGTGAAACTTGGGTATTCCAAACGTTTCGGCTAATATCCACTTATCGGGCCGGGGATCTCAGCTTTGGCCACAGGGCTCCATAGCCGATTAGCGCCGGGAGAGGAATACCCTCCCAGGAGCTTGGAAAAGCCGGGAGTGGGCCCAAGACAATCTCCAGAGCTCACCAGGAACTGCTCCGAACCTGCGAGACACAGGAACTGAGGTAGGCGGGCATAGAAACCCCCTGGATCCCAAGAGCGGCGGCTGAGGCAGGAGACGTCTGCCTGGGTCACCAGGGTTCCATAGTCAAGCAGCACCCACCAGGA
>CM052719.1:46262655-46279451 GCA_028551405.1 Uromys caudimaculatus
CCAACCAAAGTATACACATCTATGGACCCATGGTTCGGACCACATATGAGGCAGAGGACTACCTCGATGCCATCAGGGAGAGAGGAGAGGCCCTTGGGCCTGAGGGTGTTACAGGCCCCAGTAAAGGGGAATGTCAAGGTGGGAATAGGGGGATGGGTGGGCGGGTGGGTGCGAGGTGGAATTCCCCCATAGAGGTAGGGATGGGGAGGGGATAGGAGGCTTCCAAAGAGGAGACCCAGAAAAGGGGAAACATCGGAAATGTAAATAAAGTATCAAAAATAAAAAAAAAGTAAAAAAAAAAATCCACTTATCAGTGAGTACATACCATGTTCGTTCTTTTGTGACTGAGTTACCTCGCTCAGGATGATATTTTCAAGTTCCATCCTTTTGCTTATAAATTTCATGAAATCATTGTTTTTAATAGCTGAGTAGTACTCCGTTGTGTAGATGTACCACATTTTCTGCATCCATTCCTCTGATGAGGGACATCTGGGTTGTTTCCAGATTCTGGCTATTATAAATATGGCTGCTATGAACATGGTGGAGCATGTGTCTTTATTACATATTGGAGCATCTTCTGGGTATATGCCCAGGAGAGGTATAGCTGGGTCCTCAGGTAGTATTATGTCCATTTTTCTGAGGGTCCGCCACACTGATTTCCAGAGTGGTTGTACCAGCTTGCAGTCCCACCAACAGTGGAGGAGTGTTCCTCCTGAAAGAACTTTTTAACAAGTATGGATACAAGCAGATAGGGAGATGCCATAGGTGGCAAAGCTCCTGCTATGAGAAGCCTGAGTTCAAATCCACAGCACTGATATAAGAGCTGGCAAGGCAGTGTCCACCTGTAAGTACAGGGCTGGGGAGGCTGAGACGGGAAGAGCCTTGGGATTTGCTCAACAGCCAATCTAGAAAAATCTGGAAGCTTCAGGTTCACTGAGACATCGTACCTACTAAAAGAAGGTGAAGAATGGTTGAAGAAGACGAGGAACATCAATCTCTGGCCTTCATACATACATAAAAGTAATTATGGCTAAATGAAATATAACTCATTTAGCCAATTTGCATATGAGCATTTTTTTTCAGGATTTTGTCTTTGCCCTATGTTTAGGTACCCGCCTAATAATTTCAAAAATGACATTTAAGATAATCTTTACAATCATGAATTAAAATGGACTGTAAAGTTGTGAAGGCCATTTAATGCCATACTTACCTTGGTGAAATTCTTTCAACCCATTTTATAACCTCTACTTAATTATTCATACAACTCTATTACTTTTTTATCTTTTTGAATCTTGAGTTTTCTTTGAATTAATAAGGTAAAGCATTTGACTTGTGGCTCATTGTCTCTTGTGAACTTCTGTTCTAAGATCTTGAATGCACTACCTAGACTTTAAACTCTGATTATGCACACATGAGATTTTGTTTTTATTCTGCCTTTGAAAGCTCAGAAGCATGGTCCCTGTGACCTAACTCATCAGTAGTTCAATCTAGGCTTTTGGTGCTTAAGCCAGATGACCTTATTTGATAGAGGTTAAATCAGTACTTGCTGTATGTTTCACATTACTTATTTCATTTGATCTCTTCAGAAAAGAGAAAATGGGGACAGTGCTCTTTTGTTAGTGAAAAAAAAATGAGTCTTAGAGAGGCCAAGAAATAAGGAAAAATCACAACACTAGTGAGTTGGAGTTTGAAGCTTTGACTGTAGAAGTCAAGACTTTGACTTAGGGCTGCTAGGAGAAGCCAGGGCAGGGTGTCAGGAGGGCTACTGTCATCAGCACCTCTTCCGACCTGCACAGTCAGTCCTCCAGCCTGCACAGTCAGTCCTCCGGCCTGCACAGTCAGTCCTCCAGCCTGCACAGTCAGTCCTCCGGCCTGCACAGTCAGTCCTCCGGCCTGCACAGTCAGTCCTTCTGGCCTGTGCCATCAGTTCTTGCTTCATCTGTGGTGTTTCCGTCTATTTCAGACCATTAGCTTCTCTCAGTCACAGATTTGCTTCTTTCCCCCGTTCCATTATAGTTTGGAATCCTTTAGGACAGAACATTGAGCCTTACTGATTCTCAGTGTTCATTATCTACTTGGTGTTTGTTACAAATAAGAATATAATGCACCTTCCAGCTTGTTAATAATTTTTTTCTAGAAGACTTTGGGGGCTCATTTCATGAGACACTGTTGTACAGTGGTAACCAGTTTTATTTAGGACTGGAGAGTTTTCATGTTCACTGTTTGGTCAGCACATGTATCATAGGTTTCAACAACGAATAATTAAGGAATGAGAAAGATCCGTGCTATGCATAAAAGAGATGGGCTCTTCTATTTCTTCATGCAAATATGAAATCCAGCACATTTAACTGTGTATTCTGTCTCCTGCAGTTGGTGGTGAGGGTAAAAAGCTCAGATGGTCCCCCACCTTTGGAGCAACATGAAACAGGTGGTTCTCCCTCAAAGCAGCAGATGAAACCAGTTCTTTCTGTGACTTCAGCTTTGAAAGAAGTAGGCTTGGTGAGTTTCATAAAATTTAAAACTCCTCAAAGACTAGAGATTATTTTAAATAAAAATAAATTTAATGAATTGACATTAGTTCTTAATGTCTCCTTGTTTTTTCTAGAAAATATATCTTCTTGAATTTTTTGAACATTTTTGAACTGCATATTGGAACTTTTCTGCCCCTAGGTTTTATCTAGGACTCTATCATGGATAATACACCTTGAGCACTCTGCTTCTGAGGATTCCCCAGATACATAGTTCAATCAGTTTCACATCCAAAGTGTTTGAGAAAGAAAGGCATATTGTTGCTGCCGTGTCTCACACAGGCCTGTCTGTGATGATGGCATCTATAGTACTGAGTGATAGTTCTCGTCATTAAACCGTATACCTATGTAAATAGTACATAGTACTACAGAAAACTACATAGTTATATGGTAATGTCATTCAATTATATCTTGTAACTAACGTAGAAATTATTTGTTATATAGAGAATTTAGATAGGCTATATGCACTTACCCATTTTAAATAGAAGAATGAGCACCTGTGGGTTTTGGCAGGGTAGTAGAGTTCTTGGAACCAGTGTCCCAAGGTGCTGTGTATAGGAGTGGGGACATATGTTAAAATGACTTCCACTTTAAAGCAGTTTACTAACAGACTTGTAAGGTGGCTCAGTGGGGAACGGTGCTTGCCTCACTGCCTGAGCACCTGAGACTGATCCCCATGGTAAAGAGGATGACTCCTACAAGTTCTCCTCTGCCCTCCATGTGAATGTAGTTGTAGCAACAGCAGCAAGCAGGCACTCATGCTGGTGCATGCGCTACATAATTGCAGTAAAAATCATTTGAAAACAATAACTGAAAATAATGTGGCAAACACTTTCATACTCTAAACTTTGTGATTAGCAATTTTTTCAAGAATTATATCTCTTTAGCACTTAAAGTAGCTAACTCTAGAAACAAAGTTCCACCTATTTGAAATTTTGTAGCATAATAAATGATGTTCAGTGTAATTACATTTATTTTTTTTTAACCTTCTACTTCTGAGTCTCTGTAGGCCATCCAGATAATAAACTAATGTAAATGAGTATAAGTTTAAACTTGCAAGTATCTAAAAATATAAAGGCTGTTCTGGACTGAGAGAAATGGCCTAGAGCATAGAGTGCCTGCCTGGGCTTACATGGCCCTGAAAGCCATCTGCTGAGCCCAGCAACTCAGCAACTTCTGTTCTCCCTTCCTAGCTACTGCCTGTAACTTGCATTTCATGAGATTCATTAGGTTTTCTCATGCTGCAGAGGTTATTGATTACTGCAAAGATTTCTTAAAGCTTTGTGCAGAACATTAAACTATTTCACCCCTCAGTGCTTCATATAAGAATCTTTGTTGTCCCAGTGGGTTTTGTCTCTTTCTGATAATGACTTTGCATGTGCCGCATTGTTCACAGCAACTTGAGATCCCATTGTGTGATTTCCTTCCTGGTACCCAGTCTCACATCTCAAGTAGCTGTTCATCTCTCTGACTGCTTTCCTGGGTAAAATCCTCCTTGTCTTGTTTACATGTATTACTTTACATCTGACCACTATTCTCTTATGTTGTCTAAATATTAAAAAATTTGAGATAATCCATGTGACTAAATGGTTTTTCTTATTGTATTATATTTACAGAAACTGCTTGCTTAAAACTTTAAAGATTATTTAGTCACACTGAGCCATAGCCTTCATAACAACTAATCTTTTCCTTTTTATATATTTTTAAATATTAAGTTATTTAGAATATCTTCATTATGCTAATCAGAAGTAAAATTGCCATTATTAATGACACAAATAAGTAAGAATCTATTCTTGGTTCTTTCTAACCTCTTTCCTTAGAGAATAAAGTAAGTTGTCAATTATGTCTAATGTTTGGGATGTGTGTATGTGTGGGGGGCTGGGGAGTTGTGGGGTGCACACAACATAAAGATGGTTTCAGAGTAACACAGCTCATCCTGAATTACTTTTATCTACCAAAACATCCCCTGGGACTGAGAATTTAGCTCAATTGGTAGAACACTTGCATGAGGCAAGTTCAGTTCCCAGGATCATTTCTTTTTAATGTTTGTTTATTTTATGTGTAGTGGTGTTTTGCCTGCATGTATGTCTGTGCACAGCATGCATGCCTGATGTCCTCAGAGACCAGGAGAGGGTGTTAGATCTTTTGAGCTGGAGTTACAGGCAGTTGTTGATACTGGAACCTGGTTCCTCTGCAAGAGCAGCCGGTGTTCTCTACTGAGCTCTCTAGCCACCAAAACCATATTTATGAAAGAAAGAAAGAAAAAGAGAGGGGGGGGGAGGGAGGGAGAGAAAGAAAAGAAAAGAAAACAAAAGAAAACAAAAGAAAAGAAAAGAAAAAAGAAAGAAAGAAAAAAAGCAAAAATAGAGACCCTTTTTCTAGCTCTAGTAAACAAAGTATATGGATTTTCTTTTCACATCTTTTGTTGACTTTAAATTATAAATTAGGTCCTGAGGAGGACAAAGAGATAATTGTTAGCTGTAATCAACAAATGTGACAAATAATTGAGAATTGACCCTTGTATATATTAATCTTGTTGACTGATAATGTTTAAATGTTTATCATTACTGATAATGAAAGAAGTTGTGACATTTTACAGGAATGAGAAAAGTTCACAGGGGTCAGTTAAATGAAAAACTAAAAGAAACAAAAATATCAACTGATTTACCATAAAGTTTTAAATGTTTTTTTCTCTTACTCTTTAACCATCTTGTTTTTAAAGGATGAAAGTTTAACTGATACCAAAGAAACTTCAGAAGAAATGGAAAAGAATAGCAGTGCTATTTCAGTAAGTAAAGTTTTCAAAACTTCTGTCAGGCATTTTATTTAATAATATACTTACTAAGGTGTAACTGTTTCAGAGTAAGCGAGAAATACTGCGTAGGCTAAATGTCAATCTTAAAGCTCACGAGGACGAGAAGGATGCGCATCATCACTCTGAGTCCTGTGGGGCCGCTGGTCACAAAGATGAGAAGGAAAATGCAGTTTCCTCTGATCGCAAGAAGTGGGAGATAGGAGATCAGCTTGTGATTCCTCTGGATGAAGTGACCCTGGATGCATCCTTTGCTTCAACTGAAAGTACGTAGGAATATGTTAATGTCATGACTTGGTTTATCACTCCTATAAACTCATATCCTGGCCATCCAAAGGAACCAACATGTGGGTGGCTTGAAAGGTAGAAGAATTCTGGGCATCTCCTCATGGGCATGAAGTATCTTCTAGTAAAATATAAAGAACATTTAAGAAAAGTTTGGTCTTTGCAGTAGCAAAGATTTTTATTTAAGAGTGTAATCAGAGGAGAGAGAAGTAAGGAAATGTATTTAAATTGTTTGAACCCTTTACACCATGTTAAATTGTTACTGTTTTTGTTCTTGGAGTGAAGGGGGTGCTTAGTGGGGAAACAATGTCTCACTGCATCTAGGACTGTCCTTGAACTCAGACTTCTTTTCTCTGTCTTCCAAGTGCTTAAATTACAGGCATGTGTTGCCCAGTTCCCAGCTCTTTGTTTTATGAGATACACTAAATATATGTATACCAGGCTAGCCTTGAACTTATAATCCTCTTTCTTGCCTCTGCCTCTGAATGCTGAGTACATGCCACTTTGCCCAACTCTAGCAGTAATTCCTAATAGACATTTAAGAGGAATTTTGTGATTTATGTTGCAAGAATTCCCAATTCTCAACTGTGTTCTTATTCTTACATTATTCTAGGCACTGGAAATACATTTTTTTTAAAAAACAACAACAACAGACACATATGGTCTCTTGAGTTCACACTCTAAACAAACAAGTATGACTATGAACAACACTTGTTTTAACTGATTTCAATAACTATTTTTGTCAAATTCTTTTCAGTTGTACGGAAGCCCATACAACTTTATGCTGTATGCCAACTACTTGTAAGCTGCAGAAACATGATGATAGTAAAGGACAGTCTAAGGAGGGTAGGATAGTAATAGAAAGGGTGGCAAGTAAAAAGGAAATTGTAGTTGATAAACAACACACTAATAACAATGAGCCATTCAGAGAATACTTACAGTGGCAGAAATGAGTCTTTGGAAGTCAAGCAAGTGGTTTCTTTAAGCACTTGGTGAAAGTAGTAGTTAGCTGAGCCAGAGCCCAGCCAGGGGTTTAGGCAGAGAATAACCAGGACTCAGGGGTAAGAGATTTTATCTCACCATGTCTCACTTTGTATCCCTTCTTTGAGCTTGTGATTGTCTTGTTTGTCCTCCAAGTTCTGGAATGACAGGTGTGTACCACTGTCCCTAGCTCCTAGCCCTTGTGAAGCTTAGGGAACTTGATATAATTCAACATAAATGGCTAAAGCTCAAATTTTATGACAAGAAAATGAAACAAGGAGCCTTGGGAGGACTATATAGATCCTTATCATAAAGAGTTTCTGCTGACTTCAACAAATATTACAGACTTATTAGCATGGAAGGGAGATTTTAAAATTGGGTCTTCCTGGTAGTTAATGTAGACACAACTGGTCAAAGTGCAGAGAATAAATGTAAGTGGAATGCTTAGCCATGAGTGGAATATCTATAACACACACACACACACACACACACACACACACACACACACACACACACACACACACACACACACACACTGGCAGATGGCAAGGGAGAGGGAGAGATGACCTGAGAGCACACAGGCATGTAGGAACTGTCATAGAAGAGGGGCTGGAAAGATTGTAAGACCAGAGTTTGAAGATAACTAGATCAGAACAGCATCTTCTGGGCATGGCAGGAGCACTGCAGTCATAAATTCATAGTGCTGTGGTTGTCTATAGGAGATCAAGCCAGTCAACACTCTCTCATGGAGAGGGAAGCAGTCTGTGGGCTTCTATCCCTAACTAACTATAGAGAGTTCATGGCTTCTGGGGGAGGGAGAGTCGGAGGGTTTCTTTTCTTTTTCTTTTTCTTTTTCTGTTTTTTTTTAAGCCTGTTAATCTCTGTCATCCTCCACTGAATGTCCATGTACCCAGGAAGTGTGTGAATAGCACAAATTTGACTCAGGGTTTTTTGGGGTAGGGTGGGTTTTTTTTTTCTTAAGGACATGAAATGAAGTGGGAGGAGAGGTGTATCTGGGTGGAATTGAGGATAAATATGATCAAAATACAGTGGATGAAATTCTCAAAGAATTAATAAAAATGTTTTTAAATAAATTAAAGGGAAGTCATCAAATGTGTTCTCTAGACAAGAAGGTAGTAAATAGTATACATTTATAGCTCTTATGGTATCTGTTAAAGTCAATTTTGAGACCTGAAGAACAAAGCATCAGTATGTTTGAACATGGTTTTGTACAGTTTTTATTTATAAACATTGAAATTTGAGTTTTATGTAATTACTTTCGTATATTCTGTTTCTGTTCTTGGAAAAAGCTTTTGATTACTTCCTGGAGCATTTCTATAATAGGCGCTTTAAGTCGTTGTTATGTAAGCCAACATCTGTGTTACATTGTGTTGGCTGTCTCCTGTAACAGTAAAGGTTTTGTATTTCTTTGTATGTCAAGGAATTTCTAATCATGTCTCCATCTTTAATATTGGCTAATGAGACTTGCTTACGGCCTACGATAATGTTGACAGAGTTGTGTTAACAGGAATCATCCAAGTTAGGGTTAGCTGTAAGTTCCTGTCTTTCCTCATGTGGTTCATGGCTTTGGTGTTAGCTCATTTTTCACAGCCTGTCCATGCTATTTGGAATGTTAGCATATATTCCACCTCCTAGTCTGGGACCTGGACAGTAGTCTATTAATTCAGTTTCCAAAATCTTTGATAGGATACACCAGACTAGATCCATGTGTACACTTAGGAACAGTAACCTGAAGTACTAATAAATCACATTACAGGATCACACTCTCTTGAATTTTGTGATCTCACTGTCACCTAGTGTTTTCTGGTTTTTGAGAACACTTCTTTGTCATCTAGCCAGTAAGCTGAAAGTTTGGGTTTGAGCTGGTTTTGTACTTAGAGCCACTTACCCGAATGTTAATGAGAGGCAGTTTTGTCCTGCCCAGCCTCTTGATGGCATACCTCTACTGAATAGAAGAAGCTGCCTCTCCCCAGTTCTCTCTTGTCTTGGCTGCCATTCTCAGCCACTCCTACACTCACAACAGTCCAGGAAAAGGTGACATGAAGAGATTTAAAGTAAATAGCATGGGCCTTCCTTTTCTGTTTATCAGGTTAGAGCAAGAGAGCTATGTCCTGGAGCGCTGGGCTCCAGAACCTTGGAGGTGGTTCTGGCAAACACTGGGTGCTCCACCACAGGCTGTGTGCTTTGCATTTGTGTCTCCTCCACACAGCAGCTGCCTTTCCTGTCAGGGTTAGAAGGCTGTTCTGTGCAATTCATCCTGGCTCTTACAGTGACAATATAACTGAAGCACCAGGGTGGCATGGACTCACTTTCTTCTACCAAAACCCACAACTTTGTTTTAAAGAGGCTTAGCATTTCAAGTCTTTTTGCACTTACCTACTCAGTTGTCATTTCTGATGCTTCGATTCATGTTTCTATATAGTGTCATTTTCCTTCTCACTAAATATACTCCTTCTAACATTTCTTATTAATAAAATTGGTAGACTGTTTAACCTTTGTAAACTGAGAAGATGTTTCATCTTAGTTTTTATTTAATTGTATAGGTGTATACCTGAATGTATGTATGTGCATCACGTGCATGCAGGAGCCAGTAGAGGTCAAATGAAGCATAGGGTATCTGGAACTAAGAGTTACACGTGGTTGTGAGCCTATATGGAGGTATGTGAACCAAACCAGGCACTCCGCAGGAGAGCTAAGTGCTCCTACCCACTGGGGAGTCTGTTGTCTCTGGCTGGAGAGATGGCTCAGCACTTAAGAATACTTGCCATTCTTACCGAGGACCCAGGTTTAGTTCCCAGCACCCACATAGTAGTTTACAACTACCCATGACTCTAGTTATAGGGGAAAAGCTCTCTCTTTTGGCCTCCTCCAGCACCAGGTATGCACACGATGATATAATCAGACAAGACACTCATACATTTAAAATGTAAATATTTTATTTCTATTTTGAATTAAAATATAATTACATCATTTTCGTGGTTTCCTTCCCTCTCTCTAATCCTTCTCATGTACACTCCACCCTGTTCTCAAAAACATTTTTAAAATACAAAGATGCTTCCTCTGGATATAGCATTCTAGATGGCTCTTTTATTCTTCTGTGTTCAAAAAAAAAAAATCTCCTTACCATCCTCTTTCAGGAAACAGTCCTCCATGTTTCTCCTTACCGCCCTCACAGGAGGCAGAGCCAGCATACGTCTTCCTACCGTCTTCTCATGGGAGGAACGGCCTTCTTATGCCTCCTTTCCATCTTCTCCCTGTACATACATGACTATTTTTGTGATCACCATGACACTTCCTTTCTTTTACCATATGTCCTATATTATTTTATGTCTATGAGTGTTTTGCCTGAATGTGTATCTGTGCACCATGTGCATGCTTGGTGCCTCCAGGAGTCAGAAGAGGCTATTGAATCCCCCTAGAACTGGTTCCAGAGCATTGTAAATGCTGTGTGGGAGCTGGGGATCAGCCCCAGTCCCCTGGACAAGCTGCCACTGCTCTGAGCTGCTGGTCCACCCCTCCAGCCCTCTGATGATTTTTCTGCACTTCTGGGTTACGTAGTATGGTTGTAAAGTGTCTTGGCGTGGTTTGCTTCCTATTTCCTCTCCTTGAGCTCACTGAAATTCTTCCATATGTGAGCTTATAGCTTTTGTCTAGTTTGCAATTTTTCATACATAATTTCATTAAAAATTTTCTAATGGCATTCTTCCTTTCCAGTTTCAGGCCAATGAGAGACCCTGTCTCAAAACAACAGCAATATGCAAAACCAAGCTCGGTAGCAACACATGAGAAATAATAGCCAAGGCTGTCCTCTGGCTTCAACATGCAGTGCATACATTCACACAAGCGTGCACACACAAAGGGCTAGGAGGTATAGGACAGTAGGAGACAATGGCTTGACTCAGAAGGAAAAACAGAATACTTTTGGAAGAAAGATGACAAAGTGAGGACTAGATTTTATGTTATCTTTGTCATAAAAGAGGCATTGCGAGCATGGAGAAATTAGTGTCATTATTCTACCACAGGAAGAAATGAAACCCATTTTAAAAGTGAATGGAAGGCAAGGACACACAAAATGATGTAAAACTTTTATAGGAAGCAAAGTGGAAAGATAAATGGAGTTATGTAATAGGGATGCAGAGACTTTGTAACTCTCTACAAAGATGCGAAACTAAAGTGCACGGTTAAGACGACAAAGCAGATCAAGCTGCTCTGCCAGCTTAGGACTGTTGGCTTCTGTGGCAGTTAGGACACAGCTCACAGCCCCCCCCACACACCCTTCCCACCCCTGTTTGTTCTTCGTGCCACTGTACCCATTTCCTTTACCAGCTCACTAGGACCTGCTCCTGTCTCACTGTCTCTCAACACCTGAGCCGCTCCTCCCACAGCTCTGACCCCTCCCTCTTCTCAGGGCTCTTCTATGGTGTTTGCTCCTTTTATCCACTCTCTCAGTTCCTGAGATGTCACCATTTTTGAAAGTTCTCTGTTACAGCATACTTCTTCAAACATGCCTACTACCTCTCCTTCTGCCCTTGCTTAACTTATTTTTCCCTACCAGTGAACAAAACTGTTCAGTCACTAAAGACCTTCATATTGGTAAATTGTTTTATAGATCTCCGTACATTCAGACATATATCTTCTTCTTCCCTCAAGGAATAATAAACCTCATTTCTTTTTAATTTTTTAAAAAGAGAGATCATGGTGGGATTTTCATAGGTTATTTCCATTGATAATCATCCTGTGATTTTTTTTTCCTTCCTTTGTGTATCTTGTATTTCCTTTTAATGTATGAGCATTCTAGCTTAGCTTCTCTGACATGCACCATATATTTTGGGCTCTCATGTCTGTAACTCTTATTTATACATGAAAACAGTCAATAAGTAAACAAAAGGACACATAACTACTGTTGTGAGATGTCTGCGGTGGGAAGCTATAGCTGACTTAGCTCCTAGATCAGAGATTCTCAACCTGTGAGTCTCAACACCTTTGAGGGTCAAACACTTTCATGGGGTCGCCTGAGACCATCAGAAAACATAGATATTTACGTTACAATTGATAACAGTAGCAAACTTATAGTTGTGAAGTAGCAAAGAAATAATTTTGTGGTTGGGGGCTCACCACAGCCTAAGGAAGTGTTATAAAGGGTCACAGCATTGGGAAGGTTGAGAACCACTGTCCAGGACTAATAGGCCATTGCCAGTATGAAAGACTGGGTGCTGGGCAAAGGTGAGAAATACACCAGAGCTTCCTGGAAATTGTTTAAAAAGTAAATTGTATTTTATTGCTTATTTATTTGTTTTGGTAAAGGTCTTGCTATATTCACCTGTCTTCCAGCATGGGACTCATGCCTCAGAACCTCTTAGTTCTAGGGTTCCATATATGCCACCATGCTCACATTGTCTTATTTTCTTAAGAAAGTTAGGTTATAAATAAGCTAAAAACATAAGAACTGGGTAATCAATTCTACTTCTTCATTAGCCTGGTATAATAGTGTCCTAGAATCTTGAGGGATCATATAGACTTATCTCTAGCAAACATGAAGACCAATCCTTCCTATTACCAAGTAATTGCTGGCATTAGCTTGTGTGTGCGTGTGTGTATAAAACTTTTATTCACCTGATCTAATTGTCATCTCAGAGGCTTACTGCTGAATAAGCTCACCCTTTCTAGCTCTTTCTGAATTCTGGCTGGTTCAACTCAGCTGTTCTGGCTCAAACAAGCTGACCGAGTCAATCTGACTTCTCTGGCTTCTTACTGAACTGCTCTGCCTGGCCTTAAACTAACTCTAGCAAGCTGTTCTAATCTTCTGGCTCCTTCCCATTCTCTGGCTTATTATGTCTTCACCTGTTTTCTCTGAAACCTGTCTCTGTAAAACTTGCAAGGTAAAAAATTGCCACTGAATTCCACAAACTCAATTCTACTGCACTACCTCTCAACTGACTAATAACTAACTGACTGACCAGAACTGACTCCACTCAACTGAACTGACTAACTGGGACTGAGTAGAACTCAAGAGATCTGCTTGCCTCAGTCTCCTGGGATTAAAGGTGTCTCTATATTCTAACAAGAGCAGCCATGTTGCTAGATTAAAATTCCTCTGAGTATATATGTGCATATATATGTATATTATATGTGTATATATATGAGTGTGTGTGTGTGTATGCATGAATATGTATGTATTAGGATTCTCTAGCGTCACAGAATTTATGGAATTAATCTGTTAAGTATATAAAGAGAATTTATTGGAATGACTTAACAGGCTGCAATCCAACTAACCCAACAGTGGTCAGCAGTTGATTGGGAAGTCCAATAATCTAGTAGTTGCTCAGTCCCATGAGGCTGGGTGTTTCAGCTGGCCTTCTGTACAAGCTGGAATCCATAAGTAGGCTCCAATAGATGTGCTGGCATGTAAGTGCAAGCAGGCAAAGAACCAACTCTTCCTCTTTATGTAGACCTCCATCAGAGGGTATGGCCCAGATTAAAAGTATGCCTCAAACTCTGGATTAAAGGTGTTTATCACCATGCCTGAACCTAAGTTTTTCTTTAATTCCTTTTTTACAAGATCTTTATAAGTTCTGGCGTGTAGTTCATTCCAGAGATAGTCAAGTTGACCCCTGAGAATAGCCATCACAGTCCAACCCATGTCAATTTGACACATAATCATATCTCCTTATGTTCAAATGAAAACAAGAACCAGGTCATAAGAATACCTAACATGAAATAACTATCTGTAGATCAACTGCAGATGTGTAAACAACAAGCTTAACTGGGTGAGATCCTGCCCCAAGGTCACCAGTCCCTTAATTCCAGTTAATATCCTTTAACACAGGATTTAGCTCCATTCCACTTCCTGAGGCTCCTTACTCTTTGAACTGTACATTTTTAATATTTCTTTTCTTACTTTTCTATGCTTGATCAAATCACTCCTCATAAGAGTGAACCATGGGACAAAGTCTAAACTAGGATTTTTTGGGACTTCCTTTCTCAGTGCAACAATCTAAATCTCTTTACCTTAGCTTCAGGCATACTCTTCAGCCAAGGGCAAAAAGCAGCCACATTCTTCACTAAACTAACATAAGAATGATCTCTAGCAACATACTAAAACTCTTCTCCTCTGAAACCACTTTAGCCAGGCCCCTAGAGTTCAAACCACCATCAACACCAGTGGCTTCCATATTCCTACTAGGATGGCCTATAAGTCCCACTTAAACATTTCACTGCTTTCCAAATCCAAAGTCCCCAAATCCACGTTTCTTCAAACAAAAACATGGTCAGGCCTATCACAGAAATACCACAGTCACTGGTACCAGCTTCTGTGTTAGGGTTTTATTGCTGTGAAGGCACAGCATGACCAAGACAACTCTTACAAAGGCAAACATTTAAGGGCTAGCTTAATCCATTATCATAGTAGGAGGAGCTCGAGAGCTCTATATCTTGATCTGAAGGCAGCCAGAAGGAGGGACTGGATCACACTGGCCAGATTTGAAGATATATATAAGACCTCAAAGCCCCCATCTCTATAGTGACACACTTCCTCTAAGAAGGCTACACCTCCTAATAGTGCCACTTCCCATGGTCCAAGCATATTCAAACTACTACATTCTACTCCCTGGCTCCCATAGGCTTGTTTAAACACGTGATGAGTCTATGGGGGCCATACCTAGCCATAGCATAATGCAAAATACATTTATTTTAGTCCAACTTCAAAAATCCTCATAGTCTATCACAGTCTCACCAGTGTTTTAAAGTCCAAAGTTCAAAATCTCTTCTGAGATTCATACAATCTCTTAACTGTAATCACCTATAAAAATCAAAATCAAAAACCAGATCACATACTTCCAACATCACAGGACATACATTATCATTCCAAAATGTCATGGTGAGGAAATACCGGACTAAAGAAAGGTCAAAAACAAGCCGGGCAAACTCCAAACTCTTCATCTCCATGGCTGATGTTTAACTCCTTTCAGCTTTGTTGGCTGCTTCACAATTTTATCTCTTGGACTGGTTCCACTCCCTATTAGCAGCTTTCCTCAGCAGGTTTCCCACAGTTTTACCATCTCCAACATCTTGGGGTCTCCAAGATGGCTTCTTGTTCCAATGTCTGGGATCCACACATGATCTTCTGGGCTCCTCCAAAGGGCATGCGTCACTCTCCAGCTCTGCCCTCTGTAGCACTCTAAGCTCATGTTGATCCACTTCACTGCTACTACTGTTTTTGGTGGTCATCCCATGGTACTGGCATCTCCAGTACGCTGGGGTCTTCCACTGCAACTAGGCTTCACCAATAGCCTCTCATAGGCTCTCCTTGTGGTGCTAAGCCTCACCTCCTTTGCATGACCCCTTCAGTCCTGGGCTGTCAATTGCAACTGAGTCTGCACCTTCACCAGTGGCTTTCCCTGGCCTCTCACAGTGCCAGGCCTCAAGATGCTCTCCATGACCCCTTCATGTCTTCAAAACAGTACCACCTGGGTGATACTTAAAATCACCACAAATTTGTTAGTTCCAGCTAACTGGCATCAATTATATCAGTGACCCTTTCTATTCTTGACTCTAAAGCCAGAGCCACGTGGCCAAAGCTGCTGAATTCTGCTGCGTGCTGGGACTGGGACATGGCCCTCCTTGTTCTAGTACATTATCACCAGCTTTCTATTTTCAACCTCCTACCTAAACAACTACCGAAGCTCGGCTGTCCTGGAACTTGTTCTGTAGACTGACTTTGAACTCAGAGATCTGCATGCCTCTGTCTCCTGTACATGTATATGTATATATGCATGTATATGTTTGTGTGTGCATGTGTGTCTATATATATGAACATGTTTGTAAACATTTCTTCCTTTATTTTGTATTATTTTAAAACCAATTTTCATTATTTGCATTGTTGTTGACTTTATTTTTAAGTGTAAATACTGCATTTAAAAATGGTGTAATATCCCATTGTGTTATCATACATAAGTTCCTAGAATTTTATAAAGAAAAATTTCAAATGTGTAGCAAAATTTAAATAATGTTACAGTGGTCATTATAAATCATCTATTTACATATGCCATTAGTGCCTTACTGTACTTTGTCAATATCTAAGCTCTATGTGTCAGTCTTATGTTTGACATAACTCAGTGTAAAATGCAGATGTTAGTATTCTTTTCTATAAGGGTTTCACAGCATGTAGTCATCATCAGAATTCACTAATAGATGTTTTCTCCTTTTCTATTACTGCACGGATAATGGTATGCACACACTGTGATTGTACATTTGATGAGTTCCAGCAAAGTATGGACCTACATACTGCATGACGCTAACTGCTAGTAATACGTAGAGCATTGCCATCGCCCCACATTGCGACAGCCCTTCCTCAATCCTTTGTCTTTTGTCTCCCTGAGGCTATTTTGTCTAAGATTCTCCCATTTTAAATTATCTATTCTCATTCCAGAATGCCATGTAAGATAGCCCTCTAAGTTTTTGTTCCTTTGTTCCTGGCTTCTTTGACTTATCATAATCCTTTGTGAGAGGCATCTGTGTTGTGATTTTTAATAATTTATTTCTTTTAAAGAACTCTTTATTGGTATAGTCATTTTTACATTCTGTTGCTCAGTGTTAGGTTACGTTACTATATCTATCCCTCTCCTCTGCTCAATCTATTTAGGCATTTATATTGAATGTGGGTTTGCCTCTTTTAATCCACTCAACACCTAATTAGTAGTTTTATACTATTTACATTTTGCACAATTTAAATATACCACCTTGCTTTATTTTCTCTGATCATCCATCTGTTTTTTCCTCTATTTCCTCTTGCTTTCTTAGCTATAGTCCATTACTCTGCTAACTCAGAATGATTTAGAGTTGACAGTATATATTTTTATGGAATGTATTTTCAAATGGTTTCAGTGCTTAGCCTATAGTGGACCATAACAATCTTGTGCTTATTCTCTTCCTCCCTTTGTGCTGTTATTGTTATGGATGAGGCACTTACTTTGCTTGTATTTATGCTATCAAGTTCATAATCTATGCTAGCCATTAGTTCTCTAGGGAAACTTAGGCAGTAAGTGAAAAGCTCCTATATGTCTATTTTGTGTTTGCCATTTCCAGTGTTCTTTATCTTCTGTGAAGAGGAACTAAGAGTTGCTATGCTGTAATCTCATTAATTAAGTTCTTTCAATGTGTCTGTGTCTGTG
>CM052719.1:46279551-46324334 GCA_028551405.1 Uromys caudimaculatus
TCCTCTGTGTGCAGTGTATGGCTGTCCTCTTCCTCCTCTGTGTGCAGTGTATGGCTGTCCTCTTCCTCCTCTGTGTGCAGTGTATGTCTGTCCTCTTCCTCTGTGAGCAGTGTATGGCTGTCCTCTTGCTACTTCTCATTCTCCTTAAAGGTCTGGTGTCAGGAAGTTTGGTGGTGACACCTTGTTATCACATCCATCCTATTGTTTGGCTTGTGTTTCTTGGATTTGTGATTCATAGCTCTTGCCAGTTTAGGAATATTCTTGGCTATCATTTTTCCTGGTTTTTTTTTTTTTGGGGGGGGGGGTCTTCCCTCCTACAAGTCTAGTATCAATATTTCTCCTCATTCTTCTTCTTCCTTTCTTCTTTCAGTGATGGGGTCAATTCCAGGGCCTCTGCATGCTATCAAGTACTCTACAGTTGAACTCCCTACCAGGCCAACATTCCTTACTTGTCACTCCCATGGTTAGTTTTCTTTAGTTTGTTGAACCAACAGAATTCAGCTGTGATAATCACTATAACTGTCCTTCTCCAGTAAGTAGTCTCATCATCTCTGTCATTTGGACATTGGTTTTGATTGGTCGATCATACTATTCTTGATTATTTTGTTTAGGGACAAAATACTAAATTTTTTATGGCATTTATTTTTTATATTTCTATCATTATCCTTGACCTTTTTTGTGGAATACAGTTAAGTTAGTTATAAATATCTTGATCCTTGTAGGTCTTCTTCCTAAGCTCTGTTAAGTGGGATCAAGCAGTATTTAGTCTATGGCTAATCTTTCCCTTCTACACAGTCAACAACCTTTCTGAGCAATCTGTCTAATGGCTCATTCGTGAATTATAAGTATTTCTGTTCTCACTGACGGAAATAGGATGTATCTCTGACTCTTCATAAACTCCAAGCCTTACTCGTCCCTTCCTTTTGGGTGGGTTTCTCTCAAGACGTCAGTGATTCCCTTGCACTGACGTGCAAACCAGTGTTCATGTGACATGCATCAGCTTTGTGACACCCATTTTCTCTACGTGTGTCCTAGCTTTTGGTACTCCTTCTGACAGACACTAGTCCTTTAATCTTCCTTAGACTCCAGGTTCTGTCCTTTCAACTCAGACTGACCACCAGTCCTGCCTGGTTTTCTCCCCTTGCCTTAAAGAGATTGATTTTTAAAATGAGTATTCGGTTTTTCCAGTTTTCATTTGTTCCAGAAATTTTCTTTTCTATTGGTATTACTTGGCACTCTTCATCACATATCAAATAACTTTCACTTCTGAGTTTTATTCCTATTTTTCATCCAGTTTTAACCACTTTAATTAAAATTTTATTATAAAGAAGTTATGGATAAAAAAAAAATCACATAGCAGGATTAGACAGACCCAAAGTCTTTCATGCATCTCAGCGAATTTTTATACTGTGAGAACAGCCATTCTAATGCTGTGCGGCTTCACATTGGCTTTTACTCTGCAGTTATGTTTGTATATATTTATCCACCAAAATTTATTTATTTATTTATATTTATTAATTTATATACAAGCTTAAAACTAGAAAAACAATTAGGTTTGTATCTTCTTTCATGATTCATGTGTCTTTTACCTTAGCCATACTTTTGAAAATTAGGTCCCTCATGCTAATCATGTCAGTGGTACATAGAAAACTGAATAATTACTTGCTGATTTGCATTTCCCATTATATCTTGGAGTCTGTTTGCTGTTCCCCTTTATACTACATCCTAAATCCTAATAAAGCATCTTTCAGATGGTATCTTAGTCAAGGTATTATAAAGGAACATAACTTACAGAGTGAATCTGTATTACAAGAGGGCATATTAGATTGGCTTACATGGCCCAGTTTGGGTCTTCCAAAAATGTCTGTCTCACACCAAAAGGCCAAGAATCCAGTAGCTGCTCACTCTGTGAGGCTGAATGCTTCATCATTCCTAGTCTGGTACTAAAGGCCTGAAGGATTCCAGAGAGCACTGATCTTTAGTTGATATTGAAGTCCAAAGAAAGTAGGTTCTGGAATCAGGGAAGGAATAAAGCAAAGATAGAAGCAGCAGCAACAGAGAAGATGAACTTGCCAGTGAGAGTGAAGGCAAGCAGGCAAAAAGCAAAGCTTCAGAGACCTGGTCTGCCACCAGAAGGTTCTGTCCAAATTAAGGGTATATCTTCCGACTTCAAATAACCTGATCAAGAAAATCTTTTACAGGTGTTCCTAGTGATGTGCCTTTTAGCTGATTCTAAGTCCAGTTTTGTTGACAACCAAGATTAAACATCATAAATAGCCTTAAAAAAAAACTCTCTCCTTGTGTGGGCTATAATTATAAGGCCATATTAATGTTTACCCTGTAATATAATATGGATTACTCTTAAGTATATATATTTGGGGTTTTATTTTTTTATTTTATTTATTTCTTTTATATGTATGAGTGTTTTGCCTGAATATATGTCTGTTCATCAGTTGGTGCCTGGTGTCTGAAGAGGCTAGAAGAGGCCTTAATATCTACTCAAGCTGAAGTCCCAGATGTTTGTGGACCCACGTGGGAGCTGGGAAATGAACCTGTTTCCTCTGAAAGGACAGCTAGTGTTCTCAGTCACTGGCCATCTCTCCAGTCCCTGTACTCATGTTTTATTACCAAATATCCTGATGACTCTAATATTTTTTTTGCTTTGCTAAATTTTATTTAAATTAGTTATCCAGAATTATTATTATTGTAAAAAGGCTTATGATATGTAACCTAACATAAGGCAGATTTTCTTAGACTGTTTTCTTCCTTTTAGCCCATGTGTATATTTACCTTATAATTTATTTTCATATTAGCTTTTAGCATGAAGCACTTAGTTGCATAATAGGCATTACTAAACAATGAATTGCTCCATTTTTGAGGATTATTTTCTTATATTTCTTTCCTCACAGAACATACTGTGGGAGAGGTCATTAAGTTAGATTCTAATGGTTCTCCAAGAAAAGTTTGGGGGAAAAGTCCTACAGATTCTGTGCTGAAGATACTTGGAGAAGCTGAATTACAGCTACAGACAGAACTGCTAGAAAACACACCTTTTAAAAATGGTAAGCATAAGAACCAATATTATTAAAAGTTAATGTGTTAAGATGTCTTCATTGATTGTTGTAAAGGAATATTGCTTTATGACTTAATGAGACCTGAATGAAATCTAAATGAAGAAGCTAAATGAAGGAAACCTGGATGAGAGAGCTAGAAAAGTGCACGCATGAGGAAAAACAATTTATTAAGATTCCTGGTATATCTTTAAAGAGACTCGGGAATTAAATTGAGTAGAAGAAATGTCTGGTAAGTTTGTGTATCATTATTCTGGAACTGGAAGGGACTGCTGTCATGAGACAAAAGGAGGACATTCTGGATCCATGAATCTTAGGTGTTTGGGTGTCACAGCAGCACTGGGCATGTGTGTTACCTTTCGCGTTCTTTTTTCTCTGTTGCTCTTCGAGGTTTAGCACAGAACTCGTATCTAAAGCATGTGAAAAATCAACTTAGGACATGAGGGTATTGACATGCTCTGTAGTGGTCAGCTAGATGCTGAGGAATAGGCTGGAAAGAGCCTGCATATGTTACAGGGGCAGAAGGAGGCTGTGAGTTCTTACTGAAGGTGATATCATAGCCGTAAGTCATGAAAACACTGCTCACTGATTTCCCATTTAAAGGGCTTAACCACCTCTTTAATATCACCACACTCAGAATCAAGTACCGTCGGGGACACTCAGGCCATCTATAGCTAAGCCATAGAAAGAAGTAATGAATCAAAATTGAGGTCACTTAACAACTTCTCTTGTTTTCCAGTCATGTCATCTGTGCATCAATCATGTCAGCCAGGCATGTGCAGACATTGGATTGAATTTAGGGTTTTTCCACAGTAGTTCAATAAAATAAAAGTGAGTTCAATAAGCTGAGGGCGTATGCAAAAGAATGATTCTATTGATAGCTTTTAGAAGGGTGGAAATCCTTCTAAAATACTTCTAGAGAAACTAGGTCAGGATAGATCATTACACATATATATAAGATTATAATTAATTATAATATTTCTCCTTTCTGTTTTCCTTCTCCAAACCATTTCAATATAAACTCCTCCTCTTTTTCCTTCAAATCTATGGAAAATCAAATTTTTACAAAACTAGAATAGGCATGTTGGTCCATGCCTTTAGTCCCAGCACTTGAGAAGCAGAGGCAGGTAGAGCAGTGAGTTCAGGGTCAACCTGATATGCACAGGAATTCTAGGCCAGCAAAGACCACCTTGTTCAGAAAAGCTATAATAGAGGGAGATGGGTAAGAAACAGCACTGAAGATTAGAAATGAGGATTCTGAAAGTAAGGACTTTTGAGAGGCCATAATTTATAAGGTCTCTAAAACATAACTAAGACAGTGAGGTTGAGAATAGTTCACTGATCTAAGAGGTCTGCATATTGGCAGGATTATTTATTGTGTATATAAAATCATCTACCTATGACAGAATTGCTTTTAGGGAGTTGGTACGGTATCTGCTAAAATGTTCAACAGTCACACAGGAGTGCTGAGAGTGGATAGCTACAGGCAGCTGTTGTATAATAAACCAGTTCTTTTCTAGAAACAGCCAAAGGGTGCAGCATTTATAACACATTAGAAGTAAGTATTAGTTGCTCTTATGAAAAAAAATAGGTGGTTAATAATTTTTAAAGTTTGATTCTAATACATGTATATTAATTTACCCAAAAAGAAAAAGAAAATGCAAACTGTATTAACCACCCTAGAAGTCATTATGGAATCAAATTTGGCTGCCACATTATCTTAACTCATTTTTAGTTACTAGTGTATAAGAGAGCTTCACCAGTAACTACTTGTTGCAACAATCTGAGTTGGAGTGTTTGTTTGTTGCTCTAAATGTCATTGCAAGTAAACTCAAAACCTTTTGAGAGCAGTAGACTTTTCATTGTTTTGCTTCTGCAGAGGTTTATGCTGAAGAGAAGAACTACAAGCCCTTACTCACTGGAGAAGAGAATCTGCAGTGTATTTCAAAAGAAATAAACCCATTAGATACTGTTGATTCTACTGAAACAAAAAGTCCGAAGTTTACTGAGGTGTCTCCAGTGTCAGAAGGAAATGTGGAAGGTATATTGAAATGATTTTAATTAGCTAAGTTGCATTTGACACTAAAGGTTTTTCTTATCAAAATTTGTGTTTATGTTTGAGTAATTATCTGGAGTTAGGCGCACTCTTTTTATATACTTTTACCAACTGTGGCTTTTTTTTCTTCTTGTTTTTGGCTTTCAAGACCAAGAGTTTTCAAGGGTTTCGTTACATGGGCCAGGCTGGTCTCCCAGAATGCAGGGGCCTACTATCACTGCTGGTGTTCTAGAACTTAAGGAATACATGGCCATGCTCACGAGGAACAGGCCCTCCTATTTCAGTTTATGAATCAGGGACTGAGTCAAGTCTTGGCTTATGATTTTCCTAATACATTGTGTCTTTGCCTGGGAGATCAGTAAGACTGCCTGATGGCTTTGTGCCATCTTGGAAGGTACACCTCAGAGGTTTAGCAACATAGGCCCTTCTCCCTCCCTCCTTGAGAGCCATGTGGATGCTGGGAATTGAACCTGGGTTCTCTGGAAAACAACCAGTGCTCTTAATTGCTGAGCCATTTCTCCAGCCCCTTTCTTCCTATCTTCTTTCTGTGTTTCCTTCTGTGAGGACTCAGAGGTTCTGAGATGGGGAAAACAGAAGTCCCCTCCGAAAGGGAAAAGATCTAAAGAATTACAGCCATCTTGGGTGCTACAGTAAAGCTGCTTAGCGTTCTGTTTGTTTGTTTCTTTGTTGCTTATTTTCTTTAAAGTTAACCAGGGAATTGAACTGGGACCGTTAGCATTTCTGTTGGTCATAGCTGTCACAAACCCACAAAGTCAACCCACTGTAGGGAGCCAGTTCTGCCTTTCAAAGGGAAGAGTGTTAAAGAATCTGCAGCCGTTTCTAACCTACCAGCCTGCTCAGTAATTAAAAATAACTACATTCCTTCTACACACAAATTGATCCTTTAGTCTCCAAAAATTGTCATGGGGTTCTTCTAAGCTAGATGAACTTCTCTTCTGATGCCCCTGACCTCCAGATACCAACCAGAAACTGCCAGTTTTCTCAACCATCCAATCATGAATTGGAGTAGCATCACCTCCATTGTGTGTCACTTGTGAAGGTAAAACAGTGCCTTCTGCAAAACAAGACTGTCAGAGACTGTTCATGCAACCATCTTTAGTTCATCACAGTATGAGAGCTAGAAGCATCGTTAGTAGTAGCTGTTAAAGAGTAATGTCTGTGCTCCTCAAAAGGTGTTGAAATCTAAATCCCTGCGTATCGGAGGTAATTAAGTTTTGAAGTACAGTGAACCCTCATGAATGGCATTAGTATCCTTCTAAGAAGAAGCCATAGAGGCAGCCTTTATACCATGCTAGAAGAAATACAGGAAGAAAAAGGCTGTCCGTGTATCTAGAGGAAAACATCCTTCTCCAGAACTTACTGTGCTGGTATCCTGATACCTAGGTTCTCTGACCTGTGGAGCTAAGTGAAATTAATTTCTATTTAAGCCACCCATTCTGATATTTTATTTTAGTAACTTAAACAAGACAGCATATTGCACCCTTCTTAAACATTAAATTTTAAAAAGAAAGAAAATCAACTACTAGGATAAGTATGCATGTAATGAAGGCTATATAGCCTAGATTGGAGTCGGCAGGCTTACCATTTCCTGCAAAGGGCTATAGAGTACATATGTTACGCTTTGTGAAAAGTATGGTCACAAATTGAGTGTATAGAATAAAGTAAGTTGGTTTTAATATAGCTAAAGATCAGTAGGGAACTGTTGGATTGTGGGCCTGCCCCTTTAGGAAGCTGATGACTGCACAGTCCAGTCCCACAGCCTAAAGAGATCTGGCTTTGCTCCCTGCAGACAAAGAGTTAAGGTGACATGTGTGCTGTGGTTTTACCACCCCTAATTCATAGAGCTATACTGTTTGTGGCTCCTCAGTGCTGTCGGTGGGCTATATTGAACTAAGTCATGTGATGTGGAGCTTCCTGTCAGCCTCTGGAAGGATAGAGAAGTCAGATACTTCCCTTTGTTCAGGGGACTTCTCTAGAGTTGCCCCTATCTGTCATCCTGTCTATGACAGTTGTCTGTCTCTTACTTTAAGCTGTACCTCTGAATAAAACTGCTTTCTAGGTTCTACAGGGAAAGCTGTCTTCCATCAGACCTTCTCCTTCACATTGTCTGGTAGAAGGTGCTGTCCCTTTCAGTGCTTTCCTGGGTCAGAACCTGACCGTGTTTCCCACTCTCTTGAGGCCTTCTCTCTTAATAAATTTCATCCCTGAACGAAAACTTGTGTCAGCTCCTTTTGAAAAACAACTAAACCAGTTGCCACTACCTCTTTTTCTCTATTTGACAAGAACAGGATTATGTACTAAAAAACAAAACAGGTTCTTTCTCCTTGGTACTTACTTGTATATGAATGACTAAAAGCATTCATGTGAGCAACAAATAAAAATTATTAGAATTTGTATGTCTCTTGTCTTTCACAGTGGGTCAAGGTTAAGTCATTAGAAATTTAAAGATAAACAAGAAAAGTATGTCTCAATTCTATGAAAAGTGAGCATGGTATTGAATTAAGTAAGATAGTATAAGATCTTAGACAGGAGAACAAAGTATCCATGGTGCTGGGGCAAACGCTTAGCAGTTAAGCACTAATCATGAGGACCAGAGTTTGGATCCCAGCACCTGCACAACGCGCCTGGCATCCTGCAAACACCAGTAACTTCAGCTCTGAGGGATCTAGCTCTCTTCTAGCCTCTGTACACATTCTCACAACCTTGCAAATATGCATGGACCCATGTAGACATATACATACACATACATACATATGTGCACATACATGGAATACTTTTTAAAGACTGGCATTAAAACAGGGATAGTTCCCTAGTTATTACTTATTTGATGATATAAATGAAAACAGATTTAGCATACGCCACTTCTTTTCTAGGCCATTGTAAAAGTCCAGATAATCACATTAGGGGGAGGTATATGTATATATGGATGGATGGATGGATGGATGGAAAATAGATTTTAAAGATTTTTAAGATCTAAACAATTTCCTTATTAATCATTACTATCACATTCTATTTCTCCAT
This sequence comes from Uromys caudimaculatus, assembly GCA_028551405.1. NCBI lineage: Eukaryota > Metazoa > Chordata > Mammalia > Rodentia > Muridae > Uromys > Uromys caudimaculatus. The sequence goes on from CM052719.1 coordinate 46,287,721, forward strand.
ACTGTAACAGCAGGTATCTTTATTCTTTATTTTTGATGCCTTTAAACTAATTTACATATTACTATAATTTTAGTAAGGCATATATTTTATATAATGAGGAGTATTGTATACATTAATCAAGTATTTGTGTTTTACCAAAATGATGAAAGGACTAGTCTTTTCATTTCAGAAGTGACTACGCTATAGGAGTATCACAGAAATCTTAAAACTGATTGCTTGCGTATAATTAGCATGTTACACTAATTATAATGATAATTTACATAAAGCTTATTCAATCCATTTTCACACAAACTTTCCTCTGACATCTGATTTTGCTTTGAAGAGCCTGATGATTTGGAAACAGAAGTTCTACAAGAGCCAAGTAGCACATACATAGATGGGAGTCTGCCGCCTGTTGTTAATGACGTGTGGACTAGAGAGGAGGAAGCAGCTGAGGAAACCGAGTAAGTTGTCTTCATCTTTGCTTTGCAAGGCTCAGTCCCTTTAGTAAAGTCTTCAATAAGCAATACTGTGTGAACTAGTATTCTAGTTTAATAACTTCATATTTTAACACCATATAAAGTAATGATTTCATAATAGTTATTCACATGGGTCAAAAATCACAAAGTACTTGACAATAAACAGTAAATGTCTTACCAACCTGTATTTCCTTTCATCCAATTTCTGATATTTTTCTGCAGATAATTTTTAGTATGTATGAACAAAATAAAGTCTTCAGCCCATTCCAAATATAGTTCAATATTTCAATAATATATTCAATGCTTTCTACCTTTTCAGTTTTTAAAAATTGTATTTGCGTGTGCAAGTGTATGCTCACATGTGTGTGCACAGGTACTCTGAAGTCAAGAAGGCACATTAGATCTCTTAGAGTTGGGGCTTATATGTTCCCGAGCTTACCCACATGTATGCTAGGATCCGAATCCTAGTCCTACGAAAGAGTAGCAAGTTCTCTTAGCTACAGAGCCATCTCTCTGTCCTTACCGTCCTTGTCTTTATAAAGGTCAGTAGTCTGGGGAGCGGGGTATGGCGCCGTGGTTCAGAGGGCTGCTCTTGCAGAAGGCCCGGCGCTGGTTCCCAGCACATACATGGCAGTTCATAGGCCCCTACAATTCTATTTTTAGCATAACTGATGCCCTCTTCTGTCCTTTGAGGACTCTCGTGCATTTGTGAGGCACATCCATACCTGGATGCATATACACATATACACACATGGGTATAAAAACTTTTGTAAAAAGTTTGTATTTTTCTCACATTAATATATGAAGGTTCATATGTATACACACACATGCACACATATATCTATATTCCATATTATATGGATGTAAGATGACTCAATAAGTCTACTATTTCATGAATATTTATTGATGCTATATATTGTGATGCTTCAACATAAAGTATTTTTGAAAAAGAAGGTGTGTTTGCTTTTGGAACATAGAGGTGTAATTGTAGGTGAACTGCATTCGTAATTTAGATATTCTTCAAATGAAGATTATACTGCTATTGACGTTCAGAATGAATGAATGATTGGTGACTAGTGATTGATAATTGGTGAGTTTCATTTTACTCAAAGTAGAAAATATATTGTGCTTACAAGAGAGAGTATTATATAGAAATGAGAAAAAAACTTGGACAAGGAAACAGAGGATACTAGTAGAGGCGGGTTTCCTTTTCTTTATACGAGGGATTTTATTTCTAATAACCTATGTGGTGTGTGTTTGTTTTGTTTGGCTTGCCTGTCTATGGCAGGTTGGAAGATAAGGTTGCTGTGCTGCAGAGTGGAGCTTGTGAAGATAGAAGTCCAGCTCATGAGGACCAGTCTTGTAAGGATCCTATAAGTAAAGTCATCATAATTATTTTTGAAACTAAAATAGCCTTAGAGAACATGAATTTGCACTAGCCAGCCCAGGACTATGGTAAGACAAGCAGGTAACTTTTTGGTAAGTTATATTGCTCAAACTGAAAAGAATTACTACTAAAATAAAACTATTAAGGGCAGTGAATAAATTGGTTTCTTTTTAAAATACTATTGGTTAAAATATAAGACAATATAAATAATTTTCCATTCTGCATAAAGAAAATAAACTGAAAAATGATTGTCTAATCTGAATTTTTAATATTTCTTTGAACTTTTATATTTTAAAATGTCCAATATAATGAAAGCATTTATTAAATCCTGAAAATAAAATACTACATTTCCTTAGAGATTACTTATAAGGTATTATTCAGTATACTTCCATGTATACTTTGATTTTGTTTTCCTGGTATGAGATTGTTTTGGGATGGAATTCCTTTTTTAGTTAAAAAATATTTTATGTGCCTGAGAAGTTTGCCTTCTTATGTATTCCACATGTAGTCTTAGTACCCACAAAAGCCAGAAGAGCATATCAGATCTCATGGAGCTAGAGTCAGATGTTTTTGAGCTGCTATATGGGTCCTGAGAGCCAAACCCAGGTCCCCTGCAAGAACAGCACATGCTTGTCACTACTAAGCCATCTCTCTCCAATCCCTTGGATGAAGTTCATGTTAAATGTTATATAAAACTTGTTGATATTTAGAATTTTAAGTGCTATTATGTAGACTTATGGTATAACCTCTTCTGTATTCCACAGTACCTGCAGTAGACGATTCTCCACAGTCCGGGTGTGATGTAGACAAGTCAGGACAGCCAGAACCGTTTTTCCAGAAAGCGCTTCATTCCTTGGACTTGAACTCAGTTCAGTCAGTTCATTGTTCACCAGAAGAACAAATTCCAATTCGATCTCACTCTGATTCTCCACCGAAAGCTAAAAGCAAGAATTCCTTACTGATTGGACTTTCAACTGGTCTGTTTGATGCAAACAACCCAAAGGCAAGTGTGGTCTCAGATAGATAATGCTGTCTCTCCACTGATAGCATTGCTTGATTGCCAGTGTTGGGTTTAACTGATTCAAAACCCGAACATGTACAAACACACAACAAAGGCAACCAAAATCCCCTATTTTATTGGCTAGGGTTCTCTTTAGTGTTACTAACAAATAGCTGTGGAGCTATGGTTACTCTCCCAATGAATATCCTGTTTGGGGATTACTACAGAGTTTATACCAGGCACTCAGAGTTGCTGGTCAAGGAACTGTTTTCTGAATTCCTCACTCAGTACTACCATATCCAGGTCTCACATCAACCCTGAAAATACTTCTGGTGAAATAACATGGTGGTTTCTGCAACCCGTTTTTGTTGAAGAGGGAGGGGAGAGGTGTAAATCCTCTCCTGATAGTTCTCTGGCTCCTGCACCACTGTGGCCCAGGCATCTTCCCTGTACAAGGAGGACCATGTATTGCAGATTGGAGACAGCTCCCATCTGTATTCTCTTAGCTTCCCTTCCTGCTTCCCTACAAAGCTCTCCCTGGCTTAGTAAATCCATTTACCTACAGTACTTACATGTAATTCTTGTATCTGTATACCTACCAAAATATGCTACATATATTGCTTATGTAGCTGTTTTTATTGTATGTTACAGTATTGTTTTGATATGAGTAAACAATAACAGCCATTAAATATCTTCTCATATTATCTTGAATGACCAAATACTCCATTAAGTTGTTATACCATTATTATTACTTCCTTTAGTTTTGAAATTATAGTTACATTATTTTTCCCTTCACCTTCCTCCCTCCAAACCTTCCCATATGCCCCTCCTTTCTCTCTCTTTCAAATTCATGGCCTCTTTTTTCGTTAATTGTTACATGCACATATGTTTATGAGTATATATTCCTTACTATCACCTGCTTACTCTGTTACTTGTGTATGTTTTAGGGCTGATCATTTAGTATTGAATCACCAATTGTTGTGCTCTTCCCTACTGAAGACCAGTATCGCTCTCAGTATTTCTTTATTGCCTGTAGTTCTTTATGTAGGGTTAAGGCCTTGTGGGCTTTCCCTGTCTACTTTGGCATATCAATTGTTCTTAGCTTTGTTTAGCTCATGTTTAGTTAGTATGTTGGTAAGACTTTATAGTTGTAGCTTCTGACATTAATTAGTAGAAGATACTATCTTACAGCAAACTCTCAGATCCTCCGACTCTTACACTTTTTCTGTCCCCTCTTCCCCAATGTTCTGTGAGCATTAGCTATGGGAGTTGTAATGGGCTGGAGAGATGGCTCAGTGGTTAGGAGCACTGGTCAATTCCCAGCAACCACGGGGTGGCTCACAACTATCTGTAATGGGATCCGATGCCCTCTTCTGGTGTGTCCGAGGACAACCACACTAGACTCACATACATAAAATAAATAAATCTTAAAAAAAAGAAAGCTATGGGAGTTGTTGTAGATGTATCCATTGAGACATGGCTCCACAACTCTGCATTTTGGTTGGTTTAGTTCTCTGTTGGTCTCTGTTGCAGAGAGAAGTTCCTTGATGAAAGGTGAGGACGACATTTATACTTTGTGAGTAAAAGGACAAATATTTAGAATATAGTTAGGGAATATCCTGGTTTCGTAAAGTGAAGATTATAGGTTCTTTTCCAGGATTCATGACTTCACTAGCCATGGGTAGTTAGATAGTTTTCCATTACCAGGTATGATTTCTCTCTTGTTGAGCAGGTCTTAAGTACAAACAGAGAGCTCTTGGTTACTGCTAAGGTATGTATGCCACTACACCCTTAAGGTTAGAGTGCCATATTGGTCAGTGCAGCTCATAGACATCATAGCTGGGTATTACTGTTGTTTTGTGTTGTTTTGTTTTTAACTTGGGAAGCTTGCAGGGTACCTTCTAGTACCGTGAAAGCTAGTCATCAGACAGTAGTCCTTCAGATCAGTTCCAGATCAGGGGCCTCTGGGTACTGCATCTGAAGTGCATGGGGTCTTTAGCAATAGGGACCTTCCACCTCAGGGGCAACCATAGTCTGTAGTGTTTTGGGAGTCAGTCTCTGGGAGCACTCTGACTGGTGTTGGGATTTTTGTTAGACTATCTCTGTATCACATTTTTAACAATACATTTCTATCATTGAGCCTCTGTCTTTGTTTATTCTATAATTATTTTTATAAAATAAATTTCTATAAGTGATAATTAAAATTTATAATTTATGTCATTTCTCTTTAAGAAATGGTTTGGGGGCTATGGAAATTGTTCACTCAATAAAGTGCTTCATGTGTGAGCCTAAACCTGAGTTTGAACCCCCAGCACCCATGTAAACCCAGGCAGGGCAGTACCCACCTGAAATCCCCGTGCTACAAAGGCCGAGCAGGAGGATCCCTGGTGCTGCTCTCCAGCCAGTCTAGTCAGATCGGGGAGTTCCGGGTCAGTGAGAGACCGTCTCAAAAAATAGAGAGAAGTTAAGAAAGAAACCTAATGTACACCTCTGCTCTACATACTCACGTCCACATACACATGAATTAAATTTGAAAAACAAAACGATGTAGTCTGAAACACACTTAAAGATTAAAGCAGTCTGACAATTCAGTTATATATCAGAGGAAATAGATAAAAACATTCAATCTTACAAATATAAACATATACAAACACAAAATAGTTTTTGTGCTGTCAGTGCCTCAATGAAGAATGAAGAATATTGATTCCTCTGTATACTAAATAGCATTACTATCATAATTATCTCTTCAATGAGAAATTAATAGTATTAATTTGTTTAAATTTGTATTATTTATACTGTGAGATTCAATATTTTTATATATTTGCTCCTATATATAATTGAGTTTTCAGAATTCTTTAATATTTAACTGTTTCAAAATACATCATTTTGTATTTAATATAATTTTCCAGTTAAATGTGCTTTTATTGAGGTATTTAGTTATATGCCTCTTAAACTTAGAAATGTTAAATTGTATTGCTTACTCTAAATAGCAGACATTAGAAGATGTAAATTACCAAAACAGATTTACAGTTTTCAGCATTAAATACAAGACAGACAGACACTATCAGATTATTTATGTACTTTCTTTGTATGTGCATGTATGTATGTGGAGACTAGTGGTCAAGCTCTGGCATTGCTCTTTAGACAACTATTAAGCTGGGCTGGCTCACCAACAAGGCCAGGAATCCTCCTGCGTCTGCCTCCCCAGCACTGGGATTACAAGTACCCATCAGTATCCCAAGCTTTTACCTGAGTGCTGGGGTGAAACTCAAGACCGCGTGCTTTCATGACAAGCACTTCACCTAGCTCCCCCGTGTGTCTCCTATCTAACTGTCCTTAGCCCAAGCCCAAGAATGAACTCCTGTCTACAAGGCTAAGATTCACATTGTATAATGCTTTTGAGTATTGATTTCCTCCTAAAACCTTAGTTGAATTATAGGACTACTATTGAAATACTCACTCTAGAAGTATATACAGAAGGTTTTACCCATGATGTAGACCTCATGTAGATTTCTGTGTGAAGAGGCAAGAGGAAAAAACAAACAAACAAAAAAGCTTAGTAATTTATGGCCATTTAAGACAAGAATGAAAGCTGTCCTATTCTGAGGTCAGGAAAATCATCACTGGGTCAGTGTCAAATCACTGGGTCAAATTTGTAGTGGTAGTCAACATTTTATAACTGAGCCAAGAAGGTAGACTTACATGTAGCCCATTGAACTAAAATGGCATAATTAAACTTCCTACAAAAGTTTTTGCTGCTAAGTCAGGCTTGGGTTTGGGGGGAGGTTAAGTCCCTTGTGTCTGTTTTCTAACAGTTTTCTTGAGAGCTCAGACTCTCTCCCCATTCCCTTCTCAAGGGTCTGCTCCATTGCTTTTCTGCTCCAGTTTAAGTCATCTTCCCCTTGGTGGCTCATTTCTGCCATGTTCTAAGAAATGTCATGGTAAGAAGCAAGCCTGGATTGACCACACGTCCCTCTTCACTCACCACCTGTATCTGCTGTTTCTCATGTCTGAATGTCTTACGTACACTGCAGTCTACACATGAACTCAGTTCCGGGTCGTTCTGTGTAGCTCTCGGCCAGTCTTCTCTAACACTGCTTACGTCAAGGTCAGCAGTTGGAAGTTCAGTGCCACCCTGAACCTTTCTCTCCTTCACACCGCTGCTTTTGCGGTTATTTCTACGCCTACTTGACATTGTGCTTTCTCGTTTTTCTCTGAACTGAATTGATATGGCACTGTTATGACATATTCTGATAGTGTTATGGCAGACTTGAAAGCTTTGCCAGTTTTCTTTGTACTTGTTTATTAAGTACTGAGAAAGGATGGTGAAATTGTCATTCAGTTACATTTAAATTAAGAGTTCTTGTGGCTTCTTGAACCCACTCCTTTATATGAAGTGAATCTTGTTATCTCTACACGTCATCTGATCTGAAGTATGCATTGTCTGGTTCTGATACCAGTCATCCCAACTTTCTTATGTTTAACCTCTATATTGTATATAAATGTTTACATACTTTACTACTTTCATTTTATATTTAAAGTAGATTTCTCATAATTAGCAAGAATCCAGTTTTGCTTTTTTTTTTTTTTTTTTTTGGTTTTTTTTTTTGGATTTTCGAGACAGGGTTTCTCTGTGTAGCCCTGGCTGTCCTGGAACTCACTCTGTAGACCAGGCTGGCCTCAAACTCAGAAATCCATCTGCCTGTGCCTCCCAAGTGCTGGGATTAAAGGCGTGCGCCACCACTGCCTGGCCAGTTTTGCTTTTTTAAAAATTCTTTGTACATATGTGTGTGTGCATGTATGCTTGTGTGTGTGAATACACAAGTGGAGGCCAACGGACACCCACAGGTATTAGTTGTCATCTTCCACCTCGAGACAAGGTGTCTTCTTGTTAGCCACTGCAGTATGCCTGGCTAACTGGATGGCTGGCCTGAAGGCTTTCAGGAGGTCTTCTATTCCATCCCACAGGGAGCTGCACATGTGTCCGGCCATATTTGCTTAATGTGAGTTCTGGAAATCCAAACTCAAATTCTTCCCATTTGAACAGCAAGCAAGCACTTGACCAACTTGACCAAGGGAGCCATCTCCCCAGTTAGGGTCTTTCTTTGTAACCAGTATGAAATTCTCTTTTAATATAAGCACCAGTATGATGTCATCAATGTGATTGGATCTGCACCTGCCATTTTGCTATTTGTTTCTCTACTTGATCACTTCTTTCATTAAAAACAACAAACCTTTCACTATTTCTCCTTTATTTGGGGTTCAGGATTTTTTAAAAGTATTGAATGGTCATTCTGTGCTTTCAAAATAAATCTTTAGCATATCACGGGTTCCCTTCCAGTAAGTGTGTGACTGAGAACCTCCGTCTCCCTGCCTGTCTCTGAACTACTGCTATGCTGCTTTTCTGCCATCTTGAGAATCCACATTAATAGTCTTATCCAGGCTGGTGATACATTTTTCTTTTTTGTATATATGAAACTTTTTTATTTCACTCTCATTTTTAAAGACTATATCTACCAGATACAGGGTTATTGCATTCTGGATTACACTTCTTTTTGACAAGTTTGGCAGGAGATAATCTTCATTTCCTTGTAGTTAGTGGTCCTTTTTGTATTCGACTATGAAATGATTTAGACTGGAGTAGGTGGGTGTGCGGTGAGAGTATCCTACTTAGAGTCTTTTGGTGTTATAATTCTCATCAATCTAGAAACCTTTGGCTGTTATTTGTCTCTTTTACAGTTCTTTCTGAGTATCCAAGCACATACATATTAGACTACTTGATACAATGTCATAGGTTACTGAAAAATAGATTTTATCATGTGTTTATTTGCCCATCTTTCTTTCTATAGTAATAAATTATTAATCTCATTCTGTTAAAAAAAAAAAGTCATCTAAGTATTGTTTTAGCATACAAACTTTCTGTTCCTACCTACTGGTCTTTCTACTAGTTTAGGATCATATCATCTTGTTCCTCACATATAATATAATTATTTACAGCTGGACTTCATAAATATCACATGCTTAGTATCTATCATCTTCCTTTAAAATGTGTTGGGCTTTTTCCAAATAGTCCAATTATCTCTCAATCCATTTTATATTTTTAAAATGTTTCAGCTTTGCTGGAATAGATGTAAAGTCACTTTACCATAAAGCTAGTTCAACACAGCAAGAACAGGAGTCCTCAGTAGACAAATGTTAGTTTGTCAAGGTTATATTTTGAGCCTTTCAGACCAGCCAGTGTTCCACAAATAATCTCTGGCCTTAAATATCACTTAAATGGTGGCCACAGTTTAATTCTTCATCTTTCTCCTGGTCACTCATGTATTTAGTCAACCCACTAACCATGTCAGCCAGTTGGTTTTTAGCTAGTCTTTCTCACTCTGTTTCTTTTTGAAACCCTTTGCCCCAATTCAAACTAGAACCATTTTTAATGTTAGTTATCTATAAAGCAATTCAGAGGGTTTTTTTTATTGCCCCTTTTATCTCCCAAATAAATGACACTTGTTTTTATCAACAAGCTTTAAGCACTTTAGCTAGACAGATACTCATCTATTCTAAGCCTCTATGGTGTCTACTTCCAAGTACTGTGCCCCATTCTTGCCATCTTAGTCCTGCCCTGGCTGCTGATGCTCCATCAGTGTCTTCATGGCAACACTCCAGGTAATCTGTTCATTGCAAATCTTTCAAGGCAAATTTCTCTCCTCTCTCACCTTAACTCCTTCTTTTCTTTATATACAGAAGTCCCACCTTCTCCTCTCCTGCCCAGATATAGGCTGATCAGCTCTTAATTAACCAATCAGAGGTGATGGAAAACAATTTTTACACAACATTGATACAGTGGATGCTTGATAATGCCAACATCCACGCCGCAACCAGATCTCTGAGCACAGTAATCAGCATCTGGATACACAGTGCACAAAACCACCCTACAACATCTCCCCCTTTATTCCAATAAAGGCTCTTTCTCTTACAATAATAAACCATAAACAACAATAACAATTATGAAAACTATCAGGTCACAATTTCCAGTCCGTTTGTATTTGGTAACCTTGGATAAAGTACTCTACTATCTATCCTATCCTGGTTAGTTTAAAGTTCTATACATGAATAATTTTTTATCATAATGTACATTAATAATCCATAAATATCCTTTTAGACGTTAAAGCACATGTTTTTAAATTACTAAACAACTTAATAATTGTGAGACTATATCTAGTCTTCAACTTCATCAGAGTCCTGAGAAGGAAATTCCCTGAATATGAAGGAAGTACAGAGCAAACAGCTTTCATAACTACAGAAATGACAGACAGCTGGCTGCCTGGACAGTTACCCAAATCCTCAACAACATTGGAGCATCATCTCTAGCCTTCTGGCCTAGTGTATCTGACAGACTTTTCTGTGAAGCAGGAATTATGAAGGACTGCTTTGCCTTACCTTGTCTTAGCAAAGCTCAGCAGTCACCTTCCCTGTGTCCTGTTTGTCCAGTTTGAACAGCATATTGTCATCAGTTGAAGCAAGGGCAGTTTCTTGCCCAGTGGTTAGCTTGCCATATTTGAAACAAACCCCATTTGGAGGTTCTCCAGTGTTCATCATCATCTTTGAAGTGAAATTGGGGTGCTGTCAGTTTCTGACATGTCTCACCGTTGTGAAAAGCCTCTTATTAATAAAACATCTTTAAATGCCATATACTTTAGATATCTGAGGTTTTCAAAGACCATCTATGTGTAGTATATCTGAATTACTTATTTCTAGGTATTTACTATCCATTTAACCTGGGAAACATATTTCTGTAATTAAACTAGTATCTAACATGACCATAAATTTGATTGGCTTTTAAATTACATTTCTTAATTATCTTAAATAGTTTGTAATAGCAGCTTTCAAAAGGACTAGAAATTAGGTACAATACTTTAAACAAAGTTGAAACAAATATACTGTATGGTGTAACACAATATAATTCTAAACCTGTATCAATATACAAAGCCCATACCAAATGTAAAATATTTGGCTTATTAATACTCATTGGTCTAACAGTAGATTCAATAATATACTCTTTATTTTATCAAGCCTATATCCCCCCACCCCATTTTTCTTTTCATCCCTTCTCTCCCTTTCCCCTTTAAATAGGAGAGAAAGGATAGAGGAAATAAAGAGAAAGAAATCTCTAAATCTAACTTCCTCTAGTTTGTTTCCCTCCTTACCAATACCATTAATAACTTGCATCCAACCCCCTATATCAATGACAAGCATCCATAATCCATCAACCATCAACTGAACAAAAAGCATATACCCTACCTCTTGGGAATGAGGCCTTTGTTCTCTTGAAATTGTGCCCTGCTGTCTGGAGACAGTGTCTCTTTTGGAGACCTAAGGAAATTGGGATATTGGCCAGTCTTAAGAAAGCTAGCTGTAATGTTTGTTGTCCAGTCTCTGTGTGATGTGAAAAAGTAGGGCTTAACTGACGTCCTGACTGGAACAGTCTTCAAGGCTGGACCATCCTAGCTAGCTGTTTTGAAACTGTTCCGGATGCAGATCCCCATGGAAGCAGCATTTAAGGTAATCTGTGAGGCTGAATTTAGGATGCTGGAATAAGTATGTCTCAGCAGCTCAGCATCCTTCTCAGCATATGTGAGGGTAAATATTTTCAGGGGTGCTTTACCTTCCTTGTTGTCTGGTGGTTTTTCTCTGTAACAGTAGCTTGCTTTTAACAGTGACACACATTTTTTTTTTTTTTTTTTTGCATTAACACATATATGGAATGTGCAGTGTGCACAATTCACCTAAAGATGACTCTCTCTTTTTTGTTTGAACAAGTAAGGCATCTGTCCTTTTTTGTAAGTGAGTTTGGGCTGTAATATTAATTTTCATCCGTGTTATTTGAAAGGATGGCATGGTAAGTCCTGAGGACTCTGTAGCCAACAAGATTTATTACCTATGCTTAGGTAAAGTTCTGGAGACATTTTTATGCCTCAGCCTTTTCCAGAGCTGTCCCCATGGAGAGGGGCCTGCTTTGTTGTTTCAATCCAGATATCATAGCTATCATGTCAAGTCAGTGCTGTGTTTAAGACGCGAGACTTTCTGCTGCTATTAAGTTCTGTTCACTCTTTACCGCGGTCTATAAGATTTGACAAGACAGTAAGAATCTCCCTGACTCACCTCAACGTTGCTTTCATTCTCTTTCCCTTGGTGGTCAAGCTCTTTCTGTGTTACAGGCTGGACTTTCTGTTAGCCTTGGCCAGACTGAGCTTCTCTTAGTCCTGCTCAGTTCGAACTCATTTCTGACTTTCAAGCATCACCTCTCAAGTATTATCCTCATAAGCCTTAGGTACAGGAATTTCCATCCTGAGTTACTTTTTTGTTTATTTCGTAGTAGCTATTTAAAAATAGAATTCATCTTGGTTACTTATTTTTTATTGTTTATTTTTCACTAGAATATGATCCCCCTTAAGTAATACTACTCACAAGTTTTACACACACACACACACACACACACACGTGCACACACACACACGCACACTTACGCTTAACCTAAAGTGGGTTATTGTTCACATTGATCCAGCCAGTGCATATCGAGCTCTATTGTATGTGAGATACTATGCTTATAGTCATGAACAATGTTTGTAGCCAAGAAAGGGAATAAATTAAATGAAAAACATTTGTGATAATTCCAATAAGGAGAAGTGAAAATGGATAGTGTACCAGAAGAGAAGAAATGCTTGACGCTGCATGGAGATTAAGGAAAGGTTTCCAGTGCAGATGTTGGAAGGTCGAGGCCTTGGAGAGCAGTTAAAGCAGAAGAGATGTGCTGGAGCAGCACCGTGCGCCTGAGCTACTAGGGCCTGTTGGCAGCTGAGGTGGAGAACAACTCACCAGTTAAGAACACTGGCTAGTCTCCCCTGGTTCAATTTCCAGAACCCACATGGCAGCTCACAACTGTCTGTAACTCTAGTCTAGCCCCAGGGGATCCATTGCTCTCTTCTGGCATGGCAGGCACTGCACACATGACATACATGTAAACAGGTAAACACTCATTCACATTTTAGAAATTTGATTTGTTAAAATATCAAAGTGTGAAGAAAGTAGGATGCCAATCATTCTTGTTCCTAATTAATAGTGTTGAAATATGTGGGCTTAGAGCTTTTCGGGAGTGTTTTGTTTGGGGTTTTGGGATGGTGGAATTTATTTCATTTCCAAACAAGGGACACTGTGTCTGAAGAGATGAAAGTACCTGTTGTTCCCATTTTCCCTGTCTCCTTGCCCTTCTGTCCTCTGCCTCACAGCTTCCTTAGACATAACCTCAGAGCCCTAAGACTCAGGAAATAATACTAAGGCATTCATCTAGTGTACTTTAAATAGGTCTTTTTACAAAAACCAAATGTAATGTTAGTTAACTGAATTGTACAGTTAACCACCCACACATAGTAATTAGTGGCTAAGTTGATCACCGTAAGACTGGCAATCAGAGTAATGCTGTCATTAACCCTGTCCATCCGTGGGGCTGTAAGTGGTAGTCTCAGACAAGCTCGGGTCCTGGAGGTCTGTTCTTCCTCTATGCTACTTACATATGCAATGACTCCAACAAGTTGAAGATTATGCCCAAATATAAAAATTGTACTCAAGACTGTGCAATATACATCAGCAGCCATTAGCAACTGTTACAATAGCCATTAATGTTAATTAAATAAGAGATTTATCTATGTTACAGTCAAAGTGAAATGAAAGTTATAACCCCGCTATATCTCTGAGGCTAGAAAATGTGGGTTGTTCAGGGGAAAGCTTTCTGTGTTTTCCCTCTGGAAAAGATTTCTTCTTCTGGGGGTTTCTTTGTGCAGGTCTCACTTTCTACCCAAGCTGGCCTCAAGCTTTCTCCTTCCCTGTCTACACCTCCCACAAACACAGGTGTCCACCCTCACATCCAGCCACAAACACAGGTGTCCACCCTCACATCCAGCCACAAACACAGGTGTACACCCTCACATCCACCCACAAACACAGGTGTACACCCTCACATCCAGACACAAACACAGTGTATACCCTCACATCCAGCCACAAACACAGGTGTACACCCTCACATCCAGCCACAAACACAGGTGTACACCCTCACATCCAGCCACAAACACAGGTGTACACCCTCACATCCAGCCACAAACACAGTGTATACCCTCACATCCAGCCACAAGTACAGGTGTACACCCTCACATCCAGCCACAAACACAGTGTATACCCTCACATCCAGCCACAAGTACAGGTGTATACCATCACATCCAGGTGACTCCTTTAGGTTTGGTAAAAAGTGATGGCTTCAAGTCCATTTCTACTGCAAACTGTAGCAGATTTCCTAAGGTAATTAAAATGCAATGGTTTGATAAAAATGTGGTAGAACAGTAAATTGGAGAGTCTCAACAGTAAACTTTAAACAGCCAAAATAAAATAAAGTTGTGGTTTTCTCATAATCTTCCTTTTATAAGTCACAGAATCTGGATTACCAGAGGAACAAATCCCTTGCCTTTCTAACAGTCCCATTTTGCAGCATGACCCACAACAGTGGTTTCTCTGTATGGTCCTGCAAGGGCATATATATGGTTGGTTGACAGAAGGTCTGTATAACTTAGATAACAAGTCAGGAAAAGATTAGGTTACTGTGATAGAAAATGACTGTAATTTCACGAAGAGTCTATTCTGGACAAGTGACTAGCCACTTTGTTGAAAATGGGAGAATTTCTAGGCCAACTTCTTTATAGAAGGTTTTGTGATTTGTCAGTGATTGTGTTCAAACAACAGAGTATTCATTCTTAAAAAAAAAATTTTTTTTTTGATATAAGCACAGTCTGGAATATTTGAGATGCAGAGTCCTGCCAAACCACCGCTATAGTGCATCTGGACAGCGTTCAGGAAGGTAGACCTCTGGCATGCACGGTTGACCTGGCTGGTTCCTGTGCTGCTTGAATCATTTTATGTCTCCTCTTCAGCTATAGCTAGCAACGTTTCAAAGAGCCACAAGTGCTGATGCCTTTATGGTGAATTGCTATTACAAATACCTTGTCAGATACAATTGTAAACGCTAAACAAGACAACTATATAGCATTAATTGGTAATAGCCAGTTAAACTGTGAAAAGAGTCTGCTAGTATGATTTTTTTTTTTGCTTTGCTCTCTGACAGAACAAATTGCCAAATTATTATCTCACCCATGCTTAGTTTATAGAAAAAAAGACCATATGTTTAGAGTAATACAGAGTATTCTTAATTTTCTGTTGTTACTAGAACATTCTAACTCACTAAAATTCAAGCAAATATAGATTTAGGATTAGAAAACAGCCTCTCACTGTTCCCAATTATCTCTTGAGAAGTAATTTTAGCCTACTTTGAATTTTATAAAGGTGGCTAATAATACTCATTGTCAGTATAACATAGTCGGCTAATGTTACCAACCATGTGTGCAGTGTCTAGCAGCTTTACAATAATAATCTCATGTTCATAATCACCCAGGCAGTATTGTCTCCCATGTCACACACAAGCAACTTGTCCACAGTCACATAGTAGGTACCTATAGCCATTAAGTTCCAAAGCTAGTCCTCAGAGGTTTCCAGCCAGGAAACCTGCTTTCATATTTCAGCAATGCCAACAAGTACTTGTAGACAGGGAAAGCTAAACTTGGAATTTGTTATGACAGTCAAGGGAAGTTATTGGTATATTTACTCCCATGGATTTTCTAAGATAGTAATATTTTCAAGGTTAATTAATAATCCCATGGGAACCAAAGGAATGCAGTAGATAACTGTGCCTTAACTCCTCTTCAAATGTGCAGATTTAAGATGGCATAAGAGTCAGTCAGATGAAGACCACAGCATCAGTTCTGTTTCTGGTACAGGTAGGTAGGAAGCCTGACTGATTCTGCCTACAGTAACCAGGCACTGAGCCAGCCTTCGAGTCTGCAGTGTGAGCTTGCTCAGCTCCTGGGAGCTTCATCCCTTTGAGTGCCAGCCAGTTTTAGGGTACTGAAGGTCACACCTGTTCCATCCCACTCACCCCAGCCCACCCACCAAGCACACGTCAAGCCTTTTGCTTTGGAATCCGTTTGTTTAACATAATTTTGTGTTGATTCTTTGTGAATTTCACATCATGTGCCCGGTTCTACGTATTACTCAGTTCTTTCATGTTTGCCCTCCACCCTTGTAACCTCCCCCCAAAAGAAAATAAAAAATTAAAATTAAAACATCTCACCATGGAGACTGTGGTGTGTCACAGCCTGTTACACGTTATACCCTTTTCCCTGCCCAGCTTTCCTTGCACGTGTGCATTGCACTGAGTCACTGTGGTTCAGGGACTCTGGCTTCTGCTAGTCCATTCTGAAAGAGTACATAGAATCTGGCTTGGGGAATGAAGTTAGAAATTATTTCTAAAGGCTGTTTTGAGGGAACAATGTTAAAGTATTCACAATAGTAATCAGAGGCCAAACAAATGTGCCCATAATAAACCACTTTATAGCATAACTAGAGGATTACTAATTCATAGTTTATATTAAAACTTGTAAAGATTATAAGAATTCTTTGATGTAGAACTTGATGTGAAATTACTAATAAGACTAACACATAACTCATTCACTGTTTTATGTGGTTCCCTTATTTTGAGACAAAAAAAACCCAAACAGTTAGCTAGTACTAAGAGTAAAGGAGCAGTGCCTTGGGGTGTGAGGTTCCCTACAGCGCCGCTCTTCTGTCTGATGTTGTCACAGTGCCCACTACTGTCTCGTATACAGTCGGGGAAAGCCATACCGCAGCTGAAGTAAGCTCTCCAGGCACTGCTAGGGGTTACCCTGTATTTTTAGGATTTCTTTCCATTGCTGCTAAGACAAAATATACTTGAAGCAATATGAAAAAGTCAGGAGAATCAAAACAGAAAGGAAAGGGATCCGGGGTTATACCTCAGGATGTGATGTGGGCTGCTTGATATGCTCATGGCCTGACCTCAAACTTAGCACCAAACAAATGAGAAGAACAGAAACGTTCTGAGATATATATATATTGTGACTAAAGATGGAGATCCATTTAAAACATAAAGTAAGGCTCCAGTGGCAGCACTTGACCATGATTCCACGTGCTGCAGAGGACAAGGCAGGAAAATTGTTGGCTCAAGCCCAGCTTGGACGGCATTAAAACAGATGATAGAATCTGAAGGAGGCCCAGCATGGAGTGCTGTGAACACAAAGGTTTACCCTACAGATCCACTACTAGTGAGTATAGGCCCTGAGCAGAGGGAAGGTGACAGATCACATGGCCCCTTGAAGTACACTTCTGATGAAATTATTTCACGACTGGGTATAAAAATTAATACACATAGTGACACACACCTGGAACCACAGAACTTGGCAGGCAGACGCAGGAGGGTCACATTCCTGGGCTACACATCAGAGGAGAAAAATTATTTTAACTATTAAAAGGAATGAACTAAAATTGAGATGAGTTCCTAAAGAATACTAGGATGAAGTAAGTGTTCCCAGCCTACATATATGACATTCTCAAGCTTAATTGTGTAATGTATCCTGTTTATTTTTGGTGCTTAGCAGTCAAGCTGAGTAGACTTGTTACAGGTGTCTACTCTACATTCTGCTGGCTCATTCCACACATGGTCCAAATCTTACTAAGTCAAAAGCTGGATGTGGGGGGCCCTGCAACCCCAGCAGCGGGGACAGTTGAGTGGCACTGAAAGACAAACCTCAGTACCACTGCCATCTTTAAATGCTGTAGCAGGCCCTATGTTGTCTGTGTTTGTTCTTTCCTACTCCTGCCAGCTTCACCAGTTTATAACTGGTGATCATTTTCCTTAATTGGGGTGATACAGGAACTGTGTTCAAATAATGGGAACCTGCCTTTATTATTCTGAAAACGCTGCACTAAGAAAATTGACCAAATATGCAAATTTCCATCACTGTGTTAAGCACTGTGTTTTCTTCAAAGCCTTCCCTGTAATAGAGAGCTCTTTTCAGGGCCTAGCACTCACATTTCAATCTCAGATTCCTTTAGAGTTGGCCAGCCCAGAGACGTGTGTACAGTTGTCTGTCTCGGATCCTATGAGTCTCATGCTAATTGTTGAAAGGTTGATGAATAGAGACACTTCCAGTTCTTCGCTCTTGTCCAACACTGACTTAATCTTCAGCAGCTCTGCTGCTGTCTGTGTTTTTCTGTAGCACGGTTGGCCTGCTTCCTTCTTGGTATTGTTATAAATGCTTTTCCGCATTGGCCTCAGAGAGCTTGTCCTCGCAGCCTTCCATCGAACATGAGGACCCCACCCAGTCCCAGTCTCAGGGAAGCAAAGTCAGGGGTCTCCTTACTGTGTTCGCCTGCCAGCAACTCCTCGGAGTCAGTGCTGCACGGCCTCTATGACGATAGACAACTCGCCTCAGCTTTCAGCAAGTCTGCACAGGGAGAGTTGACCACAGGACGGTAGGAGAAACACAGTACACGTGAGAAAGGAGAAATGGGCACTTCTCATACTGCCTGATTGCCAGCAGATTTACATTTCCAGGCCAAGTGTATCTCCAAAATAACCACTCTCCACTCTGTAGAAGCTGACTCAACTGAATTCCTATGCTAAAGCCCAATCATTATTCACTAGTTTAATTTCTTTATGAAAAAAATATTAGCTGAACTTTTTAATTTAATTTTTGTCTATTTTCCTACATGAGTACTCCATTTGCATCATTTCCAGCCCTCCATCTCCACTCCAACTCCTCCCGTGTATTTGCACACCCTCTCAAACTCACGGTTATTGGTGCATTCATACATACATGTGAGTGTTTGAGGCCATTTAGTGTTGCTCATATGCGCTGAACTTTAAGAAAATTGGGTTCTAACCTCAGGTAAGTCACCTTTGAATCCTTTGGATCTAACTACGTGATTTAAGTATTGTAATTAGTGCTACCTCTGATTTCTCCCTTTGCTTTTAAGTCTCTTCCTCCTAATGAGCAGTCTGTGAACTTCTCTGTAGATGCTGAGGACCTGTTCACTTCCAGATCTTTCCAAGCTGTTCAGAACCCTAATGGACGTTCCCACTGTGGGAGATGTTCATCAAGACAGTCTGGAAGTAGATGAGCTTGACGAACATATAAAAGAAGGGCCCTCTGATTCCGAAGACACGTAAGTACAGGACCACTAACAAACGCCAGTATCGCTTTGCCATCTAAATTGCGATCTTCTTCAAAGTCCAGAGAGCGAGCGTGGCCTACAGCTGGCTTCTGATCAGCCTTCGAGCTCTTAAAACTTCGTTAAACTGTCGTCAACCTTTGGATAATGGACGGCTGCCTCTAAATAATTTACTGTCTCATTTGAGGCACAGAAAAATGGTTTGTATTCATGCTCACTGTCTTTTTTCCCATTAACATCCATCTAGTACGTGGGTGTGACTGTAGTAAGTGATTACTAAATAGTGATTAATTTGCACAGGCTAATGACTGCTGAATAGTGGAATCTCCACTGTACTAGGATTAAGATGGGAAATGGAAGTATTAAACACTCTCATTTCATCAAGAAAATGCCCGAAAATTTCCTATCTTTGATTTCGGCATGTATCAGTGGTGATTTTATTTGTGTGGTATATGTGGAAGTGGGGTAGGGTAACTCTGTGTGTGTGTGTGTGTGTGTGTGTGTGTGTGTGTGTGTGTGTGTGTGTGTGTGTGTGTGTGTTGCATGTAACTTCATTGCTTACAGAAAATTCCTTTCTTGTGATTCATGGGAAATATAGAGCTGGGGAAGGAAATGTAACAAAGTTATGGGAAATGTTGGCTGGACCTTAGTTAAGAATCCTTCTTGACCTCTGTAGTTTTAGCCTTCCAACCGCCTCAGACAAGTATGACATACTCGGAAGAATAAGTCAAAATATCCTGCAATGAGGTGCTAGAAGAAGCAGAGTGTTGGAGTCTGGTGCAGGGGTGCAGCGGTGCAGGGGTGTAGCTTAGCCTGCGGGAGGCCACAGTTGGAACCAGGATCGCTGCATCTGGCACGCTGTCACTTCTCAAGTTCCTAATGAAGCTTCCTTTTCTCATCAGCCCTCTTAGAGATCTGTGGGTCATTCCTAGGAAGCTAGTGGCTGGGAGCAGCATCACTCTAGCCCCCGTTCCAGTCAGCTGACTGGATGAGCACAGCATGCAGTGCTTACATGGTTGACAAAGTGCTGGGTAATGGGGTTGTGGATTTGTCCTCAGATCTAAGTAAAACGAACAGTTTGTAACTGAGCCAGCTGTAAGGAAATTATTCTTACAGTGCTATTCTCTATCTACTCATTTGTCTTTGGAAACTGATTTGGGTCCCTACCTTTCTCCAAACTTTATAATAAGAACTAGACACTAAGCTTAAAGTCAGATTTCAAATTACCTGACAGACTTTTGAGTGCTGATTTCATTCAGTATTAGATCTTCTCAACATTGTTCTTAGGCAACAGTCAGGCTGGCCTCATGAATTTAACTCCTGTACGTCTTGGCCAGTATTTCCTCTAGCTAACAAGTGGGTTATTAGCAGGTCGACATTTAGTCTTCACATCAAAGGTTACATGATGAGTTAGGCTTCTCATTAAACAGAGAGTCTTCTCTGATCAGATCATTTTCTGTAGCTTCTACAAGTCAGATTGCTAGTTAGGATACATAAGTACAAAATTAAGGTATTTCTATGTAAATGATTATTTTCTTTGTCCATTAATGTAAATTGTCTTCAAGATCTCACAGAGTATTATATTTGGGAGTTTACTGTAAACTTTGGGAAGGGTCCTCATCAACCCTATATCTTTCTTAGCATTGCATTTCTAGAGACTCCTGCCAGGGAACTAATCCCTCACCACACGGCCTCACACACCAGACTCAGGTAACTCCTCGGCCTCAGGCATGTCCTCAGAGATGAACCTGGAGTTTCAGAACTCAGTTTCTCAGTTATTGTACAAGTACCCAAGGACAGAGGTTAGAGATGCTTGCTGTCTGTTGATAAGGCCTCATATTTTCATGTCTCTAACATGAGTTTCATTTGGATAAAACTTAAATAGGATGAAACTGCTTAGTAAACTACTGTGCTATATACATATAAGATTTTACCTATAAATTCATTCCACATTTTAAATCTCAGAAAATATAATTTATATGCTGACCAATGCCTTGAAAACAAAATTCTCCTGTGAGGATTACGGCAGTTATTTTATTCTTGAGAAAATCTATTTACATATTTTAGAATTTTTCAGGAATATACACACAAAGATTTTCTGATGACTACTATATTCACTGTGTCATGATCCTGTTAGCCTAAAAAAAATACAAATATTATGCAAGACCTTGAATACCTGTCTCTAAAGTTCAAATACATTCACATGGGAATCCTTGCATATAGCACACAACTAGTATTTATATAACAATTGTGATGAACTTTCAAAATTACATGGCGTTTCCAAATTTCTTTTAAACATTTGACTATTAATTCATTTTAAAAAAAACAATGATAAGCATCTTTGCTTTCTCAAATTATCCAACTATGACTGGGACACACAGACACAGAACATTGTTGCAAAGTTTAAGCAGTGACTGATGTTAGTAGGTACATGATTCTCCTCGGCAAATCAGGACCAATTTGAGCAAATCATCTAGTTTATAAATTGCAGAATATCTTTCATGTACTATTTTTCTCAGTTGTATTCATCTTCCTTTCCTTGGTTACAAATGCTTATTCAGACTTCTTTTTTATCCACAATTAGTACTTTTAAGTGGGAGACAATGCATCTGCTTGTGTTGAAAGTACTGTTTTAAAATAAGTTCAAGTTTAGGAAGTGTTCAGTTTAATTCTTTAAATTTCAGTGTATTTGAAGAAACTGACACCGATTTACAAGAGCTTCAGGCGTCAATGGAGCAGCTACTTAGGGAGCAACCAGGTGACGAGTACAGTGAGGAGGAAGAGTCTATCTTAAAAAGCAGCAATGTGGAGCAGACAGCAAGAGGGACAGATGCCCCAGACGAGGAGGACAACCCCAGCAGCGAAAGCGCTCTAAACGAGGAGTGGCACTCAGGTGTGTGCTCAGGGCTGCTCAGGGCAGCTGCTCACAGCTCAGCGCCTGCTCCTGTCTCTCCGCTCAGACAGTTTATGTAGAAGATGGTTTCCTGGTATCTGATATGGACATATCCAACCTTATAGTGTACCTTCTGTCTGTCCTGTGCTCACTGTATGTTCCACTCAGATGTACCAACAGCTTCTCAGTTCTTTCTGTTAAGTGACTTCTGAAGTGTTTTCACTCTGCTTTGGTCCCCGTTCCTTGACTTTTTTTTCTAGGAATAAAGCTAATTATTTAGTTTCGGTATGTATGCTGCTTGGCTCATCTGCATCTGCGTGTCTTTGCATGCTTGTTCCATGTTTGTCAAGCCTTCATCGTAGGTGTGGTTGCTTCATTTCAGAGCATCAAAATGTGCTTTTTCCATTTGTTTCCAAACTAACATTTAATAGTGAGGTTTCTGGGAATCTTTCTGTAGTAACCTGATTTACTACTTATGTCTTTAAAGAAACAATTCCCAAAGTAAGATTCCTGGGTACAACATCTTTATATGTGCTTTGATGTCCAGATAACCTAGTGAAGACTGCATGTATTGAAGGTCAAAGAATACAAGAAGAAGCCATAATTCACTTGTCATTGATGCTAGTCTATTATTATAAGAATTACTTTTATTCATAAAGTACCTCTTTTTTTTAGATAATAGTGATGCTGAGACTGCTAGTGAATGTGACTATGGCAGTGTCTTTAACCACTTAGAGGAGCTAAGACTTCACTTGGAGCAAGAAATGGGCTTTGAGAAGTTCTTTGAGGTTTATGAGAAAGTAAAGGTGCGTAAACAGACGTTCTGTCCGGAATGTGCTGCTGCAGACAATGAGATGTCAGCTGTCTGTCACTCCTCAGTACTGTCAGTACCTCTACACGCACACTGAAGGCACCACTCAAGCTGGCATTGGCACATTAACTATTAAAATTTAATTGCATCATTTCTCCCACTCTTTCTTCCTGCCTCTTCTCTTCCAAATGGGCCTCCCTTCCAAATTCACAGCCTCCTCTTCTCTAACCACTGATGTTAAAGATACATAGAA
The DNA here is from genome assembly GCA_028551405.1 of Uromys caudimaculatus. Taxonomy (NCBI): domain Eukaryota; kingdom Metazoa; phylum Chordata; class Mammalia; order Rodentia; family Muridae; genus Uromys; species Uromys caudimaculatus. The sequence continues at coordinate 46,310,663 of CM052719.1, forward strand.
AAGGATACACACATGTGTCAGCTGGGGCCCTCAATGCCTAGGACAGTTTATTCTCTGTGTTTTAACTAGGTTTAGCTTTGTGTAATTGTCTCCTGCTAGTATGAGGATAAACTTCTGTGTGAGATACACGTAACTGTGGCTATGGTGGTAAGTACTTAGGTGTAGTTAGGAATCAAGCGGTAGTAGTGAGCTTTCTTCTAAGATCCCTGCTGTCACCAACTGCATATAGTGGCTAGGTTCTAGGACTAGGCATAATTCCCCGTGTTGAGCAGGCCTGGGGCCTAATTAGACAGCTGTTGGTCACCACCAAGACACAAGTGCCTCTATTAGACCTTTCGGGAGCGCTAGCTGTGTGGGTCATTACTGTGGTTCCTACGTTATTATTGATTGCTTCTCTCCTTTAGCAGCTTCCATATTAACTTACATTTGGTAATTTGGCATAGGCTATTCATGAGGATGAAGATGAAAATATTGAAATTTGTTCAACAATAGTTGAGAATATTTTGGGCAATGAGCATCAGCATCTCTATGCCAAGGTCCTGCATTTGGTCATGGCAGACGGAGCCTATCAGGAAGGTAAGGCTTTCCATGTCTTCCTTAAACAAATGTGAGAAGAAGAGAAAGATGGCAGACGTAAGATGAGGCTCTCCCATCAGATGGGCTTTGATGTGGTCTGTGCTAGAGCCTATCTGATACTTTGAAGCAACTATAAAATTCCCTTTGCCCTGTCACATGATTTTGTTGCCTTAGGTTCTTTAAGTCCCTGTCCTTTCTTTTGTAAGTAACGTTTGAGTGAATTTTAATGCCTTTTTTATGTATGTATGTGGATATGTTGCCTGCATGTATGTATATGCACTTGTGTGTACATTTCCCACAAAGCCACATGAGAACACCAGATCCCCTGAAACTGGTGTTACACGCTGTTTTGAGCCACCATGTGAGTGCTGAGAATTGAACCCATACTCTTAACCACTGAGCCATCTCTCCAGACCCTGAGTAAAAAATTTTAAGTCTCCTAATTGAAAGCTCTAGAAATTATAATAATTCTCATCAATGATGTACCATTAAACTGTTTTGCAGAGGAAGAAAATATAAAATTCTGAGCATGAATTTATTTTCAACATGGTTTAATTTGTAGACCAAAACAAGGGACTTTAAAAATTGATGTTTAATTTTAACAGTGCAATGTTTATTAAAATATATTTGTATTTGCTCTTGTTAAAAAAATTAAGATCACCTTTAAAAATGCATCTAGGTACAAAAGTTAAAAATAAGTTTTAAAACTATTTGAGAAAGCAGCATATTAGACAAGCACAAAAGAAGAGATGAAATGAAAATATAATGGTAAGAAGTTCTCAGAAACTGGACCCGCACAGTCAGAGTCCTCGGAGCAAAGCAGACTCGGTTCCTTAGAGGTCAGCAGTCTGTGGTGGAAACAGTTCCGGACCTGTTTGCCGCCTTGGTTTTGTTCTTGTTTAAGACAAGGTCTTGCTGCACACTTGGGATAGCCTCTGGCACTTGCACCTCCTGCCTCTTCCTTCACTACCATGCCTACCCAGCTTTCATGGAGTTCCTTAAAATTCAGTTAATACCGATCCCTTTAAGAAGGGAAAAGGTTTCTTTTCTCCCAGGTACAACAGAATCAAAAGGTCTATAGATCTCACTACAACTGAAGTGTTAAGACTTTGAAAATGCCCTTCAGTTATATTACTATAAAACAGGTGTTTTATTTTCTGAAGTGATAAAAGATTACTTGATCATTAAGATGAAAGTCTCTAACCGGTATCTGAAACTTTCAGGTTCCTGATTTTACTGAGATCTTGAACTCTATCTGTACTGTACTAAGATGAGAAATCACCTGTAACTTTTGGCTTTCTTTTTTTTTTTTTTTTTTTTTCCTTTTTTAAATTTATTTTTGATACTTTATTTACAGCTTTTGGCTTTCATAGGTTATTTCTCATATCATTGTGTAAGCTAACAGCACAAGGCCAGAGAATGATTCTATTTCAGGATATCTATGGTGAGATCTAGGCAGTTCTGGTCTCATTCGACTGCGCCTTCCTCAGGCAGCTCAGTCTTGTTTCAATGGAGCTTTCCACAGGGTCGGCAACAGTATGCTCAGGCTGCAGCGTTGCTTGTCAAGTATCTGAAAAGCTTTTAGTTTGCATTGTCCTTCAATGGAGAGCTGGAACAGTCAAGTGAGCCACGAGGTAGAATTGGCCCAGCTGAGTGGTTTCTAGGGGGTGCCTGTCTTCACAGAAGCCCATTCACCTCCAGGGCCACAAGCTAGGCTGGGCCACACAGCCTCAAGATGTATGATCAGCTTTGCTGTGGTAAGCAGTGGGAAGAGAAAGGACAGAGCCTGGCTGGAATCTCTTCAGCCTGGGGAGGAAATAGAAAGCAGCTTTAAAGCCAAGTGGCTGCCTTTACAAATAACAAAAGACAAGAACACCCTAGAAACCTTTAGAAACTTCTTAGTGTATCCAATAACATACTTTAACTTACTGACATAGCTACTGAGTAAGTTCATGTAAAATATATTATCTGAGTAAAAGCTAACACACTATGTTAAACAGTAGACGGTTAAGTGCTAGACAGTCACTGGGTTAAGAATAAAGGGAGCCTTGCATGGAACAACTGGATCTCAGATCAAGCAGTCTGATATATAGCCATGTTTTAGATCATGTCTAAGACATAAGTAAATCATGCCATATACACGATGCTTACACACTTTTATTCTCTATGGCAAAATTTGATCTAGCTCATTTAAAGTAAAACCAGTAAGGGACATATTAAAAAGAAGATTCTCTTGAAAGACTGTCTCAAAAGTGAGGTGAAGAGATTGAGGAAAACATGCTGACATTAACTGGGGGTCTGTGCATACACCCACATAGACCCATATGCACCTGCATACATATCTGCTCTCATGCATATACCCACACCACAAGCAAAATAATATCACTCCTGTTTAATTTCACTGGAAGTTGTCTGAGTCCCCCAAAATGACCTCAGCTGTTCAGCTCCCATGATAACTGTTACAGTGCAGGTTTGGTGAGCATTAATAACTATCTCTATTGGTAAAATTAATACCACCTAGTCCATATATAGCTGCTTTCCAGAGTCAGAGGTCAAATAGAGGTTGTACTTTTGTAGGTTACTTAAAACTGTTTCTAGAAGCTCCTTCCCAAGAAGAGAATGAATGTAGTGTGGCCAATGGAGGATGGGCAGAGACTACCAAGGCCTCCCACTGAGTATCAGCAGACCATGGGATTTCAATGTGCCTTCCCTTCATATCCATTTTAGATGGAATTTTATATTGTGTTTATGTAGTGAAATTCTATAGAGCTATTCAAATAAATGAACCAAATCGTCAGCTATCAATATACATAAGCCCAAAAACCTAAGTTAAATAAGTCCTATGTGATACGATTTATATGACATCTAAAGCAATCCCATTTACTTTTGCATATGTTTAATAACAATGAAAAATATAAGTAAGAGCAATATTTAGTGTGCTTAAAAATGTCCCTAGAAAAGGAGAAAAGGCCACCAACGTGGAAAAGTATACTGCTTGTAATATGCGTTTTCTTGAATATCAAAGTCAATAGGGCCAAAAGTTAACCTCTGTTCGTGCTAGGTAGGCATATGTGTGCTCGTTGCTTTCCTGATTATCTGAAGCCATGTATAACTCCAAAAGTGAGTGAGTTATCGGTGAGAGTGCTGTGTGAGAGTATGTTTAAGTTGCATGAAGCACTGATGTCGCTCTATGGGCTGAAAGTGGGTGGCAGGGTCCAGGTGAGTCCTGCAGGAAAAGACATCGAAGCTGGATTGTCAAAAATGGACGGCAGCTTGTGAGGAGTCAGCATGCGCACTCCTGTATAGAAGGATGCAGAACATCTCAGTGGAGAAGATGAGTGGGGAGTGGTAACTGACCCAGGGAATATTGCAAATATTCTCATGACCTGGAGATCAGAAGTTTTAGGGACATGTTAAGCAGGTAGGGAGTGGGTAGAAAGTAGAGGCTGTACAGAGTGTAGTGTTTGACATAATGCTTGGATTTACTGGGGTGCAGAAGTGATAAGCAATTCAATGTGCTTAATTCATTCAACAGTGTTCTTAAGAATAAACACTCTTGTGGTTTGTGTGAGTGAGAATGGCTACTGCATTATGTCATACTCATAAAATGGAATGGTGTGCGCACACTGAAGCCACGTGGAATGTGTGCATCATTTGTCCTACAGTGTTCTATTGTGAGGGTCACCATGTAGAGAAGCGGACCCCGCAGGGGTGGCTGGCATACCCGCCACAGAGACTCCGCTCTGGGCATGTGTAACCTTGCTTTTCATATCACTGCATTCCTTTATCTTTCTGTTACGTGTCTTATGTGGAAACCGCATGTCCCGAGCCTGCATCTTGATCTAATTTTCTTAGTTACTTGTGATTCACAAGGCAATCTGAAAATTTATATGTACTTAATTGTAACACTTCATTCTTTGTTATACTGTCTGGATGTTGTACAATGAATATGTGCTATTATAACAAAATTGTATTTAATGCTGAACTAATCTTTAGAGAGGAAAATGCTTTTTATAAAAAATATAGATACCGCTTGAATTAAAATGAAGTGAATTTTTTTTTCTTTTTTCTACAGATAATGATGAATAATAATCCTCAGGACGTTCTTTAATAGTCAACTATAAGAACACCTTTGAACTTGGCCCATAATACAAGCTTCCTGGGAAATAGAGATTATTTATGAGAAATACCAGATTTAAGACGGGCATGCTTATTGCATGAAAAAAATTGAGAAGTGTGATTTTTTTTTCTCACATTTTATCTACCTTATTTTTTGAATTCTACCAGCTGACTCTCATAGAATGTATGTTTCTTTAAATCACCCCACCAGAGCACTGACTCAGAACTGGAAATTTACCATGCAATAAGGAACTACTTTTAGCAACTGCCTTTTTGTGGAAGAGTTGCCTATATCAAAAAGGCCTGCTTCTGGTGTTTCATTTAAATTTCAGCATGAGTTTTTTTTTCTAACATTTTTCATCTTGGCTAGCAGTTCTGCATTAAATAATTCTTGTCAAGGGCTCTGTTCAACTCTCTACATTTAGAAGATGGAATTTTAGCCTTGAAGTTTGTATTCTCAAGTTATTTTCAACCAATGGGTCTCCCTGACCTAGCCCGATAGGAACAGTCTGTAGAAGCAATCCTAGAAATTATTGAAAGATTTGATTTTGAAGGAATAGCAAGGTTGTGTTTCCTGATACTTAAAAGTTCCCTAATTCTTCTATTTCTCTTTATAGACCAGAAATGCTGTATCTAAAAATCAGGCTATAAATTTAAACCTAGCTTATAGCGTAACATTCCCCTTTTGGTGTTTAACTCCTTGCATACATGTGCCTCAGTGGTCACCTGTGTTAAAAAGGAGAGAGGGGCCTTTTTCTTTTGGCACCGTGACAGTTTAGTAACTACTATGGGGAAATGTTTGCCTATTATTTTCAGTGTGAGGATTTAACCAGGTCATTACAATAATGGTCACATAGTTTCAGTTATGTGAACCTATATATAGAAGTAGTTACAGTTTCAGAATTTGCCAAGTATACATGGTGTCATTATCTACAGTCCACATGTTCCTAATAAAATAAAAGTAGAAATGTGTGCTTCTTGGTACCAGTCAGCCTGGTTGGTGTAACCTGTCATCTGAGACATGGAATCTTAACTTGTAGCACTATTAGTACTGTTTTGACTTTATTATGTATATTATTTCTAACATCCAAAAGTAAACAGCTGATTTTTATATTTTTCATTTTGTACTATTAAATTTTCATTATGTACCTGAAGTATATCGGTTGTCCTTATTAATGCTGTTCCCAATACCTCCATCATCTGAAGGCAGACTCAAAATGGCAGGGTGTGTGCAGAGGAAGAGGTTACATCTGGAAGCATGGTGCCAGGAAGTGGGTAGGGCTGAACTTGGGCTTTTAAGCAACCCTTCCTGAAGTTACCTTAATCTTCAAGAGCCCTTGGCAACCTTAAGGACCTCCTAACAGGCCCTGCCTCCCAAGGCCACACCTCCTCACCATCACCCTGCCAGCCACACTTCCAGCACATGGACCCTTAGACACTCAGACCATCTTCAACCCAGAGCATATACTTAGAAAATACGTGCCAGAAAACAGTGAGTTCAGAGTGTTGCTGTGATAAAATGAAAGAAAGCAGGTTTATCTTTAAGAACTGCACCAGACAAGATACTGAGTGGATGGTTTTGTAGCACTGAGTAAGGAAGACTAACGCTACATCAGTGATGAGCTGGAAACAGTGATTGCTTGTAGGTCCACAAACTCCCAGGAGACCACGGGGTGGGGATGGAGACCTTGTAGCCAATAAAAACCAGAGGTCTCTATCACTTCTTGGATATACTGAACTCAGGTTAAAATGCAGTTTGTTACATTAAACAGTTATAAACAATTCAGTAACTTAAGCCTCTACCTTGAACTAGAAGTAAATTCAAAGGATCAGAATGGAAATTATTTTCCTAAATGACTAATCAGTCCAATGTAAGCAAAACTGAAAAATCCAAGGAGTAATAATTTAATGATATCAATATCTAGATTAAAAAATACTTGATGCATAATTAAAAATATCTGGAATGAGGATGACTGACTGTATCAGACAGCCACCTACTGGACTAGAAGGAAATAAGAGCAGTTCCTGCCCAAACCATTCAAAATGTCATTTTCTTGAGCAAAACCTACCTGTGCTACATTGCCATAGCAGGCAAGAGAGTTTTCTTAGTATAGTATAGTGGCTAGAAGACCACAGTCATGATTTTTAGTGTAGGTTCTCAAAGCAGCTTGCAGGTACAATTTCCTCATGAGGCCGTGAAGGTGAGCTCTCTACTGTGTCACTAATTCCATAGCATCCAGGCCCATTCTTAGGACCTTACTTAATCTTGATTGCTTGCTTGACAGCCCCATGTCCACTAGCTCTTCTTAGGGATTAGGATTATTCAATTGGAGAAGAATCATAAATGTTTAATCCACAGTATTATCTAAGCTCACACAAGAAACCTTTACTTACTCATAGGCTTATAGCTAATTATGAAAGAAAAATGTAGTTTATAGCCTTCCACACTGGAGCCTTCCAGATGGATCCAGTGCTAAATTTTATGAAGCACTTCTGGATTCTACATAAACTACTCTAAAATTCAGGACTGCAGGGAGCATTGTCCATGCTCAGGAGAGCAGAGCACAACCTGTTCCCAAAGTGGGTGAGAAACGGGAAGGGAGGTTGTGATCAAAGAGAACTAACATACTTCCTGAACAATGATTAAAAAACTACAGATTAGCCAATCAAGCTCAACAGCAGATCAAATGGATTGTAACCAAGTGGGGTAAATGCCCAGAACACAGGATTGCTTTAACATTTGTGTAACAATGCAAATCTTTCTATCAACAGACTAGAAGGAAAAAATGTCTTGACATGGAAGGCCAGCTCGTTTGAGAGAATTAGGGATCGATTCCCATACATTTTCTGCATACTGGAAACAGAAGGGAAAACCTTCAGTCTGATAAAGGCCAACTACAAAAGCAGACCTACAGTTGGTGTTCTTAAAACAAAGTTTCCTCCCTAGAGCAAGAAAGGACATGGATTTCTGCTTGCCTCATTTGAGATAGCACCACAGTGATGAACAATAATCAGGACACCTACAAATTATAAAAGAGAATGTTTACAAATGACATGGTAGGCAAGACATAAAAAAGGGGGTGGGGATGTATACAGCTACTGCAAAAGCTAAAGAGCTCAGGCCATTCAGTTCATAGAGTGCTTGACCCGGCATGTGCAGAGTTCTAGAACCACATAGAAACTGGGCCTGCTGATCGCAATGCATAGGAAGTGGATGCAGGAGCATCAAAAGTCCAAGGTTATCCCTTACTACATAGCAAGTTTGAGACCAGCCTGGACTACATAAAATCCCGTCTCAAACAATAAACCAACACTGAAGATACCATTTCTAATAGCACCAAAAGTTATGAACTTCTTAGCAACAAATTTGGCAAACTGTATAAAGGCTATATACTGGAAGTTATAGAACATTGTTCAGAGAAATTAGTATAAACCTGTTCGTGAGTCAAATGATACAATATTGTTTACGAGAAAACCAAGACAAATATCTTGGGCTTAACAAATTTTTTAAAACTGTTTTAAAGGTACAAACTACAAAAGAAAAGTAAATATGTCCTCATTAAAATTAAATCCATACTTTCCCAAAGATTCTGTATCAAAAATGAAAAATCTAGCCGTAGGCTAGATGCTTGCTAAATATGTATCTGACAAATATACCACATATAGTGAAGAAAGAACATATAACTAAGATGACTTGATTTGAAAATGGGAAAAATAAGTCATATACATTCAAAGACTGAGGAGAAACTCATGAAAAGATTCATGGTTCAACAGTAGAGTTAGTTGGAACCTAACAGCCCCAATGGCCCATATGCTGAAGGGTTGGTCTCTAGCCTAGCACACTTCCTGCAGGTGGTGGAGACTTTAGGAGACTGGTCCCTGTAGAAGGAAGTTAGGTTGTAGATGGCATGCCCTTGAAGGAGTGACTGAATTCTCTGTCCATTGCAAGGACTTCAGTACTTCCTCAACACATGCAGAGACTGTTGATAGACTTGGAAAGTATAATATACAGAATTTTTTTTCTATTTGTATTTATCTATAATAAAATTTAACTGATAAATGTCTCAGTTATTTTCTCATTGCTGTGATAAAATACCCCAGAAAAAAGCAACTTACAAAGCAGTTTGTTTTGGCTTACAGTTCCAGAGGGACACAGTCCATCAGAGCAGGTAAGGCATGGTAGCAGGAGGCTGGCTGATCACACTGCGTGCACACTCAGTCATATACATACAAGGAGTGAGGGCTATAAAACCTCAAAGCTCAACGTCTGTGACTCACTTCCTACAGCATGCACGCCACCTAAAGATTCCACAACCTCATTATACAGCAGGACGTGATCAAACAACCTGTGGAGGACATCTCACCTTCAAACCACAACAATAAATTAGCCTCATAAGAGATTAATGACACACTCTAATGACTAAAGTTATAAAAATGTGCTCTCCCCCATGAGATAGTACTGTGTACTCAGTACTGTACTTAGTACCTTTTAATGACATGAAATGGTACAATATGCAGTTCAATAGGTGAAGCACACTGTGACACAGCATCGGGCTGCCACTGGCTTTGTGACTGTTTCAGAAGGGAGACCTCTCTGCTTTTGGTAATCCTGGACCATGGAGCCTTGATGTCAATGGTTGCACATTAGCAACAGATAATGGTTGTGGATCCTTAATAGTTGAAGTTTTGCCAAATGCTTTTGAAAGAACACTATGGAAGCAGCTCTCTCTTGAGTTGGAAAAAGCCACTTCAGTGTCTGAAACACTTCTGTGATCATACAGGAAGCCAGTGCCGCTTTCCATCCACTGATCATGTTTCAGGATTCTGCCCTTTAATGTCTGAGCTACTCAGAACACTTGGGAGACTTTCAATAGTGTCCACATTCAGCTGCTGCTTTAGATTCTCCAGTCTGTTCTTCCTCTAGAGACCATGCACAGATTCTTCCGATTCCTCATTCACTGCCTCTCTTGATGGCCACAGTGTCCTCTCATCCTCTTCCTCTATCATGTGGTCAAATCCTTCACCAACTTACTATGTAGGAATGATTTTTCTAGCTTCCATCGATCCCCAGGAAGTCCCTAAAAACTATTCATTCCCCAAGTCTTTCCATCAGACACTTGGTTTCCAGTTCTCATCCCCTTCCATGCTTTGATGAGAGCTGAGCATCAACAGTTAAGCATCATGACTGCCCTGCATTCTGTCTGGGTCTGCATCACATGCTGATCTAATGGAATCAATGTGGGTGGCTGTGGCTTGGATCAAGATTCCGAAGCAATGAGGTGGCATTTGGAAGTAAAGGTACAACGTCCACTTGCCTCCTCCCACACACAGCACCCACCCCAGGCAACCTGAGTGAAGATAAGAGAGTGCCAAGTGGGAACTGAAAATTACACAGCTCAGCTCTATGCAGGTGTGCCACAAACTCACGCCAAGAGATTACTTAGTGCCAGTGGCCATCTGGGCTAGAGGTGCTGCTTTTGTGTAGTGGGCAGTTGCCTGTAGTGTCATGCCTGCTGTTGTGATAGAACACCGTAACAAACACCACTTAAAGGCAAAGAAAGGGTTTGTTTCAGCTCATAGTTCTAGACGTAGATATTGTCCATAACGACAGGGAAGGCATGATGGCCAGATCATTTAGCCAACCCAATCACAATGCATCGGCACTCAGTACTCTGGAATCAGAACAGTAAGTGGGGCTAGGCTATAAATCCTGAAACCCCATTCTTAGTGACATGTTCCCTCCTGCAAGGTTCTTTCCTTTTTCAAAGATCTAAACATAACCTTTCCAAACAGTGGTACCAGCTAGGACAGTATGCTCAAACACATGAGCCTATGAGGGACATAGCACATTCAAACCATAACAGTAGCAGTTAATACAGAGAGGGAAACTAGTCAAAGTACTAAGACTATATCACTGTTGAATGCTCAGCCCTATAAAGGATATCTGAATCACCTCTTCCAAGGCTGAGGGACTATCATGATAAGCTGTCTCCAGAGAGGCTCAGGCAGAGCCTGACAAATACAGAGGTGGATGCTCGCAGCCAACCATTGGACTGAGTGTGGGATCCGGGATGAAGGAGTTGGAGAAGGGACTGAAGGAGCTGAGGGGGTTTGCAGCCCCATGGAGGGAGCTCCCAGAGAGTGGACCACCAACTAAAGAATACACCTGGAGGGACCCATGGTGCTGGCCACATATGTAGCAGAGGAGGGCCTTGTTGGCCATCAGGGGGAGGAGAGGTCCTTGGGCCTGAGGGTGTTAGAGGCCCCAGTATAGGGGAATGCTAAGGAGGGAAGAGGGGAGTGGGTGGGTGGGTGGGGGAACACCCTCATAGAGGCAGGGGGAGGGGGAATGCAATAGGGGGTTCCCAAAGGGGAAAACATTTGAAATGTATATAAATATCCAAAAATTAAAAAGCCAAAAAGAATGTAGGACCCGGAGTAAGGAGTAGAGTGCAGTAGACTATAGTCTTCTAGGCATGCCATGGCCATTGCACTCTTGAACTCACAGCTGCTGTGATAACTGCACAAGACTCAGCCCATCAACATTCCATCATGAGTAGGGAGGGGCCCATTGAGTCCTACTCTCTTGGAAGATCTGTAGTCAGGAGGCTATAGTTGCTGGAGAAGGAGACATTTTCTTCAGCTGGGTAGCCACTGCTAAGTTGTCTATGCTCCTGTAAATAACACCTTACACATACTCCTGTAAGCAAACCTAATTAAACTCATTGGGGTCTCTCTCCCTCCCCCCCCTCCCCCTCCCCTCCCCTCTTCCTCCCTCTCCTTCCACCCACCCCCATACACACACCATGAATGTAGGGATACTAGTATTTTGGGAAGAGAGATGAATAGCAATGGTGCAGGGCACAAGAAAGGAATGACTATGATCAAAATAAACACATGTAGAAAAATGTGTATAGTTAATACATGCTAATAAAATGTATTTTAAAATCACTCTACGATTTCCATAGCAAATACATACAAGTTGGGAGGTGCATTGTCCATCCATAATGGACTTCTTAGTTTCAACCTTCCCCCTTCCAACTTCTGGATGAATCGTTGGAACCACTCCATAAGCAAGACGGATGTCACCCGCGTGGAATATGTTGCCAAAATGGAGAATTTTCTATCTTGTTTACAGATAAGCATGGCTCTGTCACGTGCTATGCAGCATCACCACATAGCATGGGAGTTAATCTGCACTTCCACAATTATTGGACCATCGCCGCCTCTGCATTTGTGTGCCTGTAGAGTTTAATGGGCACCATCTTCCCAAAGCAGTCTTCTCACAGCTAAACCAATGTGAGGTTATATCCTTTCTTAATTTTTACTCTGCTGAAATATGGGAGCAGCTTATTTGTCAGAAGATACAGCCTCTCCAGTTACTGGCAGGGAATAATGGTTAATGTTGCCAACCTCACAGGCTCTAGAATCACCAAGGAGGCAGCCTTGGGGGGATTTCCTGAGTAATTTTCTAGATAAAGTGATGTATAAAAATCACACCTAAGCACTAGACTAAATGCGGTGGTTTGAATGAAAATGGCCCCCGTAGGCTCCTGTATCTGAATACTGGGTCCCCAGTTGGTAGAACTGTTTAGGAAACGTGGCCTTGTTAGAGGAGGTGTGGGCAAGGAGGTTTCAAACCCCACGCCATTCCCAGCTCCCTCACTCTGTGGTCGTCTTCTCATGTAAGATCTCAACTCCTGCCACGTCTGCCTACCAGTTTCCACGTTCCCCACCATGAGGGCCATGGGTTCACCCTCTGAACCGGCAAGGCCAATAAACTCTGCCTTCTATGAGTAGCCTGGGTCATAGTCACAGAATAGAAAAGTAACCAGAACACTGAATGAAAAAGATAAAGAAGGAAACAAGCAAGCTGAGCAGCTGCGTTCAACCTCTGCTTCCTGACTGCAACTCAGCAGCTCTCACTGCCTTTGCTCGCCTTCACAACCATGAAGGATTTGTACCTGCAAATTGTGGGCCAAATGAACTCTTCCTTTCTCATTTTTTTTTATTGTGTGAAAACCTTTATTTATAATATATTCTCCCATTTCTAACTTATTTCTTTAGATTTCTTTTTTTAAAACTTTCTTTCTTCTCTCATACATCACATCCCAACTGCTTCCTTTCTTTTTCTTTTTTTTTTTTTTTTAATACTTTATTTACATTTCCAATGTTTCCCCTTTTCTGGGTCTCCTCTTTGGAATCGCCCTATCCCCTCCCCATCCCTGCCTCTATGAGGGAATTCTACCTCCCACCCACCTGCCCACCCAACCCCCTATTCCCACCTTGACATTCCCCTTTACTGGGGACTCTAACACCCTCAGGCCCAAGGGCCTCTCCTCTCTCCCTGATGGCCATCAAGGTCGTCCTCGGCCTCATATGTGGTCGAAACCATGGGTCCATAGATGTGTATTCTTTGGTTGGTGGTCCAAACTTCAGGACGACCGGGTGGGGGGGTCAGGCCCATTGATGCTCTTGCTCCCTCCATGGGGCTGCGAACTCCCTCAACTCCTTCAGACCTTTCTCCAACTCCTCCAGCTGGGACCTCACTCTCAGTCCAGTGGTTACTGTAAAGTAAAACTTGGGCATTCTGAAATTTTGGGCTAATATCCACTTATCAGTGAGTACATACCATGTTCCTTCTTTTGTGACTGAGTTACCTCGATCAGGATGATATTTTCAAGTTCCATCCATTTGCCTGCAAATTTCATTAAGTCATTGTTTCTAATAGCTGAGTAGTACTCCATTGTGTAAATGTACCACATTTTCTGTATCCATTCCTCTGATGAGGGACATCTGGGTTGTTTCTAGCTTCTGGCTATTATAAATATGGCTGCTATGAACATGGTGGAGCATGTGTCTTTATTACATGTTGGAGCATATTCTCGGTATATGCCCAGGAGAGGCATAGCTGAGTGCTCAGGTAGTATTATGTCCATTTTTCTGAGGGTCCGCCACACTGATTTCCAGAGTGGTT
>CM052719.1:46324834-46337623 GCA_028551405.1 Uromys caudimaculatus
TCTCTTCTATCTCTTGTATTCTGTTGGTTATGCTTGCATCTATGACTCCTGATCTCTTTCCTAGGTTTTCTAACTCCAGGGTTGTCTCTTTTTGTGATTTCTTTATTGTTTCTATTTCTATTTTTAGCTCCTGGATGGTTTTGTTTATTTCCTTTGTCTGTTTGATTGTGTTTTCCTGTAATTCTTTAATGGATTTCTGGGTTTCCTGTCTAAGGGCTTCTAGTTCTTTACCTCTGTTCTTTTGTCTTTCTTTAAGGGTGTTAATTTCTTTCTTAAAGTCTTCTATCATCATCATGAGAAATGATTTTAAACCTGAGTCTTGCTTTTCTGGCATATTCGGGAATCCAGGGCTTGCTGTGGTGGGAGAGCTGGGTTCTGATGATGCCAAGTAGCCTTGGTTTCTGTCCTTAGGTTCTTGCCCTTGCCTTTTGCCATCTTGTTAACTCCGATGTTAGCTGATCTTACTTTCTGGCTATGGCTTTTCTCCCCTGTAGGCCTCTGTATCAATACTCCTCGAAGACCAGCTCTCTCTGAGAGGTGTTTTTTCCAGGCTCCTGGGTGAGTAACTTTCTCCCAGAGCTGCTTGACTATGGAACCCTGGTGGCCCAGGCAGACGTCTCCTGCCTCAGCCGCTGCTGTTGGGATCCAGGGGGTTTCTATGCCTGCCTACCTCAGTCCCTGTGTCTCGCAGGTTCAGGGCAGTTCCTGGTGAGCTGTGGAGCTTGTCTTGGGCCCACTCCCAGCTTTTCCAAGCTCCTGGGTGGGTATCTTTCTCCCGGCGCTAATTGGCTATGGAGTCCTGTGGCCCAAGCTGAGGTCCCTGGCCGCTGATGGAGGCCGGAAGTTCCCGCTTCCTTTCTTAACTTGCTTTGTCATTTGGCCACAGCAATGAGATAGGTAACTAATACAAGTGTAGAGCTATAATTTTTTTTCAGTTGTTTTCACAGAAGACTAGGGGACCTTTCTGGCTCGCGTTGAATTCATGCACAATTGCACATCTATCTGGAGTTCTTTCGTAAGAACTCTCAATATCTGCAGCTATTTTGAGCTATGCAATGCTATTAGTAGCTGTTGTTACCTCGTTGTGCTATAGAATGCTGACCTTTATTTCTTCTATTTAACTGTAATTTTGTCTCCCCATCTCACCACCCACTTGCCGCTCCCCTCTCTAGCAGTGCCTCCAACAGTGTTAATATCCTTCAGCCCAAACATGTGTCTAATTTTGTACAACTGTCCCTTGCAGTGCGATAGTTTCTATCTCTCATTTTGAGGTATTCCTTGTTTTAGCAAATCTTTGTATTATCTAATGCTGGAACAAAGAAGTACTATCCATAAAAGCATGCTTTCTGTTCATGCTTTGCACTCAAAAATGTAATGCTTTGTGCATCATAGCCAACCACTTAGCTTGCAAGCACTGTGGCTGTAATATAGGTGTCTGAGTTCACTTGTCTAGCATGTGTGAGGCCCTAGGTTCAGGAATCAACACGATAAAATTAATTAAAGGAAGAGCTTCCTGGCTTCTCTTTGCATAATCAAATTCTCTACTCTTGTAGGACAATTTAAAAGTAATTGTTACATAAACACAAACATTTCAATACAGTGAAAGTCAGTTTGATAGCCTAGACAACTGCCAGGTGACTAAAGGACAGGTAGCACAGAGAGAGAATACAGGGTTCCAAAGGGTGAGTCACATCCTGGGGCAGACAAAGCGGGATGTATTTAGTCATGTCATGCTGCTCAGAATGATATGAAATTTTAAACTAAGTATTTACTCTTTTAATTTTCTGTGTAATATTTTCAGGCCTTGGCTGACCATAAATAACTGAAACCAGAGATCATGAATAAAAGAGTAAAATACCATGTCACTATTCATTAGTGAAATTCAAATGAAAAGTACAGTGTCATATTTATATATTGTTCATTATATAGCTTCTTTGAAGAAATTTGTTACATTTTATTTAGACTTGCACAGATCAGAGGCAGATGCTTCGGAGTTCCTGTGGAGGTCAGGACATCAGAGGACAGCTTACAGGAGTTAGAGCAGTCCTCTCACCATGTGGCTCCCTAGGGATCCTAGGGAGCTCAGGTCAGTAGGCATGGAGCGGCAAGTGCCATCACCACTGAGCCACCTCAGCAGCCCTAAAATATGTGCATTTTCTTACTTAATACTCTTACAGCCTGCACTCTCCACCCTGGTTTTACAAAGAATAGATTATAAAGCAATAAAGAAGTAATTGAAATTAATGAAAAGGAGAAAGAAGGCAAGAGAGGTAATGAGAGAACTGAGGGAAATCAAATCCAGAGCTGGGGCTGGAGAGACAGCTCAGCAGGTGCTTGCCACTTTTGCCTTGGACCCACGTTCAGTTTTCAGCACCAACACCGGGCAGTGGACAACTACCTGAAACTCTAGTTTCTGGGGATCCAACTCCCTTGCCCGTGTGCATGCGAGCGTGCATACACACACACACACACACACACACACACACACACACACACACACACACGCACACATGCACGCATGCACACACGCACACACACATGCACAAACACTTTAAAATAAAATAAATAAATAAATATAATGAAATAAATCTTAAAGGGGGGAATATAATTATGAGTATCCAAAGTACTCTTGAGGAGAAAGAGCAGCGGGGGAGTATACTGTAATACATGACTTCGAACAGTGCTACAGACCCATAGTGACAACCACTGCACATTACCACCCCAGGGACAAACATGAAGGAATGGCTGCCCACATGTGTAATTCTAACACTCACTCTGAACAAAGCTCAGCTCAGTGGCTCAGCAAACAATAGCAAGAATTAACACAGAGAATTGCATTAGATTTGAAAGCTTCCGTACAGCCAAGAAAACAATTACCAGACTAAAAAGACAACTGACAAAATGGGAGAAAATCTTTGCCAGATATTCTTCCAACAGAGGATTAATCTCCAGGATATATAAAGAGCTCAAGGGTTTAAATAACAAGGGGAAAACAGTAGCCAATAAATGGGAAGGTGAATACTTTTCTAATGAGGTACAACAGTCAACGAAAACATATTCAATATTTGTAGCTATCGGGAAAACACACTGAGATCCTGTCTTACTGCATTTACAAAGAGTATCAAGAAAACAAAACAAAGCCCAGCATCCGTTGGCAAGGATGTAGAGAGAACGAACTCCTACATATTCTTGGAAGTGGTGTAAACTGGACCAATTAGTGTGGACATCAGTACGGAGGTTCTTCAAATATAAACAGAACTTCAACGATTCAGCCATGTCACTCCTGAATTGACACTCAAAGGAACCAGTGTCGCCATGCCCTAGGAAAACCTTCACACCCCTGTTTGTCCCGAAAACCTTCACAGTAGTCCAGTTGTGGAACACCTGTCAGCCGATGAACAGATAAGGAAAATGCAAATAATACAGACTGACGTTTTAGCCACAATGAAGAGTGGAATCGAATTGTTCGAAGGGATGTGAGTGGAACTGGAAACCATAATATGAAAAAAAAAAATGAAGACAAATAATAGATGTGTCATCTCACACATGGGGTCGCGAGAAGGAAGAAGGACAGGGAAGTAACACAGAGGCTTCTAGGCCCGTGGAAAGTTGCCAGGGGCCAATGGTTGGGCAGGGAGATGGAGGCGGGAATTTAGGACTTGCAGGTAGGGGGACCGAGAGAGAAATGATTGAGAATCGCCATTGCTGGGAAAGGAGTAAGGACCAGGCCTGAGAGGTGCAGAAGAGAGAGCATACCAATCACATAAGAGCAGGGGAAGAGTGGCCCCGCCCCGCCCCCAACAGGGTCTACTGCAGCAAAGATGCAATATAGATTCTAGTGAGCAATAACTCGGGAATATCGGAGGGGAGGTGTTAGCCACCTGAGGTTAATTGACTATTGCAACACTTTGCACCTTACATTTGAGACACGGTCTCTCACTGATCCTGAAGCTCAATGATTAGCTAAACTGGCTGCCTAGGGAGGTCCAGGGATCTGTGTGTCTCTGTCCCCACCTCTGAATGCTGAGACACAGAGGCACAGAGGCTTGGCTGTTTTAAATGGATGCTGGGAAGTCAAGTCTGGGCCCTCATGCACACTTGGTCAACTGAACGATCTCCTCAGCCTCAAAAACGATCTTTTGAGAAAAGGAACATCACTTACAGCGAATTAATGCCCTTAGGGAAACATGGTGAGCATACTGAAGACTGAATTTGGTCTTTTGGAGTTAGGTATTTTTAAAGAATAATGTCAGCCAGGCCTGGTGGTACAGGAGGCAAAAGCAAGAGGATCTCTGTGAGTTTAAGGTCCACCAGGGATACATGGTGAGAGCCAGTCTCAGCAACAACCAACAAAGAATAATGTCAAGTGAATAGTAGATAAATGATATATATATATATATATATATATGTTGTCTAAAGATGGTTGATGGTTGGTGCCTTAGGGTTTCCATAGTTTACATCTGTCTTAAGGTTTTATTGCTGTGAAGAGAAACCATGACCATGGTAACTCTTACAAAGGAAAACATTTCATTGGGGCTGCCTTACAATTTCAGAGGTTTAGTCCATTATCACCATGGCAGGAATCATGGCAGCATGCAGGTAGACATGCTGCTGGTGGAGCTGAGAGTTCTCCCTATTGATCCACAAGCAGCAGGAGAGTGTGAGCCACATTGGGTTTGGCTTGAGCATAGGAGACCTGCCCGCACAGTGACACGCTTCCTCCAACAAAGCTATACCTATTCTAATAAGGCCACACCTCCTAATAGTGCCACTCTCCATGGGCCAAGCAGTCAAAGACATAAGTCTATGGTGGCTATACCTATTCAAAGCATCCCAACATCCCACCATGTCATATGGCCACTTTGAACTTCAACACTTAAAATGTTCCTCTGCAATCCCAAGAAAGTGTCAATTCCTCCTTTTATCGGTGCTTTATCCAGATTGTAAACGTTACAATTCTTACATTTCATAGTTTTTTATTTATCGTTTTATTTTTTTAATTTATTTTTATTTCTATGCACTTTTTAAGGGGGGGACAGGCAGTGTGTGTGTGTGTGTGTGTGTGTGTGTGTGTGTGTGTGTGTGAGAGAGAGAGAGAGAGAGAGAGAGAGAGAGAGAGAGAGAGAGAGAGACCACTTGCAGGTGCCTGCAAAGGCCAAAAGAGCTCATCCCATGCCTTGGAACTGGAGTTGCAGGCTGCTGTGTGCTGCCTAGGTTGGAGGGCAAGAGAAGCAAACACTCTCCCCACGTCCTAAGAAGGCTTCGATTTGACGTTTCTCCCCTGAAGGCTTAGTGAAGTTAGCCCACAGACTGTCTCACTCAGCATTGCATTTGGAGCATCTGGCCCAGTGCCTGGGTAATAATAGGCATTTGATCAATGTTCATTAACTAGATGAATTAAGAAACTCTTTAGAGCCTTGGAAATTCTGGAAAAGAAAATATATCTTTAATACAAGGTTTGTGTCCTTTATTAATTAGGCAAAAGCAATCAAAATGATAAATTCTCCCCAAACATGCCAATAAAAGTTACTGAGCCTCATCAGATAACTTTTTCATTTGGCACAGAAAGTTTCTCACCACCGCCCCCCCCCCCCAATAGAAACTTAAAGCTTCAGTTGAAAAAAGGCTTTCTTGATTGAGAGCACTTGATTAAAATGAGCTTGTTAATGAAAAACGATACTACCTTCCTAAGGACCAAGCTCCCTTTCTCTTGCCCTGGCTCCAGTTCATGCTCCAGCAAACTACACTTTTTGGCAGTCACAGCACCTTGCACTGCCAAATGCAGTATCCATCCCTGACGCTGGTGATGCCCTTCCGGACTTCTTGATGTCTCTAAAAAGAGGTCATCATCCAGTCAGCAGCATCAGCTGGTCACCAGACCTGCTTCCCAGCCTAGTGAAATCAGAGACTTTTATAAGAGAATTGGGTGCTTCTTCTTCTTCTTCTTCTTCTTCTTCTTCTTCTTCTTCTTCTTCTTCTTCTTTTCTCTTCTTCTTCTTCTTCTTCTTCTTCTTCTTCTTCTTCTTCTTCTTCCTCTTCCTCTTCCTCTTCCTCTTCTTCCTTCTCCTCCTCCTCCTCCTCCTCCTCCTCCTCCTCCTCCTCCTCCTCCTTCCTCTTCTTTGTTTTTTGGGAGCACAAAAAGTGCTTCTTAGAACAGCGTCATGAAATAACTGATTTAAAGTGACCCACAATGCAGGAGTGGGAACAGCTGGCTGCTTTTCTCTACATTGGACATGGAAGCCTTTCTCAGAGTTAAGCTACCTCCTTGTGTCTTATTTCCCCACAAGGTGACTGATCTTCTTCATCACACCAAAGTCAAGCCTGTCTTCCAGGCCCCTCTGGTCACATCTCCAAAGTTTTGCTCTGAATAGTCACAGCTTTTACTCTGGCCCCAAACAGGGTCTCACTCACAACCTCAAGGGGTCTTGTATATCCTGTTTTCTTTCCTGATTTTATTATTAGTATGACTAGAGGAGAGAGACAGAGAGACACAGAGGGAGATGCAGAGAGACAGAGGGACAGACAGACAGACAGAGAGACAGAGAGGGAGAGAGGGGGAAGAGAGAAGAGTTGCTGGAGACTCAGTCCCAGAGACTCACACAGCAGACATTATTCTTCCCTTCAGCCCCATCCACAGCCTTC
This sequence comes from Uromys caudimaculatus, assembly GCA_028551405.1. Classification (NCBI taxonomy): domain Eukaryota; kingdom Metazoa; phylum Chordata; class Mammalia; order Rodentia; family Muridae; genus Uromys; species Uromys caudimaculatus. The sequence goes on from CM052719.1 coordinate 46,331,477, forward strand.
CTGTCCAGTTTGTTGCTTGTGACAATCATGCTTCGGTCCTCCAGTGAGTTTGGAATGCCCCCTGGATCCATGTAGATCGGCAAGGATCAGCCTTTCTTACTTAGTCCCAAAGTTTCCCCAAGAGAGCAAGTCTATAGAGTTCATGCCCTCTTGCAAACACAAGATGAAGTGGGGGTTGGAGCAGATGAAGGGCCCCCAAATTGCAACATCAATGTTTTAGGTCATATGCGTTTTGTCCATTCCTTTACCTGAGTATGATTTTCCAATGCAGAACTGATTTTAGCTTTGGAGACTTAAAATTTAAAAATGAATCAATGAATTCATTATTTTAGTCAAAGGTCATGACAAAATACGATAGTCTTTAAAATAAATGAGAAAACACAGGATAAAGGCTTAAGTTGTAAACACCAAAAATTGTAACAGAATGGTCACATTTGTTGCAAATATACACTTACCTAATCAAAACATCGCAAAGAGAAACACATCCACACATCCAGCTGTTGGACAAATCCGTCAGTCTAGGAGCCGTTTCAGTGCTGGGGGGAGGGAGGGAGAGAGAGGGGGGGGAGAGAATAGGAGGCTGTGTGTGTGGGCGTGGGCCCATAGGGGTCTGTGTGTGAGTGCGTGCTTGCCTGTGTGTGTGTGTGTGTGTGTGTGTCTGTCTGTCTGTCTTAGGGTATTTCTACTATGAACAGATATACCAGGACCAAGGCAACTCTTACAAGGACAACAATTAATTGGGGCTGACTTACAGGTTCAGAGGTTCAGTCCATTATCATCAAGGCGGTAAGCCTGGCACTGTCCAGGCAGGCATGGCACTGGAGGAGTTGAGAGTTCTACATCTTGTTCTGAAGGCTGCTAGGAGAAGACTGGCTTCTAGGGAGCTAGGACGAGGGTCTTAAACTCCACTCTCACAGTAACAAACTTTCTTCAACAAGGCCACACCTACTCCAACAGGGCCACACCTCCTAATAGTGCCACACCCTGGGCCAATAGTATCCAGACCACCACAAGTGTGTTTGGTTGAAAAATAAAATGAAAAAAAAAAAAAGCAAAACATCAAAGCACCTTGCCCACTTCCTTTCACAGAACCCAGTGCTAGAGGATTTCCTGTTTGTATTTTCCACCCAAAAGCATGCTCATCAAGACTCTTGTATATCTTACTAATTTAGGAATTTGTTTATAAGTAGAAAATGGATTTAAAGTATATGGAGAGTGACTCACAAGAATTAAGTCTCCAGAACTGAGGCTTGAGAGATCTTCAGGAAGTCTTCCCAGCAGCTATAACTGTGGTCTAAGCCACTGTGAAGAACCGTGGTTGGGGTGGAGCTGCTATGCTGAACTGTGTCTGTATCTGGTCTCCTCCCATCTTCTAGTAGCTATAGAGAAGCTGCCTTGCTGCTCTTGAAAGTGGACATTAACTGTGACTGCAACCAACATCAGATCCTTCACAGTCCCTTTTTTCATATTACTGCTCCCAGTTCAGTGAGTTTGTCTCTAATTGGCTGTCCTGGTATCCTGTGGTCATCCTCTTGAGGCCAGGTGTTGTGTGACAAAAACAAAGCTTTTCCTGAGAGATGCAACACACATGTCTGCTCACTCTGGATAGGGAGCCCACGATAAACCAGAGTACAAATACCACCAAAGTCCAACTTGGTGAACCATGAGTTTTATTGGGGTGATTTACAGGAATATGGGTGAGGGGTTACTTACAGCAACAGAAATGACTCAAAGATGGCAGCATCACCAAAGCCCACCCAGCATGGGTGATAGCACAGAAAAGATGGGAATCTGGAGCACACTGCACAGTCTGCAGGCAGTTGAACAGGTTTGATGTGGCTGTTTCTACTTCTATGCAGCTGGTCTGGTCTGGTCTCAGTGTCTTTGCAGCTCAGCTTCATTTCATCTTGGAGGGACTCAGCTTTTATTGCCTACTCTGCCAGGGAGGGGCGTAGTGAATTTGGTCAGTTTCAGGGACTTCCTGAAGCTATTGTGAATTGTTTACCTTGCTACTTAAGGCCTTTCCCTGCAAGATGTAAGTGCTCCAATCTTGAAGAAAACTGTTACACAACACAAGGATTACTGAAAAAATGAGTGTGTATGGCATCGTGCCATCTTTTTTGTGACCTAATCTTTTCATCCTTCTATAAGCAAAATGGGGCCTCTGTGCTTTTCAATACTCACCAGCCCAGAATTCCCAATCACAGTAAGATGTTTCAGTCAGATCCTGGACAGACAAAATCACACACTACCTTTTCTTTCTATGCATAGATAGATAGATAGATAGATAGATAGATAGATAGATAATATATATTAATAGAATTATGTTGCAATATCTTTTATTATATATAATAAATAATAAAATAATATAATATCCAATATAAAATAATATATAATATATATTCCTATATATATTTCTCTTAGAGATAGGTCTCGTACATGTGGCTTTTATTGTTATTATATTTACAATGATGCATTAGAATGCTTCATGATACATGTATATGTATATATACACATATATATGTATGTTCACATACACACACACACACACACACACACACACACACACACACACACACATATATATATATATGAATGCTTAACCAAAATATTTAACAAGAACAATGCATTTAGCCTCTCCATGTTAGGATGTAACTCGAAGGCCTGTCAGTTACCACAGACAGTTTATTCTTCCTCAGGTTTAGGGAAAGCCTTGATGGTAATCTATAATCTATTTATGTTTCACAGTCAATAGCACACCTTATATTAAATAATGTAGATGGAGGAGAAAGATGCTTTCAACTTAATTGAAATAAATATATTCATGCAGTTAAAAGGAAAAGAGGTGCTATTCATCCCATGTGTTCTGCAGAAAGCGATCCATCACCTAGAGGAGTGCTGACCCTTACAGAACCTTTGTGCTCTATTAAAATGTGCACACATAAAAATGAATCCCCAAACTGTTTATTTTCTGATTATCATTCAGGTGGAATTCCAAATATGGCTATAATTTTATAATTATGAGATGTAGTTTTCTCTTGAAAGAATATTGTTTATTGTGATTTATGAACTCACTGTTTTAATGTTATTTAATTAAATAGTCTTGCTTATGTTTTGTATATAGCCTTCCAAAAAGCAGTCCTTTTAGAATCATGAGGGTTCAAATGCATCATAAAGTTACATTGTAAATGTAATAACAATAATACCACTTGAATGAAACATCTCTCTAAGGGAACTAGCTACTTTGAATAAAATAGAGACATTCTTCCTTAAAATTATAAAATGGAATTTCTTGAAAATTCTGCCCAGAACAGAGTATAAGTTTGTGACTTCCTGTAAGCTACTGGAAGCCATGTTCCTATATCTTCTAGAAAAATATTATCATAAACATTTAGTTCTCTGTTATGAGCAAAATCACCGCATTAGAAGCTCTAAAGGTCAAATTTATGAATAGACAGACCATTAGGATATATATTCTGGTCCAAGAACATGTGCTTTCCCCATTACAGATGGTGACAAAGATCAATAGATGAGACTGGCGATAATTACTTACATATCTTATGATATACAAGTCTAGAAATCACGGCAGCGATAATGATCGGAACAGGTTTGAAGGCAGCATGAGACACAGTGCCCTATGAAAAACCTTAGCATTGCCCGTTCCTCGGAGTGCCTCGAGTCTCCATCCTTTAGGAAACGCGGCAGTCTTTGAGTTGGAATGCTGTGAATCAAGTGCCCACAACATTAATAATCCGTTCTTTTAGAATATTGCCTAGTTAGTGTCATTAAATTTTCCCAGTTGAATGGTTCTTCGTGGTTTTCAGTAGTGGTAGTAGAGTGTAATTTTCTGGGGAGAGATAAAAAATCACTGAAATGATTTAACCAAACAGCTGATTGAGTTGGCCATAGGTGTGGTCTGGCATTAGGCTTTTAAAAACATCCCTGGGTAATTCTAGTGCTCTGTGAAGACTGGCGACTCTTGATCCAGTCCAGTGACTGCCACCCTCTTCTTCCACATCATTTTACAGATAAAGCCAGACTTGGAGAGCTTGTGGCCCCCTCCTCATCACCAGCTGGTCAATGGCATTTAGCTCAAAACATCAATCTAGCCCATTTCCTTTTGAGGATGGAGACTTTCAACAACAGGGTTCCTCTAGGCCAGAAGTTCTCAATCTGTGGTTTACAACCCCTGGGGGGGGTCTCATATAAGATAGCCTGTATATCATATATTTACATTATGGTTCACAACAGTAGCAAAGTTATAGTTGTGAAGTACCGATGAAAATCATTTTATGGTTGGGGGTCACCACAACATGAGAAACTGTATTAAAGAGTCACAGCATTAGGAATCACTGCTCTCAGCTAAACCTGAGTGTGTGGAAGTCTCCCTATTAAATCAAAATGTCTCATCGTATTGGTACAGAGATAACTTCTACTTTGCAGATGTTAAAATTGATGTCCAGACAGATTTTGATAATAGGGTCACATGTTTATATCTCCAAGATTTTAAATAAAATCTTACTGTAGTTGCCTGTACAATCAAATTATTTTATTTTTAGAGTCATTTGTCTTGTTTCCACACTTAAAATTAAGTGACTTCCAGACTCACTCATAAATTCAATGAAAGAAATAATTCTTAAAATATATAGTGAAAAGTAAGTTTGCATGGTGGGGTGAATAGTTCCACCCTCGTGGTAATGTGAAATTAGCAGGCTTCTCTTTGTGCCAATAAGTTACTATAATAGTATTCATATAAGAGAATTTTGCTTACAGTTATGATCTCTCAAGAAACATAAAATCTCTTGGGGAATATTCATTAGTAAGGAGTGAAATGTATCAGATCATGTGTAGAATAACTGTATATAAATAACCGTGTTTGTCAGTCCTTTTCTGGGAGTGGGAGGTAATTGTAGTTTCTCTGGGAAAGCTTGCTTGAGTGAGCACTGATCAGTCAGCCCACTGGCATTCAGAAAGCTGTTGGCAGAAGTCCCCCCTGCAGCAGCAGCAGATCTGTGCTTAGAGCCTGGCACTGGAAGAAGTGACTGGGGGGACAATGTCTTTGGTTAATGGCAGGTGATACATTAATAAGGGACCTCTGGACTGCCTGACTCACAGTGGCAGGTGCTCAGAACTCTGAGGACCAAGTCAGATATTTCACACAATTATACATAACAACTTTTTGTCATCCATCTAAGGATGGTTGGAATCGTGCCTCTCTCCAGGACAATCATTTCCTCATCTCTTCAGGGTCTTTCCAGGTGCTGGCTGAACAGTTGCTTCTTGTTCCACTGAAGCAAGAGCTCCTGGCCATGAACCTACTGATGGATTTCTCTGTACCCACCGTAGATGAATATCATTTATCACAGCCAGAGAGATCTGAACACATGCCTATAAGAACCCACTATTCATCCATTGTCTTCTGATCATCAAGAGGAAAGAAAAACAATGTCAGAACTTTCTGTGTTTCCACTGATGCTATTGATCTCTAGATTGTCTGTTTTCAATTGCTGTAATGGACACGACACAGACTAAGTCATTTATAAAGAATAAAGGTTTATTTGGCTCATGGTTTTGAAGTCTGGGAACTAGAACCTGTGCCTGGTCAGGTTCCTCTTGCTAGTGGGACTTGTTGGTGCAGAGTCTCAAATCATGTCAGAGCATACTAACATGGATCACTATTCCTCTTCTTAGAAAGCCACAGCTCCAGACTGAGGGAACAGCTCGGTGGGGTTCCTGCCTAGCATGCTGAAGACCCTGGGTTTGACCCTTAGCACTACAAATAACAAAACAAATAGAAAAGGAAAGAAATGCCACAGCTCCTGATGAATTAGCCCCTTTGGATTAATTTACTTCAATTATCTCTCAAAAGTCCCACCTGTGAATGTCATGGTCTAAATTTCTACCTTAGAACAAATACCAACATGAATTTTAGTGAGGACATTCAAATCATAACTGTAGCAAATTAAATGTGTTTATAAATAAGTATATAGATATATGAAAATATGAATTCTGGTTTTCTATCTTAGCAAAGAATAATATTGTAAGGAAATACATTAAATCAGTGACTAATGATAGCTAATTTCCCCCCAAATTCTTTGTTCCTGACATTCTAAATATTCTATAATGAAGCATTTTATTTCTTTTCTT
>CM052719.1:46337723-46364479 GCA_028551405.1 Uromys caudimaculatus
TTACATTTCCAATGTTTCCCCTTTTCTGGGTCTCCTCTTTGGAAACCCCCTATCCCCTCCCCCTCCCCGCCTCTGTGAGGGAATTCCTCCTCCCACCTACCCGCCCACCCATTCCCATATTCCCACCTTGACATTCCCCTTTACTGGGGCCTCTAGCACCCTCAGGCCCAAAGTCCTCTCCTTTCTCCCTGATGGTCATCGAGGTGATTCCTCTGCCACATATGTAGTCCAAACCATGGGTCAATAGATGTGTATTCTTTGGTTAGTGGTCTGAACTCTAGGACGACCAGGGGGAGGGTCAGGCCCATTGACCTTCTTGCTCCCTCCATGGGGCTACCGATTCCCTCTGCTCCTTCAGACCTTTCTCCAACCCCTCCATCTGGTACCTCACTCTCAGTCCAGCGGTTACTGTTAAGTGAAACTTGGACATTCTGAACTTGTGGGCTAATATCCACTTATCAGTGAGTACATACCATGTTCGTTCTTTTGTGACTGAGTTACCTCGCTCAGGATGATATTTTCAAGTTCCATCCATTTGCCTGCAAATTTCATTAAGTCATTGTTTTTAATAGCTGAGTAGTATTCCATTGTGTAGATGTACCACATTTTCTGTATCCATTCCTCTGATGAAGCATTTTATTTCTATTTATAAATAGTATAGAGAATTTTTTCCTGACGGGGGTATAAGTCATCCTGTCCTCTCCATCTGAGGCAATCAGATTACCTACAGTGCTGATTGACTTTAAAGCCGACAGATGGGATCCTTAGGACTCTGTTCCTTCGCAGGTTAAAAGAAGGTCTGGATTAGATAAGAAAGCATATTTAAAGAGTTCCGGAAATGTTTAAGAGATACCACTGGCTATAAAAGGCACCCGGTGGTGGTGAGAATGTTCTGTGTTGTGACTACATCCATGGCGATGCCCTGACTCTGAACTTGTACAGTGGTATAGCAAGGCTGGAGAAGGCTGCATAAAGCATACACAGGGCTCTCTTACAACTATATGTGGATCTTTCACTATCTCCAAATAAAGCTTTAATTTTTAGTTTATTACTTTCAGTGCTGGAGATCAAACCCAGGACTTCACCTGAGTGGTGCAAGTATTCTGCCACTGAACTACATTTCCGGCTTTAAAGTTTAATTTGGTGGCCTTCTAAGTGTTTATGTTTCTACCCAAAGGCTTAGGCTGCTCTCAGCCTTGATCAGGAGAACTTTTTTTTTTTTTTTGCAGTGGGCAGCAGGCAGTGCAGAGGTGAATAATTGTTCAAGCCAATGAGAATAAGAATAAGCCCTAAGGACATCTTCATCATTCACTCACCCCCACATTCTCACCCCTGCCAAGGCTAAGGAAACATCACAGGAGAGGAGCCAAAGAATGTAAGAACTAGAGGATAGGAAGAGGATGTGAAAAAGTCACGTCTGGAATTCCCTCATAGAGATGGGGGAGGGGGAGGGGATAGGTGGCTTCCAAAGAGGAGACCTAGAAAGGGGGAAACATTAGAAATGTAAATAAAATATCAAAAAAATTGTTTAAAAATAAATAAAAAAAAAAAGAAAAGAAAAAAGAAAAAGTCATGTCTGGCTGTGACATGGCCATCACACTTAGGAACTCACAGCAGTCACATACAAAAGATCAAACGAGCCAAAATTTGACATAGATGGAGGAGGTGGTTTCTTGGTCCCAAAACTGTGTCTCCAAGACTGAGTTCAATTTAGTCCTTATAATCCACAAAGTTAAAGGAAGAAACACACTTCCAAAATTCTCCTCTGACTTCCATATGTAGATTGTGGCAAGTGTGTGCTTTCACACAGAGAGAATAAACATATATAAATAAATATGGAAGAATGATTTTAATTTTAACTACCTCTGAAGCTCTATTCTCTGCAAATAATCCTAAATATAGAACAGGCTGTATGTTCTGTGTTCTTTAGTTCCATATGTGTGTGTGTGTGTGTGTGTGTGTGTGTGTGTGTGTGTGTGTGTGTGTGTGTGTTAGACAGAAAGATCTCCTAAATATAATATTTCAGAGATCTTGCAAGCATGATAGTTTCCAGAGGCTAACATGAAATAAGCTGGGCATGATGGCCATGGTGACCATGGTGGGCGGGAAGGGCACAGTGATATGCTCTTGAATTCCCATCACTGAAGAGACAGAGACCTGGCATATATTGGTCAACCAGCATCATTTTAAGATTTTCAGGCCAGTGAGAGACCCTGTCTCAAAACAAACAAAAAAATTAAAAAATTACTCCAGGTGACTTATTGTGAACCTTCCCCTGAATGATTAAAGGGACTAATCACTGGGCAAGTAGGTGGGACTTCCAGGTTAGACAGAGGAAGAGAGAAAGCAGGAAAGAGTTAGGAGGCTTTTGAACGGGGATAGTGAAAGGGCAAGATGTAGCTGCTAGTGTCTCCTGGTTTCATGGCGGATCCGCCAGGATTCACCACTGGAGGAATTAGATTTAATATGGCTTACAAGATTAGGATTCTAGTTGTTGTACCCAGAGATTGAATTACTATTGTTTCTGAAAAAAAAAAAAAGTAAAAAAACTCAAAGATATTCCTTACATTCATTAGATGTGGTGGTATTCACAGAAAGGCTTCTAGAGGCAGATATTTAATATTCTCTCCCATGGGTTTGCCGGTCAGATTTTGTCCCATTGTATTTGTTATTTTATGTCACAAAATTAATTGTTGAAATTGCTATAAACAACTGCCAGTGTATTCTGCACATTGAAAATGTTGTGTTTTGGAAGAAAGTACACATCTGGAGAGTAAGGGTCTGACTGAGCTTTGCTGGACTAATTCTTCAGAGATGAGTGCTCAGTGAACACCCTTAGAGGCTAGACTGCCTCTCTTCAGGGCTAAAGGCAGGTATGTCTGCTGTCTGTTTAGAAATTATTGGCTTACCCAAGCTCAGGGACTTCTCTTGCAACACAACCCATGCATGACATGTGCTTGAATCACCTTGGCCAATTTTTGCCTGTAGGAATTAGATCACAGAGAATCCCATAGAGGGAATTCTTCTTCTGTTGTTTTAAGTAACAACTTGTCTCTTCTCTCTGATCCGGGAGTCTCATGTCTTCTAAAAGGTTTTGTTAAACTGCACCCAGCTAACTTGCTAAGTCACTGACTTGCAAGAGGGTAAGAGCTGACCCTTTCAAGTTCTTAAAAGAATTTTGGTGATAGAGATATGACCTTCTACAGAAGGAAAAAGAGCCTTCTATGCCAGATAATGTGGTTCACAGGAAGCATGTTGACTAAATTTTATAGTGAATGGTGCAATAAATGGCTATAAATTAGGAGAAATTGGTGAGTTATTTCAGGTGGGTTCAAAGACAACTGCCCAAATAGTGCCTGGTAATCATCCTCTGGATGGAGGACTTACTTGGCAATGTGGCAATAGTTCCGGGTCCACCAACAGGTTAATGATTGCTACCAAGATTTGTCCTAGGTAGGCAGAAGGGTCTCCCCCCTTTTGCAATAAGAGGTGCTGTGGGATATGGTCCACTGAGCATGATGTCGGCCATTACTGTCATAAACCCTCAGCAACCGTGGTTACTTGCATGGGACCTATAGAAGATTGGGCCCATCAAGTCATGGAGCAAGGGAGGACTTTCAAGACCTCACCACTCCTTAAGGATATATAATTACTTTAAAATGCTGGGAGGTAGAGACATTTTCTCCAGTGGTGTAGCCACCCATACATTGTCCACACTCCTGTAAGTGACCTACCCCAACCCATGTTGTTGTAAGAAGCTGTTAAACTCATTGTTTCATCAACCCAGACTTCATTGGAATCATTTCTTTGATCTGTTGTCAGTGTCATATCTATATATGGGATGAATAGATATTTGTTTCCCTAAGAACATTTCACAGAACTAGGAAGGATCTTTGCCAACCAAAACAGTATTGTGAAAGTCAAAAGCATTGAACGTTCGCTGGCTTGAGTGCTGACACATGCCACTTACAGCTACAAGCAAATACAAGTCCTTCTTTAACAGATAAAACTACTTTCTTCCTTCATCCCAAATCCTTCCCTCTGTTATGTCTGTCCCAACTATGTTCAAAAGGAAAACAGAGGTGAAGCTAGGGTCTCCTATCTACGAGACCCTAAAAAGTCCTGCTAACATGCCCGTATGAAGACTTAGATTGTTATGGCTCTGCCAAATATAGATACCTAAATCACTATCCTATCTACTTCTTTGAGAGAAAGAGGCTCCCAAATCAACTAATGGGATTGGACAAGGTTTGCAGTGGGAACAGGAGACAAAGGTGATCCTGTGCCAAGAAATTTGTGCAAATTTATTGTACCCTTGTGAATTGCACTGCTAATGTCTAATTGATATCGATACTAATTGTTTTGCATATTTGAACTGTAAATGCTCATTCACTCCAGATGGACAGCTGCCACAGACTTGTGACTCCTGCCATAAGTTGACCTATTTGTCTTGTGGCAATAGAAGTCCCCTACATGTTGAGATGCCTCTGTAAGCACCTGGGAAATTACATTAACTGTGTGTGTAACCTCCTCTGGGAGGTATGTACTTCCCCACTATTGTTGACACATTGGGTCACAGTGTTCCTCTTGCAATAAAAACATCTGGCTCTACCCACATCACTGCAGCTCTTTAAACACAGCTGTGACAAGCTCTCAGCCTTCTAGGGGATTTGCAAGTCTAGCAGGGACATGCCTATGGGCCTTCTGCACTCTGCAATCCCCATCTATTTGACAGTGACAGGGTATGGCCTCCTCAAAAACAAATTCAAGAAAATATGCGACCTTACCTTGTCCAGCCTCCCTCATGAATCTTAGGTTGTCACTGGATATGACTGTCAACATAAAGTGGCCACCACTTGGTAGATTTCTAGGTAGCATCTTGAAAATAGAAGGTGTCTTTCTGTTTCTACTTAGTTTTGCTTTATTTTTTCCTTTTATTGAAAGTAGATTTTTTTCTCACTTAATATATTCAGATTATACTTGCCCTCCTCCTTCTACTCATCCCTGTTCAACCTCCCCTCCCACCCAAACCCACCCCTTTTCTCTCTCTTATTAGAAAATAGACAGGCTTCTAAGGGATGATAAAGTTGAATAAACTATAATACAATAAAATATAATAACATAAATGAAAAACTGACACACTGAGATAGGGCAAAACAAGCAAATCAAAGGAGAAGGAAAAGAGCCCCAGAGTAGACACAAGAAGCAGAGACCCACTCATTCACACACTCAAGAATCCCATAAAAACACTAAACTGGAAGCCATAATATATGCATGAAGGACATATAAAGTAAAAAGAGATAAGAGAATATGAATTGAATCAAAGTTCTTTTAAAAAAAAAACAAACCTGGATACAATGTTATGAGACAAGAAACCTCTAAAGGTACCATTGAGTTAATTTTCTGCTGGTTACCCATAAGAGTAGTTTGTTTCCCCAGTGAGACTCCCATAGAGAAAACCAAATTTTCATTTGCAAATGGTTATCAATTGAAGATTGTTTCTGGGTTAGCAATGATGGTATGTGTCCTGCTGACAGACCAATAGCCTTACCCCTAAAATGGTTAGCAAATAGACCTGTATGGCAAGAGCAGTGGCCCATAACAAAAGGTACTTAGACAACAGGTAAGAGCAGCTGGAGGCTCAACATATAGAAGAGTCTACCAGTCTATGGAATTCCCTGTGTTTCTTGTAAAACGGAAATCAGATTAATGGAGAATGAAAACAGATTTAAGAGCAGTTAATAGGGTAATTCAACCAATGGGTCCTTTACAATCTGAGCTTCATTTACCTTCTTTGTTACCGAGATCACAGCCTATAATAATAATTGACTTGAAAGATTACTTTTTCACCATACCCTTGCATGAGCAGGATAAGGAAAGGTTTGCTTTCTCAGTACCCACTCTGAATAACAGTGCTCCACTAAAGAGATACCATTAGAAGGTACTTCCACAGGGAATATTAAATAGTCCAACTTTATGTCAATATTTTGTACAACAACCATTAGAAATAATTCATAAGCAATTTCCTCATTCTATCATTTACCATTATATGGATGAAATTTTGTTGGCTGATTCTGATGAAGATGTTTTAGAGAATATGCTTAAGGTAACACAAAGAATTATGTCATGCTGGGGGTTACAGATTGCTCCAGAAAAAATACAAAGAGGAGATTCACTTAGTTATTTGGGTTATAAAATCAATCAACAAAAATTTCAACCACAAAAGGTACAGATCCATAGGGACCAATTGAAAACTCTTAATGTTTTTTAAAAATGAATGGAAGATATCAACTGACTGAAGACTACAGTGTCTGCTTCTCCTTCCACCTCTAGGACTTTATCTGGTGCAGATCTGTGTATGCTGCTGCAGTCTATGTGAGTTCATATATACACCCTGTTGTGTCTAGAAAACCTTGCTTTCTTAGTATCCTCTATTTCCTCTGGTCTTACACTCTTTCCTCTTCTTCCCAGGGAGATCTATCTGTCCCCACTCCACCACCAGGCCCTTCCTCTCTACCTATCCTCTGTGGTTCTGTGCATTGTAAGTTAGTTTTCATTTACTTCACAGCTCGTATCCACATATAAGTGAGCACATACCATATGCCTTTCTGGGTCTCAGGTACCTCACTCAGGATAATGTGTTTCTAGTTCCATCCATTTATCTATGAAGTTCATTATTTCAATCTTTAACAGCTAAGGGATGTGCTCTTGTGAAAATGTGCCACATTTTCTTTTCCAACTTTTGTCTGTTATGAATAGAGCAGTGTTGAGCATGGCTGAGCAAATGTCTCTGTGGTAGGATGAAACATCCTTTGCTATTTGCCCAAGAGTTGTATAGTTGGGTCTTGAGGTAAAGTGATTCCCATCTTCCTGAGGAGCCCCCACACTGAATTCCATAGTGGCTGCACAAGTCTGCACTCCCACCTGCAGCAGACGAGTGTTCCCCTTATTTCCCATCCTCACCATCAGGAGCTGTCACTTGTTCTATTGATCTTAGCCATTCACATGAGTATAAGATGGAATTTCAGAGTAGTTTTAATATACTTAAATATTAAAGCATGTTAAATGGATTATTAAGGACACTGAACATTTCTTTAAGTGTTTCTCAGACATTTGAGTTTCCTCTTTTGAGAATTCTGTTTAGAGCTCTACTTCATTTTTAATTGGGTCATTTTTTTATATCAAGTTTTTTTTTTTTAGTTCTTTATATATTTTGGGTAGTAGCCCTCTATTGGATGGATATGTTGTTGATTTAAAAAAATATCTTTTCCCATTTAATAGGTTGCCACTTTGCCTGAATGACAGTGTTCTTTGCCATGTAGAAGCTTTTCAGTTTCGTGAGGTTCCATTTTATTAATTGTTGTTCTTAGTGCCTGCACTATCTGTGCTCTGTTCAGAATGTCTTTTCCTGTGCCAATGAGTTCAAGACTATTCCTCACTTCTAACAGGTTTGGTTTATCTGGCTTTATGTTGAGGTCTTTGATCCATTTGGAGTTGAGTTGATTTCCTCCATGTCTGTTGTTATATCCCCCTTTTCATCTCTAATTTTGATAATTTGGATGTTCTTTGCCTGCCTTTCAGTTTATTTGGATAAGGACTTGTCAGTTCTATTGCTTTTCTCAAAGAACCAACTCTTTGTTTGATAATTGTATTTTTTATTTCTTTGTTTCTAGTTTATTGATTTCAATCCCGAGTTGGATTAGTTTCACTGCATTAGGAAGGCTGAGAACCAAATGGCTCTAGAGTTTTTAGGTATGCTGTTAAGTTACTAGTTTGAGATATCTCTACTTTTTTTTTTTTAATGTAGGCACTTAGTGCTATGAATTTGCCTCTTCATTTCTTCACTGTGTCCCATAAGTTTGGGTGTGTTGTGTATTCATTTTCATTCAGTTCTAGAAAGTCTTTAATTTCTTAATTACTTTTATGTTTTCATTAGGATCTATATTAGTCATATATAAAAATGATTTGTTATGGCATGTATTGTAGTATATTTCTGTCACCTGCTAACTTCTTTGTCTTACTCCCACTGTGATGGTTTGTATATGCTTAGCCCAGAGAGTGGCACTATTAGAAAGTGTGGCGCTGTTAGAGTAAGTGTGGCCTTGTTGGAGTAGGCATGGCACTGTGAGTGTAGGCTTTAACACCCTCATCCTAGCTGCCTCAGAGCCAGTATTCTGCTAGCAGCCTTCAGATGAAGATGTAGAACTCTCATCTCCTCCTGTACCATGCCTGCCTGGACACTGCCATGCTCCTGCCTTTATGATAGTGGACTGAACCTTTGAACCTGTAAGCCAGCCCCAATTAAATGTTGTCCTTATAAGGGTTGTCTTGGTCATGGTGTCTGTTCACAGCAGTAAAACCCTAACTAAGACACCCACTGAACCCCTTCCCCTTCCCTTTTCAACTTCCATGTCTATTTTTATTTTTAACAAATTTCTCCACCCCCCGTGTGTGTGTGTGTGTGTGTGTGTGTGTGTGTGTGTGTGTTTGAGTGGTGTTTATGTATGTGTGGTATATGTGCACATGTTGGGATTGCATGTGCCTATGCATAAGCATAAAGACAAGAAGACTTCAGGTGTCCTGATTTCTTTTATCACTCTCTAGCTTATTCTCTTGAGATGGAGTCTTTCCCTGAACCTGGTGCTAGGCTGGTGACTAGCATGGATTCCCATATGAACACGTACACACACACACACACACACACACACACACACACACACACACACCACAAAAAATTATTAGATTCAGCCATTCTGCTTCGTGAGGATCCTTAGTGTCTTATAAGTTGGCCAGGAGAATCTGTTTGAGGCAGTGTCAACCTGTGGTCCATGGTAGATTTTGGTGCCACTTGCAGAGCACCAACAATCTTAAACAACCTTTTTTGATGGGGCACCTTTGTGTTAAAGACTGTACAAATGTGGAAGCCATGCCTTGACTTTACTTCCTTCTGGAAACTGTGACAGGCACATTAGATCAAGTCATGAAATATGTCTCTCGTGGTCAAGGAAACCAAATTCCAGGCCTTGAAGGCTTTCGGATGGTTTCAGTTCACTGGCCAGTATTCTGATGGATGGAAGCATTCAGAAAGATTTCCTCTTGAGCAATTGCTAATATTTTTGCTGTGTCTGCAACAATAACCACTAGAGAAAGATCAGAACAGAAAAATCAACCCACATGGATTTCGAGAGTGGACCCTGAGAGGGTATAGGATTGGCTTTAAATTGATTTAGTGATGGTAAAGGCAGTTTATGGTTGAAGTCAGCATTATAATTTTGTTCTGTGATCAGTGGGTTTAAGGAAAGTCTTTGTTAGACAAGTTGAAATGGATTCAGTCTTAGCTTCTGTTAAATACTCAGCATGGCTGCCAAAATGGTATTTGTGGGAAATTTACTAGAAGCTCGAGTAATTGGGTTGACCAGTGACCTTCAAAAAGATATTTCTTTGTGTTACTGCTCAGACCCCTGGAACGTGACCTTAATTAGGAAAGTGTGTGTGTGTGTGTGTGTGTGTGTGTGTGTGTGTGTGTGTGTGTCGGGTGGACCCATTATCTCAAGTGAGATCACCATGTATTATTTAGAGAGACCTTAAATTCAATGTGGTATTCTTATAAGAGACACAGGGAGGAGAGGCATGAGAAAGGGGGGGGGGGGGCATGCGGAGATAGAGGAAGAGTTTGAGATGGTGCCACAATGAACCAAGAAATGCCTAGAGCCACTAGAATCTGGAAGGGCAAGGAAGGATTCCTCTATGGACGAGGGAGGGAAAGTGACCAGGCCCTGTAACTGCATGCCAGTAGCTTAGGTTGTTTCCCCCTCCAGACTGTAGTGATTTGTGAAGCAGTCTCCGGAAGTGAGCGAAGGAGCACTAGATGGTGCTGAGAGAAATTCCCTTGGAGATATCTCCTGCTAACCAATGCTTTAAAGCAAGAAGATAACTCTCTCCATTCTGGCTTATCTTTTCAAGGACATTTGCTGAACAGGCTTGGAAAGGGCAGTGTTTCCCTTCAGAACAAAGGCATGCAAGGCTATTTATTCCTTGTCTCTTTAAAAGTTACGGGTTCTCCTCACAGGGCCATGACTTGACAAAGACCAGCACAAGATCCAGGCATCCAGAATTCCAGTGGGGATGGAGAAAGGCTCATGAACTCCCACCTCTAGTGGAGGAGCAGTTAATGGCTACTGGGAGAAGTCTTCGGGGGATGCAAACCCATGGGAACAGGACTGAAGATGGGGTTGAGAGGCAACGGAGTCACGTGGTGAATCCCCAGAATCAGATTCTTGAGACCAGCATCTGAGTTTATTGCACATCACATAAGCTTATAGACAGTGTATGAGCCAGTCTCAAGCCCCTGAATCCTTGGCCAATCGTGTCTCACCACACTGTCACTGTCACCATGTCCCCAGTGAAAGCCTTGACTAACTCAGAAGGAGCAGGCGAGCATCATCACCTGTTAGGTCTTCCATGAAGATACAGAAGCAGCCACCTCCCTGGCCTTGGTTCCTTTCTGCTCTCTTGCCAGTGTTCCCGAAGCCATCTTGGATCTAATGTGTGGCAGCTCAGGACTCTTGGAGGAGTCACAGGAGCCTGTGGCACCTCACTCTCCATCTCACTTTTTCCTTCATAAGGTTGACTTCCACATCCCCCACACAACACAAGGTAGGTTGCTACACCCCAGTGGGTGGCTCTACACTCATGCAAGCTTGGGCAGCACTAAGAGAACTCAGTGGATTTAGAACACAAGAAGCCTTAAAGATGACGTGATGGAATTATGGGAAGAGTTGGAGGGGAGGAATCGACATGGATTTGATTGAAATGCATTGTATTCATGTATGAAATTCTCAAACCATTGAATATAAAATTTTTTAAGATGCCAGTTCTCTAAGTGCAGGCCCCTTCTGTGTAAAACAATTCACTGTGTGTTTGCCACCCATACACACCACCTTGTGGGAACTAGGTCTTTGGGAACTGACATAAATTTGTTGCTATCTCAGAGTTATGGATGCAGCTGTGTTGTAGCATCCGTGCCTAGCACAATAGGGGTTCAGTCCCTAGATAGTTAGGGTGAATAATAAAGCATCTTTTGTCTCAGAACCCAGGAGTCTTCTATCTTTTTCTATAAAACCATGGAGAGTGAATTGTTAGGATTACTGTATGCTAAGTCTCAGACTCTCCACAGTTAATAGCAGATATTATCTCTAAATCTTCCATAATGAGGCCATAAGTGTCACTTTAGCTCCCTCGTCTCACCTCTTGGAAATGCCTAATTTAATTCTATGCCTTCCCTACAATTCTCTGAAATTATGTCAACAGCACTGGTGAAAGAAGCGTATTGTAACGAGATCGATCTGTTGTGCTGCTTTGCGTTTTCATCGGCGAGGAGAAAGAAGAAAGAAGAGGGGAAATTTTACGTCTGAAAAGCAGTCAACCCGAAGAGCAGAGACATTGATGAACATAAGAACATGAACAGCCTTTATTATCCTTATGAAGTTGTGTGGAGTCAGGAATGCCTCAGTTAGAATAGATCATCTCTGCCTGTCACCTTCGATTAGATGCAGAGACCACTTGCTGACAGCTTTTTCTTCAGGCTGGAGAGGTAGACTCCAGTCTTCTCCTCCCAGCCCCATGCAGCTGAGATAAGACATCATGCTAGAGAGCACCACTTTATGAAATAACTAATTTGTGCCATTTGTGGTTAAATGCTGCTAATAGATCATATCAACAACTCTGTCATCATTTGCAACCAGACAGGAGAAAGAACCAAAGGAATGCTCCAGCTAACCAGCCTAAGCCAGTCAGAACAGGCCAAAGGCAAAGTCAGAAGGCTGTTCAAGAGGGTCTGCAGCACGACCCCCTCTTCGCCCCTCCCCAGGGTCACAGTGCAAGTACTGTGATGCTCCCAGAATTCCCACAGGGTTCTCAAGCTCGCCTGACTGGGAATTTCTCAGTTGTCATTGCTACAAACTAACATTGGTCCCTTTTTGATCTCCAATAAAGTCACTCAGAGAGTGAATCCAGAAGTCCAATTGGCTGCATTCGAAATTGAAAGCCATATGTTAAACACTGGAGGGTATGCCCTTTGAGGGGTGGAGTTGAGAAGCAACTGTTTCCCAGGGTTAGAGAGGCTTTCACTGCTGTGTCCACATACGTGAGAAAACAACTCTAGGAAGGATTCTTTTTAGGTCACTGCTTCCCAGATTTCAGTCTTTAAGTCTTTGACTCAATTGATTGTGAGCTTGTGGTGAGACCGAGTACACACATCAGGAGCTTGTGATGCCTCCATCACTCATGTGGTAGTTTGAATAGGTATGGCCCCCAGAGACTCATGTGTTTGAATGCTTGGCCCATGGGGAGTGGCACTTTTAGGAGGTGTGGCCTTGTTGGAGTAGGTGTGTCACTGTGGGGGTGGGCCTTGAGGTCTCCTAAGCTCAAGCTCTGCCCAGTGAGGAACACAGTCTCCTCCTGCTGCCTACAGATCAAGATGTAGACCTCTCAGTTCCTTCTCCAGCACCATGTCAGCCTGCACAATGCTATGTTTCCCCTCATGACGATAAGGGACTGAATCTCAGAAACTGTAAGCCAGCCCCAATTAAATGCTTTCTTTTTATAAGAGTTTCCTTGGCCATGGTGTCTCTTCATAGCAATAGAACCTTAACTAAGACACCTCGAACTGGTCCGGAAGCAGAGAGGAGAAAGGAGCCAGGTCTTAGATATAGACTCCAAAGCATCCCCTTAGCTATCTACTTCATCCAGCGAGGCTGCAACGCCTAGGGTTTCTATCCTTTCACTTCTTAACACCAGTTATGGAGGACCAAAGATTCATTCAGTATGTGAACCTGTGATGGATATTTCATACTCAAACCATAAAACATCTATGTTGTATTCACTTGAGCTTTTTCTTCAAAGAATTGGGGTGGACGGGAGGCACTAAAGAAGTAGAGAAGGGTTTAGATCTTGCTACCATTGTCCCCATTAGCTGTAACTGTCAAGTTGATAAAACCTAGAGTTACCAGTGAAGAGAGTGTCAAGGGAAGGATTTCCGAGAGTGGGTATGTCTGTGGGGGGTTATCTTGATTGTTAGTTGATGTAGGAGGGCCCAACTCTGTAGGTGGCACCAACACTAAGCAAGTGATCCTACGCTAGATAAGACAGCTAGATAAGCACCGACCTCTGAGTGAGCAGTAAGCAGTATTCTAGATGGGTCTGTTACAAGCTTCTGCTTGAGTTCCTGCTCTGACTTCCCTCAAAGATGCACTAGGACCTGAGGTGTAAGCCATGTCGAGCCTGCCCCCACCTAAGCTGCTTCTGGCCAGAATGTCTTATTACAGGAAAAGAAGGAGACAGAACTCTTCCCTTGGTTTAGGCATGGAGGATGTATTAACCAGAGGGCAGGATGGCCACTCCACATTCTAAAACTCTTCTTAGCCACAGAAAGTATCATTTTCCTGAAAAACCCTTCTCTCAATATACTTATTCCATGACTTCCTTTTCCTGTAGGCAAATAGTTGAGAGGGAAGGAGCACCTCTGGCATCCAGAAAGCCTTAAAAACAATGGTGTTTGTAAGTTTGAATTTGCTTTTCTTTGTCTGTCCCTCCGAAAACAGATAAACTTATCGGCAGTTAATGAGAGGAGTGACTATGGTACTTATCAGTGAGGAGGGAACAACCCCCCCATCAAGACAGTACGATTAAAAATAGATTTATTGACTCACTCACTCAAAGTCCAGAAGCACATATCAAAGACCCAGGAAACTGCAGGATGTCAGCAGGTGTCCTCCCTCTCTTTCTGGACCTCACACACTCTCTCTTTCTCACCTCCAGGTTTCTGTCAGCCGCCTCCTTTCTCACTGCATATGAGCATCTTCTCTTTGAAGGGCAGTCGGGTAGTCCTGCCTTCTTCCACCCTGGGTTGTAACTCTAATGAGAGAGGTAGTCCCCTTCAAGTGCTCACATAGAAAATCTACAAGAACTCTCAGCTCTGGCTTAGGTCACATGACTTTTTAAGCAACCACTTTCTGAGTTAAACATGGGAAGACTTGGGTCAGGTACCCAGTGGTGAGACCCTTACCACCTTTCCATGGGACAAGGTAGGCTAAGCTCCCCAAAGGTAAGGAAAGAGTAGGGGTACGGAGAATAAAGGTCCTAGCCTGACAATAGACAGCCCATCCAAGGACTTATACAGACCCAGGTGGAATAGGGTTGTTCTTTATTACACAGATCTTAATACA
The DNA here is from genome assembly GCA_028551405.1 of Uromys caudimaculatus. Lineage (NCBI taxonomy): Eukaryota > Metazoa > Chordata > Mammalia > Rodentia > Muridae > Uromys > Uromys caudimaculatus. The sequence goes on from CM052719.1 coordinate 46,351,949, forward strand.
CAGCCTAGATATAAAACCCTAATGTCCACCACAGAGACTTACTTCCCCCATGGAGACTCCATCTTTTAAGGATTCCGCAACTTTCCAAAAGGCTGCCACCATCAGAGCACCACACATTCAAATGTATGACCCAGAGTAGACATTTTACACTTAAACCACAGCAGGCTGGGATGCTAGGTGTATGCATACCTGGTCAAAGCAATGCCCAGGCAGCTGACCGTTTAATTGCTTTCTGGGCTTGTATCCAGGCTGCCAATCTTCCTGCACTTTCGGCCTATTTCAGACCACCAGTGTTCTTATTTGAGTCTGAAGCACACCCATTTCCAAAGGTTCATATATTAGTGGGGCTCTTGAGAGGTAGAAAAGGTCCCTTGGAAATGCTAAGGAGCCCAAGGCCCTTTACACATTGCTTACTACTGATTTCATGTTTTTATGACATATTTCACGTCATATCCAGAGACAGTCATTAGAATAGGGACAGCAAACATGTGCTACTCATTCTGCCTCTCTCCATTCATATCATCCTAGTAGATACATCTAATTAGCTAATATGAGTTGAAAGGGCATCAGAGACATTCTCAATAAACCTGGTCAGACAGGCAATCCCAGCCAACTGAAGTTAGAGTTGGTGAATGAAATGAGGCCTATTTATCTCAATTATATAATCATACACTAGTTATTAATTCTCTCTCCTCCCCTCCCCCTCAGTCCCTCCTTTCCTTCATACTTCCTTGGCCAACAAACATAAGGAGAACCTACATAAAATTCTCAGGGGTACTAGAAGGATATTGTTATCATTTGGATCTAGAGTTTGAGCCTCTGCTTGGTACTATTAGAAAGTGACTCCCAGGTATGATGGCTCACCCCTTTAATCTCAAGCATGTGGGAGACAGAGGTAGGTGTGTCTCTGTGAGTTCGAGGCCAGCCTGGTCTACAGAATGAGTTACAGGATGGCCAGAACTACTTAGTGAGATCCTGTTTCAAGGAAAAAAAAAATAGAAAGAAAAAGACAGACAGACAGAAAAGATAAAAGGAATCTTTAAAGTGGTGAAGCTTATCATATTAGTTACTATTCTGTTTTGATAAAATACCATGACCACGGCAATTCCTATAATCTATCATGGCAGGGAGTCATAGCAGCAAGCCCAAGGCATGGCAGCAGGAGCAGGAAACTGAGAGCGCACATCCTAACTGCAAGCACAAAGCAAAAAGAAGAAACAGGAAGTGAGGTAACTTTAAACACTTAAAGCCTACCCCCCAGTGACATCCTTCTTGTAGCAAGGTCATACTTCTTTTTTTTTTTTTCCTTCAAGACAGGGTTTCTCTGTGTAGCCCTGGCTGTCCTGGAACTCACTCTGTAGACCAGGCTGGCCTTGAACTCAGAAATCCGCCTACCTCTGCCTCCCAAGTGCTGGGATTAAAGGCATGTGCCACCACTGCCTGGCTAAGGCCATATTTCTTTAACCTCCTTCCCATACAAGAGCACTAACTGGGGACACTTGTTGGGAACAAGCAAAAGAAACTTATTCTAAGTACTACCATTTCATTTTCAGACTCCATTTAATTATAGGAGAAACTAAATTTAAGGTCCCAGATCCTAGGGCAGCTCAGGACTTCTTATAACTAAACAGCTTCCATTATAAACAGTTGTCTGAGTCCAGACAACTGAAAGACAACTTCTCCATTTTGCTGGCAGGGTCAAACAAGTTCATATTTCCAGGCCGAGGAACAAACACCTATTTTACTTCTCCAAATGCTTTCTTAATTTTCAACCTTTAAAGAATACAGAAATTGCTGTTATCTAAACCAAGGTGGATAGGTTGTAAAAATATATAACCATTTGCCTGTTATTCCCTGATTATCTGAATGCATGTGACCTGCGCCTTTGTACCCTTATCACTCTGAGCTCTGGACCTGAAGTAGAAATTTCAGGTCTCTTTGGAGACTTCGTTGTGTCATGTGATGTTTTTCTGGAAACTGTCTTATTTGTTTTTGTTTGTTTTTTTTTTTTGTTGTTGTTGTTGTTTTTTGAGACAGGGTTTTCTCTGTGTAGCCCTGGCTGTCCTAGAACTCACTCTGTAGACCAGGCTGGCCTCGAACTCAGAAATCCGCCTGCCTCTGCCTCCCAAGTGCTGGGATTAAAGGCGTGCGCCACCACTGCCCGGCCTGGAAACTGTCTTATGAGAGGATGTTTTCGCTGAAGCAAACTCATGGAAGGATGTGTTGCTGAGAACAGACATGTGGTGTTTCTCTGGAAGCTGCCTGGGAAAAGGGCATGTGATGTTTTGCTAGAGCAGACACCTGAGAGAAGACATGATGTTTGGAAAGGGTATAAGTATAACCCAACAGACCCTGGACAAGAGTGTGGTATTGGTTCGCCTTTCGATTCTTTGATGGTCTTCATTGGGTTTTGCTGATACTCTGTGATATTGGTTCACCTTGCAATTCTTTGATGGTCTTCATTGGGTTTTGCTGATACTCTGTGGTATTGATTCACCTTGCGATTCTTTGATGTCTTCATTGGGTTTTGCTGATACTCTGTGGTATTGGTTCACCTTGCGATTCTTTAATGTCTTCACTGGGTTTTGCTGATACTCTGTGGTATTGGTTTGCCTTGCGATTCTTTGATGGTCTTGATTGGGTTTTGCTGATACTCTGTGATATTGGTTCACCTTGCGATTCTTTGATGGTCTTGATTGGGTTTTGCTGATACTCTGTGATATTGGTTCACCTTGCGATTCTTTGATGGTCTTCACTGGGTTTTGCTGATACTCTGTGGTATTGATTCACCTTGCGATTCTTTGATGTCTTCATTGGGTTTTGCTGATACTCTGTGGTATTGGTTCACCTTGCGATTCTTTGATGGTCTTCATTGGGTTTTGCTGATACTCTGTGGTATTGGTTCGCCTTGCGATTCTTTGATGGTCTTCATTGGGTTTTGCTGATACTATGTGGTATTGGTTCCCCTTGCCTTCTTGGCTGATCATCATTTGTTGTGACTTCATAGAGGAAAATGCACCAAAAAGCTTCTGGTGGTATTCCAGCAACTTCTTGCCGCCTTACTTCTTGCAGACTCAGGCCGATTGGCAGAGTCTTGTTTCATCTGGATCAAACTGCCATTGCTGATTCATGAATGATGTTCGCCAGTGGGTTGAGCTACCACTGCTGATCCATATAAACTAAACTGCTGATATCCTGACACTGCAGATTGGATTCGCCTCAAAAAGATATTTCTAAACAGGTCCACATTCTTTTTTTGTCCTATTAACTTTTTCTTTCTACTACCTCTGGTGGGTGGTGGCCTAGAAGGGAGGTAAAAGCATTTAAATACACTTACTAATGCAGGTTTTAAAAAGTACATATACACGGACCTAATGTCTAGGAGAATGAACTAAGGACCTTGAAGCCAGGTGTCCTGGATAAGGCCCAATCTCCAATGGGTACTCCCTTTTTAAACTCATAATACCAGAACACAATTGGATAAAACAGCAGCTCACCCAAGCCCTGCCTCTTCTGCAGTTCCACTTTTTAAAGAGGCAATGCAGCTTCCCCTTGGGGATGAGGTTCAGATCCTAAGCTGGCTGCCTCCCTGAGTGCTCAGAAAAGAAAGCTTCTGTCTCTGAAGTGAGTTTTCTCAGCCTCCAGCCCAGCCCAACACACAAACTATTAAAATACCAGAGGCTATGGGGGACATTTCTCATTTAAATTGCCACACTCAGTCCTTTTCTGTCATTAGACACACACTTCTAAAAGAAGTTGTGAGGTACCAGCCTCTTTTTCTCTCTCTATTTGGCTTTGTTGCTACCATAAGGTGAACCTCAAGGTTCAGCCTCACCATAGGCCCAAAAGCTATGTACTGAAACAATGAGCCAAAATTAATCATTCTTCTTCTTGTTGATTCTCTTAAGTAGCAGAAAACTAATACAGTTAAGTACATTTTCTATTGTTAACAAAGTAATAAATATCCAGATAGTTGGCAACCAATAACATAATATGATCCTAGTTTTCCTTTTTTAAGAATAAATAAATTGAACAGAATATAGTGATCACAGATGTTGAAGAAAGATAAGAAAAGAAAAGGAGAGGCTAACTCTGAAGATATATAACATACACACTTAGGAAAATTTACAAGATAAATACACAAAATACATTTGGAAAATAACTTCTTTGTGATATTATTTACACAATAATATGGAGCTGGCATAGTGGTACATATCTGTAATCCTAGACACCGGGGATGTCGAGACAAGGAAGTGGGAAGTTCAAAGCCAGTCTGGGCAACATAGCCACACAGATCTCATTTTAAAAAAGAAATCACATAGCTAAGAAATCCCATGTAATGTAGTGTACAGGCAGTTCTGCTGGCCTGCTCTCAGGGACCTAGCAATTGCTTACATCATCAGCTGTCATCACCTGCTGCCATCAGGTGCTCCAGGTATGCTCAGGATAAAAAGGACACACATGCCATCCCAGGTCTCTCTGTTCCAGGCTTTCTCTCCCTCTCTCTGTTCTCAGTGCATACCTCCTCTCTGCCCTCATGACTCTCTCACTGCCTCTACCCCTTCCCAGGTTCTTACTCCTCTCCTCTCCCCCCGACAAATTCCTTTTACACCACATCTCTTGCATGGCATAATTTCTCTGGGGTGCACCTTGGCTCTGGCTGACCAAAGATAATTCTCTTGCTGCATGATGTTTCATAACACCTGTAGTTCCAGCACTTGAAAGGCTGAGGCAGGTGGACTGTCATGAATCGGAGGCCAGCTTGGTTTATATAACAAGTTCTAGGCCAGCATAAACCACAAAATGAGACCCTGTCTCAAAATCAGCTGCTGTAACGCCAACACAACCATATATGTAAGCCAACAGATAATACTGCAGGCTGAGATAAAAATGGGATCATATGAAGATAACACAAAACTGCACACAATAACATAATTATTTTGGGCACTCCAGGGCACTCCAGTGTAGAGGACAGAATTTGAAATGTAAAGGACAAATTAAGAGTCCCCACAGAACCACAGAGGCATAAGGGTGCAGGCACATTGAACAAAACTATGACTAGTTGTTAGGTAACTGATAGAGATACATAATGCAGACCCGAGTCGTTCTATGAGTTTGTCCTACCAAATTGCTTAGGGAACATGCACACTGTCTTAGAGAAGAGGTGAAGGAGAAAGGTCTCCAACTCATCTGATAAAGCTATGAGCACTCTCGAAATCAGAGCCAGGCAAGGACAATGATAGAAAAGAAAAGTATGCACCAGTTTTACTAACAGACAGACTTAATTATACTGAATAGAGTCAGTAGTTCAAATTGCCAATGCAATAACACAGCACAGCGAGTTTCAAGGAAGTAAGAATATTTAAATATTTGACAAAGGTAACTCAAACTGCACAGGTGGAGGAAAACACCAGGTAAAGCCTGCCTACCATTTGTTCAAAAGTCATAAAAAAGAAATTTAGCAAACTAAGATTAGAAGGTAATTTTCTTAAACTAATGAAGAGTAACACTCAAAAACTATATGACACATAATACTTAATGCTGAAATGCAAACTCTTTTTAAAGGTGCAAGGCACATACATGGTGATGCACTCCTGTGATCCCAGAACTCAAGAAGAGGTGGTTGGGGAGTTTGAAGTTAGTTATACAGAAAGAATTTACCACAAAAATCCAATCCAATCAAAACAAAACAAAAGCAAAAAAACCCTTAACATCAATAATGTAAGTCTGATTAATAATCAGGCGCAAAGACGTTTCAGCACATGCAATCAGGGCTGCTCCAGAACTATGGTGTACGGTGAGGTGTGCTAAAGATGGAAGATTATAACCAACGAGAAAGAAAGGAGCTGGGCATGGGGACACATGCCTCAGTCCCAGTTCTTGGAAGGCAGGGAGGCAGGAGGATTCCAAAAGATTGAAACCAGCCTGAGCTATGCAAAGCAAATATCAGGACAGTCAGGGCTACATAGCATGACCCTATCCAAAACAAACCAACAAACCAACACTAAGCGATTACTTCTCACAGATTGTATTGATTTCAACATAGAGAGTATAGGACTACCTATAAGACATTTCCAATGTATTAACATTTCATATGGCATAGATTGCTGTATTGGGGAATGCACAAATCACAAACATTTAGCCACTGCTATGGCCCTTCCAGACTTTACTCAGTTTGAAGAGTATGACACAGAGATTGGGAGACACAAGGATCCTGCCTTCAAAGTTCACAATCTGGTGGAAGAGATAGGCAGTTAAAAGATCACAGCAAGATTAGAGTCAGCACTGAAGGACTTGCAACAGTTTCAGGAGTCTCTGATCTTGGATAGATACAGGAAGAGGGTAACAAAGCTTCCCAAAGGACTTGAGATACCACTGAGGTCGGAAAGCAGATAGATGGTTATGCAAAGATCCCAAGGAAGCGTATGGCTGAATAAATACCACTTCGGGTCTGAGGGGCAGGGTGTGACTTGAGGTGAGGAGAGCTTGAGGGCTTGAGCGGAGAAGGAAGTGGGAGGCAGGAGGTAAAGACCTTGAAAGCCTTGGTAAGTAGTTAGAGCACTCTCCTAATGACCTGGGACGCCAGCCAAGGCAGTGAAGCAGGTTCTACTTCAGAAAACCAGCCATGCCTGCAATGTTGGGAGTGAGTGAGTGTGGGAGCAGGAGCCAGGCTGGTGCTGGGGAGACAGGTTACTGGGAGCGCAGGGCGATCTATCAAGATGATGGCCCACTGAGGGCTGGGAGACAGCAAGCGGACTTGTGATGTTGTCGGAAAATGGGGACACAGGGCTAAGACACGTTAGACGGGATGGATGAGCAGTGACCGTCGTGGTGTAGACGACAACGAAGACTTGGAGGAAATGCACCAAAATCGTTGAAATGTCCTCTTCGTTTTAAAACCAAATCTTCTTTTGTTTCCTTCCCTGGTTTAAAAAGTTTTCTATTAAGTGTAGTGCTTTCAGTATCATGAAATAAATTGCTGTTTTACTTCTAACAGCTATCCCTTAGAGCTTAGCTTTTACTGAAAATAGTTCATTACAGCCAATGTTAAGAGAATATTCTCTCACAGAAAATGCTCTGCTCTTCATTGGTTGTTTCCGATGGCAACTTGCAATCCCCCAGGGACTTTGTGGTGGAGAAGCTTGCAAATCACATGAAAAGGCTCAGGCTTTGCAGATTCAGGGACCTTGATTGCTAGCACTTAGCAGGCCTGGAGAGCCTCTTAATCTCTTTAGAAATACCAACTACCACTCTCTCAGAGCCAAGTGGAATAACGACTGAGAAAGCACTCACCAGTCACGTGGTACTGCCAGCACAGCTGAGAAGCTTCTCCTGCCATTTATAACCCTGAAGTCTTAACTCAAAATCAACCCTCCAGGGCTATCTTTCCACGCTTCATTGTTCTTTTAGACACTCTTTCAGGGCTAGAGAGATGGCTCAGTGGTTAAGAGCAATTGATGAGAGGTCCTTGGGTCTGAGGGTGTTAGATGCCCCAGTATAGGGGAATGCCAGGGAGGGAAGACCGGAGTGGGTGGGTGAGTGGGGAAATAACCTCATAGAGGCAGGGGGAGGGGGGTGGTATAAGGAGTTTCCAAAGGGGAGACCAGGAAAGGGGAAAACATTTGAAATGTAAATAAAGTGTATATAAACAAAAAAGGAGCAATTGATACTCTTGTAAAAGACACAACTTTAGTTCCTGGTACCTAAGTCAGGTTGCTCATAAATGCCAGTATCTGAATGCCTCTCTGGCCTTTGCAAACATCTTTTATCCTGTAAGTTGTTTCTCCTCGGTTACAGCAATAGGGAGCAAAGAATACAGCTCTCTGTAACTGCAGTCTGTTTATTCAACAGTTCTATACCTTTGATTATTTGCAAAGGACCAGGGAAGGGCGGGGCATATGTCTAAGATGCCTTTAGAACAGTGATTCTCAACCTGTGAGTCATGAGCCCTTTGGGGTTGAACAGCCTTTTCACAGGGGCCACATATCAGATATCCTGCATAGTAGATATTTACATTTCGATTTATAACAGTAGCAAAATGACAGTTGTGAAGTAGAAACAGGAAGATGCCCTATGAGCCTGCATTGCCTGAATTTTCCACTCATCTGGGATAATTGTGATCTGTATTGTGTTCACCTTCAATAACCTCAGACCTACGGCATCTGATGGAACTCAATGGACCTTAGCTCAGGTCTGACACAAATCATCCCATAGGGGCTGATATAGGAATGCCCCCTTCCCTAATAGACTCATGTGTGTGAATGCTTAGCCTTTATGAGTGACACTATTAGGAGGTATGGCCTTGTTAGGGGCAGTGTGTCACTGTGGAGAAGGGGTTTTGAGGTCTTAAATGCTCAAACTCTATCCAGTGTTAAGCATATCCAGTCTCCTCTTGGCTGCAGTTGGTTCGAGATGTAGAACTCTCAGCTCCTCCCACCATAGCTGGCATGCGTACCACCATGCTTCCAACCATGATGATAGCAGATAAACCTCTGAAACTGTAAGACAGCCCCAATTAAATGGTGGTTTTTGTAAGAGTTGCCTTGGCCATGGTGTCTCTTCACAGCAATGGAAACCCTAACTAACTTGCTGTTTTTTATTACTTTGCTGATTTTATATTCTTCAAAAACAAACAAAAATGAGCTTTGTTTTGTTTTGAGTACTAGGTATTGAATCTAAGGCCAGTGCATATTAGGTGAGGACCCTACCACTGATTTATGTGTTTATATCCCAAATTCTTCTTCAAAAAAATTGATATAAGTTGCCTAGACTGGCCTTGAACTCATGTTCCTTCTGCCTCAGCCTCCAGGGGATATGGGATTACAAGCCCATTTCACTAGATGCGAATAAAAATATATTACCTTCATTCATATGACCAACTTTTTGATGAGATAGAAATACAGGTCTATATTGAAAATCCTACTTCTACATATCTTTGCACTCACTTCTCTGCATGTGATCTGCATATTTCTCACAAGAATCGGAGTATTGAAACTCACTAAAGTGCAGCCATTCAGTCAGCATGAGTAATGCCCTAGATCTTCAGCATCTAGAGAATAAATTATCGCAGAAATAACTGCATCCTTTCAGTGCTTCCTCCTCTTAACTCATTTTTGAAGTTCAAAGCAGATCTTTCAGACATAGACAGATGAAGAGAGCTTCGTGAGGAAAGGAGAGGCTTCAGAATTTGAACAATCAGAGGAACATCTACCCATCAGCCTTCATCCCTTCCTGCCACGGGATGACAAACAATTTCAATGACTATGTCCCTCTGGGAAGTAGCGACCAAAAAGGCAAAGCACTAATTGACATGTCATAATACAGTTAAATTTCATGTTTTCAAACACCTAGACTGTGAACAGGAGGGCCTCAGAGTCCGAAGAAGCTGCTTCCTCTCTTGGAATAAGACAGTGACTGTAGCAATGGCTGACAACCCTTGCTTCAAAGGGCTGGGCAGAGATAAGGCTCAGTGATGCCTCTGGACTCTCGCAGTCTGTCATCAGAAGGTCCATAACTTGAAGGTGCTGTTTGCTTCTCACAACAGAAGGTTGAAGGCTGAGCTTTCAGGGCAATAGGGCATTTTTCAACCAACTCTGGAAACCAAACTAACTCTTTGGCTTTATCCAAGCTCAGGGCAGTGACATTCCACTACCCACTTTCTCCAGAAAGTTTTCCGCAGACCTTTATGGAGCCTGTTCTATGGGGCAGGGACCCAACAAACAGTGCACCCAGAAGAAAAGGACTATGCAGGCCAGTGCAATATGAGAGAACCCCCACTGAGGAATCCAGGCTGGACACAATCTTTATAGCAAAAGTAAACATGGTCCTGTGAACTTCCTCCCTGAGGTGATGTGGCTTTATCTCTTGGCAAAACAATTCCTTCTTTTGTCATTGTTTGGACAGCTCTGTGAAAACAGGTCATATTGAAATATGTCAAACTGTGGACAAGGCTACATCAATCATATATGTACCTAGGCTTTATTATACATAATTTAAGGTACCCTTATGCTCCCGTGTAGCATGAGCTAGCCCTGCAGTGCTGATCCTCCTATCCCAACCTCCTCAGCACTGAGATAATAGGCATGTGCCACCCTCAGCTTTCCTTCTATACTTTCTGATGTGTTCGTGAATGTTTAAGAAAATAATTTATTTATACATATGAGTGGCTTGAAAGTAGTTGTTTTCCTAGAGAAAAAAACTTCCAGGATGGGCTGAAAATTAAAATGGTGAATATGTTATTTTCCAGAGATCAACCGAGTTTCAAAGTTTGAAAGACTTGGCATGACAATTTCAAGTGCCTCCAAGTGATGCATACCTTCCTCTCGTTTCCACTTTTAGAATTAGGGGAGTGCGGACAGTTGTGTGTTAAGAAATGGAAGGAGATTCTTGGGGTTAGTGGGTCTTCAGGCGAGCATGGGGTGCAGGACAAACACATGCCCATCTGTCACAGGCTTGTGCCAGGAGTCCAGGCCACTTGGCTGCAAATTCAGGAGATCATGTTGCTGGCCTAGAATCCAAACCTGGGGCTGTAGAAACATACTTTGTACTACTTGGAAAGATCCAGTTGATCCTGAAGCATGCTCATACTCCTGTAGAATCCACATAAGCCCTAGTTGATCTCCAAACTCACATTTCCACTCACTCTCTAGTTGGTAAACACAGGCATAATCCCATTTCCATAATCTAGTTTTTAATGGAAAACTGGACAATGTCTATTTTCTCATACTTCACTTATGGGTAGCATCTGATAGATTGCCTTAATTTATGAACTAAAAAACAGAACAGCGGTCTCCATCGGCGGCTGGGGACCTCAGCTTGGGCCACAGGGCTCCATAGCCAGGTAGCGCCAGGAGAAAGGTACCCTCCCGGGAGCTTGGAAAAGCCGGGAGTGGGGCCAAGACAAGCTTGACAGCTCACCAGGAACCGCCCCGAACCTGCGAGACACAGGGAGTGAGGTAGGCAGTCATAGAAATCTACCAAGAAGAACTCTCAAGTCTGAACATCTATGCTCCAAATGCAAGGGCACCCACATTCATAAAAGAAACTTTACTAAAGCTCAAAGCACACAATGTAACTCACACAATAATAATAGGCGACTTCAACACCCCATTATCATCAATGGACACAAACTAAACAGAGACAAAGTGAAACTAACAGATGTTATGAACCAAATGGATTTAACAGATATCTATAGAACATTTCATCCTAAATCAAAAGAATATATCTTCGTCTCAGCACCTCATGGTACCTTCTCCAAAATTGACCATATAATCGGTCACAAAACAAACCTCAAAAGATATAAGAAGATAGAAATAATCCCATGCCTCCTATCAGATCACTACAGATTAAGGCTGGTTTTCAATGGCAAAAACAACAACAGAAAGCCCACATACACATGGAATCTGAACAATGCTCTACTCACTGATAACTTGGTCAAGGAAGAAATAAAGAAAGAAATTAAAGACTTCCTAGAATTTAATGAAAATGAAAGTACAACATACCCAAACTTATGGGACACAATGAAAGCAGTGTTAAGAGGAAAACTAATAGCTTTGAGTGCCACGAAAAAGAAACTGAAAAGAGTATCACAGCAGCTTAACAGCACACCTGAAAGCTCTAGAACAAAAAGAAGCTAATAAACACAAGAGGAGTAGAAGGCAGGAAATAATCAAACTCAGGGCTGAAATCAACCAAGTAGAAACAAAAAGAACTATACAAAGAATCAACAAAACCAGGAGTTGGTTCTTTGAGAAAATCAACAAGATAGTTAAACCCTTAGCCAGACTAGAGGGCAAAGAGACAGTATCCAAATTAACAAAATTAGAAATGAAGAGGGAGACATTGCAACAGATTCTGAGGAAATTCAAAAAATCATCAGATCCTACTACAAAAGCCTATACTCAACAAAACTGCAAAATCTGGATGAAATGGACAATTTTCTAGACAGATACCAAATACCAAAGTTAAGTCAGGATCAGATAAACCATCTAAACAGTCCCATAATGCCTACAGAAATAGAAACAGTCATTAAAAGTCTCCCAACCAAAAAAAGCCCAGGACCAGAAGGGTTCAGTGCAGAATTCTATCATACCTTCAAAGAAGACCTAATACCAATACTCTTCAATCTATTCCACAAAATAGAAACAGAAGGAAGACTATCCAATTCCTTCTATGAGGCCACAGTGATAACAAAACCTCACAAAGACCCAACAAAGAAAGAAAACTTCAGACCAATTTCCCTTATGAATATCGATTCAAAAATACTCAATAAAATTCTCACAAACCGAATCCAAGAACACATCAAAACGATCATTCATCATGATCAAGTAGGCTTCATCCCAGGGATGCAGGGATGGTTCAATACCCGGAAGTCCATCAATGTAATTCACTACATAAACAAACTCAAAGAAAAAAACCACATGGTCATTTCCTTAGATGCTGAAAAAGCATTTGACAAAATTCAACATCCCTTCATAATAAAAGTCTTGGAAAGATCAGAAATTCAAGGCCCATACCTAAACATAGTAAAAG
>CM052719.1:46364979-46399384 GCA_028551405.1 Uromys caudimaculatus
GGGGGAATCAGCATCCCTGACCTCAAGCTGTACTACAGAGCAGTAGTGATAAAAACTGCATGGTATTGGTACAGCGACAGGCAGGTAGATCAATGGAATAGAATTGAAGACCCAGAAATGAACCCACACACATATGGTCACTTGATTTTCGACAAAGGAGCTAAAACCATCCAGTGGGAAAAAGACAGCATTTTCAACAAATGGTGCTGGTTCAACTGGTGGTCTACATGTAGAAGAATGCAAATTGATCCATTCCTGTCTCCCTGTCCAAAGCTCGAGTCCAAGTAGATCAAGGATCTCCACATAAAACCAGATACACTGAATCTAATAGAAGAGAAAGTGGGGGAAAAGTCTCGAACACATGGGTACAGGGGAAAAGTTCCTGAACAGAACACCAATGGCTTATGCTCTAAGATCAAGAATCAACAAATGGGACCTCATGAAATTGCAAAGCTTCTGTAAGGAAAATGACACTGTTAATAGGACACAAAGGCAACCAACAGATTGGGAAAAGATCTTTGCCAATCCTATATCCAATAGAGGGATAATATCCAATATATACAAAGAACTCAAGAAGTTAGACTCCAGAGAACCAAATAACCCTCTCAAAAAATGGAGAACAGAGTTAAACAGAGAATTCTCAAGTGAGGAAGTTCGTAGGGCTGAGAAGCGCCTAAAGAAATGTTCAACATCCTTAGTCATCAGGGAAATGAAAATCAAAACAACCCTGAGATTCGACCTAACCCCAGTCAGAATGGCTAAGATCAAAAGCTCAGGACGCTGGCAAGGATGTGTAGAAAGAGGCACACTCCTCCATTGCTGGTGGGATTACAAGCTGGTACAACCACTCTGGAAATCAGTTTGGTGGACCCTCAGAAAAATGGACATAATACTACCTGAGGACCCTGCTATTCCACTCCTGGGCATATACCCAGAAGATGCTCCAACATGTAATAAGGACACATGCTCCACCTTGTTCATAGCAGCCATATTTATAATAGCCAGAAGCTGGAAACAACCCAGATGTCCCTCATCAGAGGAATGGATACAGAAAATGTGGTACATCTACACAATGGATTACTACTCAGCTATTAAAAGCAATGACTTAATGAAATTCACAGGCAAATGGATGGAACTTGAAAATATCATCCTGAGCGAGGTAACTCAGTCATAAAAGAACGAATATGGTATGTACTCACTGATAAGTGGATATTAGCCCAAAAGTTCAGAATACCCAAGTTTCACTTTACAGTAACTGCTGGACTGAGAGTGAGGTCCCAGATAGAGGAGTTGTAGAAGGGACTGAAAGAGCTGAGGGAGGCTGCAGCCCTATGGAGGGAGCAACAATGTCAACTGGCCTGACCCCCCCCCCCCCGTCCTTCTGGAGGCTGGACCACCAACCAAAGAATACAAATCGAGGGACCCATGGCTCGGACCACATATATGGCAGAGGAGGGCCTTGTTGGCCGTCAGGGAGAGGAGAGGCCCTTGGGCCTGAGGTTGTTAGAGGCCCCAGTATAGGGTAATGCCAAGGTGGGAAGATGGAAGTGCGTGGGCAGGTGGGTGGGGGAATACCCTCATAGAGGCAGGGCAGGGGGAGGGATTAGGGGGTTTCCTAAGAGGAGACCTGGAAAGGGGGAAACATTTGAAATGTAAATAAAGTATCAAAAAATAAAAATTAAAAAAAATTCCTCTAAAAAAGATGTCCTAGAGAGATGGTCATGGAGCTAAGAGTTTTTGCTACTCTTTCAGAGGTCCTGAGTTCAGTTCCCAGCACCCAGTATTCACCACAGGCTGTAATTCCAGCTCCAGAAAGTCCAACATCATCTGGCCTTTTCCAGTCCCTACAGACACATGGCATACACACAAGCACATACACTACATATATTTTTTAAACTTCACTAAAATGTTTAAAAGAAGATAGACAGGAATACATGGAAGCTTGCTCAACAAGCAGGCCTGGTCGAGCACATCCTAGCTCCTCAGGAGGCCTAAGTGGGAAGATCCCAAGTTCACAACCCACTCGGACTACAAAGTGTGTTCAACATCACCAGGTAACTTAATAAACATCTCAAGAATTGAAGATGACTGGCTGGTGAGAGTCTCGGGGGCTAAAAGTGCTTATCACAAAGGACTAATGCCTTAAGTTTAATTGCTGGACCTCACGTAAAAATGAAAGGAGAACAAGGACCACACAGAGTTGTCCTCTGACCTTCACAAGTGCACCATGGCCTGTGTGTGCTCCCCCGAAACAATAAATAACATAAATTAATTATTTTTTAGAAAGATTTACTTATTTATTTTATGTATGTAAGTATACTGTCGCTGTTTTCAGACACACCAGAAGAGGACATCAGATCCCATTACAAATGGTTGTGAGCTACCATGTGGTTGCTGGGAATTGAACTCAGGACCTCTGAAAGAGCAATTGGTGCTCTTAACTGCGGAGCCATCTCTCCAGCCCATAAATTATCTCTAAAACGTTTAAATTTTTTACATGATGGAAGGGTTGGAGATAGAGTTCTGTGTTAGAGAGCTTCTGCACATGTGTAAAGTCCCAGGGTCAATCCCGGTGCCACAGAAACACACAAACACAGAAAATAAACTTAAAAGCATGGGTCACCAAGGGAATCAAAATCAAATTATAATAAGATACCATTTTTGCAGCTACTAAAATGAGGTAACTCAGTCAGGCTGATGAGATGGCTAAGCTGGTAAAGGAAGTTCTGCTGAACTTGATGACCTGAATTTAATCCCTGGGACTCAGGGGCTGGAAGAAGGGAACCAATTCACACATATTCTCTGACTTCCACACATGTCCCAGGGCGTGAACATGGATACACACACACACACACACGCACGCACGCACGCACGCACACAAATAAGTAAACAAATGAACTTCTTTTCAAGAGAAGGAAGTGCCAAACTATGGGAAGTGTTGGCAGATGCTGTCAATTTTCAGGAAGGGAGGACACAGTTGATGGCGGTATGATACGGGTAAGATATGATTTAAGTGGACCTTTGAGCTACAAATAAGCTTCAGCGATCTTTCTAAATCTTTATAACGGCTATAAATTCTCTCCATATCTAGAGTTCCTCCTGTCTCCAGGACTCTAGATTCCCTCTGCTCTGAACACTGATCTAGGCTCTAGCTGTTCACTGCTAAGCCTGCTGCATTCTATGTGCAACGGGTAGTACTGGAGTGATTGTATGCTGGGTAGAGTGGGGAGCTCAGTCCTCTGTTCTCTCTGTGCCAGCATGGGGTGGGACTTTGCTCACACAGACTTCCTGTGAGCCCAGTGATCCTGAAGAGAAGAGCTGGCCAATCTTTCAGAACAGTGGTTTTCAACCTGTGAGTCGTGACCCTTTTGGTGTCAACGACACTTTCACAGGGGTCACATATCAGATCTCCAGCATATCAGATATTTTACACTATGAGTCATAACAGTAGCACAATTACAGTTATGAAGCAGCAGTGAAAATAATTTTGTGGTTGGGGTCACCACAACACGAGGGACTGTATTACAGGGTCACAGCATTAGGAAAGTGGAGAACCACTGTCTTAGATGCTTGTGTGGACAGAATCAGCAAGGCAGTAACACTCTACAGCCGTCTCTGAGGACTCACTTTATAAGAGCCAGAACTAAAAGCATAGTTGGGGGAGAAAAGAAAACTGGCCCACTGAGCAGCACAGGACTCTTAGAAGGCTCACTCGCTGGCTGTGGACACAAACGATTCCTTCTCCAAGGAGTGGCTTTGGGGTTATCAGTCTCTGTGCTCACTGTGGCTAATAATAAGATGTTGCCTCTTACTTGGCCCATTCCTGCAGGCTCTGCCAGTTGCTGTGGGCAAATCCAAAGCATTTCATTTATTTCATAGAAGACCACAAGCAACCTGAATTTGGATTCAGGTTTGAAGCAGGATTTGGTTGTGTTCATCACAGATGAGATCTATCCGATAATGCCTAGTTTCTAGTATGGTAGCCTTCAACAAATAATGTCTGTGTATATTAATAATATATACTGTATGTAAGCTAATAATATATATTCTGCTGTATAAAATATTATTAATACTATACTTGATAATTATATAATAGATTTTGCTATATTATATAGTATATATTACTAATAATATATGATGTACATTATAAGTATATGTTATAAAATAGATATTATATATGTATTTATTTCTAACACTTAAAACCCAATCTCTTGATTTATCATATCCACTTAATGAAAAGGTACTAGGCACCTGTAGAACATGCATCTTGACAGAAAACCATGTCCACACACATCAGCAAAGGTCAAGTAAGAACTAAAGACAGTACATTAATTATCTTAATTATGTTGATAACATTGCCTGGAGGCCATCTTCATTCTATGATGGGAGAGATGTTCTTACACTATACCATTTTTCTAAATTCCATTTTCTTCCAGGAAGGATTACTGATGCTCTTATAACAACGAGCACTTGGGGCTGACAAGATGGCTCAATGGTTTAGAGAAGCACTGTTCTTGCAGGGAACCTGAGTATCACTTACTAGCAACCACATTGCTTACATAGCTCACAATGCTTCTAACTCCACCTCCAGGGGACCCAACAGTCTCTAAGGCCACCTGACCCCCATGTACAAATCTTAAAAATGAGCCAGCTCAAAGGGCTGAGAGCACGTGTCTGAGTGCTTAGCCATGGGTGGCTATGTTAAATCCCTCCACCCCTAAGGCTCAAGGGATGTCTTGGGATAAGGGTGGGATGAACGTAGGAGCAGACGTGCTGTGAAATGCTGCCATCTGGACATGACGCGGCTGTGGCATGTGTCAGCTCACAGCAGCTGCAGTTACCTGTGCCAGACCTCTGTAAGTTCAAGCTGGTTAAAACAGAGTGCTGGCACACATCTTTAATCACAGCGTTCAAGGCAGAGGCAGACAGATCTCTGTGAGTCTGAAGCTAGCCTTGTCTACATAATGAGTTCCAGGCCAGGAACGTACATGAAGTTGAGACAGGATACGAAGGGGGTGTGGGGATAGTGAACCAGAGAGTAGAGGATGAAGGAGACCAAGAGCCATTCTGTACTTGTATAAAAATTCTAACTAATAATGATTTTTAAAAAAATGAACCTGGGCCTGCCACCTAAAAAAGAAACATAAATATAGCTACAAACTCTTTGAGCTGCCTGCAACATATGCTAGGACAAGGGTGGTACAAAACTTGTGGACATTTCCAGCTAATATCTGAATTGAGTTCACTCGAGGAGATAGAACCTATCCTGATACTGCTTGGGTGATCAAGAACCTGAGACTAGATAGTCCAGAGGCCTAGAGTAAGACTAAATAGTATTAGTCTTAGAGGATGATGGCAACAGCGATGATGGCAAAGGAGGAGGAGGAGGAGGAGGAGGGGGAGGAGGGGGAGGGGAAGGAGGGGAGGAGGAGGGGGAGGAAGAGGGGAAGGAGGAGGAAGAGGGGGAGGAAGAAGAGGAGGAAGAGGAGGAGGGGGAGGAGGGGGAGGAGGAGGAGACTCCCAATGATATTCTGCTATACTCATAGATCAGCGCCTCATTCGCCATCATCAGAAAAACTTGCCCCAACGGCACATGGGAACAAATCCACAGTCAGACATTAGTCAGAGAAAGAGAGAGAGAGAAAGGGGGGGGCAGACCTTAGAACACTCAGCCTTAAATGAGATGTCTCCATCAAATCCCTTCCCTCAGAGCTTAGGGAACCTGTAGAAGAGGAGGCAGAACCAGTGTAAGGGCCAGGGAGAATGGAGGAGAACAAGACCTCTAAGTTAACATGAGCAAAGTTCATATGAACTCACAGAGACTGAAGCAGCATGCACGGGGCCTGCACAGGTCTGCACCAGCTTCTCTGTGTATACATTATGGCTTCCAGTTTGTGTTTTTTATGAGATTCCTGCGTGTGTGAATGATTGTGTCTCTGACTCTTGTGCCTTCTCTTGGGCTCTTTTCCTTCTGTTGGTTTGTTGTGTTCAACTTCGATGTGATAGTTTTTATTTTATCTTATTACACTCTATTATCTCTTAGAAGCCTGTTCTTTTCTCATGAGAGACAGAAAGGGAGTGGACGTGGATGGAAGTGGAGGTGAGGAGGAACTGGGAGGAGTAGAGGGAGTGGAAACTGTAGTCAGGATGTATTAAGTAAGAAAAGAATGTATTTTCAATAAAAGGGGGGGAATGAGCCAGAGAGGCTTGCTTAGAGTCAACATAGGGATCCCTGGGATGGTGTTGAAAAATGCAGATTCCAAAGTTCTGCTTCTCGAGAGTTAGCGATGGGTCTATTAAAGTGTCGGGGACTGAAGCATTATCTTTCTTATTATTGTCTTTGCTTGTTATTTGCTTGGTTCTTGAGATGGGGACTTAATATGAGTAATATGAACTCCATCTCCCTGTCTTTCTCAGCCACCCAAGTGCTAGAGTTGCAGGTGTATGCTATAATATTCTGTAATGTTTAGGAATAAGCATTTTGAATGCATAGAAGAGTCTGCTGCAAGACATTCTTGTTACAATAGTTCCAACTGAGTTTAACCTTATTAATTGGTCTTGGGACTGGGATGGTGAGAGGGGGAAGAAGAGGGAGGAATGGGGGGGGGGGAAGAGATTTCTGCAACTTTTATTATTGGAAGGGGTAAGTGTACTAGCTTCCTGAAATGTTTTCCTAACACTTAGTGCTAAAAATATATTTCTTACATGGGAATTTACAGACATGATGGCCTCTGTTACTCCCGGGTCTGCTTTCAAGGCTAGTGCAAAAGCAGATGTTTGCTGGATAGGGGTTAGAAGCCAGGGGCTCCATCGTTAGGGGGTGCATGGGCAGGAGTAAGGAAGAAGCCATGCACATTCGTAATGTGCCAGACAGTGCACTAGATGTTGATGAAACTGAAAGAGAGGTGGACCCTGCTTCTGCAAAGTTCCCAGTTAATAACAGAACTGTCAGACAAAGGTGAAGGGCAGAGCAGGCAGCTGCTGGACCATGGGCAGAGTTCAGCCTAGCGGGTAGATGTGGAGTGTTAACTGACAGATGAGCAGGGAATACCAAGTCATTCCCGCTGAAGTGGGAAGCCACACCGTACGGTAGGGTGAATGTCTCATGTGCACCTTAGCTTCAGAATCAGGGACCGTACCTAGCAGGGGTTGTACCAAGCCAAAGGGCCCAACTTACGTGACAGCAGTATCTCTGTCAGGTCCAGTGATGATGCCCGGTTTTCTATGTGAGCTATGTTCCAGCTTAGAACTTAAGGAAAAATTATATTTAACCAAAATAATTCTCACAAAACTCCTTATATTATGCATAAAATAAAATATATGTAAACACAACATACATAGAACTATGTATGAATAAATACAACATATGAGAAACATTTTTGTTACATCACTGAAACTACTTCCCCTTCACACTGTTCAAGTACACACATTAGCCTAGCTCGTTGAATGTGTGCACGACGAGACTGCATGCAGTGGGTGATACGCTCCATAGGACTTTTCTGTTTCTGGTTTTACAACAGATATAAAAATAGACTGGATAGGAGAGGTACCAAGAGCCCTCCTCAATACAGTCAGAATGCCAGGCCTCTGTTATAAGCCAGTGAAAATGATCTAGCACTCACTATGTAACAGGACCTGCACACCAGCGTTCCTGTATGCTAGCTTGAACTAGAGTAGGAAGGATTTCAAGGCTAGAGCTGCTGAATTCCAGGTGCTTCAGCCATCTAACATTCCCAGAAGACCCATGCT
This sequence comes from Uromys caudimaculatus, assembly GCA_028551405.1. Taxonomy (NCBI): domain Eukaryota; kingdom Metazoa; phylum Chordata; class Mammalia; order Rodentia; family Muridae; genus Uromys; species Uromys caudimaculatus. The sequence goes on from CM052719.1 coordinate 46,372,729, forward strand.
CTGAACAACTCTGTGGAGCTGTCTGGCATTCGATCTTTGCTAGGGGCTGTGGGGTGCTGCTGGTCTTAAGATAGCAGTCTTAACTGACACAAAATCAGCCCATCACTACAGGAGTAGGTCTTGTTAGAGAAGGCAAGAGGGGGTTCTAAAGCTATAAATATTTTCAAGAGGTCATTATTTCTCCACAGGCTTTGTAAATAAAGAATGGCCTCACAGTGAGCCTATAATTACTTTGGTAAACTTGAACATAAATACCAAAGTGGACTGAGTTTTCCTTAGAGCAAACAGAACTCCTGCAGGAGCATGGGCAGGGTGCAAGATCCTTTTAGACAGGACTCACTGTGGTCCCACTTCATTGGGCAGAAAAGAGAAGATGGACACAGATGAAACACTTGATCATCCTCTGCCAGATCAACCCCAAGGTCCTCTATATGTTAACTTACTAAAGTTGTTAACCTATGTGATCCTATACCTTTGAAGATCAGGAAACTGAGGCTAAAGAAAACTGGTAGCTTTCTTGAAGCTGTATATCTAATAGCTGCAGAGCCAGACTCCACATCTGGGACTGTCTGATGTCGCACTGCCATACCCACCTATCACCGTGGGAACACTGCAAGACATTTATAGTCTCTTCGGTCATCTAATGCAAAACCAACCAGATTAAAGATGCATTCCTCTATCTGTGTGTGGAGATACACAGATGCTTATTGCTTGTCCTTTGGTGTGGCTACTGTTTTGAGTGGAGTTTTGTTGTGGTGTTCATATCTAGAGCATGAGATCTACTATTGTAAACACATAAAATGGACAGCTTAATAGCATCAGTGCATCTATGCTGTTGGTAGCCGTTCCCACCACCCACTTAGTTTAGTTCCCAAACTAAAATCCATTCTCATTAGATATCAACTCCTCCTCTCTCTCCTCCCCTTCTGAAGGGTTTGTGTAAAGTTTGATGCACAGGAAGCATCAGGCAAGTGACAGAGTCTAGGCCTGGTCGTCTGCTCCTGTCTCCTCCCAGAGCATTCAGAGACAGAAAAGCAGTCAAAGGCTTGGTGCTCAAATGTGGGACACAGCGCCCACTCAGGACATAACAAGGAGGATTCCTAGGAAGCTGTGTTTTACAACGAGGCTTAAAACTGAAGCCTGCTGAGAGCTTTGCTCCCTCGTGAATCCCTCCAAAGCTAGGCTCTGGTGCTTACTCAGTTCACATACATAACATCCTCCCAGCAGCCAGAAATGAGATCACTTTACACAGAGGCCACATGACAAGAGAACTCCCAGGCTGTCGATCCCAGTTGCTGGCACTGGATAGGCGCAGGTCCAACAAAACCCCAGGCTGGACCCTCTCTGGCCAAGACATGTGATCCTACCTTTTACTAAGGCATGGCTCAGGAATACCAGGTGGCCCAACATTTCCATGGGGAAGATGACAGGTGTTCCCAGCCTGTGCTCCTCTCTAACCACGGGGAACAGCAACGGGAAGACGACAGGTGCTCCCAGCCTGTGCGCCTCTCTAACCACAGGGAACAGCAAATCCTGTTTTCTTTGGAAACATTTACAAGTATGATAAATAGTCTCGAGCATTTGAGTTATGCCGAGGGCATGTCTAAAAACCAGAAATAAACAAGAGGCTTTGAGTCAAGATGAGGTCACCAGGGACAGTCTCAAGATCCAGTAAACCTCAGGTTCATAGGGATTCAGGACCTTGTCTTTTCAGAAGCAGGCCGCATCATGGTCTGTCAAAAAAATGTGTGTGTGCACGTGCGTGTGTATCTGTATGTATCTTAGTCTGTGTCTTATATAACTGTATATCGTCCTTGCTCTAAACAATTTTTGCAATGAAGTACAATGCTTTATTGGAAAGTTTTACCCTGTTTACAACAAACTGACTCTAAATTAGTTATGTTCTTCTTTAATTTATATGCCCTTCCAGTGGCTACCAAATACACATTGGCTTTTGTAGGTGCTACCACATTATAGTAGGCACAGGATCCCTTTTCCTTGTTTTTCTGTTTCAGATGTGTATTGGTATCATTTTCTGTAATAAAGATGAGGTCACATTACTCCCCTTTGCCAGTTTGATACTTAAGATTATTTTTTTGCCTATACAAAGCATTGCTGTTTTTCAGGAATTTCCGTTGCTGGCACTGAATGCTGTTGAGCACGGTGAAGAGACTCTCCTCTCCCCTTATCTTACTTCCCCCCCTGCAATCCACTAGCTTCATTTAACAGATGTAAAAAAAAAAGAGACAGAAGTAAACATTTCAAATAGTAATTTGCTTTTATACCAAGAGACATGGGTATATTCAAATTAGGGTTTTCCTCATTAGCCAAAATTAGTTTTTAATAGAATTTCTTCTTAGACCAAGTTTAGGATCACACAAAAATTGAATGAAAAGTACAGAGTTTTCTCGTATCCCCTGCCCTGAGTCATTCATACCTCCCCATTCTCAGCGTCTCTCACCAGACTGGAATACTATAAGAGAGTATGAGCCTGTGCTGACTTACTGCCACACACGACGCCCACAGCTTACATTAGGGCTTACTCTTGGAGTTTTTATGATTAATGGCATTGGAGAATGTATAATGACATATATCTATGATAATAATATCTCTCAGAGTAGTGTCATTACCCACATGATCCTCAGTTCTCCACCTAGTCATCTCTCTACCCTCCTAACTCTTGGCTACCACCAATTTTCTTACTGTCTTAATATTAGTAGTTTTGCATTTTTTCAGAATGTCATACACTTTAAGCTACACAGGGTATGGACTTTTCAGACAGATTCCTTCAGTTAGTAATATGCATTTAAGACTACCTTGCTAAGGTTTCTTATTAGTTCTAGACTGATTTTCAGATTCACTTTTTGGGGGCTTATCTCCTGAGACGACCGTGCCATATGTAAACAATATAGTTCAATTTTTTTCCCAGCTGGTGTGGAATTCAGATTTCTCTTGTCTTATTGCCCTTGCTGGAATTTCTATTGTGATATAGAAGATCAGCAGTGAGGAGAGACACGCTTGCTTTGTTCTTGGTCTTCATGATGGGGAGATCCCCATTTCTCACCATCAAGTACCGTGCTAGCTATACATTTTACACAGTCTTTATCAAATTGAGAACATTCTCCTTTATTCCTGCTTACAGATACTGTGGTGCTTGGGAGGTTTTTGGTTGCTATTGATTTGTTTGATTTTTGTTTTCAGACAGTGTCTCATACACAAGGTTGCTCTTGAATGTTTAAACTCCTGCACCTTATCTGTCTCTCCAGGGCTTGCCACACAGATGTATGACACTAGGCTCCCTTCAAAGTGCCTTTATTGTGACAAAATGTTGTTGAATTATTTTCAGATTTTTTTTGCATCTACTGATATGATTGTGTGGTTTTTCTTCTTTATGCTGTTGATGTAATAAATTGCATTAATTGATTTTTAATTTTAATCTACCATTACACTGCTCAGATAAATACCATTGGTTATGGTAAATAATTCTTTTTACATATTGCTGAATCTGATTAGTGAATATTTCAGCAATGTTTTTGCATCTATTGGTCTGTAAGTTTTCTTGTAATGTTTTTGTTTGGTTTTGGTATCAGGATAATGCAGGCCTCATAGGATGAGTTAAGAATCAATCTCTCTCTCTCTCTCTCTCTCTCTCTCTCTCTCTCTCTCTCTCTCTCTCTCTCTCTCTTGGTGGTATGGAACTAAGTTGGAGTTTCCAAATAACATTTCAAATACACTTTGTAATGGAGACTGGCTTGAACTCCTGATCTTCCTTCTTCTACCTCCCAGACGTTGAGAGTACAGGTATACTCTACTATACCCACTAGGAATTAGTCTTATTGCTTCTATCTGTAAAAGGATTATAGAATTAATATACTTCTTCCTTAAATGTTTGGTAGGATTCATACACACACATACACACAACACACACCAAAAAAAAAGAAAAGAAAAGAAAAGAAAAGAAAGAAAGAAAGAAAGAAAGAAAGAAAAGAAAAGAAAAGAAAAGGAAAAGAAAAAAAAAAAAACCCAAAGCCAAAACACCAGAGCATGATCTTTCTGGTCTTAAAGCTACACTGGGCAGGCTCGTCAGTGCTATGATGAATCCTGAGAGGACAGCTTAAAAGGAGGAAAGGTTTATTTGGCTCATGGTTTCAGAGGTCTCCATTATTCTGGACTTGTGGTAAAACACATCATGGTGATGAATGTGGGTAGAACAGAGATGTTTACCTCATGGTGGTCAGGAAAGCAGGAGACAGGAAGGGCTGGAGACAAGGTGCCTTCAAAGGCACACAGATGCTGGCCCAACCTCCTCTAAAGGATTCACTTCCTAAATTAGCCAAGGATTAAGCTTTTAACATACAAGCTGTGTTTCACTACAGAGGCCATTAACCCATCTCATTTCTTCAGTAGACAGGGGTCTACTGACATTTTCCATTTTTAAGGAGCTCACATGTGAAATCTCAACATTAAAGAGGCTGAGGAGGAGGTTACAAGTTAAGCTGGGATTGTCCTTGGATACTTAGCAATGCTATGTAGAAAAGAAATAAAAGATAAAGGATTGTTTCTTCTTGTGTGACTTTTAGCATGGAGTGTCTTTCAACAAGCATTGCGTTTGTTCGTAAAGAGTTGTTTAGAATATTCATTGAGATAGAGTCTCCTCATGCAGCTTAAGTTAGCCTCAAACTCCAGATCCTTCTGCCTTAGCCTCCTGTGTTGGGATCATAGATATGTAGTGCTGTGCCTGACTCTTCTTGTTTGTACATTTATTAGTGTGTATGTGTGTGGGCATGCCTGAGCATATATTAGCAGGTACCCAAAGAGGCCATAAGAGGGCTTCTAATCCTTTGGAACTGGAGTTACATGTTTGTGAGCCTTAACACCTGAACCATCTCTCTGACCTCCTTGTTGATACTTTTAATGGTCTTGTCACATAGTCATGTCTCTTTACACTTTTTCTATCATTAGTAATTTGTGTGCTTTCTCTTCCATTTTTTAACTAGCCTAGTTGGAAGCTTAGTGATTTTATTGATCTTTCCAAAGATCAACTACTTTTTTCTCTATTGATTTGTATACTACTGGTGCCTAATTAGTGGTTTTTTTATTTACTCATCTTACTTTGGATTTCATTGATTGATATACCATTGGTGCCTAATTAATGTTTTTTTTTTCATTTACCCATCTTACTTTGGATTTCATTTGATACTTGTTTTCTTTGCTTCCTAAAATAGAAGCTCCAGTGATTGATGTTGGATCCTTTTCTGTCATCATGCTGCACTCAGTTCTATAACATTTTCTCTAAGCACTGATTTTTCAGTTCCTCACAACTTCTGCTAAGTGTATTTTCATTTATTTCAACACATTTGAAATTTATGTGGCTGCCTGGAGAGGTGGTTATGAGAGTATACTGCCCTTTCAGCGGACCTGAGTTTGGTTACCATCTCCCCCATCAGGCACTCATAACTACCTGTTAACTCCAGCTCTAGGGGATCTGACGCCACCTTCTGGCCTCCTTGGGTACCTACACTCATGTGCACATACCCCAACACATACACACAAACACACAGAAATATTTAAAATAATATACATTTTTCGTTTTTCTCTTGAGATTTCTCCTTTGTGCTACACAGAAGTACGTTGTTCAGTCTGTAACTATTAGGACATTTTTCTTTTTGTTACTCCTGATCATCGATATCACTGCTGACTGGGAGTACCCTGGGTGGGATTTCTAGCTGTCAAGTTTATGGAAGTGTGTTCCATGGTTAGAATATGGCCTGTCTTGCTCTGCATTTCGTATGCTTGATAAGGATGTGCAGCTTCCTGTTGTTGTATAAAGTGATTTAAAGATGTCAATTATATGCAGTTGGCTGATGATATGGTTGTTAAGTAAAACTATGGCCTGATTTCCTGTCTGTTGGGGTTGTCCATTTCCGATAGAAAGGCAATGAAGTCTCCCATATAAGAGAGACTCACTGGTCTACTCCTCTTCGCAGTTCAGTCATTCAGTGCCGTTAGGTACAGACACATTAAGGAGCAGCATGTCTTCTTGGAGACTTGATTCTTTATCATGAAGCACTCAGTCTTCTTCACTTTGATACCTCTTGTGGTTTGGATACAAAGCAGCAGAAAAGCAAAGAGAAGGGAAGAAATGGTGTGATTTTATTACAGTTTTAAAAATTATTATTACATATATAAAAAATTAAAACCATCCCCAAAGGCTCATGTGTTGAAGGCTTGTCTGCAGCTGGTGCTGTGGACAGATGAGGGCACAGGGTCGAATGGGCTGTTAGGGAGTGGAGTCTCACTGGAGGATGTGCTCACTGAGAATATACCTTTGAATATCCTACCCCTGGGCCCTTCTTGACTCTCTGCTTCTTGGATGCCAGCAATCAGACAGACTTCTCCCACCAAACCCTTCTACTGGGATGTTTTTACCCTGTTGCAGGCCTAAAAGCAATGGACTGAAATCCTGAGCTAGAGTAACCCTTCCCCTCTGTGTCAAGCTTGTCCCCGAGGGAGACCACTGACCCAATGTCCTTCCTTGTTTTGTAGTCTGTTATCTGAACTAATATGGTTCGTCCTGTTTTCATTTGGCTAGTGTTCAAGCCATGACTTTTTCTATCCTTTTCCCCTCCCCCTCCCCCTTCTCCTCTCCCTCCCTCTCTCTTCCCACTCCCCTCCCCCGAACTCCTCCTTTTGAAAAGGGTCTCAGTATGTAGCTATGACTTGCCTTGAACTTAAGGTTCTCCCATCTCACCCTCCCAAGTTTTGAATTACAGGCATATGCCGTTATGCCCATGGTACCCCAGTTTCTACTCTATGTATGCTTTATATTTTGATTTGTTTCCCAGAGAAAACATATGTTTGCATCTTGGTGGCCGATGCTTGTCCGTGTCTGTGTTTCGCTGTCCTGTTTAAGTCCCGCATGTTCTAACTGTTGGTGTGTTGGTTTCGTGGCTCCTGTGTTTGCTGTTTCCTGTTTGTTTCCCTGCACTTTCTTCCCACTTTTCTTTTCTGATTTTGTGATCTTAATTGGTCATTTAGTTTGGTTTCATTTCACCTTTTTCCTTAGCATATGCTATGTTTTTTTAAATGTGTTTTTTTTTTTAATTTGCCTACCCTTGAGTTTGTAACATGCACTATAATGAATCCAAGCCCACTCTCAAGTAATGCTAGCTCATAAGAAGTGCAAGGGTCTTATAAGAGCATAGTGATCATAAATCCTCCTTCTGGGTCTTCATTTCATTGGCGTCTAAGTGTATATAGACATATAAAAGAAATAAATCCTTACTGTTAGTATCTTCTCCAGTTGTTACTTGTTATGCCAAGTCAGAAGAGGGAAAATGAAAGCTCTAGTGTTATCTTTACTCGTCTTTCATTTTTATTTCTTTCTCCATGTGTGTCTAACTGTACACATGTGTGTATACACCTGTGTGTGCGCACACACACATATGTCTTTGAGTGTTTGACCTGCATGAATATAACTGAACCTGGGTCCCACAGAGGTCAGAAGAGGGTGGCAGAACCTCTACAATTGGAGTCACAGATGGTTGTAATCACCTTGTGTGTTCTGGGAGTCAAGCCCAGGTCTTATGAAGCTCTGCAAGAGCAGCCAGTGATTTTAGTCACTGAACTATCTCTCTACCAACTCTTTCTTTCATTGTATAGTGGGGTGTGTGTGTGTGTGTGTGTGTGTGTGTGTGTGCATGCGTGCCTGTCTGTCTGTCTGTCTGTCATGCAAAGCAAGAGTACTGCTAGTGAATAAGTTTCTTCAAAATTTTTAAAGATGTAGCCCAGGCTGGCCTTAAACTCCCTATGTAGTCAAGGATGACCTAATCCTCCAAGTGTGGTGATCACAGGCATCTATCATCATATCAGCTTTCTCTTTTATTTCTATTTTATTATTTTTATTGAATTTTTGAGACAAGGTCTTACTATGCAGCTCTGGCTGTCCTGGAACTCTCTATGTAGAACAGCTAGCCTTATACTCACAGAGCTCAGCATCCCTCTACCTCCTGAGTGCTGGGGTTGCAGACAAGCACCGCCATGCCCAGCTTTTTCTCTTACTTTTGCAGAGGTTCGCAGCACACCGGACGGTTTTCAGCCACCACTTTAATTTATTTCTCTCCCCTATCCTCTTCTTGCTTCTGAGGAGATACCAGGTATAACTCCAGTCTTTTCTCCTGTATAGACTTGCTTTCCCTCCCTGGCTTCTCGGAGGATTAAAAAAACCAACTCCTGATGTTCTAAACTCTAAAGGCCATGCCCAGGTGTAGTTTTTCTGCTTGTTTGGGTTGATCCACTTCCTGCCTTCCCAGATCTGTAATTTTGTGCCTGACATCAGTTTGGGGGACCTTCTCAGTCGTAACTGCTCAGCTGCATCCTCTGATCCTCTCTTTATTCTCTGGGAGCTCCTGTGGTGCGTGCGGCACAGCCTTTGAAGTGTCTGTGTGCTCTCGGATGCTCTGCTCAGGACTTCTCTGTAGTGCCCCGTCCCCATTTGCTTTTCAGTTTGGGATCTTTTGACTGAGAGACCCTCAAGCATGGCGATCCCTTCCTTCCCTGTGTACAGTCTGCTAATGAGTCCATCCAAGACTTTCTTCCCTTGTTACAATATTACAATACCTTTGGTTCCTACTACTTATTTTACTTCTTAGGATTCTCACCTCTGCCTAAATTGCCCATCTAGTCCTGCGGCATCTACTTTGTCTACTATGGCCCTTAGCATATTTGAAATGGCTTATTTAGTTACTGTCTTTTCTTTTGAGACTGAGTCTTGCTCTGTAGCCCAGGCTAACCTTAAAGACACCATGTAGCACAAGCTAGCACTGGGCTTGCTTTGCCTTGTCACTGTGTGCTTTTGCCTTTTGGCATTTATCAGAATTATTTTTAATTAATGTACTGGGTTTAAAAGATTGCTATCGAGCCATGGGGTAGCAAGGTGTGAGGATGCGAACTTCTAGTGTGCTTCTGAGCTCCCCTTCCCCTTAGGCAGCGAGAGGTGGCTACAGCAGGCTGGAGTTGGATATTTCCCTGTCCTGGGCTAGCTAGTCTCTAAAACCTCAGCTGGCTGTGCTCTGGCTAGACCTGTCTCCCGAAGACAGGCTTGCTAAGAAGAACTTGGGGTATTTTGAAATATTTCTTTCCCTTCCCCAGCAGAGGCTGAAGGGGATTTTTCTCTGGCCCACGAGGTGCTAGCTTTGTTGAGCTTCAGGAGTGGACTCAGTCTTTCACGATCTGACTTGTTCACATAGAACTTGCGGCTGTTTGTTAATTACAGCTCAGGTTTTCCTGTCCTGGTTCCTGCACAGATATGAACTTTCTCCAGTTTGGGGTGGTGTGTGTGTGTGGGGGGGGGTTGCCTGTGACATCATATCTCCTATGGTCTTAGAAGGAGGCTCTGACTATTACATTTGCTTAGTTTGCTGCTTGCAACAGAATGGCAATTCTAGGATGTCTACACTCTAGACTGGATGCTTTCCTCTGCTTTGCTTTAGCTGAAATGAGTGTAGGCAAGGCAAAAGTGTCAACTCCAGCTTTGAAGGAGCTCTTCTGAAGCCCAGGAAGTCTGAATTTGAGCAGGTTTTATTGATTGGCCCATTACACAAGTCCTATCTCAACTTTCAGAGACTGGTTTGACTTCAGCTCAACCCCAGAGAGTTTGGAACTGAATACATTCTGAATGAGGGCCTGATGTGAGCAGTCCTGGGCCTTCCGATTACATCTTAGCTGGAAGCTGGCCTGGAGGGCTCAGGTCGCCTGTCTTTTACCTTATCCCTGGATCCACTCCCCCCCTCCCCCCCATGTCATTAAATCTTTGAAACGCTCCCTCCTGCAACTCTACCGGTGCACTCCAGCCTGGCGCTACTCCTCTCTGGGTCAGCTGCCCAGCCGGCACTCTGAAGCTGCTGAGCCCTGGGCTGTTTGGGTTGACTCAATCCTCTTCAGGTTCTACTAGTTCTTTCATGTTCTATTCCCTTGCTTGCTTGAGCGCATCTTCACATACCACTTCAGAGGGAAAACACAAGTGAGAATTAGGTATAGTGGTGCATGTGTGACATTCCAGAGAGAGGCTGAGGCAGGAGGATTGGGAGTTGGAGATCAGCTGGGGTACATAGGAAGACTCTGTTTCAAAAGTAGACATGAAACTACTTTAGAGGGCTGGAGCGATGGCTCAGTGGCAAAGAGCATTTATTGCTCTTGCAGAGAACATAGGCTCCATTCTCAGGGCCCACATGGTGGCTCACAACCATCCATAACTCCAGGTTTAGAGGCATCTTATTCTGGCCTCTGTGAGCACCTGAACACATGTGCCTATACCCTATACAGGCATACCTATATACATACAATTAAAAGTAATAAAAGATGAAACTTTTTAAAAGTCAGTTTTAGGGATTACTCGCAGTTCTAGAACTACTAAGATTGCCAACTTTCTCCTTAATCAATACATTTCCTATTGTTTTATCACATCTGTTTGATGTGGACATCAGTGACTCTTCCCCCAACTCAATGTCCTTGTGAAGTTATTGTCGGATGATCTTGGGGGAGGGGCAGGGAAAAGGGAGATTATAATCTTGCAGGCTGTGGAAGTATAACCTGGAGATGGGCTGCACCTTGGTATCCTCCACCCAGAAGGAGATGGGCTGCACCTTGGTACCCTCCACCCAGAAAGAGGGGAGGCTCCAAGAGATGTCTTGAGGCAAAGATTAGCACTGTGAGAGAACTAGAGAGTTCGGCCCATGGGATCCACAAACAAAAAAGAGAGTAGCCTGCTGACCAGGATGGCCAGCACTAGCCTGCAGCCATGGAGGCCAGCAGGTTAAATTCAAATTCACAGCAGAGACTGATAATTCATTCCATAGGTCTTTCCTGCATAATACATTTTACCTGGCAGCCCCACAGCCCACTCAGCTCTCCCTGCTGGCCCTTTTGGTGCTCAGGTGACCTGGATGGCCAGGTAGCATGTGGGCTGAAACAGCTCTGCCACTGAAGCTGGGAAAAATGAATATTTGTTGATAGGAAAGCTGGGGAGCAGAGATGCTTAGATGAGATAAGACATGTGATATCTAGTCTGTTTACGGGATTGGAGATAACTGAGACTCCCCTTCCTGCGGGGTGGCTAGCGCTAAGACCTGGTTCTGCAGCCAATAATACAGCAGGAAAAGAAAAGAGAAAAAAGAAGAAAACGAAACAGCAATGCCAGAAAGGGGGAAAGGAGGAGAGAAACTCGGAACATGCAGCTCCTGGTAAGTTACAACAGTCAGAGAGCAGCACAGCAGCCTGAACGGGAACAAAAGGATGCTGGAGAGGTGGCTCAGGGCTTAAAAACACTTGCTGCTCTTCTAGGGGACCTGCGTTCAATTCCCAGCACCCACATGGCACCTCACAAATGTTTGTAACTACAGTTCCAGGGAATCTAATGACCTGTTCTGCAGAGAAAATACCCATACACATATACACACGCGCGCGCGCGCGCGCACACACACACACACACACACACACACACACACACATACACATACACACACACAAAGACCCTTGAGCTGGTGAGGTGACTCATCAGATAAAGGCCTGGCAACTTTTAAATTTAATTTCTGGACCTCGAGTCAAGGAGGAAGGAGAGAGTGGACTCCACAGCGTGACCTCCACACACTTGCATACAGCTATGCACACACACACACACACACACACACACACACACACACACACACCCCTACACACACACATACCATCACCTACATCAACAATAACAGCGATAAAAATGCTTTAAAAAAAAAAAAAAAAAAAAAAAAGTCGGGCACTGGTGGAGCACGCCTTTAATCCCAGCACTTCAGAGGCAGAGGCAGGTGACTCTTCAGTTTCCAGGCCAGCCTGATCTATAGAGTGAGTTCCAGGATGGCCAGTGCTAGACAGAGAAACAAGAAAACATATTAATTAATTAATTAATTAATAAAGGTTGCAACTAAGGGTAAACCACTTTAACTCAACATGATGGCTTTAAGTTTAAAATACAGCAAATACATCAGAAAAGGGCATAGCCAAATGTTGAGAACAGAAGAGATTTGGAAAGCTCAAGTAAAAGAAATCTTTGAAAAGAATAAAATTACAAAGGCTGGCACAGTAAAAGAAAGTTATCAGAGGATCAGGAGATAGGTCTGGAATTTGGAACAGGAATTTCATAAAAAATAAAAAAGGAATTGAGAAAGGAGAGGCAATATTTAAACAAAGAGGTGAAGAAAAAAATCTTCACAAAGAAAGACTTTATCTTCAAATTGAAAGAATTCTTTGAGCTCTAAGGAAGTGGGGACCAAAAAAAGAACCCACTAGAGATTCCAGGACAGTGTTCTAACTCCAAAGACTCATTTCTAGTCTTCCAGACAGGAAGAGCCAGTTATTTACACAGAAAAAGACTCAGCCTGGCTTGAGATTGCAATCAGCAACTCAGAAATCAGAAAGCAGCAGGATAATGTCTCCTGACAACTGTCAGTGTGGTTTAAAAATCAAACCCCAAACACATGTAACTTCAGAAACCCACTTTAAACAAAGTCAAAAGGGAAGGTTGAAACTCAGAGGTTGTGTAGAGAGATGCCACCATGTAAATGTAAACTAAAGGAAGTGAAGTCAGACACTATTAATACTGTCAAAACAGAATGAATAATGCTATCACGTAAGGATAGAGGGGGAAATGTGGGTATAACGGATGTTGGCTATGTCCATCATTTCCAAAAGGACCTAACTGTCCACAGCAACATCTAGTCAGAGAATAAAGGAAAAACAGGTCAGTGTAATACAGGCTGACCTTGAACTTGCAGACACTCCTGCATTAGCCTCTCCAGAGCTGGGATCGCCACATCTGCCACCATAGTCTTTATTTTATTTTATTTTATTTTATTTTATTTTATTTTATTTTATTTTATTTTGCACATACAAAAAGTTAATTCTGCCTTTGATTTCAAAGGACATTCTAAGCCGATTTATGAAAGTGGAAGTTTCCTAGGGCTTATTTCCTGACTGCAGTCTATGATAGAAGAAGGGGGGGTGGAGAGAAACGAACAATAAAAAGAGACGCTGCTCAAAGCCATCTAATTACTTGGAAATTACAATGAATGATACAAAGCAGTCTTTTACTAAAATGCAAATGAACCTAAAATTGCCAACCTCGCAGAAAGCAATAATGGAGAAAACGTCATACAAAAACATACATGATGCAGTTCAAGTGATCTCTATTGGGAATCCATAGCCTTGAATGCTTTACCTTTAAAAAAAAAAAAAATAGAGAAAAGTAAAATTCAATTTAAGGAGTTAGAACACCACCAAAATGAATCAAGCCAAACGTTGGAAGAGAGAACAAAGGCATAAATCAACAAATGGGGGGCAACTGAGAAAGCGGCAAAGACAGATACAGCTGGCACCTGTGAAAGAGCAGCGCGCAGATGAAGAGCCAGTAAAGTGTCCGAAGGCTGAAGGACAGCGCGGAGAAAGCAGCAAAGTCCGCTAATGTGACGGAGAAGGCACATAAACCGCAAGGGGAAAGCAGAGAGCAGGCTGCCGTGGTCCTTTGTCCAGATGCCCCAGTCCCAGATGTGGGACAGCCTTGGTGGTGAAGGCACATCAGGTGCCTCCTCATCTCTCTCCTAGAAAGGAGTGAAGCCAGCCTGAGCTGGGAGGAAGGGGAAGCCCGGGAACGGGTTATATGCTGAGGGTTTGCCTCACATTAGATAGAACGATAGCATATATAAAAACGGGCAGTCCTTTGACCTGAAAGTGGCTAAAAAACCACGGGGTCTACCAGAAGTCACCGAGGGCAAGGAAATGTTACAGACACAAAATAACAGAAGCAAAAATGGGAAAAACAAAAACAAAAAACTTTTTTTTTTCGTGTCTGAGCCCCACTAACCCTAGCCAACTCAAAGTTTGTACTTTTCCTGTCTGGGTTCCTGTTCCCTGGCTCCTGTCTATCAAATCGAAGTAAAACAAAGCACTGCGGTGACCCAGTGAGAAACACCAGTACATGCAGACATGCGTAGAAAGGAAGAGGTTGATAAAAGGATATTTATTTAGTCTCAGAGCACTTTCCAAGAAAACTACAGGGAGACAACATAACCTCACCACCGGAAGACTGGAAGATGTCATGTGTCACAAGCCATCAAGTCATCAGGACCAAACCCAGTCGCGTGGTACTGGACAGGCGGCCATGACAGCAACGCTGCATCTGGTGTGGTTCTTTGTTAAAAAAAAAAATAAAAAAAAATGCAGAAACAATGTAGAATATTTTCAAACTCAGGTTATACAAAATATCTGCTCTAGACACTCTTAAGAAAAATTCAGTTATGAGACCTGACTTCCAGGTTGAAGGCATGTGTGCCATCTGAAGGCAATTCACGACTCCTCATGGGCTGGGTTTTTGCTCTGAAAGGTGTTGATGGGTATTATTATTAGCAAAATTTACTTGTATTAATACATGAATACTGGTATACCAAATTCCAATGATTTTTAAAAATATATTTGTGTGCCTATGTACCTTCATGAGTTTATATGTACCAACATATGTATTATTGGAGACCAGACAAGGACATAGGATCCCCTGGATAAAGAGTTCCAGGTGGTTATGTATAGCCATGCGGGTGCTGGGAGCCAAACCCGGGTCCCCTACTGTAATCCTAAACTCTCCTAACCATTGAGCCATCCCCCATCCCTCATCCTAATTGATGGCGATTCTGTGGCTGTGTAACTGAATGCCTGTGAGCTGACTGGCTATTATGTTAGCAATGACTCCCAGCTGATTTAGAAAAATCAAAGTTCTCCATTGTAACTTCAACTTTTCTGTATGTTTGACAATTTCAAAAAAAAAATTAGTTAAGGAATTATAGGGAAAGTGAAAAGACTACCTACCAATTAGGAAAAACTTTGGCCATGCCAAAGACAAAGTTCGTTGTAATGCATGGAATGTTTTGTTAAACTCAAGATAAATGTTAACAGATTCAAATAGAAAACTGCAATAACAAACAGATCTAGAAAGGTACTTTAATAGTAGTCAAGATAATGCAATTTAAAGTATTAACCAAATGTCATACAGTTCCTACTCAAATTATAAACATCTCAAGGCCAGCAAGGGTGATTTGGAGGATGTTGAATAGGGGTTTTCTATATGGCTAAGTTGTTTGATTTTTGTGGCATGAATTTGGCAATATCCATTAAAAATAACCATTTATCTTGACCCAGAAATTCCACCGTGTAGGACCTAAATAAGGACATAGAAACAAGAATATTTGTTTCATCCTTGTTTTCAGTAGCAAAACCCTAAAATTGAAATAACAGCTATTACGTTAATAGATGGAGTCTAACTATTCTATAGAAAACTATGTAATCCTTTCTGTAAGTCTATACCAGCTGACCAAAGAGCATTCCATATAAGTATATGGGTCTATATGTAAATGTTTGTATGTGTGTTTATCTCCAAAGGTAAAGAAAAATATGCAGAAAATAGATACAATAGAATCTTTTTGCTAAGAACAATATATATGTACATATATATGCTCACCTAAAAGCACAGAAAAATATAAAGGAATCCACACAGCTGTTGCATTGATTGGGACAGAAGCATTTGTACAGAGACAGAAGGTAAAGCAACTTGATGGCACGGTACCATTTTCCTCTAATTTCTCTCACTCCAGGCACAACTTGTAGCTGATCACTGAGACTACCCATTTGGATAAACTAATTAAGGAAGAAGACTACTGTGAAAACTGTGGGAAGATTGTCTATAGATCCACTGCCAAGCTCCGACTGAGAAGATGAAATCTGAGAAAACCAGCAGTTGGAAGCAGGACAAGTAACTCACAAGCTCAGAGCAAAGCCTGTGAGAATAGAGGTCAAATGCACCGGCGAAGATCTGGATACTGAAACAGAGAGAGCCGGTGTACTGGGAAGGATGCTCCCAGTACAAGAGCTAAGCGGCCAAGGGCATTGCAGGCTACAGATGGATAAAGACTTAGAGCAGGGTTTGCATGTTGTTTTATGTTTCTGAGCTAGGGTCTTGCTAAGGTAGTCCAGATCGGTCTAGAACCTACTATGTACTATGGAGGAGTCTTGAAATTGCGATCCTCCAGACTCAGTTTCCTCAGTGCTGGAATTACAAAGTGTGTGGCACCATGTCTGATGCAGGAGTAGTTTGTTATATTTACTTACTTTTCTAGTTTGTTAAGATTTTATTGTTACTAGCTTATTAGGTTTGCCGCTTGGCAATCTCATGCATGTATATAATGCGTTTTGATAACTCTCAACACCTACCCTTGCTTTTCTCCCTCTAACCCCGGTCTGTTCCCACACCTCCTCCCCACGAATTCCTTTTCCCTCTTCCTGTCTATGCATTTTGTTGTGTGACCCCCTGATTTTAGCCAGGGCTGACCGTGTGACCCTAGCTTTGTATCTATATCTGCTGGAGCCTGGTGGGCTCTCTAGTGGGTATAAGGTTAAAGATAATGACTTCACCTCCCTCAGAACCCTTCATTAGCCAGTAGTTCAGCAGGGACGGGTAGGGCTCCAAGAACTCACCTTTCATCCATGATTGACTCTTGACAAGCATAGTCTTGAACAGACATCTGCATCTCCTATGAGATCATGTTTGCAGTGGTTGTGTCGTGCCCTGAAGATAGCATTTCACAGTTCTTCTTCCTATCTTCCCACCCTGACTTTCAGCTCCCTCTTCCAGGATGTGCCCTGGAGCCATAGAGGGGGTAACTGAGAACACTTAGCCCTCACTTATCCTCAGTACCTTGTGCAGCCGTTAAGTCTGCATTTAAAGGTATAGTAGAAACAACTTACGCTTATCCCCGACTAGCTTACAAATAAATGAGACTCAGACTATGGTTATTTTATTTGGCTTTGACAATTACTGGGGGTCACTCCTAATCTAATCTTCTAACTGCAGGCCTGGCTATCTGCCCAGATACTTGCTCTTTCTTCTGGCCGTGGGCTCATGGTTCCTCTCCCCTCATGGCATCCTCCTCCTCCTTCACCTCCTCCTCCTCATCTTTCTCCTCCTCTTCCTCTTCCTCCTCCTCCTTCTTCCTCTTTCCTCCCTGGTCTCTCCTCCTCCAACCAGGTCACTCCTAATCTACCTACCTCTAATCCCTCCAGTAATTGGCTGTTGCCAATTTTATTTAACCAATAGTTTAAAATCAAGTTTTTGCACAACAAAAGTTTGTAACCAGAAGTTGCCACTCATAGGCCTAGACCTTCTGGGTATAGAATTTAGCATTACCATACACAGCAATAGACCAAACCTCAACACAACCTTAGGTGATGAGGAGTAGCATTTTTCTATGTGTATACACAGGGCTGGCTTTGTAGTTCACAGAGTTCACAGTTGGATAAAGCTGTTGAGTCCCCCACCCCACCCCTGCCCTAGTAGCCTGCAGAGCACCTCCTGGCACCATGAAAGCCTGCCAGCAGGTAGGAAGCTTCTAGCTCAGATCCAGATAGATTTGTCCTTATCTTGCAACTAATGTGTATGATGTATTCAGCAATAGGGTTTTATTGCCTAGTTTTGCTGGGCAGCCAGGAGAATGGGCAAGAGCTTATATTGTTTTGTGAGACTCTGGTGCTTCCCTGACCAACCATTTATAATGTCTCGTGCTGGCACTGGGATTTTTGTTCAATGGCTTCTAGGGTTCAGCATTACAGAACATCTCTCTTCTAATCTTTCTTTTAAATCATTATATATGGGGGTTAGAGAGATGGCTCAGTGGTTAAGAGCACTGGTTGTTCTTTCTTGGGGTCCTGAGTTCAAATCCCAGCAACCTCATGGTGGCTCACTACCATCTGTAATGGGATCCAATGCCCTCTTCTTGTGTGCATGAAGACAGTTCACTTCACACACACACACACACACACACACGATAAATAAATAAATCTTTAAAATATTATTATATTATATTTTATTTATTCATCTTGTGTGTGCGCGCTCACATATGCAGGTCAGAGAACAATGTTTGTGGGTGTCAGTTCTCTGTTTTCACAATGTGAGTCCCAGGGATTGAACTCAGGTCATTAGGCTTGGTAGTAAGCACCTTTACCCTCTGAGCCATCTCACCAGCCCCATTCTACCACCCTTTTAAAATACTTACATATTTAAATTGGCTTGCAAAGTAGCAAGTTTTCTTTTCTTTTTTTCCTTATGTACTTTCTTTTCTGGTTAACCCTCCTTCCTTGCCTCCTGGTTTCTCCCACTCTCTCACCCCGAGCAGCAGTACCTGGGAGATGCGCGTTTGGAGTAGAGACACCAGGAAAGAATATGGACAGTGTGCTAGGAGGGGCCTTCATGGGCTTGTTCTCCTAGATAACACTTGTAAATTCACACTGTTAGAAGCTTTTGGCCCCTGTGCAAAGGGTAAAAAGAAAAAAAAAAAAAGAGAACGAAAACATAATAAGTGCAACTATTTAAAAAACAGAATTCTGGCGCCAGGTGTGATGGTGCATACCCTTATTCCCAGCAGGTGTGGGGCAGAGGCAGGTTGATCTCTATGAGGTTGGCTAGCTTGGTTTACATAGAGAGTTCCAAGCCAGCCAGGAGATACATAGTGAGCTCTTGTCTTGAAAACAAAAATAAGACAAGCAAGAACAAGGAAAACATGGTATTACTAAGAGAAGAGTATTCCATGAAGAACTAATCAATCAGCACTAACACTAAGACTAATTAAGTTTCCCTGAGTTCTGACATGGTGGGGTTGATAACACACGGGCCACACTGATGTGTTATTTCTTCTAAGCTTCCCTGCGCCTAAGCAGGGGAAATCACTATCTGCACTTTCTATGCGAGGGAACTGAAATTTGCAGAGGTGAAAATAATTTTCTCAAACTTACAAAAGTAAAAACCCTTACCCAAGACTTAAACCATGAACCATGGTCTTCGCTGTTCTGGTACACAGTAGCTGCCATTTGTGATCGTGGCCCGGGGTCCTCTGCAAGTGCTATCTTTTGTCCCTCCAGTGTCTTCTGTTTCAGAGCTGAGGGACACAGTCTACCTTTATTTTTGTTTTACCCAAATAGAAATTGGCTTTCCAGAGCGACCCATTCTTTGGAGATTCTGGATAAATGAAGCTCTAACTGTGTTTTATAATTTCTTATCACATTTCAGTAATCGGAGTTCCACAAAATTAATTGAACTGCAAGTAACATTTTTAATAAATTGGTACAAAATATATCGGTTGTAAATTCTGAGCGCCGCGTAAATTAAATAATTGCATTTCTTTGCAAACTTCTATTTAACAACAAAACACACATATTTAGTGTTTCTGGAAGGGTTTGTTTGGTTTTTTTTTTTTCCTAAATAATACTTCACTGTGGACTTTTCCTTGGCAATTCATATGATTTCCTAGAGACTTCTACCAAGTATACACTTACTATGCAAATATAAAACTGGACAGCTGCTTGCCAGTGGTAATGGGCTTTACTGCTAGGAGCAGGCTGACCAAGGCACTCCCTGAGCCCTCCCCCCACCTTCCTGATGTTTCATAGTTGGGCCCCAGAAGCTTTACCAAAGCTGTTTGTCACGATGACCTCCTTTCTCCCGATGTTTTGACTAAACATTCCCTCATTTTCCCAGAGTCAAGAATCCAATTTTAAAATTCTTACCTGATCACATTTCTTCCACTACGTCAACTTGGCCATAATTGCTTTGAACA
Source organism: Uromys caudimaculatus (assembly GCA_028551405.1). Taxonomy (NCBI): domain Eukaryota; kingdom Metazoa; phylum Chordata; class Mammalia; order Rodentia; family Muridae; genus Uromys; species Uromys caudimaculatus. The sequence goes on from CM052719.1 coordinate 46,392,408, forward strand.
TTTAACCTTTCCCTCACCCGCACCACATACACACAACTACACATTATAAAATACGTAGTTAAAAGAGAGAATCCTTGGGGGGAAGGGAGGAGATCTGACAGCCCCTGTTATAAGATAATTGTAATATCTAAAAAAATAAAAAATAAAAAAGAAGAAAGAAATGAGACAGATGGTGCACACTGGAGATGTTGGAAGTTCGCTTGAGAAATAGCTCTAGAAATTCAATTGAGACTGAAAGGAAATTATGCAAATCAGCATTTTTGCATAAAGGCGTCATGGAAAACAGGAAATTACCCTGGTCTTTAGTCTTCCACAATCTTGTCAAAGAAAGAATGTCCACTGGACGGATACCATCCTGAATTCTTATTTAAGGAAACAAAACAAAATTCGATAGCCACTCATTTGAATCACAACGGAAAGAGACAATTCTGGGTGAAATCATCAAACATTGTTCTCTTTATTGCCCTACTTAAGTTTCATTCAGTACCATAACCATTACTACATTCTTTGATGAGGTATCCGGCATTTTTATGACATACAATGCGCATAGGGAATGCTTTCTAATAAACTTACCAGATATTCCATTAGATTAATTCACGTGCCATAAAAACATGATGGAAATTTTATTTTTTAAATTATATTTATTGCTTTAAGAAATGGTTTTCACAGTGCCCTCTTAAACGTCCTAGGCTCGTCTGATTCATATATTTCATGGAATTTTAGGAAATGTAAGAAGAAAGCATGGAGAATCCCCTACAACAGTGGTTCTCAACCTTCCAAATGCTGCAGCCCGTAAACACCAGTCCTGACGTCGTGCTGACCAGCAACCTTAAAGTTATTTTTGTTACTACTCCATAATTGTAATTTTGCTACTGCTACGAATTGTAATGTAAATATCTGTGTTTTCCTATCCAGACTGCTGAGAGGTCTCAACCCGCAGGCTGAGAACTACTGTCTTATGAGAACAGAAATTTTGAGGAATAAGGTAAATGCTGGTGGAAGCTTTATGTAATGTAGGTTGTTTGAGGGGAACAAGGAACAAAAAATAATAAAAAAAATTTATTTCAATGATTGAAAAAAAATAACAATGAACTCGGGCTAGTTTTCAGGAAAATATGCTTAAGTGTAGTGCCATCGGTGTGGGGACTATTCTGTCTTTATGGATGTGAATACCCACATGTTTGTTTAGGATTGGGAAAAAGATGAGGTGAAGAATTCATTATAAAAAACAAAATATTCTGGCGAGACCCCCTCATGGCAGCAGAGAATATAGGTTTCTGTTTTATTGTACTCCAAACTTAGGGTGAGTACACTGATAAAGTCCACAACTTCCCCTAAGAAAACCTTTAAGAAGAAAAGGAAGGAAGGAAGGAAGGAAGGAAGGAAGGAAGGAAGGAAGGAAGGAAGGAGCCCTGTTTCATACTCTCTGGATAGCTAATGTAATCCTGAACTTTTTTATATGTGTATTTTTAAATTACCCACTTACTGGCTTTAGAAGGGTCTACATTTATCTTTAAATTTTATCAGAAGGAAAGAAGGCTGATAAATAAGGTTTTAATACAAAAAGATAGTTTACCAGGAAAGATTATGAAATTTCATTTCCCAAAGATGATAAAGTGATGGATATTTATCTTTCTCTCCAATAGCCTGGATTAGGTGACATTTTCTTGGAAGCAAAAAGCCTCCTTCAAGGCTTAAACTTTTAGAACGATAATGGAATTTGACAAGATAAAGTATTTCTAATAGAAATGAAGGAATCATATTTATTTCTCTCAAATAGGTTAATTTTATTTTTGAGCGAACTTGGGGCTGATCATATATTAGGGACCTGGTTTCATTATAATTTACAGTATTAAGCAAAATTATTTTCTGAGGCTTGATGTATGTGACTGCCACCCACTTTCAGGGCTCTGGTGTGAGTCTGTGTCCAGCAGTGTGTGTTTCTCTGGACAGGCTAATATTCTAGTTTCCTTTGAAAAGATTCTTTCAAACATGTGTTCAACATTTACTTACTAAGACAAGATAAGCCGCAGGCTGGGCAGAGCGCAGCTGCAGACTGGAATCAAAGGAAGTAACAACACTCAATTACTCTTCTTTTCCTTGGCAAACCCGCCCTTGTTCCAAGGTTCCACCCGCTTCTCATCAAAGCCCAAGAGCTATAGTCCTTTATGGTCTAGCTCCCTTGGTCACTAGCGTTACTTCCCTGTTGATGCTTCTGGGAGACTGGATTTTCTCCAGTTGCTTCCCAGCGTCACCTATGTTACAAATCACCTGATTCTAAATCCAGGCTGGACCTACTCCAACGATAAAGCCAGAGCATCTGAGCGTTCGATGACATCCGCACGTGATTCTGATTGAGCTGAACCCTAGGGACGCTCCCGAAGGCTGGCTAGGTTGGTACTAGTCAGTTCTCAGAACTCCGACTCTCCCCAGGTACTCTGCTGTCAAGCTCAGCTCCTCAAATGTTCAGACCTGCTTCAGAAAGGCTGGCTGGCAGAAGTGGTTTAGCTGCCTCCCACTTTCTCATCTGACTTTTCCCGAGCCCTCCCCCCAGACAGCTTCCTTTCTGACTGAACTGAAATCCTTGGGAAGTGGTGCTTATAAATACTCCATCTGCTCAGATTTTTCACCAGACAGTGAAGTCGGCACCACCTTCCCACTTCTGCAGACCAAAATAGCCTCCCTGGGCTTGCTGACTCTAAAAGCATGTTTCCTGATAATCATGGCACCTCATAGCCACTTGACTTCACACAAGAGGGACTCCCCTGCCCCGCAATGCAGGGATTAGGATGGAAATTAGGATTGAAATAAACTCATAATGCTGGAAAGAATGTTTATATATCATCTAACAGCTTTCTAATTTACAACAACAACAACAACAACAACAACAACAACAACAAAAGGTATAGTCGGGTACATAAAAAACGTCAGGAAGCAAACATTTTTATTGAGTGCCTTCTATATGCCAGAAAGGTTCTGTGCTGGGGTTTCAACAAGCTTTCAAAGTGGGTATTATATCCACTTGTTTAAACTCAGAAAATCAGGCTGGAGAGATGGCTCATCGGTTAAGAGCACTGACTGCTCTTCCAGAGGTCTTGAGTCCAATTCCCAGCACCTACATGGTGGCTCAAAACCATCTGTAATGGGATCTGATGCCCTCTTCTGGTGTGTCTGAAGATAGCTATAGTGTACTCATATACATAAAATAAATAAATAAATCTTTAAACTCAGAAAATCCATCTGTAAAGTCATTTAGTCAACAGAGATTAGACTTACAGTGGAATCTAGGTTTTAATAAAAAATAATGCTGTTTATAATCCTAGCATTTGGGAGATGCAGGCAGGAGGATCTCAAGTTCAAGGCTAGCTATAGAACCTCTCATCTCAAAAACACAAAACAAAAAAGGAAAACAACCTCCCAAACCTATTACTTTTTGTCATAGTATTCTATTGCTGTAAAGTGACACTGTGAACCACTGCAATTCATATAAAAGAAATTATTTAATTGGGGCTTTCTTACATTCAGAGGTTTGATCCATTATTCTCATGGTGGGAAATGTGGCAGTATATAGGCAGACATGGTGCTGTAGAAGTAGCTGAGAGTTCTACATCTTGATACACAGGCAGTGGGAAGAGAGGGACTCTGGGCCTGGCTTAAGCATTTGAAACCTCAAAACCCACCCCCAGCAACACACTTCCTCCAACAAAGCCACGCCTACTCCAACAAAGGCCACACCTCCTAACAGTGCCACTCCCTGGTGACCAAGCATTCAAATCTATGAGCCTACAGGAGTGATTCGTGTTCAAACCACAACACTTACTAAACACATCTGTAGGACATACTTCTAAACATTAATAAAAATTATCTACAGTTGTCATAATTCCTTGAGGTGGAATCATATTGTGCCTATCTTGCAGAAGAAATATAGGCACAGAAGACTTAGAAACTTACTCAAAGGCACCTAGTTAGTGGGTGATACAATCTATGAACCAAATACGCTGGGAGCTGGAGAGATGGCTCAGCAGTTAAGAACATTTGCTGTTCTTGTTAGAGGACCTGGGTTCTCTTTCCCAGCATCCACACGGTAGCTGAAAGCAGTGTGTAGCTCTAGTTCCGGAGGATCTGGTGCCTTCTTCTGGCCTCTGTGAGCAAGCACTTCACACAGCATGCTATGCACACACACATTCAGGCAAACTCTTGGGTATACATGAAATGAAAATCAATAAATCGTTTAAAGATTCAAATATCTTAAGGAGAGGGTGTTGACAAGCAGTGAGGTTGGAAAGGGTAGGAAGCCTCCTGATGATAGCACCACCTCTCCTGATGAAAGGATGAAGAGGGACCAGAGAAAGAAACACTGAAGCTAACACCATTGTCTTGCTTGTTTGAGGAGCTGAGACGAATACACTATTAACTAAGACCTAGAATGAAGATATACTGACGTTAAATTTATAGTCTGTATTAAAGACTTGGTGTTTATTTAGCTGTTCTTCAGTTTCACTATGAAATATAAGAGCAAGAATCATGTGTTTATTGATGGAAAGATTATAACAAAGATGCCTCATGAAACTTGGGATACTGCCTGTCTGATTTCCTGTCTATAGTGCAGTGAAAAACGACACATATATTCATAGAGATGTATGTATTCACACATACATATACATATATAGCCTCAGGATAGCAATAAATATAACCATGCTAGATTAACTCCTTACTTGAGAATTACCAATAGCCATTATGTGTTGGCTGTCAAAGGTAGAACAGTAGAGGAGAGGCCCAGTCTCGGCTCTCGGGAAGCTTTCATATTCAGAGAAAGGCAGGCAATAAACAGAGAATAGAAAACTTAGCAGACGGTCCTATAAAGAAGAGAAATGGAGTGCTGGGGTGGAACATGATGACATAAGGCCTGAGTGACTGCAAGACATCCGGTTTTCATTCTACTTGTGATGGAAGTAATAAATGAGTCTGAGCAAGGGGGTGACTTCATGCTGTCCATCTTTTGTAGCTTGCTCTGAGTTATCACCACATCCAGGGCAAGTCATGGTACCACAAATAGAAAGAGAGAGGCTGGCCAGAGACCAAGGTGACAATGGCTTAAAGGGGCAGTGGGCTGCTAGTCTCCGTTGCTCTAGCAGAACATTGGAGACTGTATAATCTGCTTTTGCTTGTTTTACGAGCACACGCATGGGTTATTGTGTGAGCGTGCAGGCGCATGTGCACATGTGTAGGTGTGTGGAGGCCAGAAGACAACCTCCCATGGTTCTTCAAGCACTGTCCACCTCTTTTGGCCTGAAGTCTCTCTGGACTCTAACCGACTAAGCAGGTTGGCTGGCCGCAGCGCTGTAGGAATCCACCTATCGTCTTCTCCCTAGTGCTGGGGTTGGTAGCATACATCATTATGAATGGCATCTGTCTGTCTGTCTGTCTGTCTGTCTAATTGCGGGTTCTGGGCCAGTGATGGTGCATGCCTTTAATCCCATTCAGGAGGCACAGACAGACAAATCTCTGTGGGTTCCAAACAAGCCTCTTCTACAGAGTGAATTCCAGGACAACCACGGCTGTTACACAGAGAAACTGTCTCAAAACAAAAACAAAAACAAAACAAAAAAACAAGCAAAAACAAAAAAATCAACTAAGATAAACATGGGTTCTGGGAGTTGAACTCAAGTCTTCCTGATTACAGAGAGTACTTTACTGGCTGAACTTTCTCTAGCTCCTGTATGATTTATAAAGGGGAGGTTTATTTAGACGCATGTCTCTGGAGGTTAAAAATAAGGCACAGAAATCTGATACCTTCATGGTTTCTGGAAAGGCTAGCGCTGCATCTGAACATGGGTGCAAGGGTACACAATGGGACAAGGTACCAGGTATGGCTGATTTACAACAACCACTCTCACGGTAACTGCGTCTGCAGGACTGACAGAGTCATTCATTACTTCAAGAATTATCTCGGTCCCATTGGAGTCTTGTTAATTCAGTCATGACCCAAACATTTACTTGTGTAAGGTCCTTCAGTGCTGTCCTATGAAGGACCAAACCTGAACATGAGCTTTGGAGGGAACTCCTACATCCAGGCCACGGCAGAAGGCAAAGGACAGTAGGTAGACAGTAAAATAAGTTTTCAGAAATGGTAGCAGGCTTGCTTGAGGAACGAGGGAGAAAGGGGAAGAAATCAAGGCCAGCCCCTAGGTTTCTAGACTGAACAACTGGATAAATATTACTCTCCTTTGCCAGTGTACTGACAATGAGAGGAAAAACAAGTTTTGCAGAAAAAATGGTTAGACACAGGTATGTGCATGTGGGAAGATGGGGGCACCACGCTAGGGCTTACCTGAGTACTTGCATCTGGAATTTTACAAGGCTGGTTCCTGTTAGCACTATAAGCAATAGATTCCTGAGTTCTCCCCTTCCCCTTTCCCATCTGAAACTTGAGGATAATTATATGTCTTGCTGTTTTGGAGGGATGCTGAGAAGATAAATGAGATAATATATGAAAGACTTTGAAGTCTTCGGAGGATAAGAAGCTGTCATTATTATGTCGGAGTGTGTTTATATTTTTCATGTGTCTGCCCAAAGCCTCACAGGTCGTAAGCATAACAGACATTCTTTCCTTCATGCCCTGTTCCCAGAAACAAGATGAGCGGGCTTTTCTTCCTCACGTCTCTTCCCCTCTGAATTCTCTCCACAGGACGTTCAATCACTAACGGTTTAAAACCTGGGAAGAAAGGGTCAGCTGTTAATGTTAACGATAGCTCCGTGCAGATTACCAAGAACTTGTACATCTTCTTACCAATGTCAATTCTGTTCCAGACATCATAGTTGAAACCCACCAGAGTGGCCAAGGAACAAAGCCACATCTCAGATAATATTCATGGAAGGTACGTGGTGCATTTTTGATCATGGCAGTTTTGGGAAACATTGTCTGTCTCTAGTTCTTTGAAATGGGTTTGACCACTGATTTTCTTGTCTAGCCTCCA
>CM052719.1:46405600-46425168 GCA_028551405.1 Uromys caudimaculatus
CTCCCCTCCCCTCCCCTCCCCTCCCCTCCCCTCTCCTCTCCTTTCCTTTCCTTTCCTTAGCCTGGGCTAGCCTGGAATTCACTAGAGATCCCAGGCTGGCTTCAGATTCATGCTCCCACCTCAGTTTACCCAGAATAGGATTACAGATAATGTACAAAGACATTACCCTGTCTTTGGGAAGACTTTCTTATTTGGATCCCCATGTACGAAACTATTACTAGATTTCTTGTATAGTGCCATGTTTACTGGTACCTTGATTAGTATATATGGGCTCATGAATATTTTAATCTCATAACCAGTGATCGGGTTGATCATTTCTGAGACATGGAGCCAGACCAGCTTGCCTTAATGGAGAGGGAAGGTAGATTAGCATCTTTGGAGGGGTTTTGTCTCTTGTTAATTAGGCCTGGAGAGAGTGGCTTCTGGCTACAATTAGAGTGTCCCAGTTGTTGCCTTACCTGTTGGGAGGAATGCTATGAATGTCTGATTGCTGATAAAGGAATTTAAGGAGAGGTTCAATCAAGCCCATTTGGTTTTAAATGTTCTTTCTGATGCAGGCATTGACAAGGAGATAGAAGCGAAAGGCCCCACGTCTGCCCACTAAGCTTCCAAAATGGGCCTTTACTTTCCTTGGTTATTTGGAGATTTTGATCCTGTCGATATTATTTTTCCGGTTTCTATGATTTCTAGTTGGCTTCCTGTTTTTCTTTGACCTATGACAGATGCTTTGCAAAGAGGATCAGTTCAAGTTGAGCCTTATTAGTTTGTATAAAAGAGTTGAGGACTTTGTGGAGAGTGGGGGTGGGGAAAAACAGACAAGCAGAAGTGTTAAGTCTGAATTAGAGTAAATGACATCATCATTATTAAAAAATAATTTTTTTTCGGGTTACGTTAGCATTTACTCATATCTGTTGCTTTCAAGTATTCACAGCAGCTGAGGTTTGAATATATAGAGTGAGCTCCCGAAAGGTAAGTGCATTCCCAGAACCCACTGCTTGACTAAGTTAGAAATTTATATCGCACACCGTGGGGAGGTTGGAATGTGCCCCTTTGGATACTTCCCCGAGGTAGCGACTACAATAACTCCCCAGTGCTCATCCTCTTTGCTTAGATGCTCTGACACGGCCAAGCGCTTCAACCAGCCTGTTGCCACATGTTGTGGAAAGCTGAGAGTGAGGCCATGTGGACCGTGGCTTCAGCTCACCCTGTGTTAGTTTGTGACCATGTGGCCTCCTCATGTTTCTAGCCGAGGTAGGTTCAATGCTATCAGCAGATTCAAACATTTCCAATGTGTGACACACATCTTATTCCCAGAACTTTAGTGTTTCCTGCTTAGGATGAGGAGGAAAGGGGTCCTTCTCCCCTGGAGTCAGTGTGAGCCCTGCCTATTCTTTAGTTCAAGCAAAGAGAATTCCCCATGTGTTTTGGCCAGTGCCAAGCAAGAGAACGAACCCCAGGGATGGGGAGACTAGATACTGTTTCGGTGGATAAAAGGTGTACCTATGGCTGATTACAGCTGTTATATATTTGCTATATTATATACATTATCTAATGAATATATATATATATATATATATAGAATATATGTGAGGAATATGTTCTTTGAATATATAAGATTATATGCATTATCTAATGTATGTATATATACATACATATATAGAAATAATGCAGAAAATAACATGTTTAAGTAATTCCTATAAGATTCTAACTCTCTAGCAGAGTTAAACTGCTTCCTGTCATTTCTGCTTTCTATACTTCATTTGGGTTGGTCTTCTTTATTTATTTACTAGATGATCTTGCTGTGTAGCTCAGGCTAGCCATGAACTTAAGCCCCAGGCTTCTGAGTTGTGGGTTTTTTGGGTGGTGTTGTTCAGGGCCAGATTACATTCTTCCAGTAAACTGGAGGCTGGCTGATCATGGTGAGACCAGATACAGATTCTGCTCAGGAACCTCAGGGTCCATCTCACAGGAGAGATTAACAGCATTACAGCAGTGCCGGGGTGTAATAAACATGGTAACTTCTGTGCAGGAGAGGTAGCAGGAGGGGACAGAAGGGCTTTGAGTTGGTAAACTTTCTTATATGCGAGGTCCTCAGAAGCTTCCTCCAGGAAGAGGCGTTTGAACTGAGATCTGAACAGTGAAGTGATAATCCTGTGAATGGGGGCTGGGCAGGGGAAGGTGCAGAAGGGAGCCGCATTGACAGGAGATGAACGGGAACTCAGCAAGCCCTGGGGACGGTGACCAAGCACGAGAGCATACAAGGACCACCGTGGGATATGGCCAGATGGATGGGTAGTAAGTGCTCAGAATTCAGGGCAGGGGTGATCAGTAAGGTTTTAGAACAGGTAGAGCATTAGAGGTGGAAACCGAGGACTGAGACTGTGGCAAGGGGAACATCTAGATCTGGGGCCACAGGTCACATTTCCTTCCCTCTGAAAATGCCAGCTATGCTTTCATTCCTTTATGGTCACAGCTGTACTCCTCTGCCTCCCTTCCTTCTCATGTTGTCTGTACAGGTTGGGGGTTGTGTCTCTCAGACCTCCTGTTGTGGAAGTAATGACTCCAAGTACCTCAGAATGTGGCTCTCTGTGGGGAAGTACTAACTCCAAGTACCTCAGGACATGAATATCTGTGAGGAAGTACTAACTTCAAGTACCTCAGAATGTGGCTCTCTGTGGGGAAGTACTAACTCCAAGTACCTCAGGACATGAATATCTGTGAGGAAGTACTAACTTCAAGTACCTCAGAATGTGGCTCTCTGTGGGGAAGTAATAACTCCAAGTACCTCAGAAGGTGGCTTTCAGTGGGGAAGTACTAACTCCAAGTACCTCAGAATGTGGCTTTCATTGGGGAAGTACTAACTCCAAATATCTCAGAAAGTGGCTCTGTGTTAGGATAGGACCCTTCAGTGGTGGTGAAAGTGAATAAAATGAGAGGCCACACATGTGACTGGTGTCCTTAATGGAAGAGATCATGGCACGTAAAGACACAGAGGCAAGACCATGTGAAGACACATGGAGAAGCTGGCTGACCACAAGCTAAGTGGAGAAGCATGAGGAAAACCCATTCCCAGACGTTAGCCTTGTTCCATTGAAGCTGTCCAGTCTGTGGTGTTTTGTGGCAGCAGCCAAGCACCCACTTCTGAAGTCAGCCCTTGGAGAGACTGACTTGTCGTCTTGCTGCTGATTCAGTCAGTCGTGGTTGCCCACAGAGACTTGCCATGGGCCAACCAGCCCATTTCTGTCTTTGTGCTCTGGAGCACTGTTGAGAAGTTATTCGGTCCCTCCATACCCATTCAACTGACCAAATTACCTGGTATGATTTCATAAGCTAGGGCAGGAATTTCACGAGAATTTCACGCGCCGCCTACGTCACAGCGTGCCAGCATTTTGTAGAAGGAAGAAAACATCCGGAGGGGAGAAAGATTTCTTTCCCACCTCCCATAATGTGATTTGAGTTTGGGGAGTTTAGTGGACGCTGGCGGACACACTGTTGTTTATGGCATTTCATGACAAAGCTAGCAGGAAGAGACTTGAAGGCAGGGCCTTGGAGAAAGCAGCACAACACACTTGTCTGTGTAGAGGTGGAAGGTGCCAAGGTTGTCCCCAGACTGTTTGGCTCTTCCTGGAGCCAGCAGGTGCCTGTGGAGAGCTTTCTAACTCAGTCCTGTGCTGGGACAAAGGCAAGATCAGTGCGTGTTTTGTTGAAAACATTTAGGTGGGGCTGTGGTGAGAGGTAAGGAGAACAGTAAAATTCACAGGAATCCGAAGATAAGCCACCATAATTCAGAAGCACCAGGCTGTGGAGTGAGATGGATCTGGTCTGTGTTGTGGTCAGCGGTCACTGATTAAAAACATAGAGCGGACCAGTCATGGTCCAGACACAGAACTTCCGTGTGTTTCGGAGTGTTCAGTAGGAACTGGAGTGTCACTGGAACTGACGTCTCTGAATAGATGGGGGCAAGAATCGGTAATAACTTGATTTAAGAACACTGTTTGATGAGGTTGTTTGCGTGAGAATGTTTCAGAATGGCCCAACTGAAAAGAAAAGTAAGACCCCCCCTCCCCATGGACATTTGATGCAGATATTGATCTTGTATTTGATCCCCCCCTCCCCATGGACATTTGATGCAGGTATTGATCTTGTATTTTAGTTACCCCTTCATACCTACTGTGGCTCATGCACGTGTCATCCTAGAACTCAGGGGAGGGTGCTGGGTGGGATGTGCCTTCCTCTCTTTGGTGATGTAGAGCAGACCCAAGGCCTCGAACCTGCTAAGTCACTGCTCTGCCACTGAGCGATTTATTCCTTACACCCCTAGCCCTGGGCTCTGGCATCTTCAGTGTGATAGAGGGCAGGACTAGGGAGGGTGTCCTTGGCACTCACCTATTGATAATTTAAAGAGCAAAATGCTTTTAAATCACACTTACCTTGTGATTAAGGATACCTTTCTGGGGGCAGAGTGTAGTACTTGAGAAATGAAAATGTAAATTTTAAAATAAGTATTTGAGAACAATTTTGTTTAAAAATTTCAACCTTAGTAAAGTATATGCTACTCAATGTGTGTGTGCATACATTCATAATACATGTATCTAATTCTAGATCATTCTGTAGATGTGTGTGTGTGTGTGTGTGTGTGTGTGTGTGTGTGTATTCTTATGGGCTTGAGCTTTTTATATAAGTACTTGCTGATTACTAGATCATTTACTTTACCTGTGGAATCCTTTCATGTCGGAGCACACATCAGCTTCATTAAATGATTTGTGTGTGTCATAGACGTGCAGAGACGTGCACATGGCGTGAGTGTGCCAGTCGGGAATTACCACGCTCCATTCATCTAAAAATGATGAGAGTAGTTTTCCTCCTATTTTAAAAATTGAAAATCAAAAGGGCTCACTGTAAGGCACTTAGTGGCAGAAACTGGCGTGCAGAGGGTAATTGAAGCTTCCAGTCTTTGTATTCCTAAGGCAAGGAGCGACAACTTTAAATAGGTTCACAGAAGCTCCCCCTCCATCACCCAGAATAAGAAATGAATGGAAACAGAAGTACTTCATGCCTGATGCTCTGCAGGTCGAGGTTGCCTGGTCAATGATACTACTTGGTAAGCTTTCTGTATCTTTTCATAGTCACCCACAGGGAAGCATTGCCTCTCAGTACTCTCGTGTATAGGTGTAGGAAGGACAGCTAGAATACTTCTGATAATATAATTCCGATAATAATATAATTCCAATAATAATTCCGTCTGAATTCTCCTAGCTGGTCAGTGGCAGAGCTGGGATTCCACTTTAGATCTGTGTAACCCCAAATGCTTCCTTCCTGCACATACCACGTGGGACACAGTCTTCTTGGGTCTTGTTACTTTCGTTGGAGAACGCTTTCTCCAGTCATAGCTAGTAGCAACTCTTCTCAGTGTGCTTGCTACCTGTGAGTATTTTATTGTAGAAAAAGTGTGGGGGGGGGAGCAGGGTACAAATTAAACTCTGTTATGATGTAAATGGACAAGGAAGTAGTCAGTGTACTTTGGAGGTTATAAGCTGTGGCCTCTGTTTCCAACACTGCAAACCAACTGGGCTTCGTTTCTTCAGCATGAAGGTTCTGTACCTTTAGAGACTTAGAGACCTGCTTCAGGCAGGGCAGGGGAGGGGAGGAGAGGACATGGGGGTGAGGGTATAAGAGGCTGAATGCCGCCACCACCCTACCTATGCTTAGCTTTTTAAACATAGGTTCTGGAGATTGAATTCAGGTCTGTTTGCTTGCAGGGCAGGCATTTTACTTACAACTATCAGCCAAACCCCAATAAACATGTTTTATAGTTAACTTTTCTCTAAGTAGAGAAAATTCTAAATATGATAAAAAGCAAGCTGAATACATAAACCAGGGAGTCATTTGTTAACATCTCGTATTATATGCTATATGTAATACATTTTTAAAAATGGGACTGACAGCTTCATAGCTTTCTTTCCACATGCTACATGAGGGTTATGTATTCTAGTGTATCATGCTATGACAGCTTCCATGTTCCTAGACCAGAGGAAAACCTTTCAGCTCCATTGTAATCCTGTGGGACCACCACTGACTATGTAGCCTGACTAGACCGGAACATCATGGTACTTGACTTGATTCTCACTGCTGCTTTACCAAAAAAAAAAAAAAAAAAAAAAATCATCTTTGAGTGACTGAAGGAGGAAGAGGGGAGAAGAAAATTGCCTGGGAAGGAGTAGGCAAACCAATGAAAGAAAAGAAAGGGACTCTGGCCGGAGGTCCCCACTGTTCTTGGGAAAGTCCTGAGAGGTTCAGTCTTTAGCTCCACCCTTCCACCTCCCCAGGAGTTTACTATTCTCTCTCCCACCCTCCTGTGCTGCCCGCCCTGTCGGGTGACTACTGTTTGGTCTTTGGGAGTGGCTGGAGGAAGAGGGGTGTCACCTGGGAAAGCAGTGGAAAACAGGGACGGGGGTGAGAGTGGGGGACGGGAAGGGGGAGGGGAAGGGGAAGGGGGAGGGCTCTGTCTTATGTTGTTTTCCAGATCACTTTCCCGCTTTTGTTGACTTCCCCCCATAATTAGTTTATGGTCTCGGAAGGGAGTAGTAAAATCAGAGGTGTAAAAAGGCGCAGGAACGGGACAGTCTGTCAGTTCCTCCCTCCTTCCCCACCCCCACCCCCACGGGTTCTTCCTCTCTCCTTGTCAAAAGTCTCCCTTCTGTAACGCTTGCCTCTCCCAGGACTTTCTCCTAGTATAGTTGCGCACAGCATTTATTCCTTCATCATTCTTCCAGTCTGTTACTTAATATGGTTTCAGCAAATCCGTAGGGTATGTGGAAAGACTTTTTCTTTAAGGTCAAAGGGCAGAGTGCATTTCAGTTCACTCTGTAGCAGGAGCCTTGATAAGGATCTGTAATTGTATGGTAGCCTGGTGCATATTACACTGTGAGGTAGTAAGTGGCCCACACCGCGCAGGGTCGAGCGAGAAGCTCAGGCAGCGGATGAGTCTCAGTTATAGGCATCGTGGTAGAGCGAGGTATACTTACAATAGAAATAGGACCAGCTGCAACTAAATAGAGTGAGAAACTCCGCAGACAGGCCTTACTTATAAAACAACGTAGTACAGTGGGGTACAATAGGGTACAAATAGTGTGTTCCGAGACAGCGCTGCCAGGGAGACTCCCTCTGAGCCCAAGACACCCTTCTTTGTGGGTCCCCAATCCTTTCCAGGATGTGTGCCTGCCAATGCCTAGTCATGAGTGTGGTAACAGTTGCTTTGTGAATGATCACACATGGGCTGCTGTAAACACAGCCATTTTAAAGATAGATGTGTGAGTGGGCTCCTAGGGCTACCGGGAGGGAGTGGAGGCGCCATTTCTGAAGGTTGACAGTAGCAGTTAAGTAGATGATTTGCATCGTGGAAAAGTGAACAGCAGGAGTGGGTGCAAATGAGGTTTTCAGGGACATTAAATGTAGTGCAGAGCAACAAGGGCTGTCGAGTTTGAGGGTGTCCCTGTTAGCCTAAGGAAATACATTCATACATTCTCGAAGTTTTTCTTTTTTTCTTCTTTTTTTGGTTTTCTGAGACAGGGTTTCTCTGTGTAGCCCTGGCTGTCCTGGAACTCACCCTATAGACCAGGCTGGCCTCAAACTCAGAAATCCACTTGCCTCTGCCTCCCAAGTGCTGGGATTTAAGGCGTGAGCCACCACTGCCTGGCTCAGTTTTCCTTTTTAAAGGTTGATGTATCTTAACATTTTTATTTATGCATATTTGTGTGGGTGTGCATGTCTGCATGTGTCTGCAACACAGATGTGAGTGCTCTCAGTTGTTAGTCACTTGCTGTATGGGTGCTAGAGATTGAACTTAGGTCCTCTGGAAGAGAAGCAAGTGCTCTTTAATGCTGAGACATCCCTCTGGCCCCTAAAGGGTTTTTTTTTTGTTTTTTGTTTTTTTGTTATTGTTGTTGTTGGGTTTTTGTTTGTTTGTTTTAATAAGAAAATTTTTGAATGATTGCATTTTTCTCTCTCCATAATTTATCATTCAGGAATGAATGAACGGAAATGGTTTCATTATATTAAATGTCGTCGTGTATGGTCCCAACCCACTGACCTGTTGAGAGTAGTGCAGAAAAAAAGAGTGTGTTATACAGCAATCTGTATTTTGATCCTTTTCTCCCCTCCCCTCCCGCCACACCCTCTGTATATGGAATTTCTTGAAATGACTTTACGGGTGCAGTCCAGCTAATCCACTGATGGCTGACTGCGAATGGAAAGTCCAAGAATCCAGTAGTTGCTCAGTCCACAAGGCTGAATGTCTCGCCTGGTCTTCAGTAGATGTTGGAATCCCGAAGAAGTGGACTCTAACGCCAGTGAATGAGCAAGGCAAGGGCAAGCAGACAAAGAGCAAACTCTTCCTTCTTCTATGTCTTTGTATAAGCTGCAAGCAAAGGACATGGTGTAAAGGTGTGTCTTCTTGACTCAAGACCCTGATGAAAGATGTGTGTCTTCCTACCTCAAAGGTCTGTGACTAAAAGTGGATTCATCCTCTTCAACCCAAGCAAAACAATCTCTTAACAGAGGTGCTCTCCATTTCTGGATTGTAGTTCATTCCAGATGTAGTCAAGTTGACAACCAAGAATAACCGTAACAGGGCCTTAAACCAATCAGACAATCCCACAACGTTGTGGGATTTGTATTATGGCACTAGTGTCTGCACCAGGTCTTGCTCCACATACCCCAGGCTGGCCTTAAACTTGCACTAGCGTTTCTTCCTCCGACTCCCAAGTGCGAGGCTTACAGGAGTGAACCACTGCACTCAGTTCATACCTAGTTTAATTTAGGTGATGGATTAGTTTTGGCTTGTGGCGCTGACAAAATGGCGGACGAGGGCAGTTTAAGAAAGGAAAGGCTCACAGTATGAGGGTACAGCCCATCATGACTGGGGCAGCAGGAAACAGGAAGCCTGAGGCAGCTGGCCAGCACACTGCATCAACATTCCGGAAAGAGAGAGAGAGAGAGAGAGAGAGAGAGAGAGAGAGAGAGAGAGAGAGAGAGAGAGAGATGTGCACACCTAGGCTCTTCGCTTTATGCAGTCTGGGACCCCAGCCCGTGGAATGCATTCAGGATGGTCCTTCCCACCTCAGTTAACCTAAACTAGATAATCTCTTAAAGGCAAGCCCCAACTTAATCTCCATCTCTTACAGACCTGCTGAGAGACTTTTGTTCTAGCTGTTCTAGATTCTGTGACATTGGCACAGTGTTGACCATCACAGGGAGTTTACCCCACATGGCACGTTGGGAGTGCCATAGGGAGCACTAGAGTTGTGCAAGCTTCCTGGAAGTGTGTTTGAGCAAGCACTAGTCATTGGGAGCTGAACATGAGATATCTTATGAGGACTTGCAGTTCATATAGCACTAAAGCTAGTCTTGGATAGCTTGCATTTACGTTTGCTTGTTTTAACGCGGCTTCAGCTGGCCTCAGACTCCCCATTTGACCTTTGAACCCTCCTGCTTCAGTCTGTAATCTCAGATATGATGACAGGCATGCACCATCAAGCTGCCTATAGATTTTTCTTTTTTAAAGCCATAAGCACAGTCTTTCTATGTGCAGTAATTGAACATTAATAGATATGATAAGAGTACATTTCACACACTAAATTTTCCTTTCTACAGTCAGTCCTAAGTGGAATTTGGTTAGTAAGTTGCTCATCCCTGTTTTAATAAACTCATGTTTTAAGTATAGGCTGTGTTGACTTACTGCCAGCTTTTCACATGCTCCGACGTCCCCCACAGTAACACATAGTAGAGGAGCCTGAGTCTATGAGGCTAAATATTTTTGGCAGGCGTAATTACTTTTTTTTTTTTTTTCTAGTATCAGCACTCTCTTTGTCATCTGTTTTTATAAAACAAGTCCAGAATATTGAGAGATACAGAAGGTGTCAATATTGTGTGGACTGATGTTGTTGGAATGGAAGTTGGTAGGTGGGCGCCATCTTGTTTCCTATTTCAAGGAACCTGATGTTCTCTGACCTATACTCATGTGCCATGGCTTGTATGTGCCTGCACTCCCAGATAGGAACATAAACCCTTCCCCTACACACACACACACACACACACACACACACACATACACACACGTGCACACACACACACACACACGTGCGCACACACACACGCACACATACACACACACGTGCGCACACACACACACACACACACACATGCACACATACACACACACACACACGGGGGGGGGGGAGTAGGGGGCAGGCTGGCTTAGCTTGGCATATAATTCTCGTCTGCCTACAGTGACTGACCTCTGTTCTGCCTAACTATTATCCTCATGTACAATGTCACACTGAAATTCCAAGTTAGATCCCATCGTAACAGGCTGTTGCAATTGGAGCTAAATGGTGACACATGAACTCCAGGGATGCATTCAGACTATAGATAGCATCTGGTTGCTAAGTGGAGGCAACTCAGGACAGATAGTGTGTATGTGGAGGGGCACTCGATGTTCATTATTGAATCCGTCATCTACAATGGGATACTGCAAAGGGATGCTGTTGATAACTGATAATTTTGCAGAGTCGGAGAGGGTAAGCCAGGGGAGTGAGGGTCAAATAGGGCCATATGTTCACTGTAGCTGAGGTCAGGCACGCAAGCCTGGGAGACAGAAGGAGGTGTTATCAAACGGAGGGAGATGCCAAAGGGGCACAGAATCTTTAAGAACACATTTAGGGGGAATGCTGAGGAATTGATTTCTTCTTCTGATTCATTTTTTATGAACTCTGCTTCTTGCCGGACAGAAAATGTAAAACTGAGAAGCAGGGGATTTAGTTAGCACCAGGCAGAACTTCCAGACCTTGTTATCTGCATTGCTCTTGGGTACATACTTCCGTGTGTGTGCGTGCTAGTGTGTGTGTGTGTGTTCATTTGACTGAAGAATTGTAAAGAACCTTAAATACTTGGGACCTAGTATTTGCCCAGTAACCAGAACCTTTTGTTTTATCTTCCTAGAAATGAGAACTTAGTTTTATATGCACTATCATGCAAACTGCACTTGAGTATACGTGGGGTCCTGGGAGTTTAATGGCTAACATTTGCGATGGTTATGCGGTAGGATCTTTTGTTCTGTTTTAAACAGCCACCTTAAACTTAGGGACATAAGCAGTTTCTAAGTCCGTGACTACAAGTGATACCGAGTATGCAGTTCTGGTTCTGCCATGGATTGTGGGGTGACACTGGTTTTGCCAGCTTCTCTGGGTCTCATCTGCAAAAGGAGATGGTAACAAGAAGCACTGTCTGGAGCCTCCTCCTTCCCCTGTCTACTGCCACGATCTGTCTGTCTACTTCGAGGTCTGGCAGCACAATGTATCCTTCGTCATTGCTATTTCTGACGTTGTTAACCTCCCATCCCTTTCCCTTTTCCTGTGATGTCGGCAAAAAATAAATAAATAAATAAAAACAGCTGAAAGACTTTATGATACATATTACTTAACTCTTTAGATTAAAATTGAAAAGACTTAGGGCCATGCTGGTTAGTCAGCAACTCTTTACTATGACAAAACGCTTGAGACAGTCAACCTAAAAAGAAGAAAGGTTTATTTTGGCTCATTGTTGCACAGGCCTCATTGCACGATCTTCTGGGCTTGGAGCCTGTGGTGACAGAGTAAACCGTGGAAGGAGTACATGGTAGTGCTGGGTCCTTCACCTCGTGGTGCCTGGAAACAAAGGAGAGTTTCTAGGCTGCTGTAACCACTTCAAGTTCATGCTGCCTGCCAATCTCGAGGACTCACCTTCCAAACATTCTACACCTCGTAAGAGCGTCACAGGCTAAAAGACAAGCCTTTCTCCTAACCCTTCAGGGGTGAGTCAGGCTCCACTTTCCAGCAGGCTCTGGGTCTTTTAGGAAGGGAAGCTCAGTGTTCGATGTAATGCAATTCTGATTTTCTCCTTTTTAATAGTTTTTTTTGAAGCCCAAGGACAATTTTATTAGCATATAAAAGAAAAACACCACAGGGCAGGCAAATTTTAAATCTCGGGGGGGGGGGGGCGTATAAAGAGAGAAGGAAGAAAGCCATGCTGTTTGGGTTGTTCTCTCTCCTCTCTCTCCTCTCTCTCCTCTCTCCCCTCTCTCTCTCTCTCTCTCTCTCTCTCTCTCTCTCTCTCTCTCTCTAAAAGATTGATTTATTTATTATATGTAAGTACACTGTAGCTGTCTCCAGACACTTTTTCTTCTCTCTTCCTGGCCGGGCTTGATGTAGCTGTCTTCAGACACCCCAGAATAGGTCATCAGCTCTCATTACAGATGGTTGTGAGCCACCATGTGGTTGCTGGGATTTGAACTCAGGACCCTCAGAAGAGCAGTCCGTGCTCTTAACCACTGAGCCATCTCTTAAAGGGCTGCCCCATGGCAGCAGACAGCCTTGTGGCATGGAGGTGGGGCTTAAGGAAACCCAAAGTATCAAGAAAGCATACATAGGTGCTAGCTAGCATCCAAAAGAGAGACAGGAAAGAAAAGGCAGGCGTATGTGCGTGCGTGCGTGCGTGCGTGCGTGCGTGCGTACTGGGAATCTACCCATGTTTTGATGGCTTTCCTCTCCTATCTACAGTGACTGTGGTTTTTTGTTTGTTTGTTTTTAGTGTGACAGCCACTTTCCTGGCCTTAATCAAATGTAAGCACGTATATTTATATAATTGGTAGCTTTCTAATGAGTTTTGGAGCTGATGCTTCAGTGTAGAGCCCCCATGTGCTTCCGCGGTCCATAGTCTTATGTATTTCCTAATGAGCTGCCATTTATAGTCAACGCTGTCTCCGACTCATTGTGTAGGCTAAGAAAGGACATGGGTACGCTTCTCCACAATAGTCGTTACTGTGTTTTTACAACTTTTTAATAAAGGATGTCTCAACAGCTTTTGGTAATTTATCCCAGAGCCTTGCCATCATCCTAGCTGGAAGTTCTTTTTGTATATAGTATAAATCCTTGTCCCTGTAATCAAATCTCCTTTCCTGTCACATTTTAATGGAAAAGGAGTTTCCTTCTCTTGTCTGCCCTTGACCTTGCAGGCCTTTGTCCAGCCCCAGCTCCTCCCTAGCCTCTTTTATCTCCACTAAGTAACTGTTTCTGAGGATTTTCTATCTGACCGTTTTTGCCTTTATAGTCATCTACCTTTGGCCATTCTGCAGCTTCTGCTCATCTTATTGGGGTTCATGTCCCCAAGTGCTCTTAGTGTGCTAATAGAGTTCTAAAAAAGGCTCTAGGTCACCATGTGTCCCCCTGAGAACGATGCATGTTTTCAGAGATTTCAGGTGTCTTTTGTATGTGTGTGTGTGGGAACTCTGAATGAGGGACCTAGAGGGGGAGCAGTGTTTGGAATATAAATAAATAAATTAATAAAAAATGGAAAGAAGGCAGCATAATGTTGCTGATTCATACTCTCCCTAGACTTTGGATTTTCTCTTTTACTTTAATTTTCTACCATCTCTTAAATGAGTTTTTTTTTTACTGCCACCTTTTCAATTAAACTGTCTCCTGCTATTTCTGTAATCAGCAATTTTCAGCTTTTAGCAGGCATTGAAAACTGCCATTCTGGACTGGAGATATAAATGGCTCAGGGGTTAAGAGCACTGGTTAATCTTCTAGAAGACCAGAGTTCCATCCCCAGCACCCACAGGGCTGCTCATTACCAGCTATAACTCCAGTCCCAGGAGGATCAAATGCCCTCTACTGGCCTGCACAGGTACTGCACACACATGGTGCATAGACAGACTGGCAAAAACACCCCATACTCGTAAAAATAAAAATTATAAAAAAAGTAAAAGAAAAATGTCAATTCAAGTTGTTTCTTGATAAATGTTTTTAACTGAACAGATGCTTAGTTTTAAATGTGTATATATATTGTACTTAATATACTTATTGTGTGTCTGCATTTGACATCAGGCTGTTCTCTAATTAACTATGTTAGTTTTTTCTCCTGTGCCCAGTTGTAAGGAACTCTAGAGCAGTAGTAGTGTGTGTGTGCGTGCGTGCGTGTGCGTGTGTGCGCGCGTGCGTGTGTACTATTTATTTCCGTTGTTTAATTCGAGCAGAGGGTACTGCGGTTGACTGTACCGCCAAGCATGTTCTCAACCCATCCTTTGCTTTGTATAAAAAGTCTTAGGTGTTCAGTTCAGTAAATACTTCCCCATGGAATCGGTAGAGCTGCAAATACGTTTGGTCAAGTTGATGTCTTGTAAGTGTGGTGTGCCCCACCGCACGTGCGTTTTCAGTGAGCTTAATCACATTTGCTTTTCCATTATTCAAGCCAGCTATGAACGTATTACCCAGTGGCCGCATAAGCCCTCCCTTGTGAAACCTGCCTATAATTGAATCCTGAGTTGCAGTTCTCACGAGGATGGTCCTTGAAATATTTGTGTTCCACCCATCATGGTGGTCTGGAAGTCATGTTTCCTAGTTTATTAGGGAAAAAACCAATTGTTCCGCTGAGTTGAATTGGAAGCCCTTTAAAAGGTAAATCATGGGTTATGCTATCTCATGTTCCCAGACAAAATGGACCTAAACCCACCAGGCATCTTGGTCTTTCCCAAACACCTTCCTACTTCTTTGCGCATCTGCGTTGGACTGAGGGTGTTCCAGGGAGTAAGTGCCTCTGTTCCCATACAGGCCGCCTGTATGCTAAGTCATTCCTGAGGAGAGCAAATCCCTTGGATGGTTGGAAGCCCAGGGAAAGGACGCGGTGGTTAGCAATAGTACCTCCTCACTTTAAATCCCACGAGAGGCAACTGGAGCATTCAAAATTAAATTAAAATTCTTGAGAATGAAGCAGACAGGGGAGAAAGGGACAGCAACAAGGATAAATTAATCCCCAGGGACCCTTTCCAATTCCTACATTATAAGCCAACCAGCTATGATATGAAACATGCCAAGGGCTCAGGGGCTCCAGGGTGAAGATAGCTGCAGGGCTGATTCTCTGTGATGTTAATGTATCACAGTCCTTAACTGCAAGCATGGAAATAGCTTGAGTTATTGTTACTTCTCTCAGGAGAGTGAGCTATCTGATACCCACAAGAAAGTGACACTAGATCTACCTGACATTTCATTACAGATTAAAGACAATGGCAGCTCTGGCAGAGGAGCCTGGTAGGAGGGCCTGGTAACTTTAGAAACGCATCAGGCTGGGTTCTCTAGGTCTGCTGTGAATGGGGAGCCTTGTGAGGAGGGAGTGGGAACTCACTGTGACTTTTTATGGTGTAAATCCACATGTGTTGCTAGGCTTATTTGAACTTAATTTTGTTCTTTGTAATCCACACCTTCCTTTTCTTCCTGGACAAGGAGGCGAGGTTTCTTGTTCACACTGACCTTATATATTGGCTCCCCAGACTCCTGGGTCCAGCTTTATTCTTGGTGCAAATGATTAGCATCAGACTAGTATTTGGGCAGGGCACACTTGTCATTTCCGGTGACTATCTAGTCTTTGTGTGAAGGTCCCTATGGCATACTCATTCATCCTGTCTGTTAACTGTCAGCTGTTGACAGTTTAGGTCCTATTCAACATGCCCTATATTCAGAGATATATATTGAACTTTCAAATGTATGAAAAAATTGTGTTCTGGTTATGCATATTCAGCATATCAAAACACATTCTGCACCTGGATGGAAAGCATTTCTTGGTATTATCAACAGACATATTGGGATCCTCAGACAGAGAGTAGAGTATAGGTGTGTCAAAAATAGATTGAGGCAAACAGTGATAGACAGTTTGGTGGCTAAATCTATTGTGATAGTCAAGTGAATGTTATTTGACAATTAAAAGGTTCCCAAGTATTGTTGGCAACAGTATAGTAGATAACACAGTCTGCCCAGGCAGAAGTAGATAGCAACTGGGTCGGCAAGATGGGACTTACATGGCTGACGGAAAGAACCAACTCCTGAAAGTTGTCCTCTGCTTTCCATGTGTGCACCATATTGCATGTGTGACAACCTCTACTCACACACGCACTAATCATGATAAGTAAGTAAAGAATTTAAGAAAGAAGTACATAGCAACTATGTATCGGGAGTTCCAGAAGAAAACCAGTCATTATGAAGTTGATAGGTGTGGTGGTTTGAATGGGTTTGGCCCCCATAGACTCAGGAGTTTGAGTACTTGACCCATAGGTCACTATTAGGCGGTGTGGCCTTGTTGGAGGAAGTGCGTCACCGTGGGGTGTGTGTGTGTGGGCTTTGCAGTCTTCTTTACTCAAGCAACACCCAGGCAGGCACCTAGTGTCCTTCTGTTGCCTGTGGATCAAGATGTAGAACTCTCAGCTCTGTCCCCAGCACCATGTTGGCCTGTATGCTGCCATGCTTCCCGCCGTGGTGGTGGTGGTGGTGGTGGTGGTGGTGGTGGTGGTGGTGGTGGTGGTGGTGGTGGTGGTGGTGATGGTGGTGGTGGACCAAACCTCTGAACCTGTAAGCCAGCCCCTATTAAATGTTTCCTTTGTAAGAGTTGCCATGGTCATGTCTCTTTAACAATGGAAACCCTAACTAAGACAATAGCTAAGATGATGAGAATGTTTTAAGAGCCAATTCCTTGGGCTATTGTATATCTGATCATAGAAACTGAATTCTCAGCATTTTACCTCAGAGGGAATATGTCACAAAATGCTTTTCTGTCTTGAAGATGGAAGAAGTGTTCTTCACCAATGCCGTGTCTGCTAGTTGCACCTGGGTTTGCCGTGAATGAATGCACTCTTTGCAAAGTGCTTGTTTTGTTTTGCTGTCACTGCTTGACGAATGAAGCTTTGACAGTTTCATAAGCTGGTGACCCAAGAGGGTCTGAGATGTGCACATTGCAGTCCCCTTAAGTGTGACTGATAACAGGAATTTAATTGCTTCGCCTGTCACATCTCACCTGAGGCTTGGGTGTCTGGACAGTACCCCAGAGCCCTCGCTCTGGTTGGCCTACAGTCTACTCCTGACAGTCTCCAGATGCTAAGTACACACCTACTTGGCACAGACAGCTGCGATCAAAGGTGATCGAAACAATGCATAACTTTGATGAATAATTACTCAAGCCTTTTTTTTTTTTTTAATATTTGAGCAAGGAATGATACCACAGACAGTCTCATTAATAAAATAAATAGAGGTTATAGAACAGAACTGTCTGAGGTAACCATCCAACCCTACTAAGTCATTCACAAATAATGAAACTACTTTTGAGACAGATTGGCTTTCCTTAAGAAGGAAGCCACCTTTGTTCCAAGTCCCCTGCATTCCTTATAGGTGAGGTCACCCTGCGCTGCTGATAGCTCTCCCTTTCCTAAAGAGGGGATGCTGAAGTCCCCAGCACAGTCTGTTTCTCACAGTCCCTAAAATGAGCATTGAATGTACCTGTCCATTAAAAGCTTTTGAAGAGCAAAGCCAACCTCAAAGGCCTTGTGAACCATGAATTGACAATAAAGAGTATGCTCCGTTTTTCCAATGGCCTCGTCAAGAACAAAAGAACTATTCACTGCGACATGACTTTCATGTTACAGGAGAAGGACGCAGATGGTCATCTCGTCGTGTGCATGAGTTTTAAGGCTGCTTGACTGAGATGATTTGAAACAATAGTTTTCGGTTGTTCTGATTTAATGAAGTCATGGAGTGGAATTGTATTAGGAAGTGTATAAATGTTGCCATGGCTGTTTCTTGCACAATGAGAATTAAAAGTAGTCTTTCCAGCCTCTAATAACAGCCAAGGAGTGAAAATGTGTAGCGAACACCAGATTACGCTGTGTTGGAATAGTCTCCTCCTTCATCTGGTTCTGTTTGTGCCTTTTATTTTATTGTTATTGGGACAGGGTCTTACATGTCGCCCAAGTTGGCCTAATGTCCCGGCCTCCAGTGATCTTCCCTGTCTCAGCCTCTCCCCGCCCCTGCCCCCGCCCCTGCCCCCGCCCCTGCCCCGCCCCACCCCGCCCCCGCGGAGGGCTAGAACTTCAGGTGTGTGCTGTTCATCTCGAATTCTGCCTGTTAGTGTGACAATCACTCTTTATCACAGAGCTGTGTGGTACAGTGACCCACCAGACTTGAGCAATGCAGCCAAGCCTTATCTTCAGCTTTGTGTAGTATTTTTAAGCCACACAGGTTGTTCATGAAGCCATGAGGGCCCCAGGCCTTTGCCCCTGCTCTTTGTTCCACTGGGTGAATGAGCTACCTTTATTCCAACTCTCATGGCTTGTTTCTTTATTATATCTGTTTGGTCTTTTCTCAACTGCCACTTAACAAAAAGGCCATTTCAGATGGTTCTAAAAAACCCGACCCTCACATTTATGAGAACCTTTTAGACTTACCCTTTTAAATTTTCTCTGTGGCACTTATGCTACCCACCATGGCCCTCTGTGAGGGCCAGGACTGTGACCAGGTTTGTTCTTGTCTGCATCAGCAACAACTGGAACGTGGCTGGATAAGGTGTTTTCTTCTTATCATGACCATAAATGCCTATTTAGAAGGAAATGCTTGTTTTGGCTTTCAGTTTGAGGAGCTTTGTCTTTCACAGAGGGGAAGGCATGGCTGCAGGCAGCCTGAAGGGGAAAGGAGTGTGCGGCCATGACTCTTCCCTTCCTCATATCTTAGGAACTGGAAGTAGACAGGCGACAGGAAGAAGGGCCCGTTTTTTACATCTTCAAGGTCCACCCCTAGAGATTCACTTCCTCCAGTGCCACTCCTTATGGTTCCTCGACTTTCCAGAATGGGGGTACCTGCTAAGGACCGAATGTTCCAACTCATGAAATCTATGAGAGGGCGTTTTGCATTCTACCTCAGTTGCCTATACATAGTTTGCTCTTTGAGAATATACCAAATTAACAAAGCTAGGAAACCTGACTGGATGTTTGTCAGTGTTAGTTCTGAAAACCTCATGTTACCCTGTGATGAGTAGGAAATTGACCCTTAGCCCTGCAGTTTCAACTGGATCAAGAGTTTTTGCTGATAAATGAATTAAAGTGTTATCTATGCTTGTATGGCACTTCACTGGGTATTGCTTTATGAAGATCATTGTGGAATGATTTAAGCAAATGATGTTGTTGTCTTATTTTTTTCACTCTACATCAGTACAGAGCCAAACTATGGCAGCATCTGTTTTTAGCTCCTACAAATGAACATAGATCCTTTATTTTATGGTATTGGTGTGCTTCAGCTATCCAGAGGCCTTGATAATGAGGGCATGAATGAGAACGATTTTCATGCATTTTTGCAAAGTTCTATGCTTCACATATTCTTGAGAGAAGTGACATTGTTTTCTGTACCTAAAATGGTTTAAGGAGTGGGCGGAAATACCTCTTAATCTTGGCTGTGTCGTGACTTGTGCATGTTTCTGAGTATGGCGTAGTGTAGATTCAAATTGGCCTTCAGATACCCTTTCCTTTTTCTCTTTGTAAAATAATACAACCACACTGGGGGTGGATTCCATTGGAGTGTCTGGATCCTGATGAGAGTCAGAATGAATTTCTTTTTCTTTTCTTTTCTTTTCTTTTCTTTTCTTTTCTTTTCTTTTCTTTTCTTTTCTTTTCTTTCCTTTCCTTTCCTTTCCTTTCCTTTCCTTTCCTTTCCTTTCCTTTCCTT
>CM052719.1:46425268-46455035 GCA_028551405.1 Uromys caudimaculatus
TTCCTTCCTTCCTTCCTTCCTTCCTTCCTTCCTTCCTTCCTTCCTTCCTTCCTTCCTTCCTTCCTTCTTTCTTTCTTTCTTTCTTTCTTTCTTTCTTTCTTTCTTTCTTTCTTTTCTTTTTTTCCAGACAGGGTTTCTCTGTATAGCCCTGACTGTCCTGGAAATGAATTTCTTTTTCTAATATGATCATTCCTGTACATATGTAGTATATGTAAGTTTGTTTAACTATCCCCATGGGGGCATTCGTAAACATGGCCACAGTCACGTGCTTCACCAGCTACCATACGTAAGCCTGCCTGCACGTGTTTCCTTCAGTTATCTTACTCAGGGAGTCACAATATGCTGAAATTCCCCTATAGCCTCATCCGTGTTCAAAAGCGGAATGGTTGCTTGTGGTTTTCCATCAATGAGATATGTGCGTTGTGGTCTTCCCACATAGACTTAGAAGCTGGTCTCATATGGGATCCTATACCGGTTCTGTTGTTTGGATGCCTGAGGCCATTTATAAAGAACATTTAATTCCCATAGTTTGAAGTCCATGAAGTCTAAGATCCAGGTAGTAGCATTAATTATCAGGTGAGGGCTTCTCTGTGCTTCGAAGCAAGTTCCGAGAGTTAAGGGTCCTTCTTAGAAGGCAGAAGGGCAAGCTGCCTAGTGCGTTCTCTTAGTCAGTTCTTCCCTAATCCCGTTCACGTGGGAGGCCTGCTCACGACCCAGTCTTAAAGGCCTCCAATCTTAATACCACCATCTTATTGAGAAAACTGAAATTTTCAAAGAGACCCATTTAGACCACAGTGTGGAGAATCAATTAAAACAATATCGAGCGATTTGGGGAGGGTACCAAAAGTCACATGACTGTTTGGGTGGGAGGGGCTCTTGCCTCTGTTTGCTGGTCTCAGACATCTGCCAGTTGTAGGAGGAGACTGCAGGCTCTGTGTTGGGAGCCCTCCAGATTCTGGCTTTCTTCTTGAACTCAGGTACAGACCATAGTGGGCTTTATCTGTCTCACCTTCTCCAGGCTCTGTCTGTGAAGGCTGTAACTTCAGTTGCCTTTTATCCGTGCCTCTCTGAACTCTGCGGCATCCTGCACTTGCTGCTTGCTAAACCCTTTCCCTGGACCAGGTACTAACTGTGTTGCTATGAACAGTAGCGTTCCATACTTCACTGGTCCCAAGGACATCAATCCGAAAGATGCTCCTCTTGGCTAGTGAGTCTGCCCCCCCCCCCATTGCCCTCTGTTCTTCTATATAATTCTATTAGCTTTTTCTCCCCACCCCCATTTCCAGCCTCTTTTAGTTTACTTTTAACTCTCCCCCCCCCTTCTTCCTCCAGTTTTACTGTGTGAACTTCCATATTCAGTCATGACCCCTTTTCCAATCAGCATATCTTTTGACTACGGTAAGTTGCAACTGGAGGTCCTTTATTACAGCTCCGTAACTATTTCTGACTTATGGTGACAGAGCCAATGTGTAAAGCACACACTGGGAGATGGCTTCTCTTAGCCCATGTCCTGATTTTCCTGCAGACAGGGTCTGACTTTGCCCTGGTGCTAGACAGGGAACTATAGGATAAAGTTTCTTACAGCACCCCTAGAAGACTGTCTTCTTCCCCAAGGGATTATTTTATAGATGAGATAACTTGAATGGGCTTTTAGTTTCAGAGTAACGTAATTGCTGGTTAAATGACTTACAGCAGAGGATCAGACCCAGTTAATGTAAGTTTGTACCTTTCTTAAAACACAAGTTGAAAAATTAAATTTGTTGCTTGGTAATTTAATTTGGGCGAAGTGGGGGAACAAAGGATTCCAAAGCGGGCTTTAGAAATCAGTTGTAATTAATTGCATGTGCAGATGCGTCGGCCGAGATGGGGAGCCAGTTAGTCTGTGTTTAAAGTACAGTTGCATGCCTAAATAGCTAATCACACCCGAAGGCCTGTCTATCCTTGTCTACTTTCTCCTTTAGGCATGTAGTAAATTTTGTGGCCATTAAGCATGGCCTCTTTAGAGTCTGTGGAGCAGAGCAAAGTGATGGCACACAGATGCCGGGACTGTATGTCCTCCTCAGTGGCAGCATCCGTAGAAAGTGCTAGAGGGAACCTTTAGTATGTGCTAGGGAATTCTCCATCCTCTAGCTTACTTTTTAATTTTATTTTCTTATGTTGGGTAATCTGAGCTCTCCATGAAATAAATGCTCCTATGTCTAGCAAGCTGCCTGGTACACTGTGTGATACTGTGTTTTATACTGAATGCTATGGGATCATAGGAGTTTCAGGGCGAATTTTTAGTGACACCCTACCTAGACACATCTTATGAAAGCCTATTCAGCTCATAAGGGCAAAGTAAGTCATCCTTGGGGCATCTGGAGGTGTTTCTTACCTGCCACAGCTTTAGTTGCTGCAACTTTATAATGAATATGACACATTTTCTTTTAGTCCTAAGCCATTGGTATTTGGAAAAATGACCGTTCATGGGAGTTTATGATTATTTAGCTTGGACTTCCTTAAGAACTAATATGACCTCTTTTCAGGAGATGGTGTTTTATTGGAAAGATCTGCTGAAGGTGGTCTCAGGCAGACACTCCCCTGTGGCTTCTCTTTTGGTTTCCTGTAGCATTAAAAATGGTTTACCGATTACACTTTGATTTTATAGGATATCCCACAGTTTCAAGACTCCGGTCTTCATTACCGACCTACCACAGAGAGTTTATTCTTTATGTCCTGTTTCTCTGGCCGTATTTTAGCAGAAACAGAGATCTCATTGCTCTATCAGTATGATGTGATTTGCCCAGTAGTCAAGCAAAAGGTCTTGAGAATAGGTTGCTAGAGAGGTTTCGAGAAGCCTGAAAGTGTGTGTGTGTGTATATATATATATATATATATATATATATATGTATATGTATATGTATATGTACACACACACACACACACACACACACACACACACACACACACACATATATATATATATATATATTTGCATCCTTGGGCTGGTTAGTTTTTGTTAATTTATTATTTGGGAAGTGGGAACCTCCCTTGAGAAAATACCTTCCTCACACTGACAAGTGGGCAACACTGTGGAAAGATTCCTTGACTAATGTTTGAAGTGGAAGGTGGGCTGTGTTACCCCTGGGCAGGTGGTCCCAGGTTTATAAAAACCAGACTGGGCAAGCCTCGGGAGCAAGCAAGTAAGCAGCATTCCTCTGTGGTCTCCGCTTCAGTGCCTGCCTCCAGGTTCCTGTCTTGAGTTGCTGCCCTGTTTTCCTTTCATAAGGGACAATGAACTGTAGGCTAAAATAAATTCTTTCTCCCCCAACTGAACCAAAACCAAACCAAACCAAAACAACAACAAAACAAACAAACAAAAAAACCGTAGAAAGACTGGATACATTTAGATGGAACGTGACATGAACATTTGAGAGTGTCGATGATCAGTCAGTATGTCTTGTGGATGATTCCAGCGTTCACAATGATTAGAGTTCATGTTTCAGTCACAGACAGGCTTAACTCCTATGGGATTTGTTCATAGGAAACAGTTCAAGTTGACTTTCTTCTTTGAGGCATTACTGTCAGAGTTGGTAATGATGTATCTAAAAACTAGATTCTTCTGATTTGCTCTTTCCCTAAAATTAGACCTAAGGAAATTCTTATAAATCCAAGCTAGTGTAGGCTACTTGAGGTTATAAGGTAGTAAGAAGTAAATATTGTTTTATGCATATTTGGTGTTCAGCATGTCACTCTGGTGAAATGGTTGCTTGGTGTGCTTAGCTTTGGTATACTTACTTCTGTATACCCAGTGATCTGTACAAATTTATAGACAATTGTTCTTTTTAAAAATACTTATATTTACTTTGTGTATGTGTATGTACCTGGGTGTATGTATATGCATGTGCCATGTCTGTTCAGGAGTGCATGGAGGTTAGAAGCAGCATCAGAGCCTCTGGTACTGAGTTACACTGTTAGGAGCAGTCGTGGTGCACTGGGAATTGAACCCGGGTGCTCTTAACTTCTGAGCCATCTCCCAGGCCCGCAGCTTTTTCCACAAGCCTCCCCTTTGGTTCTGATCTTACTTCTTCACACAGAATGCATTTGTTTCCCATTGGTAAAATGCCAAGTGATAGTACAATTTATAGAAACGTGTGTGTGTGTATACTTATAGTATAATTTATAGAATTTAGTCACAAAACTAAGTTTCACTGATAAAGTTTAGAAACATGTAGCCTTGTAGCTGTGGCATTGCACTTCATCACATACACACACACACACACACACACACACACACACACACACTGCACTTCACACGTACACGCACACACACACACACACACTGCACTTCACACATACACGCACACACACATACACGCACACACACACACACACACACACTGCACTTCACACATACACACACACATACACACACATGCACACACACACAGGCACACACACTCATATCCACCCCCTCACACCTCCCCCCCACATTCACATACTCACACTCACACTTCCCACACTCACACTTATTCACACACACATGCATTCACACATACACACACTTCCCACAATACACACTCACACTTCCACACTCATGCTTGCACACACACCTGCACACTCACACCTCCCATACATACACACTCACACGCTCACACACACTCACACTTCCACACTCATGCTCGCACACACACCTGCACACTCACACCTCCCATACATACTCACACGCTCACACACACTCACACCTCCACACTCATGCTCACACACACATACATTCACATAAATACACATACTCCCACACATACACACTCATGCATGCTCATACACACTCACACCCCCCACACTCACACTTACTCACACACACACTGACAGACACACACTGACACACACACACACTGACACACACACACTGACACACACACACTTACTCACACACACACTGACACACACACACTGACACACACTGACACACACTCACACTTTCTCACACACACACTGACACACACTGACACACACACACTGACACACACACTCACTGACACACACACATTGACACACACTGACACACACACTCACTGACACACACACATTGACACACACTGACACACACACTCACTGACACACACACTGACACACACACTTTCTCACACACACACTGACACACACACACTGACACACACACACACTGACACACACACACTGACACACACACACTCACTGACACACATATCCTACCCCCCTACACTCGTGCCCAACCCCCCCACATGCCGTTTCATGCACTGCTTTATTGTGCCCCTCCTCTCACATACCAGTGGATCTCCCATACTCCCACATTCAGTTTGGCTGCTCAGGAAACTGGATTCTGTGTTTTCCCTGCTCAAATAAACACTAGCTTACTCAGGTGAATTTAAATGATTAACGTACACATAGGAAATTGATTGGCATTCTGACATTGGCCTATAAAGTGTTCTTGAGTCCACAAAAAAGGATGTATTGTGAAATCCTGGAATTGTTGGGAAGAGATCTTCTGTGTCGTGGCTTAAGAGAGAAAAACCCAGTAAGAGTTTTGTAAAAAGCAGCAGGAAGTGCTTGCTGAACCAGCGCTGGTCTGTGGTGTGGAGGGGATGGCAGATTTTTAATTAAGCTGCTGAATGCTTACAGTCTACTATTCAAATGGAAAATAATTTAATTGGTGTCTCTGTGTGGGAATATATATGTATATGTATGTATATGTATGTATATGTGTGTATATATATGTTTGTGCGGGGCAGGCAAATACAAAGACCTGACAATAAAAATTTGAATTAATACGTGTGAGAAGAACAAGAAAAATTGAAATGGAGGGTCTTTAAAACTGAGTAGAACCCTACGTCCCAAATTGATCTGTGTAGTTTTGAGATCAGACACAGGGATGGGGCATGTACAGGCCTGTTGCTAAATCAGAGAGGAACAGGAATGCAAACTTTATTTACTACTCCTTTAGTCTGTTGCCCTAGAGACAGACTTAACATATTGACTTTGGCAACCCCAAGGTAGCTTGCCATGTCTGCAGTTATTGAAGAAATCTATGACTTCAAATGTAAGTTCACTGTGGTTTGTGCAACAAATTATACTCGTGGTTGGGTGGGAATCTCCAGGTTTTTATGTTGCCTTTTGGAAAAGAAGGAAATAAATTAAGTGGGTAAAATTATTCTCATTCCGGAAAAGTTCAGATGGGAAAACACAGCAAGAGAAAGCAAGGCTTATTGCAACCCTGTGCAAAAGGCTGTTGAGGGCCCATTCAAATCCCAGGCATCCTCTGATCTTAGTATAGATGAGATAACTGGAGAATATAGATAACAAAATTAATAGTTGGGGGAGTGTTTAAATATTACTTAAAGATGGTAATGAGAGAATTAGTCTAGGATGAGCAGATACCAGCCAGCCAGTTCTAAATGTAAATGATTCCCCAGAATGCTCTGCAGCTTTCCCCTTCCGATTCTGGCGCGCCTTGCCTTTTGGTATAGGTTTTTTGTTTGTTTGTTTTGTTTTGTTTTGGTTGGTTGTTTTTTTTGGTTTTTTCGAGACAGGATTTCTCTGTGTAGCCCTGGCTGTTTTGTTTTTTTGTAGTTGTCCTGGGTATAATGTCTTTGAAACACAGTGTCTGGGAAATGAAATGAACGACGCCTAGGGTGGGGGAGGGGCTTGAGGACCGACCGTCATTTCAGAAGTGTGTTCTATTTAGTATTATCTCCTCCAGGGCAACTCTGAGGGCCACTGGCCTCAGAGACACTAGATCAGGGGCTCTCAGCCTTCCTAAGGCTGCGACCCTTTAATACAGCTCCTCATGCTGTGCTGACCCCCAACCATAAAATGATTTTCCTTGCAACTTCATAACTGTAATTTTGCTACTGTTATGAATTATAATGTGAATATCTGTGTTTTCTGATGGGTTAATTTAGACAACCCCTGTGAAAGAGTCCTTTGACCCTAAGGGGTCGTGACCCACAGGTTGAAAACCGCTGCATTAGATATTAATAAAATGTACACCCCTGAGTCTACACCCCAACCTGCTGGCTCTGACTTCCTGGGGCTGACTGAGGCCTAGAAGTCTTTGGTTTACAAATTTTCCAGAGGACCCTTTCGCTCACTGGTGCTGAAGGTTCTCCGCTTCCAAGATGTCCACGTGGCTCATCGTTGTGCTAGGATATAGGGGTTTAAGGTTGCCAGTCTTTTCCTGGTGATGATTTTGGAAGTATTTCATCCTAAAAATAGTGCTTGATAGGAAACTTTGCAAAGATGCTGGGATAGGAGTCATGGCCCAAGCGAGGCTTGGGGCGGTCGAGGTGTGTTTGAATTACACTCAGATTCATCAGTGGAGTGGGTTTAGCCAGAGAACTCCCCGCTTGATGGAAGGGGGAAAGAGAATCACTTACGCATTATTAATGTTGGTTCGTACAAAGATGTTAAACTGTATAGATTCTTCCAATCCCAAAGTATCTCTTTGGTCTTTAAATACTCTATAATGCATAATAGGTGTGTGTGTATGTGTGTGTGTGTGTGTGTGTGTGTGCGTGCGTGTGTGTGCGTGCGTGCGTGTGTGTGTGTGTGTGTGTGTGTGTGTGTGTGTGTATGATTATCAGATTTAATTTGAACTAGCCTGTCTGGAGGTGTGGGAAATCCAAGATTGACGTTGCCGGAAGGCCTCCTAAGAGGAAGACAGCAAGGGCAGTGTATCTCAGTGATTGAGTTGTACAGTAAACCCACGTATGTGGAGTCCCTGCAAGATCTCAGCTTCTGCGTCTGGTGTTTCGCTCTCTCTTTGATATAGATGTGTTTGTGGTGCTTTATCGTCTGAGTCTGAGTCTTTAGCCAGAGGTGCGGGCTTTCTTCACTCTATCCTGGGTGAGGTCAGGAGTGCTGATGTGGGCTGGGGGCCTGTGCCAAAGCACATCCTGTTTGTTCAGATGCTCTCTATCCTTCTTCTTCCCTCGGGCCTTCGATTCAGTGGATGATAATTTAAGATACAAACAGAAGCCTCCCTCTTTCTCCAAACCAGATGAAACAGCCCTGTGCAAGATTGGGGATAACATATACTGTGTTCCTACCAGAGGATGATTTTGTTGAAGAAAATCTATTATATTTATCTTAGTCCTTTGCCCTCCTGCTTTTTGTCTTTTAAGGTAAGGTCTCACTATGTAGCCAAGGCTGGCCGCAAACTTGATATCCTCCTGCCTCAGCCTCCTGAATGCTGAGATAACAAGTGTGTGTGTCACCACGTCCCAGCTTCAAGTCCCTTTTAAATACGGAAAATGCATTTATATGTTAATTTGAATATTTAAATGTCCATCCACTTTCCATGGAGCAGAACATTAATAGCACAGGCTTAAATGTTCTTAGCTCCCAATAGAAGGCTTTAAAAGGAAGCCTGCGGGCTGTCTTGGGTTCTAGGGTCTGTGTTGATGCTTTCTGCTCTGTACTCTTTACATGTGTTACATCTTAGGTTCTACTGTGCAGTTAATAGCAGTTAATAGAATAGTTATCCTAGTCTTTAAAACAGTGCACTTGTTTGCATTAATATCGAAATATTCAAAAAGGCACATCACTGAAGGTGAAATGGTTCAATGTTTGAGGCCACAGACTATGCTTTTAAATCCTTCCAGAAAATCCTGAGGTAAAAAAAGTGAATTCTGAAGCTGGGGACATAGGTCAGTGGTAGAGCCTTTGCCTAGTACATATGCGGTACAGAGTTTGGGTCCTTGCTTGCCAAAAAGGAAAAAGAAAAGTTCACTTTGAGAAGTTATTTTAAACTCCCACCCATCTGTGTGCAGACTGAGTTCCAGTGGCTGTATCATAGATGTCATTTTTTTTTTCATTCCTGAACAGTTCTTGAGGTTCAGAATTCACTTCTTTGACCACTCATGATTAGCCTTTCTTCCTGCTTGTTGCTTGGGTGCCTCAGCATATGTTAATAAAGACGATGTGGTAATAACAAAACTATACACCTTGTACGAAGCAGGAGGATTTATAACCAGTCTTGTTGGCACAATCTTGGCAGAAATATCCGTCCACACACGGCTGTGAAATGGAAAAATTCCAAGTCGAAGAGGAAGGTGGACAACACAAAAGATCCAGGCAGCCTTATGTAGCACTAAGAGCCACATGTGGCTAGCATTTTCCGCTGTGTTTAAGAACCGACCGAGGGCGGTGCTGAGCAATTAAGCCTCATTTTTGTGGGGTTGTGGAGAACTGACCCTGGATTGTACATGGGTAAAACAGGAAACAAAATTAGCTTTGAAGTTATTTAAGTGTCATTTTTTTTTTTTAATGTCTGAAATAGTTAAGTAGGTAGTTTAAGAAATCAACTAGGAAGAAAACAGGGTACACCAGCTGTGGAGGCTGAGGCTGAAGTGTTGGAAGGCAGGGGCCACAGGCACGAGGGGGCAGAAGGAAGACGGAAATGATGAAGCCGTCCATGAAGGCAGCCAACATGTACATCTGCTAGGCTGACAAGCCTCGGGTAATTTTTATTTAGCAGTTACATGGTGTGGAACACAAGCCCGGGCTACATGGTCGGCCAAGTTGTGCCACGCTGAAGAGGTAATGGCTCACAGCACATCAAGGCGGTTCCTGGCATTGCCACAGTCCCTTCTGATCTAGAGAAAGTCACATCAGCTTGGTCAGTTGCAGCTGATAACTTGCAGTCCGTCTTGGTGAGGACAGCCCTGTACAAACGTAGCTAGCTGGGCTAGCTCAGAGCATCCGTGCTGTGCGCTGAGCTCAGAGCATCTGCAGAGCAGCAGTGTCGGTGAGTCGGGATCCTCAGAGGACTTCCCCATCTCAATGTTCTATTTCCTGTCAGTGAGCATGATTCCAGGCTGCTTTTCGTGAGCTACGTGGGAGTTACCCACAGTTCCTGTGCACATGGCACCAGTGGCTTCCTGCCTTCCCTGCAGGGCTGAGCTGCCAACTTAGTGCTGACTAAGCTTGGAGAATGTTAAAGGAAAATTTATCCTGACACTTACTAAAACGGTAATGAAGGCTTTACAGAAGACTTCTGCATGAGGGTACTGAGATAGAAAGAGACTAGGTTCAGTTCCCAGTGTAGCAAAGATAGCAGGGATCTGTAACCAGACAAGGGGCTGATGCATAGAAAGCCTCCAAGAGGAAGTCTCAGCATCAGGATGGAGGCCTCTCCTGGAAAGGACTCTTGCTAATCCCAGTTTGTGATCTCTAGTAAAGGCATTCTTATTTCCGCTTTAAGACGGCAGCACAGGGATGCTCCATCCCCCATCTTATTCCACATATCCACTTTTCCGTCTCGTGTCCTGGAGGTGTCCCTTCTGGTACATGATTCTGCACGAATCACCTGGCAATGTCATGACATACAGTAGCCACACTGATGGCCGTAAAGTGTATGCCCTTTGCGTCCCGCCATTCGCAGAATGGTCTTGTTCCAATCCCCTCACTGGGCATCTAGGACCATTCCAGGTTGGTTTTCCCCAACAATCACTTCTGTTCGGCTTATTGCCTTTGCGCTCACTAGTTGCCAGGGGCTGCTTTTTTGGGTAGACATTACTGTGCATGTCACACAGCCAGTTGGCACCAGGTTTTTGGCTCCTTATGTTGAATCTCTTTCTAGCTGGCTGGCAAGGAAAAGTGTTCATTGAGAAGCAAGAGTATGCGTGTATTTGTGTATTTGCACTTGTTTACTTGAGCAATTTTGGCAGGGGATGAGGCAAACGCAGAAGTTAGGTCAGTTAAATACAACCGTCTCTCTTCTACCTTTCAGTTCTGATTATATTTTTTTTCTCTTCCTCCTATGTCATTTTGCAGCAGAGGATAAACCTGAGTTTTATTATTCTGCTTGCTGTGCTAATCAACCAGATGCACATTAGCAGTTAGTGCCTATTTCTTATTTTAGTTTTGAAATAATGAAACCGGATAGAAGAGTTTGTACATTTGCATATCTATTCCTTGAATTGTAGAGATCAGTGACTGTTAGTGACACTGCAGAGAGTTAGCTTGCAGGAGGACACGCAAGCATGTCAGGTGATGTTCTGGGTGCACAGGGCACTGGCTTATGTAAGTTCCACTGTGGCAATATGAGGCAGTCACTTCTATTATCAGTGCAGAGACGGATGCAGGAAGGAACTTGTTTAAAGTTGCATCGCTCATAGTAAAAGTATCACTCACAAAAATCTTCAATTATGGTGCAGTAGCAGACAACCCTGAAGCCTCGAAGGTTTACTATAACAAAGCATAATTCTCACTCATCACACGAGTCTCGGGAGCCCCTGAGCATCGTGGGCAGGATTGTCTCACAGGACCCAGTGTGGCAATGCTTAGTCTCAGAGCTGGCTTCAAGGAAAGGAGCACTTGCTGGCAACTGAGCGCTGGCTCAGTCTCTACCTGGAAGTATTATATTTTTACTTCTCAGATTTTCTTGTCTGAAGCAAATTATTAGGCCTTAATTCTACCTAAAGAAGGTGAAAGTACAGCCCTGGCACGTGAGAAGGAGCCAGTGTTTATGGTAGAGCTGGAACGGGAATCTAGGCAGCTGGGCAGCAGAAGCGCTGGCCAGGGCTGTGCTGGGAGAGTACATGGCAGGTGTCTGAGTCCCATGTTACCCAGAACAGCTGTGTCACACTGGATGCAGAAGAAATGTCAACAGAGGAAATTAATACCTCCTTTAATATGCTCATTCTAGTGTGTGGCAGGCACTAGAGCACAGTGGGTAAGACCATAGCTGCATTCTCCCCTCCTCTTACACCCTCCTCCCCCTCCTCCTCCTCTTCCCTCCTCCTCCCCCTCCCTCCTCCTCCTCCTCTTCCTCTTCTTCCTCCTCCTCCCTTGCTGGGGATGGAAGATTGAACCCATAGCTGTGTTAGATAGGTGCCCTACTGCTGAGCCACATTTGAGTCCCATGGACATGGATTCTTCAGCTAGTTTGCATTGGCCCGAGTGCCAGCTGATTCACAGCTTAGCCATGTGGCTGTGAGCAAGGTATTTAGGTCTGTGTTCATTTAAAGGGGCCCATCTCACGGATAGGAATGAAATAGATTCTTAAAGTTGTGTCTATGTAGCCGGGCAGTGGTGGTGCATGCCTTTAATCCCAGCACTTGGGAGGCAGAGGCAGGTGGATTTCTGAGTTCGAGGCCAGCCTGGTCTACAGAGTGAGTTCCAGGACAGCCAGGGCTACACAGAGAAACCCTGTCTTGAAAAACAAACAAACAAACAAACAAACAAACAAAAAAACCAACCAACCAAACAAAAAAAGTTGTGGAAAATAGTGGATATCATAAAATTGAATAAGTATAGGGTTCTTTTCCTTTACCATGAATTTTGTTGTGTCACTGAGAAAATGACATCTTTAAAGAAATTTAACTATACAAAAACGTTGAATGTCAGGGTTAGTCTGTAAAGACACCACTGTGCACACAAACTGGAATTTAATATGTAAGTACTGCTTTGTGTTTATACTTTTTGTATTTGGAGCCTGGCTTGGTGGCACATGCCTGAAATTCCAGGATTTGGAAGGTAGAAAGCTGGAGGATCAGGAGTTCAAGGCCAGTCTCTGCTACTTGAGACCCAATCTCAAAAAGACAAAAGTAAAATGAGATGTTTGTGATTCATTCTCTCTCTCTCTCTCTCTCTCTCTCTCTCTCTCTCTCTCTCTCTCTCTCCCTCGCTCCCCCCCCCCTTTTTCCATCCCCCCGAAACAGGGTTTTCTCTGTGTAGCTCTGCCTGTCCTGGAGTTCACTCTGTAGATCAGGCTGGCCTGGAACTCAGATCTGTTCTTCAGTGCCGCTTGGGTGCTGGGACTAAAGGTGGTGCTACCACTGCCTGACTTACAAGTCTCTTTAGAGAATGTCAGTCTAAAATGCGTAGGTTTTAGTGGTTTATGGGCATGATCTTGTCTCCCAGATGATACATAGCAGGATCAGGAGGTGAGGTTGCTGCAGACCTCTGGTGGGGGAGGAGGGGGAGAGGCGAGAGCCTTTTTTGAACTTGGCAATGCAAAGATAGCCTCCCGTTCCCACCGGCAGCTGTTAACCTCTGATGTCAGTGGTACCAACGCTGACAAACCCTGACCTGGAGATGGAAATCAGACTCCTTTAGACTGTAAACTGCCTGTAGATCCTTGCTGTAAGTATCATGGCGGTGGCCTACAGGGCACTGTGAGCCGGATTTCTAATACAGCAGGGAAGTCTTTATGCAGAAGCCATGCTGAGAGGTAGGGTAAGGTCTAGGAGATGACAAGCTACATATCAGTGAATCTTTACCCATGAAAGCTGCTGTTAGGATGTAGTCATGTTCTTCTTTAAGATGTCCCTTAGCTGCTGTGGATCTGAGGAGTTGTGTTTTAATTGGTGCTCAGAGACAACTGAAAGATTTGGTACATGGCTTAAGGTTATGTTGTTGACTAGAGTTTCTCAATTTTGTATTGATCCAGTGTTTGTGTGTGTATACATGTGCATGCCTATGTGTGTGTGCACACGTGTGCATGTGTGTGTACATGTACATGTTTATGTGCCTGTACATGTGTATTTTTATGTGTGTGTACACATGTGTTCATACACTGTACATAGTATATAATACCCCTACCCCCAAGACAGAGTTTCTCTGTGCAACAGCCCTTGCAGTCTTGGAACTCATTTTGTAGACCAGGTTGGCCCCAAACTCACAGAGATCTACCTGTCTCTGCCTCCTGAGTGCTGGATTAGTGGCATGTATGTCCAACCACTCCCAGCTCTATAATGTGCTTTTTGACAGGAGGGGAAGGTGTCTCTTCTGTGCATTGCAGGATGCTTCGTGTGGCGCCCCCGGACTCTTCCTACCAGATGCTAGAGGCACACTCTTTCGTAACCTCTTGATTAAAAGTCATGGTTGGGGCAATCGAGATGTGCTCTGGGCAGATGTTCTCGTGAGTGAGAATGGGCAGGATTTCACTATTTAGAAGGGGGTGCTGCTTACCCCAGGTGGCTGTGTGCCCCAAACGGAGAGGATGTGGATTAGTAGAGCAGGGCAGGGCAGGGAAACAGTCACAGGCGAGCAGGGCTGTTTGAACTTCTGGTTTAGGAACACGTAGGGCATTAAAGGACAGTTGGGTGGGGGAAATCTTAGACTATAGGCTATTGAAGCAGATCTACCTAACAGGACAGAAAATATTTTAGAACTGCTCTGGAGTAAGGGAGAAACAGAGAAACGGTAGCGGAAGGAAGAGCCTCGGATGTACCTGAAAGCGAGATTTTCAATTATTTCTCTTAATGAAATGTCAGCTTGTAAGGGCAGAACTGACAATGTGGAAGACTAATGGCTGTGGGGGATGATGGGGTGGGGGTGGGGCTTTGCTGATAAAGTTGCTCATTATCTGCAGGCTGTGGAGAAAAATCGGCCAGTGAATTACTGTGGTGACATACAGCTTTCATTTTTCCAGATGCCCAGCTACCAAGGCAATCTCACAGAACTAGATTTGTTTTTAATGACTTAGAACTCTTGTTTATCACTGAGCTAAATGAACTAAACTGTAACGCAATGAGTTAATAGGTATAAAACCTGCAGAGAAGTGCCTGTCCTACGGTAAGGCTTCACTAAATATGAGTTATTGCGGTGTATTAAAGTGAACACATTCAGTATGCTTTTAGCGTAAAATCCTATTAAAGTCTTTGAAAATTACTAATCATTTTATTATATATATTATATACTAACTGCCAGATAAATATTAAATTAGCAAGGACATCCCACTTACTAACTTTACTTTTCCAACTAAAGGCCAGAATTTTGAGAGAGAGAGAGAAAAGGAGAGAGAAAGAGAGAGAGAGAGAGAGAGAGAGAGAGAGAGAGAGAAAGAGAGAGTTATAAAATGGTCTGCCTTTTTGCCTAAGCTAGCCTTGAGACTACCTTTTTTTTCTGCCTTAGTTTCCTCTAATGTATGTTACAGGTAGGCTCCACTGTGCTTGTCTACACTACAGTTTTAGTGGAAATTGCTGCCTATGAAGGTTTCTTATTTATAACCAGACCATTTATACTATGAATTGGCCTGTTAGTAGATTATATATTCAGAGTTTCGGGACTAAACTGAAGTCCTGTTACTTGTTTGACAGATGAGAACCTTATTTGGGGCTTTTATTTTTACTTACTTTTATGTATATTACTGTTTTGCCAGCAGGTATGTTTGTATAGCACATGTGCCTGGTGCCCATGGTGGTTAGTAGAAGACACCGGACTGCCTGAGACTGAAGTTACAGACAGTTGTCACTGCTGTATGAGTGCTGGGAACTGAACCCAGGGTCTCTGGAAGAGCAGCCAGTGCTTTGTATCACTGTAGCATCTCTGTAGCCCCTCATCTGGCACATCGAGATGCGAGATTGGCAAGGGGCGGTGGGAATATCCAGTAGCAGTGTGTGTGTGTGTGTGTGTGTGTGTGTGTGTGTGTGTGTCTGTGTGTGTGTCTGTGTGTGTGTCTGTGTGTGTGTATGTGGTGTAAGTGGTGGTTTTTTTTGGTGTGTGTGTGTGTGTGTGTGTGTTGTAATCAGAAAGTTACCTAATCATCTTCAGTTTATTTGCCCCAGTTACTGTCTGGGGATATGATATCACCTAAACAGGACCTTTATTTTAACTTCAAAGGATTGGAAAGTCAAACTAGCAGAATGAAATACAGGAGATCTAGGGTTCATTTCGCCTTTTGTTCTTTAATATAGGACCTTGGGGAAGTCTTTTAATCTAGTTGAGATGCCATTTCTTAATTGGTCACTTTAGAGCCATAGTCCCCATCGACACACACACACACAGACACAGACAGACAGACAGACAGACACACACACACACACACACACACACACACACACACACACACACACACACACAAAGGAGGTTTTGAAGACACTGTGAAGACATGATGCTCCTGGCTTGGTCTACCTCTCCTGTCTTCATTAAATCTCCACATTGTCCCAGGGTCTTTGTCCAGTGTGGATCTGAACATTTAACTCTTCTAAAAAATTCTCTAAAGACTGTCTGCCTTTAAAGTCTGCCTTCAAACCCAAGCCAAAGTTCATACTCTGTAACGTGTTCTACAGCAACCCATTGAGCTGGCGTCCTCACCGGCCACCCAGGTCCTTCCTGTGCCTTATTGGTCATCTAGGTCACAGAGTGCCGATGGAGCCAGAGCCTGTGTCCCTGCCTTGGTGTGCACTTTTCTCTTACATGATACACCTGTCTGGCCTGTGTCCTGGCCTTGCACAGTTGTGGCAATTTGTCCTAAATATAACTCTTTTGTGGAGTTGTAAGAACTGTTGAATCTTTCTCCTTTTTCTGTTTTAAATTTTATTTAAAGACTTTTTAAAATTTATATGCGTATGTCTGGATTTGAGCGTGTGTTTGTGGGTACTGGAAGGAAGTATTAGATCTCTTTGAGCTGGAGTTATAGGTGGTTATGAGCCACCTAACTTGGGTGCTGATAACTAAACTCGGGTTCTCTGCAAGAGTACCAGATCTCCTAACCTCTGGGCCGTCTCTCCAGCCCCCTCCTTTCTCTCTTTATGGACTGGAAATCTTTAAGGTCATCACTTGGGCTAGTTATATGCCTCAGTAGGTAGACTGTTTGTCTAGCAACACACAAATGGGTGTGGTGTCACAACCTGTGGGTTCACAACCCACTGTGGTTCACAACCTATCAGATAGCCTGCATATCAGATGTTCATATTACAATTCGTAACAATAGCAAAATTATGGTTATGAAGTAGCAGCAAAATGATATCATGGTTGGGGGCCACCACAAGATGAGGAACTGTATTGAAGGGTCTCAGCATTTATGAAGGTTGAGAGTCACTGCTCTAAAGGGAGTTGAAGCAGGAGCATCAGAAATTCAAGTCATTTCTGTAACATAGATAATTGAAGGTCAGCCTGGAACACATGAGACCTTAACACACACACACACACACACACACACACACACACACACACACACACACATACAAGAAGATATCATTTGGGGACATTTGGAAGTATTTAAATACTTAGTACTTGTTATATTTTTAGGTTAAAGAGAAAAAAAATAAATTTAGGTTGAAATATTTGTAGAATTTTATGGGGGGAAACCCCCAGAATAAAAGTCATTTAAAAGATTTCCTACCCTTCAGAAGTGACTTTAGTTTCCTTTAGTTGAGCGTCATTGCTTGCTTAGCACATGAAGAAAGAGTCTGAAGGGCCTTTCTAAAGAGCCTGTTGGCTGACGAGATGGCTCACAGGTTAAGAGCAC
Source organism: Uromys caudimaculatus (assembly GCA_028551405.1). NCBI lineage: Eukaryota > Metazoa > Chordata > Mammalia > Rodentia > Muridae > Uromys > Uromys caudimaculatus. The sequence continues at coordinate 46,442,487 of CM052719.1, forward strand.
TTGCCCTTCTTGCCGTACCTGTCAGGCGGTTCACAACTAACTGTAAGTCCCATTCCAGGGTATCTGACCCGCCTTTCTGGCCTTGTTGGCACCAGGCCTGTCCGTGGTGTGCATACATGCAGAGCCTCATATACATAGATAAAAATTCTTTGCACGTTCTGTTGCTCAGATATGGTGAATGGGGCCTTCCATGGCTTTATCTGAGGGACAGTATTTTGACCAAGATGTGTGTGCAATAGTTATAAACACAGTAACGTGTTTATATAGACTTGCCCTGATGAAAGTCCTGTCGAATACTACATTTTAAAAAATAATAGGCAACAGAACCTTTTCGTATTTGTGTTGTCTAGAGTAAATTTTAATCATAGTTGCAATTTGGCTTTGATTCTGCACTTGGTATTTCAAATGCTTTTCTGTTTATTTATCCCCTACTCTTAGAGGCTAAGCTGAGGTTGGCTGTGTTCCCAGCTCTGATGAGTAAGCTCTGAGCACTTTCCTACGTGAGAAATCCTCAGTAGGATTTGCTGGTCATTTCCCTCTTCTCACTTGCATATGGGGAACCAGGGAAACTTTCTGAAGATACTGATGGTAAACTCGGTGGCTTCCCTGCTTTGAGACTTCTGACAGTGCACATCATGGCTCAAAAGGAAGGCACAGTGGACATGCCTCATCATGGATGTGACTGCAGAGTAGCGCTTTTGTTGCTGTTGTTTTGTTTTAACTGAAGTAAATCAATCCACATTTACAGGTATTTTAAAGAACACAGTTTGAAAAACTAAAACGTCATATATTGTAGAATTATTACGTTCAAGCGCTGTAATTTTTAATTACATGTGTGTGTGTGTGTGTGTGTGTGTGTGTGTGTGTGTGTGTGAGCGTGTGAGCACATGCGTACATGCATGCCCTTAATGTGTATGTGAAGGTTAGATGACAGCTTTGGAAGTTGGTTCCCCCTTCAACCACTTGGGGACTGGGGATTGAACTTAAGTTGTGAGGCTCGGCAACACATACTTTTGCCCACTGAGCAGTCAATAGCCTGATTTACCCTTTGTAAACGTGTGCACTCATGCCATGGAGGTCAGAGGACAACTTGTGGAGTCCCTGGGGACTGAACTCAGGTCGTTGGGATTGGCAGCAAACACCTTTCTCTGCTGAGCCTTCTCTTTGGCAAACTTCACATACTGTTTTGAAGATTCAAAAAATTGTTGTGATCATTTAGAGGCCAGAAGAGTATTAGAGAATTGGGTTGTATCTGACAAAGAATTTATTTTTTTTTAAGTATTTATTTTACTTTTTGTGTATGTTTTATATGTATGTTTGTGCACCGCGTATGTGCTTGGTTCATATGTACCTGAAATAAGAAGAGGGCATTGGGCCCCTGGAATGGGAATTACTGATGATCATGAGCCTCTGTGGGGGTGCTGATTCTAGCTCTCCTGCAAGAGCAGCCAGTGCTAATTAATGGCTGAGCTATCTCTCCAGCTCCTAATAATTTAATTATTGATTAATGTAATCATTCTGTATAAGCCTCTTCTATAAATAGAAAAGGAAGAACAATTACAAATATGAGCTTACTTTCCTATAGATGAGGTTGGAATTAAAATGTGATTTATTTTTATTAGAAAACAGTGATGTCGTTCAGATATCTTTGTTTTACCAAATGGAGACCTTAGGAAGTTCTGGAAAAACTCAGCCTTTTGAGATTAAAACAAACATGTAGCCGTGTGTCGGCCTGCCTATAGCTGTATCAATTGCAGCTATGCACAGGAGCCTCAAGACCTTTAAGGACTGAACATTTCTCCAGTCTGATTGTAGATGGGGCCATTGTGGTTCGTAAAACCTACTTGACTTTATTTCTGCTTTGCACCCTTGGAAACTTCTAGAATTTTAAAAAAGGATTCATTAAAACAAACAAACAAACAACAAAAACCAAAAAACAAACAAACACTCCAGAGCCAAAGACATCTGTGGAAACTAGTCTAGGGCCGGGCGGTGGTGGCGCACGCCTTTAATCCCAGCACGCGGGAGGCAGAGGCAGGTGGATTTCTGAGTTCGAGGCCTGTCTTGAAAAAAAAACCAAAAAAAAAAAAAAGAACTACTCTAGACAGGAAAGTCTAAGTAACTTGTCTATGAGTGTGAAGGACTCTGTCAGTGTGTGCCTGGGTGTATGGTGGTGTGTGGTGTGGCCTGGGTATGGTGTGGTGTGATGTGTGTGGTGGTGTGTGGTGTCGTGGTGTGGTATGGTTTGGTAAAGTGAATTAAGGGTTCTCATTGGTGACATGCGGAGCCAGGGTTGCTCAGGGCTCCAGTGTAATGGGCGGTGTGGTATGTCTAAGTAGAAGTGGGCAGAAGACACGGTTACGGTGGTGTTGTGTAATGAGCCCACTGTAGAAGATAGAGGACGTGACCACAAGCCAGGCTGTGCAGCCTCTAGAAGCTGGAAGAGGTGAGAAAATTCATTCTCCCCTCAAGCTTCCGGAAAGGAATGCAGCCCTGTCAGTATCTTGATTTTAGTTCAGAAGGGCCCGTCTCAGAAATCTGACCTCTAAGACTCTGAGCTAGTAAACCTATGCTGCGTGAAGACACGGAGTTTGTTGTGGCTGTCATGGGAAATGGGTGTGCACTGACAGCTGTGCGTGTGACCATCTATGTTGGAAGACAATCTCTCGTTAAACCAGGATTTTTTTAGTGCAGTTTTTTTCCCTGATCCAGTGCTGGAGATGGAACCCAGGGCCCACATCTTGAGCCTAGTGCAGATTTTTAACCCTTACAGAAGATCGCCATTCAGACTATACATTCAGCGGTGACCTAATTACAGCTTCAAATGCAGAATAGTGAAGAAAGTCCTAAAGGAAGAAATTAACTGAGGCACATGCTATAGCTTTAAAGAGACCTATTGCATTGACTTCTTTATTATTTGTCTGTGTGCATGCACGTGCATGCGTGTATGCACATGCATGCATGCATGCGCGCGTGTGTGTGTGTGTGTGTGTGTGTGTGTGTATCATGTGTGCACCATGATACAGGTATGCTGGTCAAAGGACAGCTGCCAGAGTCAGTTCTCTCCTACCACATGGGAACTCAGGGCATTACATTTTGCAGCAAGTGCCGTTACCTGCCGAGCCACCTCATTGGCCCGTGTTATGTTAACTTTTATAGGAGATAAAATCCTTAATAAAATTCAGATCAGGCTTTTGGAGTGCAGACTCCATGATCGGGCGGGTTTTGTAATTCACCCTCATGATACTGCTTTTTAACTTACCGGAGTTGAAGCTTTTGAGAACGCAATACATTCTGCTCTCATCCCAGGAGGATGTGTTCTCTTCTCTCCAATGCCCCTGGGGCCTTCCCCTTGCCTTGGGCAGCTCTAGGAGAAGCATTAGGTTTGCCTGTTTGGGCATGCCATAGTTGGAGATATTTAGATTCTCCTGGCAAAGTTGTTTCCAGCCCACGGGTGGAACCAGGCACACACAGAGTGATCTCAGCCCTCTGTGGCTGTGTAGTAAAATAAATAATTTATGGATGTTACAGAACACCCAGGGATCCTGGCCACCCTGGCCAAATGTTGTTTCAGAATATAACATGCTAATTCAGATTTTAAAAGGAGCATGTTGCTCTGGCTCCTTTACAGGCATAAAGTCTGCGCAGCACCTGACACCTGCCTGTGGGGAAACCCACACCACCTATTTCTGCAGTCTATGGATGGTCTCCATGAATCCTTTTTCCATACACCTATCAGGGGAAGAAGAAATATCTGGTGACAGATACAGTTTGTTCAAGAGGAACATTTTTCAACGTGAAATGCGGAATAGTCTTTTGTTTTTCATTTGTCATTTCAATGTGTTTTAGTACCTGGAAATCGAGGTTTCTGGAAAGAGGTTATTGATTGATGGTAGAGTTTAGTCGTTTGTTTTCTCTCTCTTGTTCTTCTGCAGTGCTAGGCATTCAACCCACAGTCTTGTACACTAGACAAGTGCTAGGCCACAGGACTGTATCCTCACTCCCTGGCTACCATTTTCTACTTGGAAATAATGTATATTATTTAAATATATACTAAATGCACACAAACACATATGTATGTATGTGTGTGTCTACATATACATGTACACACACACATACACACATATATATATGTTACTGTCTTATATGATAAGGCTAGCCTTGAACTTGTTACATAGCCAAGGCTGGCCTCAAACCTTCCATCCCCCTACTTCATGCTCCTGAGGACTGGTATTACAGATGTGTACACCACACCAATGTTAATTGATGTGATCTTTTTCCCCCTCTGAAAAGTGGTTTTAAGAGCATTTAGAAGAACTGAACTAGTACAATGTAGATTTAGAATTCGGGGGTGCCCAATGCTAGTTTAGTTTATTAAGCTCATCACCTCATCATGGTTGCAAGCCTATTAACCACATCAGCAAGTTTGGCATCTGTATTAAACAGATTTGTAAAGATGGGTTTTCATTATCTACAGTGGGCACTTATTCCTGATCTGATGACATTTACTGCTGCTGTGTGCTTCCTTGGTATGGTCCTCTCTTGGCAGATAGGAAGGGGTTAAATGAGGTTAACCTGGGCTATGATTGTTTCACTCATGACCAGGTTGGTGCATTCTAGTCTCTCCTCTAAAAAAAAATAAAATAAAAAAAATCAAGCTACATCAGATATATTGCATTTTACATGTTTTGTTTTTCACTGCCGTGGAATGACTTTGTTATGGCGGTCAGGAAAAATGCTTGATAGGTAGGTAGTTACTCCGAAGAGCAGAATCATTTTGTTTTGCAAAGTTGAAACTGAACTGTAAATGTCAAGTGACGACAAAGGACAAAGCCAGTGGGAGCTGAACTTAATTTCAGAAGCAAAATATCGTCTTTTATGTAAGGTATGATTTGTGTTGTCTGGAAGGTTCTTCTTCATTCATTTACCAAAGTTGTTCATTCACCCACCTCCTTCATTCACCAAACAAAAGAGACAATCTGTGAGTCAACAGTTGCTTGTTCTGGTGTCACGACACTCTGTGGAATAATGGCGTCAGTCAGAATATTTCTTCTAAAAGTGACTTCGAAAGCCTGCTGCTATGTATAGCTTTTTTCTCTACCTCTGCTTCTTTAGAGAACGCTCCAGTAAGGTGCTACCGAGGGCTATGGGCCTCTTGCTTGTCTGCTGGAGGAAGAAAGTTCTTTTGGAAGTCTCTTGGCTTTGCTCATTCCTTGGTGGCCTGTGTCATCCTGAGATTTCACTCTCTTCTCTGAACAGTGGATTCTTCTCTCCATGCATCTCAAGTTAATAATTATCTCTCATTCTTAGACACAGCCCTTCCTCAGCTCTGCCGCCGCACACCTCTCCTCGTCCCTTTGAGAAGCATGCCCCAGCAAACCTGTGCCCTCATCTGTGTTTCCTCCCACTGACTCACTTCTGTAATGCTTTGCAGTCTGCCTTCTGTCTGACGGCCAGTTGTTAGACTGCTCTTAGCAACGAGACCCATCCTTTCCTCTCAGCCTGCACCTTCCCTTAGGCCTGTGCACTTGACTCTCTCATGCTCAACGCCAGCCTTGAAACCACCTCATCCCTTCCTCCTGTCCATCTTTTATCCAGAAGGCTTTCCCTCTCTGCCTCCTTTCTATCCTTGTCCTTTTTTAATCTCCTGACTTTAATGGCTACTGCCTGACCAATGCCTTGACTTTAATGGCTACCGCCTGGCCAATACCTTGCAGACATGCCCCGGCACCCCTAACTTTGGCTTCATCTCTGACTTCATTCAGCTAGCACTTAGCCCCAAAGTGTATGAAGCTGGTCATGCTGCCTTTGTTCTCAAATCCTGTCCTTCCTGTGATGTCTACTTTTGCCCCTGGTCCTATCCTGCCTCTGTTGCTCAGCATGGAGACTCAGGATCAACCAGCCATTAGCCGTTAGCATCCCTTTTGTTTTCTGTGTAGCTCTGGCTGCCCCCTGAACTCACTCTGTAGAGCAGGATGGCCTCGAACTCATAGGTTCTGCCTGTCTCTTGAGTGCTGGGACCAAAGGTGTGTGCCACCACTCCCAGGCAACATCTTGCTTTTTGAGATGCCTTTTTTAATTATTACAGAGTCTTGCTCTTTACCCATGGGGATGTGGTTGACTGGTCTCGCCTTTCAGCTGGTTTCCCATTTGCCCCTCTCTCCTCTTTCAGGGCTTTGTTGTCCTTCTGCATAAAGTATAAATCCCTTCCCTGGCACCCTGGCACCCTGTTCTCTGTGGTGTGAGACACATCCCTGTGGGCTGGGTCTCTGGGGCCCTTAGAAATCTGGTTACAGTTTTCCATTTCTGTCTCATCTTTGATTTTCTAAACCGTTCTCCAACCAGTGAAGATACATTAGGAAAAATCCCAGTGGCCCTTTCCTCAAAGATTCCCAGGCTCTCTGTTTAGCAGCTCCCCTCTCAGTGCAAGCTGTAGTGATTTCTCGAACTCCTGCAGTAACCCTTCGTCTGGCTCGTCTGCAGATACCTTTGGTATATCGTCAGTTTTCCACGTGGTACATAGGATTCCCTTTACCTCCCCCCCCCTTCACTTTACCCTCCTCCTCCTCCTCCTCCTCCTCCTCCTCCTCCTCCTCCTCCTCCTCCTCCTCCTCCTCCTCTTCCTCACCTCTTCTTCCTTAACAGGGTCTTACTAAATTACCTAGGATGACTATAAAATTGTAGTCCTCTCCCTCACTCTTCAGAACAGCCAGGCTTACAGCATGTGACCCTGTGCCAGCCGGATACAACCCTAAGGATACAACTTGGATCAGAGTTTTATAGACGTAGACTAGATGGCATTTTCTCTGCTGACAGCTCCCTCTTGGCTTCCTTCTGACACCCAGAACAAATCTCTTAACAATTATTTATGGCAATCCATATAGGACATTTCTCAGTGGGGACATTGCGTCTTTCCTGACATCGATAAGGGAGGTTTGGAAATTAGCGGTGATGTCTGTTTCAAGGTGATGTTATTGGATGCTGATGCTAAATGAGGACCAGGCACATCATTGGGTTGGGGATAGAGGTGCACACATGTAATTCCTCACTTGGGAGGTCAGGAGGAGCCTGCATTGGAGGCCAGCTTGGGAACAGAGCAAGCTGTTCTGCCCCAGGGCCTTTGCATCTGCTCTCTTTCTTTCGATCTTTCCCCCTCTTTGACTGAAATCTTTGCTCCCTCACTGATTCTCCATCGATCACTTCTTGAGAATTCTCTCTCCACTCCCTGGATCCCTCTCCTGCTTCATTTGGCTTGTCTTCATCTGGTGTTAACTTCTGTATTCGTACGTTGACTGCTTTTGTCTCTATGCTACCAGGAAGAGAGCTCCATGGGAGCAGTGGTCCACAGTCCTCTCCCCAGTGTGTCCCCAGAATCTACAACACCAGGGTGTTTGTGGACTGAGAGAGTGGTCGTGTGTGTCTTGCCATGTGCCCTGGTGGTTTTTTCTTTTTTTAGTTTTTCGAGACAGGGTTTCTCTGTGTAGCCCTGGCTGTCCTGGAACTCACTCTGTAGACTGGACTGGCCTCGAACTCAGAAATCCACCTGCCTCTGCCTCCCAAGTGCTGGGATTAAAGGTGTGCGCCACCACTGCCTGGCTGCCCTGGTGGATTTATCATTGATCTAGAGTGCTCTATGTGCTTCTTCGAACCCCATCCATTCTCCTACAGCCTTTTGAGCTGCTATGGCTTCAGGCGGCTTTCTCCCATCTTGTCAGCTCCTCAGAACTTCCTGGAACATTCTCCACACCTCCTCACCACTCAGTGTGCCGCACTCTGCTGAGAAATGAGGCTCCCTGCTCGTTTTTCTGTCCTCCTGAGTTGGTCATGCTCAGTGTCTGTCTCAACCTGGCAATTCCATGAGGTGAGACCAGCAGAAGGCACGCGATGGACTTTCATCACCTGTCAGTCAAATGGGTCTCCTCGAAGAAGTCCCCCCATAAGGATTTATGCCAGGAGACCCAGAAGCACTGCCTTAAAGGGTGCCTATCTGTCAGAGGGTTGATCCACCGGAGAAGTTGGAGGTAAAATGGTGAGTATTTGAGTTCTTGGGAAAGCCGTGTGGGCTGCCGTAGTGAACCTCCCGCAGGTTCACCCGAGGGCAGTGAGGGTTTCCCTGCTGCCATTTACTGACTCTCTAGACAAACAATTGAAAACTCTCCATTTTTGGACTGTGTTCTCAGCTGAACTCACGTATTAGGTGTGTGGCTCAGAGCAGGAAGGAGTAAGTCTGTTCTGGGAAAGTTAAAGTGTCACAGAGTCGGGAGCTGTTGATGCCAGCTCCTTCTCCCTTTTAACTGTGAAGTGCATTTTAGAACGTGAAAGATTAACAGGGGAAATGGGGACCTGGCTGAAATTTGCCCTCAGGTGACTGGTGTGCTTTTATCACGCAGACTTTGTTATTATTTTATGGTATTTACCAATGCTGTTCATTTTGAGTTAAATTTGGTTATCTTAAGTTTCTGTTAGGAAGTTGTCAAAACATACAGAGCACCTGTTGATTTATCATTTAAGAATATAACAAGCCCCATGCCACCGGTGCTCGATTGCAGCGTGCTTTGCCTCGGGGTTGACACCAGGTCAACCTTAACATCACCAGACAAATGAGTTAAATGTATGTTGTTATCATGTAACAAATAACGATGCCTGATAAGGTTACGATGGGAAGAAAATTATTTTTCTGAGTGCTCAGGGGAGAAGGCTTACTTTGGAGGGAGTGTTTTATGGTGTATTATGAGTACTGTCTGTTAGCTCCTTGTGAAGGCAGGTTCTATTTAGCTTAGCAGTTTACTATGTGCACTGTGCAGTGACTTTGGGTCTCTCTAATACAAGACTTTTAGAATGGTAGAATTCAGGTATTTCATTGGCCAATTAGGGGGGGGCTAAACAATGATGTTTTATGTCGTTTTGGATTGAACAGCTGCAGTCTTGTATTACAAAGTAAAAGATGTTCCCTTTAATTATAGGTTATAGCATTGGCCACAGGGAGAATGGTGCCTGTATGCTATAGGAAAATGCTACCGTAGACTGCATTCTACCTGAAAGCATACATCTGACTGGATCTTCCTCACCAGGGTTAATATTTTCTAATTTTCCTCAAAACTGTTGTCAGTGTGGCCGATTATGCTGTATATTAAATTATCCCTTGTTTTTCTTTGAGGATTAAACCCAGCCAGTGGGACAATTTCAAGCTTTTGTATTTGTGGAAGTTTTGACGCTTTCCAAATCGGTGTTAGCAGGGCAAGGACTCAGCTGGTTGATTGCCTACCACAGCTGGCTGGAAAGACGTATTGTTTGGTACGTTCAAATGCTTTTCTGGCTTCTATTTATAACTGTTGTCAGAGGCTAAGAGTGTTAGGTGTCTTCCACTTGAAAGGAAAATGACAGAAAGAATAAAATCATGGCTGCCTGGTCCCCAGTTTCACGCTGGAGGCCCCTCTTCAGCACTGTGAGGAGTCCCCGTGAGTGCTGCAGAGCCCGGAGTGCTGCCTCAGCCCCCAGTGTAGCATGCACCTTCGCTTCTGATTAACTGCTTCACACACTTTCCCATTACAGCTAAGTTCTGTTTCAACTGCTTCAACACCGTGTGTTCAAAGATGGAACACTTAAACTGAACCAGAACTCGTTTTCTGCCAACCTTGCCTTTAAGGCTAATTTAACCCATGCCTGACCTCCAGTCTCATTAATCTGAACAACTATCAAGACCTTTTCAAAGACATTGTGCTTTTGTGTAAGGGTGCATGCCCTTGTTTGGGAGCACATGCTTGTGTGTTTGGGAGTCTGCGTGTGTGTGTGTGTGTGTGTGTGTGTGTGTGTGTGTGTGAGAGAGAGAGAGAGAGAGGTGGAGAGAAGCTTTGGCTGTCAGTTCAGCACTCTACCTTGTTTTAAGAGACAGGGTTATCTCATTTTTGCTTGAAGCTAGGCAGACTGGCCATTAGCCCTGGGATCTGTTATCTCTACTTCCTGGATGCTGGGATTCCCAGCACACCCCTGGCCTTGTGAAATATGGTTTCTGGTGTTCACAGTCAAGCCCTTATGCTTAAACTGACTGAGGCATCTCCCCTGCCCATGACTTAGTCCTTAAATATTCAAAATGCAATTTCATGTAGTTTCAAATTCCTGTGCACTTTACATGCCAATAAATACTAACAGGTTTTTACGTTTCAGCTTTGTGTCGTACCAAGGTGACCTGGAGAGATTGTGGGTCAGCTATTTGATGGGAGATTCTGAGGGAGTGAACGCCTGTCTGATTCACCCCAAGGCCCAGGTACCCAGCCTGCTGGAGACTTCTAGTACAGAGAATTTCTAGTATCCACGAAGCAGGCAGTAACTGCTCTCTTGGAGCAAAGCCTGCCTTCCCACTCTTAGTACCTGCCTCGCTCCCCACTCTTACCAAAACATGAGCTCCAGAACTACTAGAGAAATGAAACTTTATTCTGTGGAGAGAGGATCAAGCGAAGTTCATTTGGTTCATTCACTTTTGACTGAGGAAAGCTAATGTAAATATTTAATCACAGAACGTGCGAAATGACATGTATTTAAAATGAAATTTATACTGCATCAGTGTTCATAACGAAGAGTCAGCCAGCTGTGGGCAGCTTGATGTTTTTCTTCCAGCTACATGAAGTTCATAGTACAGAAGGAAAAAAAATACATCCATTTCAGTTTTGTTCCTATAATAGTCAGAGTCACTTGCAGCAGAGAACAAAACTATTTCCTGCATTGGCTGCTTTTTTTTTCTTAGTTATAGATGCAAGAAAAGGCTCGCTGGAGGCAGGAGATCCACTCTGATTTGAAATAATGTCATTGAGGCACGGAACACAAAGTTCCCTTTTCCCTCTTTTCTCCCCCTAGCCCTTCTGTCTTTCTCCTGATTGAGATGACCATGTGCGAAGTTGAATTAATTGCCTGCAGTGTGGTTGTTAATCAGTACTGTTCTAAGTATCATTCACGGCACGGTGGACCAAGTGAGAACCTGGGCGTAGAAAGAGTGACATTCAAGTGAAAAACGGTGATTTTATTCAGAACAACAAGTAAATGTTTGGCTCTGAAGGCAGTTCAACCAGAGAGGGGTGCAGGTAAAGAGATGTGTCCTTCTCCCTCCACTTCCCCTCATTCCTCCCCCACAGTACCCCCCCACCCCAATCGAAAGCCCTGGCTTCAGCAGCAGGAACACACGGACACACAGTTCTTGAGAGTCTGAGTTCTTTGAGTAACCAGAACAGCTGTCTACTGGCCCTCAGCCTACAGACAGGCTTGAAGGAAGTGGAAAACACTAGACAAAGAAGAACAAATACAAGCTGCCCCTTCTGCGCCATCCCTCAAATATTTGGTTAGAGATTTCAGAGGAAGGATATGAGGTTTCTTCTTAGCAGGTAACTTTTGGTCCTTTGAAATAGTTTGTTTTTGCAAGCAAACCTTAAAAAATTAATTAATGGTTCTCTTATTTGACATTGGTTTGGCAATACAGGTTTCTTGTGAGAGGGGTGTGTGTGTGTGTGTGTGTGTGTGTGTGTGTGTGTGTGTGTGTGTATGTGTAGCTTGAGTCTGTTTACTATGTCAAATACCAGAACCATTTAAAACTTTCTTAGTAATTTTTGTTGAATATTTTCCTAATATATCTGTTATTTTCTGCATCGGTTGAACGAAGACAGCAAAGGCGGCCTAAGCCAACACTTTCCTGACAAGTTGAGTTCAGCACTGCAGTGGCCCAGGCAGCGCCAGGGTCTGTTTCCTTCTCTGACCTTTTCTGAGGTCAGATGATCACTTTTCACCTCTTCGGCTCTTGTCCTTACGTCTATCAGCGACTCCTTCTAATGTTTACTGATGGAGAGATGCCGTAACTAAGCTTACCACGAACTCTGTCAGTGTGGGAAGGATTTTAAGGAGTTGCCACGTGGAGTCTTCTTGGAATGATGTGGAGGTAACTAGACCGGAGGGACCACGCTTTGTTTCACAGGGCTGTTTTAGAGGAGTGGTTCTCACTCTGTGGGTGGTGACCCCTTCGGGGATTGAACAAACTTTTCACAGGGCTCACATATCAGATCTCTTGCTTATCAGATATTTATATTATGATTCATAACAGTAGCAAAATTACGGTTATGAAGTAGCAATGACAATTTATGATTGGCGGTCATCACAACATGAAGAACTGTATTAAAGGGTCGCAGCATTAGGAAGATTGAGGACCTCCACCTTAGAAGGTTTGGTCTATCAAAAGTATGACTTCTCGATACTGCACTGGCACCCTAAAAGGATAGTTAAGGTCTGATTTCCTAAAGGGAAGCTAGATTATGTTTACTTAATAGGTTTTGCTCTCAGTGCTTCTTTATGTTAATTAATGCACTAATTTCTATATTTACCAAACCCAGCACCACTTTCTTTGCCTGCAAAGGCAGTTCAGTGTTTTAACCACAGTGTAAACAGCTAATGCCCTTGTTATTTCCCTCTGTTTGCAGAAATGGTTCTACATGAGCCAAACCAGGCTAGTGAGCGCTCTTAGCTGTCTCTTCTAACGCTGACTGGGATTGTGGAAAGTGCTGCTTCCCTTTG
>CM052719.1:46455135-46471261 GCA_028551405.1 Uromys caudimaculatus
TCCCCCCCCCCCCCCCCCCCCCGTATAGCTCTGGCTGTCCTAAAACTTGCTCTCTATTCTAGTCTGGCCTCAAACTTACAGAGATCCACTTGCCTCTGCCTCCTGAGTTCTGGGTTCAAAGGCAGTCACCACCACTGCCTGGCTATAAATCTCATTCTCAGTACCCACATACCCACATAAGCATCTCTAAGCTATGGAACTTGATTCTGGCCTGGGCTTTGCTGCTGTTTGTTCTCCCCAGGGACAGCAGCCATCACATCGACTTCACTTTTGGCCAGGACTTCAATGAGGAAGACTTTGTGTATGATGGTTTGGAAGCTTCAGCAACATTGAAGAGACCCAGTGCCTCTGATCAGTAACACTAGAAAACACATTTTCCTTCTTTCAAAAAAAATGTACTCCTTCCTTTTTTTTTTTTTCTTTTGCTTTTGAGACAGGGTCTCACCATATAACTCTGGCTGGCCTAGGAATTCACTGTGTAGACCAAGCTAACCTTAAACTCACAGAGATCCTCCTGCCTCTGCCTCCAGAGTACTGGGATTAAAGGCCTCCACACTGGGTCATGCATCTTTCTGAACTTCATATCCGTGTCTTAGACAGTCCCTGCTGCTGTCCAGGGCCCCAGCTGAGGCCTCCCTCCTTCCCTTCACACCTGAGCTCTGTGGCTCCATCATTCTCCTGTTTAGTGGCCCTTGAGTTCTAGACCAGTGTCTTAGGTCTTTGGCTATTGACCTTCCTCAGTGTTGCCAGCTGTTCCTTGACCTTATTGCACGTTCCTCAGACCTGGTGACAGACACTGCCTGCTCCCCACCCCATTTCCTCCTAACCTACCCTTCCCTAACGCTTTCTTTAACCAGGGGCAGATCTCCGAATGGCTCCGAGGAATGAAATTAGTGCGCAAACACAGCAGTGAGGTTGCCGCTTAGCAAGTTGGCACATTTGAAAAGACTGCATGCGTTCCTCGGGATTGGATAGTGCCACGTTGTAAGGAAGTGTTCCGTTTGGGAGTGTTTTGATTTCAATGACATGGGAAAATGTTAGCTTGCATTTTGGAAAGTATGTCAAAGCAATGAAAGTTTCTTAAACGGGAGCAGCCTCATGGGAAATGCCAGACTTGCTATCTGGTCATAAACAAGAGATGAATGGGACTTGAGGACACTGTAATAAACAAACCAGACCCAAAACGAGTGGCCTGTTCTCAACATGTGGGAACGAAGAAACAGGAAACAATATAAAATAAAACCAGGCCTCTCCACACCCCTTCTTCCCTTTTCCCTCAGCCTATGGTGGCCTTGAGAACCATCAAATCCTCCTGCCTCTACCTCTTGAGTGCTGGAAGGAATCATGGGAGTACACCACATGCATAGTGGTGGTCTGGTTGGACCAATTCTCTGGTCTCCCGTTTCCTTCTGAGGCCAGCATGTTCTTCCTCCGCTTGCATTTGCTCCAGGCCAGGTCTGCTGCTAGCCCTGTCCTGCCTGTCCGCATCAGGGCTCATCCTCAGTTAAGTATCAAGCAGATTTGAAATTCTAAACTACTTTCTTTTATTGAGGGCCACAAGGAGTCTACTGAACAAAGTCCTAAATGGTATTAACTTTACTATCTCAGTGGTGGCACACGCCTTTAATCCCAGTGCTCGGGAGGCAGAGGCAGGCGAATTTCTGAGTTTGAGGCCAGTCTGGTCTACAGAGTGAGTTCCAGGACGGCCAGGGTTACACAGAGAAACCCTATCTCGGAAAAAAAAAATCAACCTTCCTTATATTCTGGTTAGTAAGGCATAAAACAGTAGTAAAATCACACTGAAAAGACCCCTCTGTGAAATAGAATCAGGAATAGAATCTCTTGAGATGGGGGCTTTGGATGAGACCACCAAGATGCTATGCCCGTTTGGTTGGCATCTGGCAAATTTCACTGGTATGAGATAAGATTTTATAATACTTAGAAACCACATGAGCACACACATGTTTTTTTACCTTGACCTTTAATTACGAAAAGCATGTCGAAAGCATAGACTTTCACTTGAGTTGACAAGTGCTGATGTGACAACCCTTTGTTCAAACTCTCCTTAGAGAAGACAGATGGGCGTTGTTTGGTTTAGTTCCTTTGGAGAACAGATTGAAAAACTGAGTCCTGTGAGTCCAGGGACAGTAGAGACTTTTGTGGGGTTTTAGGTTCAAGGACATGTGTCATTGTTAGGGGTACTGTTACTGTGATGAAGCACCATGACCGACTTGGGAGGAAAGGGTTTATTTGGCTTATACTTCTACATCCCTGTGTATCATCAAACAGAGCAAGGACTGGGTCTCAAGTAGGGCAGGAACCTGGAGACAAGAGCTGATGCCGAGGCCATGGAGGGATGCTGCCTGCTTTCTTGCTCAACCTGCTCTCCTATAGAGCCAGGCCCACTGCTCAGGCATGGCACCACCCACAAAGGTCTGGCCTCTCCCCCATCAGTCACTAATTAAAAAAAATGCTTACAACCAGAACTTTTTTTTTTTTTTTTTTTTTTTTTTTTTTTTAGTTTTTCAAAACAGGGTTTCTCTGTGTAGCCTTAGCTGGCCTGGAACTTGCTCTGTAGACCAGGCTGGCCTGGAACTCAGAGATTTGCCTGCCTCTGCCTCCCGAGAGCTAGGGTAAAGCCAGATCTTATGGAGGCGTTTTCTCAGCTGAGGTTCTATCTTTTCAGATGACTCTCGTGTGTGCCAAGTTGACATAAAACTATCCAGGACAGTATGTAAGTGTTTTTACTTTTTGTTTTTTTTTGTTTTGGTTTGTTTTTGGTTTGTCTGGTTTTTTTCTTTCTCATTTGCATTGTCCCCACATGTTCCCTTTTGGATCCCTTTGTTTAGAGTGGGCTGGCAGACACCATCACCTTAGTTCTTCTTGTTCTGGGATAAAACAGCATGACAAAAACCACTTAAGGGAGAAAGGGTTATTTGGCTCATATTTCAAGGTTCTGTCCATTACAGTGGGGGAGCCAAGGTAGCAGGGATTTGAAGTGGCTGATCCCCTTGTATTCACAGTTAGGAAGCAGAGAGCCATGGATGCAGGCTACCAATGTTCAGCCTGCTTCTTCCATCTCACAGGATGGAAGGAACCCCTGTGCATGGAATGGTCCCTCCCTCCAGTAAGATGGGTCTGTCCAAATCAACTAATGTAACCAAGATAATCTGTCACAGGCATGCCCAGGAGACCGTTCCTTCTCACAGGCTGACAACGAACTAACCATCACACTCACTGCGCCCAGCTTACATAATTCTGTCTGAAGGAAACAATTCTTGACAACGCTGAACAGTCATAGAAAATTATGTATTTTATTTTGAAAAGAACATACTTTATATGAAGTCAACATAGTTCTACTTCAGACTTTTGTGTTTTGTTTTTTTTAGCTTTAAAAGAGACTTCAACTCTCTTATAAATAATAGTCTTTGTGATGTTTCACTGTAATTTGGAAAACTGGATTTATTCCAAGGTCTGTAACATTTTAGACAGAGTCATGGGTTAAAAAGTTCTAGAGCCATCGTATAAACTGTCTTGCTGTTAATCAGGAGGTAGGTTTTGCTTCAGGGGTAAATGCTCCTTTGTGGCCAGAAAATGAAAATATATAAAGGGGACAAAGGAGAGTTGGAGGGAAAAAGTGAGAGGTAAGGTGGGAAGATACAGAGCGACAGACGGGGACCAGTGAGGGTGGAGGGCAGCCTGCCACCCATCGTGATGGAGAGAGTAGAGGGCAGGAGAGTAGCTCATAGTCACCGTGCACTGTGCCTCTAGCTCTGGCATACTACACTGATAGGGTTCTCACCGTCCCCCTTTATAGGCAAGGGGGCATGTAGACCTTCACAGTGTAGTGGAACTAGTGTCCAAGCTGGTAATTTTTTATTAGTATTTGGTGACTCACCATGGACTGAACTCACCTTAAGGATACAGTAGGACAACATGGCTATTCCCACTTCACACACTGTATTCTAGTGAGGAGCGTGGATGAGGAACTGTTCAGTCATGAGGTTGGTTTATCCCTGCTGCAGAGTGAGGGTGCAGCAGAGAACTGGGGCTGTTGACAAGACCTCAGAGGAAGCAGGAAGTCTGCTGAGGAAAAGCACCCGAATGATGATGCTTGCCGCAGAGTGCAGTGTTCACTAAGACAAAGACCACACTCTGTCCCGACAGTGCACTGCCTTACCTTCTTACATCGTCATTTAAGCTTTTCTCATCTCTTCTCTTGTTCCTTTTGAGTTTCAAGTCCCACTTTCTTTTTCTACCACACGATGTCTTAAGAACAATTTGCAAATCTAATAGGCAGATCCTTGGGACTCTTCAGTCAGCTTAGCTTATTTGGTAAACCCCAAAACCAGTGAGGGAGGAAAGAAAATGTGGACAGTGCCTGAGGGAGATTACCCAAGCTTGTCCACTGTCCTTCATGTGCCATGAACACACACACACACACACACACACACACACACACACGAGCACACAGAGATGGATGGCTAGATAGATGATAGATAGACAGACAGATAGACAGGTGATGTAGACAGATGATAGACAGACAGATAATAGATAGACAGATGATAGACAGATAATATACAGATGATAGACAGGTGGTAGATAGATAGACAGATAGATAGACAGACAGACAGGTGATATAGACAGATGATAGACAGATGATAGACAGATGGTAGATAGACAGATGATAGACAGACAGATAGACAGGTGATATAGACAGATGATAGACAGACAGGTGATATAGACAGATGATAGACAGATAATAGATAGATGATAGACAGATAATAGACAGATTTTAGACAGATGGTAGATAGACAGACAAGATAGAGAAAGAGAGGAGGAAGTGGGTAAGTTTTAGTAATGCTTACTGGCTTCTGCTTGGTTATGAATGAATTCTGGTCATCTCCTTAAATTACAAAAGACTTGCATTAACTGGTGTGTAGGTTTCTAGGAGCTGCACCAGAACGAAATAGAGAAATGGGGTAAGAAATCGCAAGGGGTTTTAGGACATGTGTTTGGTGCCTTAGGATGCCAGGGCAGAATAAGTATAATTTATGTGGCCAATTGTAATTTGCTGGTCCGTGTTGTTAATGATTGGGAATGAAGGTAATTCCATACTAAATCATTAAGACTGAAGGATTTGGTCTACTACTCTCCAACTCTGTTTTCAAGAAACTTTCACTTTTCACCTACAAGAAAGTATAATTATAGTATTGAGTTTAACCTTCCCTCCCCCACCACACACACACACACACACACACACACACACACACACGGTTTCCTTTGCAGATTCAGAGGGAGTTTCTTTCAGGGCATATAACTGAAAGTGAGAGGGAAACCCGGAGCACAATGGGGTTTAGTGGGTAACAAAAGGATGAATGAAATTCCTGTAGAAGATAAAGTGGGTGGAAGGCCAGAGGTCCTTTAAACTCTGGACAGAAACCACTGTTACTTGGGGTCAGCCAGTGGGGGCAGGGATGGAGGTTGTTAGCAAAGGAATGTGGTTTCTTTTTAATGGAAACAGATAAATAACCCCCCCAAAAACAAACAAACAACAACAACAAAAAAAAACACCCCAACAGATTGAAGCCTTAACTAAGTAACTCTGGGCAGGTTCTACCACTTCTCTAAGTTGTTCTTTTTAAAATTTCCCGTTTCTTTCCGCTTCCTGCATAGCATCTTAGCTACAGATACCCTGGCAGATTCCAAGAGAAGCTTCTGGGTTTTATTTGCTTTCTCCAGGCCCTGTGCCCATCTTTGGGGCAGGATCTGCCCACCCGGACCCGTGCTCCCCTGCGGTGTCAGCAGGCCTCTGATCTGAGGCCAGCTCTGTGGGAGAGGCTTGCCCCTATTAGGGTCTCTGGAAAGTAGCACCTGTACAAACAGCTCTCAGTCGCCTCTCCTCTGCAGCGGCTTAGCTGTTACTGACCTAAGAGACTAGGAGTTTAAAAAGGGAGCTTTTGCTAGTGTCTCCCACAGAGCCCTTGCTGTAACCGGCTCAGCCATCAGAGTCTATCATTGGGTTTATCTTTACAGCAGAACTGGTAACCCCAAAGCCTGGAGGGCCTGTAGTTCAGGAATGCAGAGGGTCACTGTGGAGCTGACCACATATTGCAGAGTTGCAAGCTTCTGGGACCATTGTTGATTCTGAGGCTGGTGTCTAATCCTAAGTTTTCAGTGCATTGTTGAGACTTGTTTGAAAAATGTAGGGAATTTGGTTTCATGGAGGGCACACTGTCTAGGAGTTAGCAGATCTACTTCTTCGACTCCTGGTCTATTCACTTTGCCGCCAACCTCACTGGTTCTTGATGCCCCACTGGTAAATTCAAGCAATGTGAAATGTGATGTTTTTGAACCTCTCGTAGCTTGAGTGCCTTCTACTGTGTATCCTGAAAGGATTGGACCACAGATACATCCAAGGTCTGCTGTGAACACTGCACATAGCCTGCCTGGGGATGGTTTCTAATGCCCTTGCTATAAGGAGATCACTTTGAGGGTACTGTCAGCAGACCCTGGCTGAGGCAGGTCATTGAGCTATGCCCCAAGCATAAAGATGATAGAACTTCACCAACCTATCCTAGATGGAGGTTCTGTGCGGCAAACAGAAGGACCACCTCCCAGTGTTTGGAAGTTCTGCCATTTATAGCAGTGAAGATGTCCTCCTTAATGCTAGCCCTTCCCGTGGTGGTCCCTTGGTACATGCCCTCTCTTCTCCCCCTGACCCTGGGTACATGCTGATGGGAATCCACTCAAAAATATGAACTGGAGCCGGGGCGATGGTACTTTCCATGTGTGCATGAAGACTTGTTTGATCCCAGAACCCATGTAAGGAACCCCATGTGGTGGTGTGTAGTGGTGTGTGCTTGGGGGATGGTGGAGACAGATCCCTGGGGCTCACTGGCTAGCGCGCCTAACCTAAAGTCCCAGTGAAGAGACTCAGTCTCAAAAGAACAAGATGGATGTCCCCTGAGACATGGCACCTGAGACTGACCTCTGGCTTCATGTACACACGCGACACTTCCCCCAAATAAAAAATGTGAGTTGGGTGTGGTGACATATGCCTTTCAATCTCAGCTGTCCAGGAAGCTAAAGCAGAAAGATTATGATTCAGCCAGTCTGTCCAACAAAACAAAGCAAAACCCAAATATATTATTCTTATAGTGGTGACAGTGAAGAATACACATATTGTAAAAGGCCTGGAGTAGCTGGGATGTAAATGTCCCTAACAGGCTGCAGCTTCTTTTTCAGAGACCATTCTGCCAAGGCAAGGTCAGGTATCGTTTAGATGGGTTAGCGCCTCTCTCTTGGCAGGCTGTGTGTTCTGTGTGTGCCTGTTCTGGTTAAGAAATTCTTTATTGTTGTTTTTGAGACAGGAAATTACTATATATCTCTGAGTGGCCAGGAACTCATTATATAGACCAGGCTGGCTTCGAACTTGCAGCAATCCTCCTGCGTCTGCCTCCTGAGTACTGGGATTACAGGTTGAGTCACCATGCTGGGCTAGGTTAAGCAATTGTTTAAATGTTTTTAGCATTGCTTTTCTTTCCTTGCATCTAAAACATTTTCACTCAGCACTGGTGTGGTGTGTTGGTAACTTCAGAGCAAGGGAAAGACAGGGTGTATAAGTCCAGTGAATGCATCAGCCCCTCTCAGACTTCCTGAGCGAGAAAATCCACTGGAGGATTTTCCCAGACAGGTGAGTGTCTGTCAACACTTGGATGAGATGGAATGTCTTTAAAATAACCCAAGAAGGATGCACTTCAGGCTGTGCTCTGCTCTGCTCCTTAGGGCCGTTCTTTGACATGCCTGGAAACTGGCCTGCATTTCTCAGTGATTTGATCTTATTTTCCCTAACTCAATTATTAAGAGAGAAGAGATAGTGGCTTGGGAGCATTTCCCAGGCTGATTACCGTCTTATCAATGGGATTACAAAACTATACATTAGTGTCCTTGATAGAAATCTCACAAGCCATTTCTGTTTCTCCGAAGATCTACATGTGGTGTTAATTTTGACCTGATTCATAAGACCTCTGATATCCTGACACACAAAGAGCAGTCATAAGAAAGCTAGGCTTACTGGCATTAACTTTTTTATTGCTCTTGCCAAAGGAATACTGTGTACTGGATCTGACTCCAGTTTCAAAACAAATGTCAAAAATTTAAAACACTGGACTTAGTGGAACATAAATAGTGCATTTAATGAAGCAGTTTCCTGGGGGCTCCCTCATTACCCTGTCACATCAGGTAACTCCATTGCTGGTAATATCCACGTTAGTGTGGGATTCCTCCATTGCCTTAGCTTTCTGATTGACTGGAGGAGGGAGGGGGGGTGATTGACTTGGAAGGAGATACTTCACTCCCTTGGAAAGTTTTTTTTTTTTCCTAGCCAGCCAGTCAACTTCTGAATATTAAAGAAAATGATTTAAATGAGAGAAACAAGAGAAGAAACAAGAGAAGTGTGAGCCCATCTTTGCATGAATCCTACCCCAGCTGTCATAGGAAGTTGATCTCTCTGATAATGAGGAGGGAATCTAGTGTTAATTGTCAGAATGAAATGTTCTTCATTCTCCGCTCTTAGCGTAAGAAACTCGGATCTTAGCTTACTCCA
Organism: Uromys caudimaculatus; assembly: GCA_028551405.1. Taxonomy (NCBI): domain Eukaryota; kingdom Metazoa; phylum Chordata; class Mammalia; order Rodentia; family Muridae; genus Uromys; species Uromys caudimaculatus. The sequence goes on from CM052719.1 coordinate 46,463,744, forward strand.
GGAAGTTAGGGTATTTGGAGGAAAGAGATACTGTGTTATTTGGTCATAAAAGTATGCTGTTTTGATTGTGGGGGGGTGGGGGGGGCGATAAAACCTTGGCAGAAAATGCGATTTAATGAAATACATGTTGGAACTTTTGTTGATGTAGTTTGATTAAAAGAAGATGTGCACCTCAAAATTTAAAGCAAAATAGTAATTAAAAAAAGAACCCTGCAGTACTTAAGACCCTTGAGCCAATGTCAGGGGATGGAGCGGAACCGCTAGGGGAATATAGTGTTACCATTGGAGAAGCTAATTCTTTCCTGAAGACCAGACTCTGTGTGGGGCTTGCTTGTTTTGCTTTCCTGTCTCATTTGATCATCCACCGTGAAGTTTTACTTATCCTCTGAGTTCCCTTTTCCTCAGAGCCTGTCAGGGTGAAGGAGGTTACAGCGAAGGGACCAGAAGGTATTTTCTGAATGCTTTCTGTATGCCAGGAATAAGCTGGCCGCTCTCTGCACAACAGAGCTGTGGGCTCAAAAGTATTAATTCCTACTTGGCAAAAGGCCACCACTCACGGTCACACACCTCAGTTAGTGCCACCAGATCCTAAACCCTATCCGTTGAGCACCAAGGGCTGTATTCTGTTTTCAAGGGGTGGGGGGGTGTCCCTTAATGTATGATTTCATAGAGTCACAAAACTCTACCACCACTGGGAAGAGGGGAAGAGCCTGTTGGAGACTGAATCTCTTCACTAGAGCTAAGAAAAGCTGGAGGGTTGGGGATGGAGCTCCATTGGTAGAGTGTTTTTCTAGCATGTGTGACACACAAGGAGATGGTGGCAGAGACCTGTAATCTCAGGGATAGAAGCAAGAGGGTCAGAAATTCAAGACTATATATACTTGGCTGCATAGTGGGTTTGAGGCTACCTCAGATTCTGAGATCCTATGTCAAGGGAGAGGGGTGTGGGGGTGGGACCTGTCATTCGTTCAGCAAATCTTTTCCGTCTTTCTTCCCAAGAGCCATCTCCCTAAAGAGTTCAAGAGAATGTACATTACTATCTAAATATAGAACGTTTCCTTTTCCTTTCATTTAGTTTGTCTGTTTGTTTGGTAAGTGTACAGTTGTCCTTGTTTCAGGCTCCTTTTAGTGAGGACATTAACATCTCTAATGGCGAGTTCCCTGAGCTTTACCTTAGGTGAAGAGTTTAAATCTCCGATGGCAACACAGCTGAGCAATTCCTAAGGGCTAGGCTTTCCTTTGCTGTAAACTGTTTCATGCTGTTGGTAGGACAAAATTATTACCGTGTTTGTTTTTGTAGAAACAGACAGTTATCCAGGCATGGAATTATCCGATACTCTGGTTTCTGAAGGTAGGTATTTACTTCCATTGTACTTTCAGGGGCCAGACAATTGTGACTATGCTTTAAACCCAAATAATAATTATAAACAGGCTGGAAACTGAAGACGTTTATTCATTTTAATTTCTCCTTTAGAAAGGGCTACAGATGAGACAGTACACTGAAATCGTACTGCCCGGCCTGAACCTAAGTTCTCCCCCACACAGAGACCTACTGTTTGAGGCTGCTCAATGTGTACTCTATTTGCCTGGGTGTGTGGGCACAAGAGAAATAGAGAGGGCAAGAATCGAGGTTGATCTTGTGCCAGAAACCAGCTCTCTGCTGAGGTTAGTAAGCACTGAACTGAAGCATCGGGTAAAGAAACGGTTCTTGTTAGGGCCCAGACAACACGCTAGTCCTATCTTTGCAGGGTGAAGGACACTGTCTTGCACAAAGTAGCCTCCCATCCCCACCCCAGTCTTTGCAGAGTGAAGACAAAAACACCATCCATCCCAGCTCTTCGTTGGGGGTGGGTCAGAGATAACTAAGTTCTGGTGAATCTTCACTGTGTTTGCTTTGAGCTGACATTGGTCCCGTGCCAGGCTATGCATCTGATATGCATCGCCTCACTGAAGTCTCCCAATGACCTTATGAGATACCTTTTTACTTTGGAGATGGGCAAACCAGACCTGGAGAACACTGGCTACTGTGTAACTCACAGCCAACAGAGCCTGACCCTGAACCCAAGTTGATCTTGACTATTAGTGGCATTTGCAGTTTTGACCAGGATCCTGGCTACTCTGTTCTCCCTACTTGCCCACAGTGATGGATGGAGAGTTTTGAGCCTGAGACCTTGTCCTCAGCACTAGTAACAGTAAATCTTTGGTGCACTTTGGAAAGAATAAAATCAACATACTGGCTCAGCCGGGAGCTGGGAGCTGGGGGAGAAGTCAGCAGTGTTTTCTCTCTGACATCACAGGAAGTTGCCATGGAAATGATTATGGTATTATGAATACAAAATTATAACTTTGAGCAGGAAATAAGCTGCCTGAGAAGGCAGAACACTGAGGAACAGCAACGGCATTGTCATGAAAATGCCTTTTAGGTTTTAGACGAACAAATTTAGCAACATGAGGTCTGAATGCCTGGTCTCTTTCAACATTCCCGAAACATCGGTGTTAAATTATTCTTTTAACTCTCTTGGTTTTGTTCCTACTTTCAGAACTTGTTGAAAGTAAAACAACTCCCATGTGTGCCTGTGTGTTTGTAGTTTAGCAAATAGTTTTTTTTAAAGATCCTCCTTGCTTCAGCCCCTGTTAAATCCCTTCTTCAAAATATTCCCAGTGGAAGTAAACTGTTTCCTGGCTTTTCCATCAACAGATTCACTTCAGAAGAAGTTAGGGCTGGCATTTGTTAATTGCCAATGGAGAGTTTTGAGCCTGAGACCTCGTCCTCAGCACTAGTAACAGTAAATCTCTGGTGCACTTTGGAAAGAATAAAATCAACATACTGGCTCAGCCAGGAGCTGGAGCTGGGAGCAATTGCAGGGGAAGGGTATATAATAAAAACCCAAATATAATAGGAATGTTAATTCCCAATTTTATGATCCCCATTATTCTCTATGAAATATAATGCTTCCCAAAAATGTTTGTTTAGAAAATGCTGATCATGTTTTAAGCTTTCCACAGGAAAGATGTTTCAGGTTGCCAGCCATCAGAAGTGGCAACATGCCACATTAGCATCCAACATTTTCTTTACGTTTGGAAGGGTGATGTTTTATTTGTTTGTCTACCTGGTTCTTGCACACACTGAAGACAGCCGTTCTCTCAATGGTTGGATTTCGCTTTGAAGGGACCAAGTGTTCTACACAGGGACTTCATAGCTGTTCTAGTCCATTATGTTCTAGAGCCAGGGTTCTCAACCTTCCTCATGCTGTGACTTTAATACAGCTCCTTATGCTTTGTGACACCGCCCCCCTCCCATGAAATTGTTTTGTTACTACTTCATAACTAATTTTCCTACTGTTATGAATTACGCTGTAAATATCCTTAGACTATTCTGAGATCTACTGTATCTTCTCAGTCTATGAATAGAAGAAGATGGGGAAGACATTAGTACCCAAAGAGAATTTTAAAACAGCCAGTGGGTGCTGAGAGTGTAGCTCAGTGGTAGGGATTTTTCCTGGTCTCTAGAACTGCTAATAAAGTAAACAAGAAAGAATAACATAAGTTGGTAAAGGAGCATAGATATGTCGTTGAACTGGTCACCGATGAGACAGTGCATCCCATGTGAGTCGTACTTAAGATCCGTGAATGGTAATGTAAGTTGTGTTTGAAGCACACCTTGCTTCTAGATCAGGGCAGCTACCATTCAGTTTCAGATCATTACCCACATCTGATTTCATCATCCTGTCCTTCCCATCCTTTACCAGCTTGTGTTTATCATTTATTTGTCCCGTAAAAAGTTTATAGTTCATTGTGTAAGTGTGAAAAGTGTTTGAAAACAGTAAGGCTAGCGGCTCCCGGTTTACAAAGTCCATTGTTACGTTTCCAATTTACCCCCGTTGTAGTGAGCGTGACCCGTGCCTGCTGATGTGTGCATTTCCTTCCCAGCGGTTGCTTTGACTTGTGGATTGTTTGGAAATGACTTACAATTTCCCAACATTTGAGAAGTTAAAACCTCTCTTTGTATTATTGATTTTTTATTGCTTTGTGATTAAGGGACTTGGTCTATATATTATCTATTTTTGAAAACCCAGTGAGAGGTTTTGTGGCTTACCATATATAATGTTCAGAAAGTCTGTACATGAAAATGATATTAAAGTTAGATATGCACAAGCCTGTAATCCTGGAATTCAGAAGGCTGAGGCAGGAGGATTACTGCAAGTTCATTGCTAATCTAGGGAATCTAGTGGGTTCCTGTCTATCCTGGGCTACAGTGTGAAACTTTGTCTCCAAAAAACAAAACAGAAAACAAGAGGTAAAGAGAGAATACATTTGATGCAAGTCATACCCTCCCCTCAGACATGGTTTAGAACCTCCGGCTACTAATGGGTTTATTTGCTATGTACACAGAAAGCTGAAATTCTTGCTTTCTCTGCATAGCTCAGACTAATGTGGAACTCACTATATAGCCAAGGCTGGCCTAGATAGGAAATCTTCCTGCTTTAGACTCCTAAGTACTGGGATCACAGGTACATGCTGCCACACCTAGCCTCCTAAAACTATTTTAATTGGTATATACATAGCAGAATGATAGTTTTCCATTACATTCCTAATCACAGATGCCTTCTCTCTCTCTCTCTCGCTTTTCTTTTCTTTTCTTTTCTTTTCTTTTCTTTTCTTTTCTTTTCTTTTCTTTTCTTTTCTTTTCTTTTCTTTTTTTCTCCAGATGGGAATGAAATCTACTAACTAAATGATAATAATCTGAGTGTTGTTTTTTTTCTTCATGTCTATCTTTTAGATGAGTTTCTTACAAATATGATATTGCTTATTTTATTGATATACTTTTAAGATACATTTTACTCTGACATTTAACTGGCAGGTTAGTTTACAATTGTTCTATTATTCCTCCTCCTCCTCCTCCTCCTCCTCCTCCTCCTCCTCCTCCTCCTCCTCCTCCTTCGTCTTCTTCTCCCTCTTCCTCCTCCTCCTCATCTTTTTCCTTTCTTCCTCTTCCTCCTCCTCTTCTTTGAGTGACTTTAAAAGTGCTTTTATTTTATGCTTCCTTGACTCCTTTAGGTAGGTAGAGAGTTCCATCTTGTACCTGTTCCCTCTGGTTTTGAATTTTCCCTTGCACATTTCCTGTGAATCTGTAAGTATTGTAAACACCTCTCTTCATCTGGGCCAATCACCTTTACTTCCTCTTTGTTTTGGAAAGCTATTTTATCTGGGTATAGAATCCCTGTTTGGTTTATTTTTTTCTCAATATTTCTGATAAGAAATTAGTCCTTTTTCTTATTTTTTTTAAAGATTTATTTATTATATGTAAGTACACTGTAGCTGTTTTCAGACATTTTTTCTGCTCTCTTCAGCCCCACTCACTATAGCTGTCCTCAGACACCCCAGAAGGGAGAATCAGAACTCATTACAGATGGCTGTGAGCCACCATGTGGTTGCTGGGAATTGAACTCAGGACCTTTGGAAGAGCAGTCAGTGCTCTTAAGCACTGAGCCATCTCTCCAACTCCCTCTTTCTTCTTATTTATATAACCTCTTTCCCATCCTATGGCTGGTTTTATTTTAAGAACTGTTTTTTTTAAAACTTTTTACTAATTCTTTGTGAATTTCTCATTATGTACCCCAGTCCTGCTCATCTCCCCATCTCCTCATATCTACCCTTAACCCTTGCAATCTACCCGTTGAAAGGGGTACACACACACACACACACACACACACACACACACCCCACCACCACCACCACCACCACCACCACTAACAATAGCAAAGCATAGGAAATGTCTCCTCACAGAGGCTGTAGTGTATTGGGACAGTATACCCCAGTGTGTCCCACAGTATATATACTCTGTCCACACTTCTTCACGTGCAAATGTTCATTGCAATGAATCATTGGTCTGGTTTGAGGTCTCTGGCTTCTGTGATACCATCAATATTGGATTCTCACTGGGACTTCTCCCGGTTATCTTGTTGATGCTCTGTGTTATAGAGATCCAGAATCTTTGGAACAGGAGGATTGGCCCTTTCAAGCATCCCAACTGTGTTTGGAGATGATGTAGATTGTGAGGTGGAGCAATTCTGAGCCCTGCATCTGGGCCTGGGTGGTAGTTGAGCTAGCTGGGCTCTCCCTTATCTGAACCACTAGGTGAGCTCTCCAGTGCTGCTCCTCTAGACCACCACCCAATACCACCATCAACAGTGCTGCCTCTTGTGAGAGACGGGGCCAACTCTCCAGAGCACCTCATCTCGTGAGGGGCGGGGCCAGTTATGCACAGCCTCCTGGACATCCATGGGGTCCCGAGTGGCTTCCCCCACCAGGGACATCCTCATAGACATTGCTATCGACCTCTGCTGCTGCATAGCCATGGATTGAGACATGGCCTTCAGTGGCTGCTCAGCTTGGGACCTCCCCATGGCCTCAGGTGGCAGGGCTGGCCACTCATAACAGCTCCTCCTCTCCTCGCTGAGTCTCCAGTTCCATGTCTCTTCATGATGTTCAAGCTGCTCCCTTTCGCTTTCCCTCCCATCTGACCACCACGTATTCGCACACTGTGGTGGCTCCCACTGCAGGCTGGCCACGTGGCTGCAGGGCCACTGGGTGACATCTTCTATCTGTGCTGGTGGTGTGGCAGCAAGTAGGTGCTTATGGCCTTCCTGTACCATTCTCTGGAGGGCAGGTCTGTGGGTGGCCCTGGCAGTTCACAGGCCTCTGGTCTTCCTCCTCCTGTGATGAGCTGCCTGGATTGGATTGGATTTTTATGAGTCCCAGGCATAAGTCAGCTTTGGCCACCGAGCCAGGCATCAAGTTAGGACAAAGGACTGCCATCTGCCCTGCCCCTGACTGATATTAACATCACCACCAACAAGGGGTCTCTTTGCCCAGGGAGGCTAACTGCTCTCTTAAATGTATCGGTCTTCCTCTGCTCTCAAGTGCCCACCGAAGGCGAGAGTCTCGACACTCAACAACTGTTGGTTCATTCCCATGTGACTGGGATCCAGCAGGAGATGTGATCCAGACCGGTGTATGCCATTGCCTGGCAAGGCTCTTTGGGAGTGCTTGAAACTCACCCCGTGCTCCGCTCTAACTTCGGCATCTGGATGCACAATTTGAGATGATCTGAGAAAAGTAAGAACCCAAATCTTCAGTCTCTGTAGAGAAGAAAACTAATTGCCAAGTAGTCCTTAGACCCGAATGAGAATGCAGTGGTAAGTCACTGAGATCGGGAGATTGTTACAGCAGGTGACGGAGAAACTATACATTGATTCTCTGCTGGCGTCATGCACACTGGGGTCCAGAAATCCTGGTTCTGGGTTCCTTTCTTGAGGTGCAAAGATTATGGAGCATAGCTCTAGTTGCCTCCTACCTACCTCACAGACTGTTTAAAAACCAAACCAACCAACAGAAAAAACCTCCGACATATTCTCTCTCTCTCTCTCTCTCTCTCTCTCTCTCTCTCTCTCTCTCTCACACACACACCTCTCTCTCTCTCTCTCTCTCTCTCTCTCTCTCTCACACACACACACA